>JAHLKG010000011.1:0-600000 GCA_025526995.1 Powellomyces hirtus | reverse complement strand
GTTTCATAACACCACGCACGCGAGACGTTTCTGATAGTGTAACCGCCTCCACCAAGCATCAACGTTGGGACGTTAAATGTCTTCATGAACTCGACAGCCGCAGCATGCCCTAAGTAGTTGCCAGTAAGCATTGGCTGTCACAATAATAGATACTCTCGGGGGCGTAACGAACCCCGCATCGACAGGTTAAAGCAACCCAGGCGATCCCCAGCCAGAGAGTCTGCGCCACATTGCAAGACGAGGACCTCAGGCTGGTACCAAGCCATCACATGGCGCATAACCTTGAACAAGAAATGTCAGCTCCTCAGAGAGAAATGTTGCGAGAGCGAAGGAGGTGACTTACTGGGCGGAAAATGGTTTGATACGTTTCATCATCAATTCCATCTTTCAACGGAAAGTTGACTGCATATGCTTTCCCCTCTCCGTAGCCAATGTCCTGCGGAACGACTGTTATCGGTGCGTCTCGACTGTTATCAGAATTTTGCACGTACATTCAAGTCACCGGTCCCGGGGAAGTACTCCCCATATTTATGGAAGGAAACGGTCATGACGCGATCTGTCGAGTAAAACGCTTCTTCAACACCGTCGCCGTGGTGGACGTCGATGTCCAAGTACAGGACTCGTTGATGATGTCTGACAAGAGAATGTACAGTTAGCGATAAGCCCCGCATATTACCAAGTCTCCGCTGCTTGCACCTCAAAAGTTCCAGAATGCCAAGAACAATATCATTTACGTAACAGAACCCAGCCGCCTCGCATTTCTTAGCATGGTGCAGACCACCTCCCCAATTGATGGCAACCTCAGCATCGCGACGATTCAGTTTTCGAGCGGCGGCTACGTTTCCAGGCAGCACATATTAGTAAAGGCTTTGTCTGAGTCGATGTCAGAGTGTACGCACATAAGGTTCCTCCAGCCGAGAGAGCTGAAAAATCATATAGGCCATCAAATACTGGACAGTCTTCCCCAACATTGACTACATGGCGGAATTCTGCTTAGCAATAGCTAAGGTTTTATAGCTACAGATCGCCGTCTCACATTTTTGTTGGTACTTGTTCATCTCGTCTATGTTCTCTGGGGTAACCCTTTGCAAGAACTCAATGTACTCATCAGAGTGGAACTTGGTCAACTCATGGAAGGTTGCCGCTGATGGCCTCTATGGGTCGATCAAAGTCAGATGCGACGGGCGAATGCCATTCGAGATGCATGCGATGACATACGTTGATCTCCAGCTTGTTGTAAAGTCCATAGTTCATGACCAGATTATGGGTCATCCTTATCCGATGTGGCTGCGTACGCATCACCAGTCAGCGTCATATCCACTGCAGCATGTAATGGGCCAAGTTGTACCTTCATAGGATGTTGCGGACCATAGTGATAGTTCCCCATTTCCTCTGCATTATTGAAGCGTGTCAAAGAAGACTTCTCCACACAGTATGCTCTGTGGCTCCTTTGCAGTTCTAAGTGTTTGCTGACCATGATAGTAGTATGAGACCTTCTGCTTTCGCAGTTTTCCCGTTGCCATCTTGCGCAGTAGAGGATACTCGATATAACGTCCGAGAGGCTCGCAAAGCTAAGGTGCAGTGACGTCTGACACACTGGACGCCCAAAATAGTTTTGCCCGAAAGGTGAGTTTCGTGCGGTGACATATACCAAAATGCGACTATTTATCATTACCAGACAGCGTACGCTGAGTACAATGGCGGGTGTGAGAGTTCGATTGAAGCTATTTCTTTGAACTGGGATAGTCCAGCTAGAGATCAACGGTTTCGGCAGGCATGCATAACTATTACTTATCAAGATGAAAGCATTGGGAGAGCGCCTAGCGCCTAGCGCGCAGCATTAGTCACTTTGACCATATTGGGAGACTCACCAACTCACCGACCACCGTTCCTAAACGTCACTCCCAACCTCTCTGATCTTGCATCTTTATATATCATTGAAGAATCCACCACAACGCGAGAATGTCCGTAATAAAAGGTAGGATATCCGGCTATGTTTCCCTGCTATTTATCTCTGAGAAAGAAGTCTCACTGACCAGTCTTTTCACCTCATCAGTCAACGTGAAATGGGGCGGAAAGAAATTGGAGGACGTTGAGTTGGACACTTCGCAACCGGGGGTTGTCTTCAAAACTCAGCTTTACACCCTTACGGGTGTTGCGCCTGAACGTCAGAAAATTATGGTCAAAGGTGGAATGCTGAAGGTATGCTGCCAGATCACGCGACAAGGCCCGTGGTTTGATCGAAAACGTCTGATACGTGGAGGTGCTCCAAAGGATAACGCGGATATGAACAAGTTCGGTTTCAAAGAAGGGCAGCAGATCATGGTGAGAGATGATTTGATGGAACACCACATGGCTGTCCACGTTCGGAGTTGCTGACCCTGAGGCACGTAGATGATGGGCACCGTCGGCGAGTTGCCAAAGGCACCGCAAGAACAAGTGGTCTTCGTAGAAGATATGACTGACGCTGAAATTGCGCAAGCGGTAATACACTAGGCTATCTATTCTGACGACATTGAATGGATTGGCTAACCTCTTCTCGTTAGCTGAAACTCCCGGCCGGTTTGGTGAACATGGGAAACACATGCTACATGAACGCGACGCTACAGTGCCTGCGTGCAATCCCCGAATTGCAGGGAGCTCTTGTCAAGTGAGTCGCGTCCTTTGCCTCTGTGCTTTGTCCTCATCACTGATTGAAAGGCCAGGATGCCTCCCACAATGACCACTGATTCGCGAGAGAACCTTACGGTGTCCATGCGGGCCCTGTTCGAACAGCTTGAAAAGTCCGGAGAATCTGTACCACCACTTGTCTTCCTTCAGTTCCTGCGAAGTGCATTCCCACAATTTGGGGAGATGGACAGAACTGGATACATGCAACAGGATGCAGAAGAGTGTTGGGGACAAATCATTCAAGTGCTGGGTGAGAAGGTGCCGGGTTTGACTCGCGAAGGAGAGCTGAACAAGGAAAAGCACTTTGTGGAGCAATACATGACCGGGGAGTTCCTTACCACGTATGTCGTGTAAATCTTCTAACCTGTCGACGTGTCTGGCTGCTAAATCTCGTTTTAGTATGACATGTGATGAAGCACCTGAAGAGGGAGCCATAACTTCGATCGAATCCTTTAATAAGCTTCGTGTCAGCATTGGCACTGGAGGTACGGGGCTTTTTTTGACCTCGCTGGCGGTGATGATCTCTGACTAGTTTTCACGCCAACGTAGTGTCTACCTATATGCTTACTGACATCGGAAAGGTTAGTTGAGGTTATCTTCTCCATTTTGGATATGATACTCAAACTTTCTATCTAGGGTCTGGAAGAGAAGATTGAAAAGAACTCGCCCACTCTCAACCGATCCGCCATTTACACGAAGAAGTCGAAAATCTCGCGTTTGCCAGCTTACCTTGCGATGAACTTTGTGAGGTTCCAATGGAAAGCTGACATCAAGGCAAAAGCCAAAATCCTGAAGGTAAAAGTAGTTCACCAATGTTGATCTATTGCATTTCTCACGAAGCCTTTTCTATACAGAAAGTGGTATTCCCGCACGATCTTGATGTGTCGGAGCTTTGCACCCTGGAGCTTCAGGAGAAGCTCCGACCTGCCAAACTCAGAATCAAGGAGGTTGAGGAAGCCAAAGCGGCCGAAAGGGTAGGAGGCTGTCGACTGCACCCTTCTCAGTGGTATGCTGACTTTACATCTTCTTCAGAAAGTCAAGAAGGCCAAGTTGGATAATGGAACTGCTTCCGCGTCTGACCAAATGGACGTGGACACCCCGGCAGTGACTGCTGAAGCCATCTCCGCTCTTGCGGAGATCGAGAAAATGAAGGAGATCGGAGTAGACCCTAGCCTCTACGAGGATGTCGGAGCTAATGTGTCTGGCCAATACGAACTCGTTGCTGGTATGCCGCGTTTTGTCAACTGGTGAAGTTTCCAGAATGGGAGATTAATTGGAATGTGCATGGCTTGTAGTGCTTACTCACGTGGGACGAGCGGCGGATTCTGGGCACTACATCGGATGGGTGAAGCACCGCGACAACCAGTGGTGTAAGTACGATATGCAGAGGTTTGTCCATTTACGTTGAGCCTAATATGACACTGCCGATATGCAGGGAAGTTTGATGATGACAAAGTCTCTCAAATTGCCGCTGAGGAAATAGACAAGCTTGCAGGAGGAGGAGACTGGCATTCAGGTATACCAACAATCATCAACTCGTAACCACATGCTACATTTCCATTAACTTGAATGCGCTGGAAGCCTACATCGCTCTCTACAGGTCTAAGAAGATTGAATGATCTGAAGGACATGCACCACTAGAGATAGAGGGTTGCTACGTCATGTGGAAGACGTGGATTCATTCACGTTTTGTGCACAATCGCGTTTGGGGAACCGCCTCTGTCGGCCTCTATCTGTCTATCTACCCTTGTATACTGGTTCGCGCTTTTCTTTGAAAGCGCGGAGACCTGAATAGGAAGTCAGAAGCTGTTTGGCCAAATATTTATCGCGTTCTGGGACTTACCTTCCAGTCGGTCTTCTGTTGGGATCACTTGTGCATAGCAGGTTTGCTCGAATGCAAGACCAGAGGATCTGTCCAGATGTGTTGGCCTCATATACATTGACAGTGCGGAAACGGCAATGCTCTTACATGTCCACTTGTGTTCCTCGGTCGATCGCCAGCTTTGCGGCCTTGATGGCAACGGGACCTTTCGTAGATGATGGTGAGCACCGCACGCGTCTTCATCTTATGGAAGCCGAACCTACGGTCGACACAATCTACCTTTCGTCAAGATGCTCCTCGCAATCTCAAGAGCCTTGTCATAGGCAGAGCCTTCAACAGCATAGTTCACCAGACCTGATGACGACCAAGTCAAAGCAGGGTCAAGATGTGACTCACACCTGGATATCAGTCCACGTAGCAGCTTTCATACCAATCCGCTCCGCTTCCGCAGATTTCAGGACACGCGCGGTAAAAATCAGTTCTTTAGCTCTTGGAATGCCAATCAATCTGGGCAATCGCTGCGTTCCACCGGCACCGGGAATAATCGCAAGCTTGGTCTCTGGAAGACCGAGCTTGGCACCAACGCCTATGGATCCAATATTGGTCATATGTCTCGAAGCGCCGTGCTAGGCATCTCGCGCGTTGCGCCGTACCTGCAACCCGGATGTCGGTAGACAAGGCAACTTCAAGGCCCCCACCGAGAGCTGCTCCATCAAGTGCCGCGATCGTCGGGACTGGAAGCGACTAAAAGCATCCATGCCGGTGAAAGATAAGCTCTTGATCTGACCATGATCGTCGTGCATCATTATGCGTACCTCCAGGTTTCCAAACGCTGTGCGCAGACTGTGGACAAAGGCCGCAACCTCAATGGGCGTCATGGTGGTTCGCTCCTATGTGCGGAAAGGGCATCAGACACGTGGCGTGCTGCGTGGGCCATATTGTAAAGTGTTTCACCTTCAAGTCGGCTCCAGCGCAGAACACGCCAGCCACTGAACTCTTCACAATAACGCAGCGAACGTCTCTAAATGGTGTTCAAGTCGTCAAAGGGCCACGTGTGCACATTCGATATGAGAAAACAACGCATACTCGTCAAAGCGGAGCTCCTGAAGAGCCTGGTTGAACTCCTTCATGAAGTTGCGACCCAGAGCGTTCTTTGCCTTGGGACGGTTGAAGTTGATAATGGAGATCCCTAATTTGTGGAAAATCAATCACATTATAACGAAGTTTCGCGTCAAGGCCAGCCACATCATACCAGCATCAGCTCCTGTGAGACGCTCGTGGGAGCATTCTGCGTCGGTCGTCGTAGAATGCAATTGGCGAAGCACACGTCCGGTTCCCATGAACGCTCGCGGAGCACTTTTGGCCAGAAGGGCCTGTCTCGACACCAGAGTCACTCGAGGCACAAACATAACAGTCAAAAGGTCGGAACGAATGAACTGAGAGTGGTGGTGAGGGGCAGGATGGAAGGAAATGACAGGTGTGAAGCTAACGACGACTGCGTACGTAAGCGAGACTTACGCGCCACACCTCTTTACCGCACGCTTGTTCCCCTTTTTGACTTTTGAGTTTGCGCCAAGCGTGCCGTGCCGCCTCCGACGCACCCTCCGAAAACGACAATTCAAACTTCCTTACGGAAAAGCTAAACTCAAACCAATGGTGTCCGGCACCACTTACCCCGTGCGGGGCATATTCTTCTTCATCACCCATCCCTCACTCTGGGTGCGAGTCTTCTGCGGCCTGCTGATAGCCCTCGCATTCTCCATCACTGCCACCGTCCTCCTTTTCGCGCTCGCACTCAAGCCTCAAGCCCTTGGCTTAGCGGAGCACATACCGGCATGGCTCGCTTGGATCATCGCAGTCATATGTGTGCTATTGGAAATCTTTGTCTCGAGCTTGCTCTTTGTCGCCATTTGCCTTCCCGTCATGTCAGACCAACTGTTTGATGACGTCATGGCGCTGGCGACAGGCCAACCAGTACCCCAGACGAGCTGCTGGGGACAATGCAAAGGCGTACTTGCTGCGGGATTCTGGCTCGCCTATTTGATCATAGCACGGGTGCTACTGCTCGTCATCACCGCACCTTTGAACCTGGTGCCTATCGCCGGAACCGTTCTTTTCCTTTTCATCAATGGATACCTGGCGGCCTGGAACCAACACTTGCATTGGTTTGAACTGCGAGGAGTGGGATTCACCACTGGAAAGCAGTTTGTGAGAGAGCATCGGTCGGCCTACATGAATGCGGGCGCCGTGATGGTACTGCTGGAAATGATTCCTGGGATTGGAATTCTGTTCATGTTCACAAATATCGTTGGGGCGGCGTTGTGGGCGGCTGAGTTGGAGTCGAAGGGAATTCGACCGGGCCAGTTGATAGTAGCGCCGGGCGCAGGAGCGCTCGTTCCACATGTGTAAATACTCCTTCATGTATGTATAATGTAGAATTTGACTATAGATAATCTTTTGGTAGAATGCCATTCATCGCAACTGGATGCGAGCGTTGGGAAATTCTTGGGTGTTTCTAGGTTTTCTCGAACTCTTTGTCTTTCGAGCATTGACGTGCAAAAACATGGAAGGGTACATGAAACGGATGTTGTGTGGGCGGAATGTACGTGATATGTACCATGATGCCTTGGACGCCTCAGAAGTCTAACACGCTTGACCCTCCACCACCGCTTCCACAGCCACCCTTGTTGACGGGTGCTTTCCGCCGTGTTTCTTCCTCGTCACCACGACCGACGCCCTCGCCTTCCGGCGGCAAGCTGCATCGCTCGACCAAAAATCGTTTCCGGCGAACCTTGAATCCCAGCATGCCAACTTCGCCCTTCCTTCCACCCAAGCATCCCACTCTGGGTACTTTGATGACATCGAGAAATCCGTGATACTGCGATTCGTATGCCGGGTGGACGGGCGTGGAACTTCCGGCAAACGAATCCAACCGCAGGACCGCGTCAGAAAGGTGTGCCAAGAGGGTAGATGTTTGTGGGGAGGAGGTTTGCGGAAGAGTGAGAACGGCAGTTGCGTAGGAGGTGCGGAGGATGGCGCGGAGAGAGTGCAGGAAGCGAGCGAGTTCGGCGGTGGACGATCTGCCCCAGATAGGAGATGATATAGAGTGAATCGCGATGCGGAGCACGGTGGGCGGCGGCGGGGCATTTGGGCGTATGCTGAACCGGATGGAGAACCCATGAGTCCATAGAACAACCTTGCGAGGCATCAACTTCTAGAAAACGTACCGAAACCCTCCCTCGTCCACCAGTCCTTCTATGTGTTCCAGCAGGTGTTCGTATACATTCTTGCCACCTTGTTCCTCTGCCTCTGCCGCCCATACAGATACATCCAGTAGCGCCATGCGCGGTCCCGCAGCATTCAACATCGCTGGCGCCATGCGCTTGGTCAGATCAAACAGATTGCAGAAGGGTTGCTGAGAATTTGCATCTGCAAATCAAACCATAGTTAGCAGAGAAGAAGAGCTGGGGCGCGGATGTTGATTCTAACGCACCTCGCCGACCACCTCCGAACGCAGTGTTGAATTTTGGCAGCCCCTGGTATCTCCACGCAATGCGCATCCTATCTTCCTCCTCCCGCACCGCTCCCATTCGCCGTCCCCCAATCCCGCCTCCCACTGCACCGGTCGAAATATCCTCATCCTCCTCTTCCTTCATTTCGCTCGGCACCTTGCCCTCTACGACGCCCATGAGACTCCGCACCACTGCTTCCGGCTCCTCTTCCGCAGTCGCGAGACACACGGCATTACTCGATGCGATGCCCTGTGCGAGATAGTAGGAAAGGAGGAGCTTGGCGTAGCCCGTGAAACGATCTTCGTGAATGAGAAGCGAGGTGTGCAATGGAAGACCGCCGCCGAGCAATTCGTCTACGGAGGGCACGCCCGTTGACGTCAGGACGGTCGAATTGTGGGCGGATATCCGGGTGGATGGCAGTGTCTGTGCCGAAGGCGTTCGACGCTTGAAAGACGACATTCTCGTTGAACGATTTCTTTTTGGCAAGCCGCGAAGCTCGAGAAGCGCGAACTTTCCATTCTGTTGTTCTCAGGACCCTTTTTTAAGGAACCGCCGTCCATGCAATGGGGAAAAAAGATAAACAAAATAAACGGAAGGACAAAGATTTTCGTAACGGGACGATCGGTCGGAATCACTGGCTCAAGGCCGGGTATGGTGAAGAAGGGGATTCTTCTGTGAATAGCTCCGACGGCAGAAGGCGCAAGACCGCTGTGAAGGCCCGCAGGAACCGTCAAAGCGACGAAGCCATTCTCAAGAATGGTAAAGAGGAAGTCACCATTGATATGCTGGAGCAAGCCGACCGTAGACGACGTGCGAAAGCGACCGGTCCTTTGTTGGCAGAAACTGTAGATCGTCATGCCTGCTATGTAAGGAAGAAAGCCGACTCGCACAGTAAAAGACTTTCCACAAACGTACTGAAGCACTGCAAATCGAAACCCATCGTGTGTCACGACACGAATCATTAGATGGAGTCCGTCCAGTTTCCCTCCGCCGAAGTCCGTAATTTGGTGAACATTTACACAGAACTGAGACCCGAGAGCACATCCCAATCCCGTCACCGGCCCACGATTCTCCGGGAAGATTTCTGCGGCACAGGTATCCTGTGTCGAGAATGGTGCAAAGGCGGCGTGGAGCGAGAAGCATGGGGCGTAGATTTGGACCCAACCGTGATCAAATACGCCAAGGAGCGGACATTGGGACTTGACGGAGGGCCCGAATGCGAGCGCGTGAAAGTGGTCCTCGGGAACGTTCTAGACGATAGAAAAACTCTTGGCGTGCCGCGGGCTGATATCATTGCAGCGTTGAACTACGGCGTCAACTTTTTCAAGAAGCGCGCTGATCTGATGGCATATTTGAAAAACAGTCGAGAGAACCTCGCGGAAGGCGGCACACTGATTGTGGATCTTTTCGGAGGTGCTACTGTGAATGGGACGGGGGGACGCTTGTTTGAGAGGCGTTACGATGGCTTCACAGTGCGTACATGCCTGATCACCTTAAGAATCTTCCGTTGTGCTGACTCGAATCTACTACATTGTAGTATTTCTTCGAACAAAAGCCTTTTGACCTCATGACAAACACATCCAGAGTGCACGTAAGTTGTCGTCAACCATTGGTCGCCGATTGTTTGCGTGGCTCATCCAAGCGCTTGGCATGATTAGCTGCACTTCAGATTTGACGATGGTGAGGATGCGTGTCAGAGACTCGAGAGCGCACTCACTCTTACTCATCGCTCCCGGTGTGCTTGTATAGGTTCATGGATGAAAAACGCGTACACCTACGATTTCCGCGCGTACAGCATTGTCGAGATTCGGGAAGCAATGTTGGAGGCTGGATTTGCTTCGACCCACGTCTGGATTGCCGCCAGCACCGATGAAAAGGAAGCCGAAGGATATGTCAATGATGATGACGATGAAGAAGACGCAGAGGAAGATGACGAAGAGTCCGAACAGCAGGATGATAGTGAAGATGGTAGCGAAGAAGATGAACGCCCCACCGCAAGGAGGCGCAAGCAAGTTACGAGTGGGTCGCCCAATGAAGGCGCATACGCATATTCGCGTGTTGTTGGGTCACTCAATCAGCTGCAGAGTTACAATGGTATGTGGCCTGCGCTCTAATATGGACGTCTCTCGTTGTTACGCAAAACTGAACCATCATGTTGCTTGTCCACAGCATATGTCATAGGTATAATATGACATTCATGGTAGAGGGTGAGTTGGTAGTGAATAGTGTGTGGTTAGCACAGATTCCAGAGTATAGAAAACAACACACGAGGCCCTCGAGGTTTGGCAAATGACATGTTCCATAATAAACTGAAATATCTATAAACAAAGTACTATCTACATGGCTTAGAGGCTATAAAGCTTAGCTGACCCATTCGGCACTCTCGGCGATGTTCTTGCTCCAGGCTTCTGTGACAGGCTCTATAATGCCATCAGCATACTTTGACCTGTTTTCCGGCTTGTGATCATTGCCAACGGGCGGCCAGGAACTTCCTGGTTTGATGGGCATCGGTCCGACCGACAAGATGCCCCGACAGGGAAAGCATAGGCAAGATGCAACTGGCGAATCGATCGGTGGGGAGGAGGAGGGAAAATGTTGTTGCGTCGAAGAACTGCTACCGAAAGCCGCGGATGACTTGCCATCAAGTTTCGTGTCGAGGAGAGATGTGAGCAGAGACGCCACATCGTCCAAAGGACGCCTAGAGGATGTAGCAGGAGCCATGTGGGCGTCAAACTCGTCCATTTCAACATCGGTTGGTCCTCGCTTCGTGGCAACGATATCATTGCGCCATTCGGAATGAGCGTGTGGTGGTCGATTGGGAGCTGCAGAGCCTTTCTCTCGAATGTATGTGTCCCAGTAGACCCAGACGAATCTCTCTTGCTCTGCATTGGTAGCGTACGCATCTTCATCGTGTATTCTGAAGGGCTCCGATGCCCAGTCCGTTCTGTGAAATCTCAAGCTTTGCGGTCGGATGAGCCGTAATTTTGCGAGAGCCTCATCCGGCGTGCACCTGTACTTATGAAGCAGCCAGACGGCCAGGAAGGTGCCCGTTCTCCCGACGCCCGCTTGGCAATGTACAGCAACTTTCTTTCCACGTTGAATAAACTCGTTAGCATGTTTGTTGAACAACCGCAACTGGCTGATGTACGGAGTGGAACCGTCCGGCATCGGCAGGAAGAGCACCTGAAGATCGTCCGTAGCTTTCAAATCATCAAACAGATCCGTTGGATATGTTTCTTGCGTGTATTCGCATTGCTGGCAGATAACGCGGCGCTGATTGATTGTTTGTGGCGCGATGATGGATTCTGTCAAATTGACAATCAGGCCGACGCCCGCTTCGACCAACGCCGGATAGTGGAAGCGCTCGGCCGGAGCAGACATGCCGCCAATCATATAATCGTCAATCCAGCAGGTGTGCCACGGCAAACGAGGGTCCGTAGGATAGTAGAAGGCGGAGCGCCCCTCCAACCACTTTTCTGGGCTCGCTACAGCCAATCTCCACGAGGAACGCTGGTCTTCGTCGCATCCAAAGTCAAAGTCTTCATCCTCAATACCATACTCTGGTAGATGTGAGACGCTTGCGGGGCCAGCTTTGAGGTGATCTACGGGGCAAGATGGTTTATGCTCGGCAAAATGCACTCGAGGCCCAGTGTTCTTCTGACTCGCGGGAATGGAAACTGGAGGAGAATGCTGAAGTATGGCTTCGCTATCTGAAAAAGGATCGACTGGAGGCGGTGCAAGTATGCTCATGCCTCGTACGAGTGTATGTTCCCACGGTATTGGAAGGATGAGTTTGTGTGTCGAGGGGCTCCACGAAGGACGGGAGGAGGACAAATAACAGGGACAAGCAGTTTTGAGAGAGAGACGAAGGACACAAAGGCAACTGTTAAAATGTGCACAAGATACAGACGAAGATGACAGTAGTAGTATGTACGATCGGCTATACGCAATGCTTGGGATAAAATGAAGATTGTAGATGGGGGTTCTAATGGGCCAGGACGGGGTTCGTGCGGGGGGGAGAAGGAACGCCACACATCTACTGTACGCCTGGTTTCTGAAACAACGCGGATCGCAACTCATCACATCAACAACAATTGAATTGAATTTGCAGCGCCACATGGATCACGTCAGCGGGAATCCCAAAAAGCATAGTTGAAATAGGGTTAGAGTTTGATGCGTTGAAGAATGTCGTGAGGAGAAAGACTTCCAGCGTTTTTGATTAGGATTCAATGCAATCAAAGGCGGGCAGGATTTGCTCATTTATTTGGTCCGACTGTACCTGCGTCTGCAGGACAGCCACCTTGCTCCAGGCAGCGGAGAAACCACCCATCCTGCATGTTACTCATTCACACGCACGGCTGTTTGCGACCTAGTTCCGTTAAAGCTGCTGCAAATATTGATAAATACCGGGAATTGAGACCAGCGCGGCATACCAGTGAGATCTGGCGCGGCCGCAGACATGGTACCTACAATGCTAACGTTAAATGCACGGCCAAAGACTTTTCGCGTCAAAGAAAGAATATTGTTGTGGTTAGGATTCGGCCGATGCCTATGTTCGGGTGAACAACTTCTTTCCTAGGTACAGAGAGGAGAACGGCCTGGCTGCCACAAAGCAGATAGGGAGAGCCCGTGCTGCAGCCAGAAAGAGCCGTCTATATTATCTCTTTCGACACTAAGCATCATAAACTTGAGTTATCCTGAAGCATATCTTATTCAGGGTTATCCATTCAGTTCTATGTTTTTCAGTGAGAACGGGATTCAGTCGGTCGGCTATAGACAATGACAGCCTGTTGTATACAACATAGGGGCAAGCGCAGCGTGCAGGAATGTGCCTGTAATTCGGGTCTGAGACAGTTCCACCGCCGGTTTCAATGAGCCCTCCGTTGCTAGTGCGATCGAGGGATCTATCGATTCCACAATCACGAAGCGCCCGACACCCTCGGCCTCAGTACCTATGAAGATAGAATGAACTGCATGCAATCCTCTTTCTGGTTTTGGTGTGACTGTCGCTAAATGAATCGTGCGACGCGTACCCGGTAGCTTGGTAGAGCTATGCTAAAGCGTGCCGTCAATCCCGTTTTATCGCCACGCTTTTGTGGTTGTGTCTCCATGGCACACAAGGCTCAGACGCGGCTTCTTCCGCAATCTGTTGTATGATATTCTGCAAAAACGTTCTTTCTCAGCATCATGAAGCAACCGTTGTACTCCCTCCGATCAATCAGATGGTGAAACTTTGTTTAGGTCCGAAACCACTCATCACACGCCAAGAATGCGGCACCATGTGGGAGTCAGCCCCGGAGTCAGTCGGGAGTGATGGTACCCTGTTATCACACCTTTGCAACCCCGCAGTAGAAATATTCTCAAAGCTCTCAACGGTCGACCTCGATTTGACAAACTGCACTTTCATGTTGACATGTTCTCCTTCACGAAATTCAAGATACGTCCTTCATATGCCGTCACAGGGCTTGTGCTGCTGGGTCTGGTGATCGCTGCAATTTCCGTTTTGACAACGGCGTCGTGCTCTTGCTCCTGCGAAGGGCGGTCAAAAGTCGAATTTACGCTCAACGGCCTCACGCACAGGTGAGCTGCGATGAATGTTACCGTGGTCATATTTCAGCTCTGGAAACCTGTCCTCGGCTGATACCTGTTTCTTCTCTGGTGTTCGCAGTGCTGAGCAATGTACTGCGGCAGCTCCTGGTCTTGGATTCCCCCGGTCGTGCAACGGCGGCTTATATGAAGTTAGCTGCACAGTATACACCCTCACCACCATTGTCGCATGTCTCTTCATAGTCGCAGCTGCGGCCGCGTACGTCGTCATTACAAGACGGATACGGCAGAACTACGAGCGGAGAGAACGGCGAGAAATGAACTTGAATGCTGCGCTACAACCTCAAACCAACGAACTCCCTGCGAGTCACGGCGGTAGGCACAACGATACGGTCAACATCCGGCTTCCTGCGTACGAGCGATGGCACAATCCTGACGAGGAAACCAGCCCGGTCCATCAACCGCCAGTCACCGTCAGAGTCGAGTATCCCCCTCCTGCAAAAGTAGCTGACCGGCTCGGCGGCTGGGGTCCCGCACAAGGACAGTAGTTAGATCATTCAGCAGTATGAATCTATCACGTATATATATACCCATGTAGAGTAGAAGACTGAGTGTGAGAGGTTTACAAACCCGCTGGAAATGGGATGCAGGCGTCCTATCCAGCGAGCAATAATAACCAGTATCGCATTGATGAGACAAGCATTTCTGCCAACGGCAAGCTGTCAACATCGCGTCGGGTTCAGCTGGATAAACTTGCATATAGCACAGTGACATTTCGCGATATCTTTTTCGACCCTGGCACCGCCACTGCACTTGTCCGCACATCCCAACCGGGCGCATGTCTTAGTCATGAAGTATAATCTAAATTAAGCTTCGTCTTGGCAATCGGGAAACCAATATCTGTCAGATTTTCATCGACCTTGCATTTGTAAACACAGGATGACCACAGTTGACCACCATGACCACTAGTCCTATACTCCGGATGATCTCTTAGTGACTTGCATTATACTGTACAATGATCGCTTCTTGATCCCATCAATCGAATTCAGACTCTCCGCAAAAAGCTTCACTCGCTTACGCGAGCTTACGTCACCTCGATCTATTTCTTTTTTGCTGCGCTAAGCCACACCTGTAGAGCGGTATAAAATGCGGGTCTGTGCGGCATCCGCTCTTGCTTTTTCTACATGTCGCTGGGCTAATACCTCAGCGACTCGTAACAAATTAATACACATATCACCTGATGATGAGAACTCGCGCTGCACAAGGTCATCCTTGATTTCCGCGGCAGATAACGGAGGGTGCCCCGTCTCTTGTATTTTTCTTCGCTCGTCCCGTTTTGGAAAATGCGTCTGGATTTTGGGTCTGTCTCGCGCAGCGAATCACTCGAAAACCACATACATCACTCAAACGGTAGTATACGGTTGACGGACTTACTGAAGATGGAGAAAGACAACGCGCTTTATGCGGACCGACGTGTACCAATCCTGTCGGCCACCCTGAGAGTGCGAAGAGGATGAAAACCACGGTGTGGATCCCGGGCGTCGGAACCCGGCCCATACTTGCGTCTTTACAGCAGATGCCACGTTATCTGATACGGGGTGTCTCTAGAGATTCGCAGACATCACCGTCGCCAATTGGGTTTTGACCCTGGAAAGTAACAAACGGTCTATCACAGCCAGTGACGAACAAGTAGTCAGCTGCTGGTTGTTGTTATGCAGATTCGTATTATGTGCCGACATTGTCAAATAATGAAACCCACATCATCTGGTGATCCATAGGGAACCTGACAAGCATTCTCGCAAATGAAGCAAACTCTTGTGAATCGAAGGGGGTGAAGATCTGTTTACTTTTGAGAAATCGTAGTCTGCACCGGAATATTCGGAGTTCTGAATGTGGTTCCACAGCTTCTAATACAAGGCTGACGATAGAGACGTTCGCAAAATCTCAGTCTGCACAAGATTGCTTGAAGTTTTGAATATGTTTTTACAGCTTTCAGTATACGTAGCATCTGATATTGGCCTTCGTCCAGGTGATAGAGGTCAGTTCATTTTCCATTCGTTGTCATACTTGCTCCTTCGTGGCTGTCCAAATGTCCAAAAGAAAAAATGAGAAGACGCGTTGGTTTTGCGCAGCGACAAGCGTAACCAACGGAGCGAAACCAAAACCTCCGACAGTCATCCTTACCGTCACCTACACCTCCGTGGCATAATCAACCTGTCCTAAACTCCCCTTGGAGTAGATTCTACCGTTGGTTGTCTTTCCCCCAGTGTTGTACTTTCGTTTGGCACAAACATGAGTAGCACGTCAGGAACAGCCACGAGCCGTGAAAGGCCAAAACCTTCCGTACTGGTGCACTTTGCCGCAGGAGGGTTTGTATCAAATATCACTCGGATCGTTAGCCAACAAAGGTTATGCTGACTGTGTTTTGATCTCTATGGAAATTGTCTTGCTGGTGGCAGGTTAGGAGGGACAGGTGAGGAACCAGCCTGGCACCCAGCATTCAGAAGCCACCGCTGACTTAAATCATGGTTTCGCTTCTGCTATAGTTGGAGCCGCGATAACATGCCCACTGGAGGTGGTGAAAACACGGTTGCAGTCGTCAATGTATCGCGCTTCGGAAGCCAGCGTCACCTTCCGGAATCCGGTCCACGGCGCCTGGGTACATATGAAGGGAGTGGTGAACCTACTAGGGTACGCAGATGAATCAATGCGGAAGCGACGTAGCCCTGGCAGTTAACCCGTCATCTGTCTATAGCACTATCCGAAGACAGGAGGGAATAAGGGCACTGTGGAAAGGATTGGGACCAAATTTGGTTGGCGTTGTTCCTGCAAGGTATGACATGATGATCATGCTCGTCGGGTCTGGATTCTACTAGTTGGAGATGACGTTGACGCTGTTGCTGGATCTGTCCACTACCTCCACAGAGCGATATACTTTGCTACGTACAGCCAAGGGAAACACGCTTACACTAAGCTCAACAACGGCCAAGAGACACCAATAGTTCACATGTTCTCGGCCGCTACTGCTGGAATTGCGACCGCCACTTGCACGAATCCCATCTGGCTGATCAAAACCCGCATGGTGCGTCCTCCCGTTGCACTCCAGCAACAGTCGTTTGACCTTCACTGACGAGATTCTTGTTTGCTACCGCATTCAGCAATTACAATCGGAAAACCCAGATCTCAAAACCCATCAACGATACAAAAACAGCTTCCAGTGCCTGACCAGGGTTCTCCGAGAAGAAGGCATTCGGGGGTTGTACAAGGGTCTCTCCGCCAGCTTCCTAGGTGACGCATCGGTTTCCCAATATCACACAACTTTGCAATCGTCTGTTGCCTAGTTGCTGACTATCGTTGGACCTTCTGCCAGGTCTCGCGGAATCTACCCTTCAATTTGTAACATACGAGTACCTGAAGAAGACATGGGTTGAGAGGCGAAAAGCAGCGCGTTTGGAAATGCTGACCGACGAGGAGAAACGCAATGCGTCATTAGCCAACTCGCCCGCAGATTGGCTAGATACATTCGCAGCAGCCGCGGTCGCGAAATTCGGCGCGGCCATCATCACATATCCCCACGAGGTACGCAATGGTGCAGAACAGAACCAAGCTTAGCGACGCCACGACGCGTTGATGTTAAAGTTCCTTCCCCCTTACCTGGATGATAACTCATATCCCGCTGCTTCCACTTCAGGTTCTGCGAACACGACTCCGTCAAACCCCCGAAAACGGCGTCACAAAATACCGAGGTCTCGTGCAATCCGCCAAACTCATCTACGCCGAAGAAGGCATCGCGGCGCTGTACGGAGGAATGACGGCGCATCTGATGCGGGTGGTACCCAACGCCGCCATTCTCTTCTTCTGCTACGAAATGGTCGTCTCGGCACTGACCCCCCCAGCACAGGAGTGAGCGATATGCCACCAGCGCCGTGAGGCGGGCTCTGTAGACGCTGTCTGGGTCTGCTGAGCCTCGGTAAGACATGGATGTTCGCATCTTTTCCGCGTTTTTGATACGGACATCCTTGGCGTAATTGAACGCGTGGTTACCACCACCGTATAGCGAACGCTTTCGTGTCGCCATAGATTTCGGTGTAGCAAGATGAATGGCTTCTTTTGGAACTGAGTCCCCCAGATAGATCACTAGTTTAGGGTGTATTGATATGCGAGCTTTGGGCAAGACTGGCTTCCAAGATAATTCAAATTTCATTACAAGTTATGCAAAGAACAAACACCGTGGAAGATGAAAATGTTACGACCAGGTGGTTGCGATTCGTATTGCTCAGAATAAAATGCTGTGGTTCAATTTACAACTAATATACAGAAGAAGAGCAGAGCTGTGCTGAAACAAATTAAACGCGCTCAAGCTTCACATGTGATGTGTGCAGTGACTGGGGAAAGGTGTCACCAAAATTCCGAGTGGATTCTGATCATGCCTGAAACCTGTTATCCCAGATAATGTGTATCCAGGTGTCATCAGATCCAGAGGCGGCTTCATCAATATACTACTTGTAAGATATGTACCTCGGATTACTGCGGATGACCTTGTCCAGCGCCCCTGCCACGGCCTTGTCCTCCTCGCCCACCTCGAGGTTTGGCCACGCGTCTGACGCCCCGTCCACCACGACCTCGTACCGGGCCAGGACTTGGGCTAGGCGTCGCGTCCGTGGCGAGTGGCGCAGCGTCGGTATTGACAGGTACAGGGGGAGTAGGGAGCGGATGTCGAACAGCGGATTTCGCAGCGATCGTTGGTGAGGTGGCAGAGTGACCAGGGTCAGTTCGAGCCCGTTTCCGTAATTCCATTCCCAATGCAGGGGTGACAGGCGTTCCTATCGCGCCACCGGTGGTGGAAGCGTTATTTGCGGCTTGTTTTGCGGCGTTCGCCTCTTGTAGTTGCTGTAGCTTCCTCTTCAAAAGTTGTTGCTTTGCGGTTTCGGAGGCCGGTGGAGCCCGGGAAGAAGTCGGGACAAATGCAGGTGCTGCGGCGTTAAGCGTCGGTTGGTTCACTTCCGGAGTAACTGGAGAGGCCGGTGCAGCAAAAACCACTGAAGTTGCTACAACGTGAGGTGCGGCCACTGGTGCTGAAACCAGAGGTGCAGAGATCCGAGGAACGCTGGATGGGGCAGTTGCAGGCCGGGACGTAGGAGGTGCAGCAATGGGTTGAGTAAGGCCAGATGGTGCCGAGATGGGAGTGGCGGGTGCGAGTGGTGCAGTGACGGGTGGTGTTAACGCTGATCCTGAAAGGGCTGGGACTAAAGCGGATGGCGTCGGTTGCGGTGCTGGAATGATCGCCGCGGGTGCTGTGGAAACCCCCGTGTTCGCAACCAGTGGCGTAGGGGCAACAGGTGGATCAACGCGGAGAGGTTCGTCCGTTGCTTGAAGTGGAGAAGCGGATACTTCTGGAGGTGGTGCGTCAGCATTCACTCCATCGGGGCTTTCAGAGACTTTTTCAAATCCAGGTTGAGGCCTGCGGGAATAAATCAGATCAGGATCATCCACGTATAACATTAAGGAACTTCACTTACTGGTCTTGCTCGCTCTCTCCATCGACGGGCTGGTTCGTCGCGTCTTCCATGATTTCTTGAATTGGAACATTGGCCGGCGCGCTCCCCACAATTGGCTCACTTTCACCATTCACTTGTTGATCACCCTCATTGACTTCCCCATCTTCGGCAGTCTCGACCATAATGTTGGCCTGGACTTCTCCAATCACCATTGGGACGTCCTGTGGTGTTATCTCAGTCGCTATGGCTGCATTGTTGGGTTGCTGCTGCTGAGACGGCTGAACTGCAGGTTCAGCCTGCGCCTGGGTCAACACCATTCGATCATCCACATTGTCCTTCAGTTCGCTGGACAATGGTGGCGCATCGCTCAATGACTTGACGGGTTTAGTCTCAATCACGGGAACCGCCTGTGAAGCCGCCTCTGGTGCATTGTCCTCGGTAATGTGCATGTGCACATTGTCCTCGGTGATTTGCATGGGCACAGTTAGCGCGGGCTTGAGCGCCTCAATTGGCTGTACAGGTTCTGCAGGCGTAGCTGACGGTAGCTGCAATTGGGCAAGTTCATTTTGCAGTTGTTTTAGTCTCTCGTTTAGCGCCGATACTCTCTTTTTCTCGCTAGCAAGCTGGCTTTCCAGAAGTTGTTTCCTCAGCGTCAGAGCGTTGAGCTCGTCTCCACTTTTCAGCTTCCATTCAATCATGGCGTTCGCAACGCGCTTATCACTTTCTGCCTTGATCGTACCGATTTCTGATTCCAGTTGCTGAATCCGATCGGTCAATGCAGCGGTGTCTGTGTTGAGAGTTCCACCCGCTTGGGGTAAGTGCTCCAATTGGGATTGCAGATCACGCAACTGTGTCTGAAGCCGTGCGTTCATGTCATCCGATGCCTGCTTTTCTTTCTGAAGAAGCGCGTTGCGTTCCCGGAATTTGCTGATGTTGGCATTGGCTTTCTCGATCAATTCTTTGCGGCTCTTCCTCATTTCTGCTTGACATGCCTCGTTCTTTTCTGGGTGGGCCAGTTGGTCACGAAGATCCTGAATTTCCTTCTCCTTTTGGGATATTTGTTCAGCGGTGTTCTTGGCCGCAGCTTCTAATTCCGCGACCTGCTTGGAGCGTGCCTCCAAAAATGCCTTCTGTTTCTGCATTATATCCCTCAATTTCTTGTTGAGATCCTCCGACGCCGTCAGCTGGGCCTTTTCGGCAAGCAGAGCTTGCTTCTCTGCCTCCAATCGCTCCACATCTTGCTTTAGCTTTTCGTAATCGACAGGATCTATTCTCTGGTACTTTCGCAGGATTTGATCAACCCGCTCTTTCCACCTTTTGTTATCTTCCACGAGCGAATTGTTCTCTTCTTTGCGTACCACAACCTCCGCCTGAAGATTGATCACTTGTTCGCGTAACGGGCCTAGTTCGCTTTCGCAAGCTCGGAGCTTGCCTTCAAGAACTTTCATTTTGGCGAGATTCTGCTCGACCTGGTCCCGGAGTGTAACATTCGATTCTCGTAGCAGATTCGCCTGTTCGATCTTTTCCATTAACTCTCGGTGGCGTTTGTCGTCCTGCAGCGCATCTTGTCCTTTCTTCCTCTCTTCATCCAAGCGAGCCCTAGCCTCATCCAGATTGTTTCGCAAGAGTGATAACTCCATCAAGTAACGATTGTTTTCCGAAAGCGCAATATCTAGCTTGGTCTGCAAGATGTCCCTCTCGCTCCGAGCGTGCCTCACTAGTTCTCGCAGCTCCTGGATTACCCGATCGGAACCATCGGCATTGGGCGCCATGCCTCCGGTGGCGCCGTCCTCCAGCGCTTGATCGGTCAATTTCAGCGTTTCTTGCATTCGTTCGAATTGCGAATGAAGAAGTTCATTCTGAGACTGCAAATCCTGCAATCTACTCTGGCTTTCCGAGATCTGCTGCTCAAGCTGCTGCTTGGTTTCCTCCCATGACTTCTGCCCAGTTCTCAGATTCATTTCGAGGAGTGCAGCTTGCTGCATGGTCGTATGCAAAAGATCCTGGATCTCCTCCTTCTGTTTTTTTAGAAGAGTGACGTCGTGCAAGGCCTTCGAGTGTGCCATGACTTCTTTCTCGTAACTGTCCTTGGCTTGCTGAGCTATTTCTGAATGACGTTTCACGTCTTCTTGCATTGCTTGTTGCGCTTTCACCGCTATATCTTCGGTAACTTTGATTCTTTCGATCTGGGCTTCCAATGAGCGGATGTTTTGCTCATGCTCATGACGCTCTGATTCCAACTTTTCTCGTGCCTCAATGAGATCGCGATCAGTGGTCTTCATCTGCTCCAACGTTTCATTTCGCAATGAGTCCAACTCCCGAATCCGTTGCTGCAGTTGTGCAATCTCTTGCTCCTTCGCTTCCTTATAAGCATCATATGCCTCGTTGAACTCCAACAATTCTCGCTCGCTGTTTTCCGCAAGCTCCTTCAGATTGACTTCCCTTTCTTTGGCTCGTTCCAAGTCCTCACGGTGAGCTGCAATTGTCTTGCGTGCCTCGGCCAATGCTCTCTCAAGATCGCGACACCTATCCTCCGCAGTAGCGAGCACATTTCCCTCGGTACGGCCCTCGTACACGGCATTCTTTTGATTCAAGAGGTTGAGGCGCTCCGTACATTCCGCCAGGCGAAGCGACAGGTTCTCTTCCTTGTTTTTAATCAACAGAAGTTCCCCTTTCGTCTTCTCGTTTTCGACCGTCAAACGTTGGATACGGGAATTTGAAGTCTGAATTTCGGCATCTTTCCTGACTAATAGTGCCCGATTCTCATCAGACGCGGCGACCAGCTGCTTTCGCATCACAGCAAGATCGCGCTCGGCCGTGTCGAGCTTGTCCTCCAACCGCTTGCGTTCCAGTTTGAAAGTTTCATCACGATCCTCCAGTTGACGCTGAAGAGCGCGACCTCGCTCGTTTGCAAGATTGCGCTCGCTTAGAAGCTCTTGACACTCTTTCAGCGCGCGATTTTTGCTTGATTCCCACACTTCCCGCTCGATTCGGCCCTGCTGAAGCTGGCTGGAGAGCTCTTCGCTCCGTAGACGCTCATCCATTAAACGTGCTGTAAGTTCCTGCTTCTTTTCATCTTGCTGCGAAGCGATTTGCGCCATCTTGGCTAACTGCTCACGGAGCTGCGAGATTTCTTTCATCTGCATGTCAGCATTTGCTGCAAGAAGCTGGTAGCGATCTGAGGATTGCGAACATCAGTATAGGAAGCCTTGGGAACCATCCGCTACCTTAGCGTACCTTGTTGAAAGCTCAGCTGATGAGTATATTTTGAGATTTGGATGGTTAATTCGCTCTTTTCTTCTCGCATCCGGTCTAGCTGCAGGGATAGTTCTTTGACACTTGTTCCGCTCTCCCTCGCATAATTGTCGAAGTCTTTTTGGAGCTCTCTGAAGAGCTTCTCGAAATCACCTTCACTCAGGGCTGCTCCATTTCGTTGTCCATTCGACATTTCTGCTCGTGTGTCCTTGAACGGAGACGACGCCGTATCATCACCCACACGCCTCATTGCCTTGTAATCATTTCGTTGCTTGACCACATATCGCAATTGTCGGGATGTCTTCTCCAACTTCTCCTCCAAAGTTTGAACCTGAGCCGTGAGCGTTGCAATTTCAGTGGACGTAAGTTCGTTTTGCTGTGTTTCGAGCTGTTGTTGGGCTGCTTCTGCCTGTCGGGCCAAATTGCGCGCAACCCGCCGAAGATCGACATTCTGCTGCACAAGTTCCTCAACACTCTTGACCTCAACTAAGGACGCACTAATCATTGCATCAGTCGGAGCTTCCTGGCTATTGCTGTCAAGTCCGGCTCGATGCAAAAGTTCTTGAAGGTACCGTTCGAGGTCGACTTGAGCGCCGGGTCGAAGTTGCTGTAATTGTATGCAGAACGAATGCACTTGACGACACAAGTCGCGAATATCTGAGGAACTTATGAGCGATTATATGGCTTGTCGATCGGAACAGCAACTTCATACCCTGTTCTAGCATTCGCTTTTCGTTGGAAGTCCGCATACGTTCAGTTTCGAGCCTGGCAACGCTAGCAACGGCCGCTTTCTTGTCCTCGAGTGCTTTGCTGAGATCCGCAAACAGCTTTTCGTGTCGCGCAGAGAGCCGTTTGTTATCTTGTTCAAGCTCCTGCAAAAACGGATTCATTTCTTCCAATCGTTCGTAAGCTTCGGCATATCTGTCTCGCAGTATCTCCAGTTCTCGCTCAAGTTCCACCCGTCTTTGTTTCTCTTCTTCGAAGGATGTGTACAAGCTGGTGTAAGTCATTCCACGTAACGTAACACGAGAGCTCAGAGTATTAGCTTCGGTGCTTCTTGGAGAAGCGTTCGGTGATCTGTTGTGGACACTTTCTTTCAGCTGATACCGCAGCCTGTCTGCTTCTTCATACAACTGATCAAATTGCTCTTTCCATTGAGCGCACTCGGTTTCTATCGATTGCAGTTTGTCGTCAAGCTGACTCTTTTCGGCTTCCCAATCTTCCTGAGATTCGCTCAGCGTCTTCTGCATTTCTGACAAGTGCTCCTGTGCATCCTTTAGATTGTTTTCGAATATCTCCGTGAGCCGCTTTTGCCCGTCCATCTCGGTTTTGAAACTGTGTTCATTTCGCACCAATCGCGTGTCTCGCTGTCGACATGAAGCATAGTGTAAGTATCGAGAACTCATGAATTTCCAACAATCACCATTGCCACATAAAGGGAAGTTTACCTCCTCAAGTTTTTGCATCAGATCCTGAACGCTGTGTTCAAGACCTTCCACGCGTTGTTGCAGAGCACGATTCCGGCTCTCCAAAGAACTTTTCTCCTGTATGACAACATCCAATTGCGTCTGGGTTTCTGATATCTCCCTCGTTTTCTCGAGCCGGTAAAGATGAACCTCCTTTGATTTCTTTTGCAGCTCTTCGTTCAGCCATTCACTTTGCTTTTTGGCCTGGATCAGCTCTTGATCCTTGGCAGACATGAGTAGCTTATCCCGCATCATATGCGTCTCCAGGCTGGTAATGGTATTGTTGGCATTTCGCAATTCAGATCGCAAAGACTGAAGCTGCTGCTGGGAACCATCGCATTCCTCTACATACTTTGAATCAGCCCTTTTCGGGGTCACCACGTGAATTGCTCGCGAAATACCTGAAAGCCGATCAATCTCCTGCTGTCTTTTGGTAATGATCATTGTCAACTCTCGTTTCTCTGATTCCATTGCTTCAATCTTGGTTCCCAGCGCCGGATTTACGTATGCTGTCGATTTTGCATTGTGCTCGTCGAGTTCTTGTCTGACACTCTGCAATGCAGCATCTATGGGAAAATGGCTCCGAGGTCAACTTTGCGAGTCTAGCTACGAGATACCAGCAAGAGCTTGCCTTTTTGCCGGCCAATGCCCTTCTCGTTCTCCAATTGCTGTTTTAGAGATTCCACTTGGCTTGCAAGTTGACGGTTTTGTGTTGAGTAGAAATGAGCATGGTGATCTGCACAATTCCGATTGGATTAGTCTCTCCAAAGGAAGGAGGGTTAACCCGGTATAAAACTCACCGAAATCAGTTTCTTGCAGAACAAGCCTTTCCTCCAAGGCTATGATGCTCTTTCGAAGCTCTGTGACATCATCTGGAAGGGACGACGGCTGGGACAATTGTGATTCGCCGGTTGGATCCTGCAGTGATCCCGATGCGTTCATCGTGGGTTGTAGACTTTCAGGAGCAACCGGACCGGTTGCATCCCCAGGCGGAACAATGCCGGTGTCCATTGGGTCCATTTGAAACCAAGGATTGGGGGCAATTATCCTCCGCAAAGTAAGAAGAATTCGTTCGTAGTTATCCGAGACTTGAGAGACCGCGTCGATGGATGACCTGCGTGGGAGCCTTCCATTGACAGGTCACGGGACCAGCATTCATCACAGAGTCGTACTACAGTAGGTTGACTGTGATGACAGCATCTGCACTGCCCGCTTCGTCCAGTTCGCGGCACGGCGTTTCCCCCCGCTTTCCCGCCAAAGGCCTGCCGTACTCGCATTGCATGGGAATCCTCAACTGCTGTGTCATAGTGCCCAACAGTCTGTCCCCTCAGGCGCCCGTTGCTCCTTGCTTCTCGCATTCGGTCCCTGCTGCAGCAACCCTTCCCCGTCTCACATCCTCAACAAATTGTGTAACTGACGAACGACCAGCATGAAGAGTTTGACGCTGCGGGTCAAAATCATTGGAGCGCGAGATCTCTTGGCCAAAGACCGACGGTAAGAGCTTAAAGGGATTCTTGGCCAGAATGCGATCATAGTCATGTTTATCGCGGTATATCCTGCAGGGGAACGACAAGTGATCCGTTTGTTGTGCTGAAGCTCGGCGGACAGACGTGCAAAACCAAGGTCATTTCCAAGAACCTGAGTCCTACATGGAACGAGGAGTTTGACTTGTACGTACTGTGGAATGTTGGCTCTTCCCAATTCAATCCTTGGACTCATGATTCCACAGCGTTTTGACTCCTGTGTCATTTGATGGTGAGCGAGTGGAACGCAGCAACGCAGCCACGCCGGTTTTCTGACAGCTCCCTATATAGCGTCTCTTGGCATCACAGTGTGGGACAAGGATCTGATCGGCAAGGAGTTTCTGGGACAACTTTCCATACCGATTTGCGATGTGCTTCGAATAGCCGGCGCACCTTCATTTGAAGACCCAAACAATGAACCTATCGCCGAACCTCTTCATGGGCGAAAGGCCACAGAGAACATCACGGGGGAGATAAGGTTGGCATGCAGCACCACGAAAACGGCAGAGAACAACGGAAGCTGTCAGTAACCTAAGGATCATCTCGTTTCTTCCTCCAGCTTGAAATTAGGATTCGTGGGAGAGCTCGATCGGGATTTGTTGGCAATGCTAGACAGTTCGATGGAGGATACTGCAGTCCATGGTGGGTGACGCAGACGTCGGCTCGCATCGAGATGGCCTATTGACTTTTGATCGCCTCAGCAACAATGATGAACAGTGACGATCCTGCGGATGGTAGGTTCCACCCTTCTCGCGGCGATCGATGAGCGCACTATTGACTTTATGTTGCAGACCTGTACTTCAATCAATTCACCGGAGGAGCTCCTCGGGTAGATGTTACAGACGCGGAATCTCCTGAAGACAGCAGCTCCGACTCGATCAATGACGATAATAGTGATACCCCAGACGCTCCATTGATGATTGACCACAACGCGCCGATGGGCTTGCTAACAATTGATAGTAAGCACGCATAGCTACCGTTCAGATCAAACAAGGATCAAGTCAACTCATCTTTCCTGAAATCAGTTGTCGGAGCCTCCAACCTGCCATATGAATCCAACCTGACCAAGACATCCTTTGATTGCGATCCTTTTGTAGTCATATCGTGAGTACTTCAGTCATTTGGTCATCTCGGCATCGATTAGAAGGGAAACACAGGTCTAACAGCCATTCGTCAGATATGGGTAAGATTCGTTGCATCAATGTCGGAGGTCGACATTCCTTGCTGAATGTCAGAACAGGCCTAAGACATTCCGAACTCGGACCCTTCGACATACCCTCAATCCTGCGTGGAATGAACGGGTGTTCCTGTATGTATGAGGCTCAAATTTCCTGAACAGGGCTGTCCTAAATCCGTTCCATACAGACATGTGCGATATTCTGAGCTTCAGCTAGGCTGGGCGGTGAACATGTCGATCTACGACTACGACAAATTCAGTAACAATGACTACATTGGAACCTCAGAGCTTCGAATCTCTGACGTAGTAGCCAATGCCAAAAAAGTTCCGACGGTTCCAAATACGCCTACGATGATGCCGTTGACGGAAGAGACATTGAAGTTGGCATTGAAGAGCACGAAGGTTCTACCGACATTACCATCAAATTTCTATGAATGGAGAATGTGCTTAACCTAGCAATTATGCGCGACAGACATCAGATTCGGCATTTCTCAAAGTCAAATATACGTTCACACCGTACAAAGGTACGACAAGCCACAATCACATGCTTCGGAATCAAACTCATGTGCTGTTCAGATCTCCGCAGGAACTTCTGGCTCACCCTCATCAAACAATTCGACAGCGACTCAAGCGGTTTCATAAATAAAGTACAGCTTACGGCTATGCTTGACTCTCTAGGGTCTACTTTCTCCGATGAATCCATCAATTTGATGTTCATCGAGAAAGGAAAAGTGCCCGATGAGGAGCTCTCATGTGAGGAGTTGGTCGATCTCCTGGAGGGGCAAATTACGGGAAGAATTGTTTGCGATACAAAGCGCCTCAAACGGCACAAATCCGCAAAATCTGTAAAGTCACCGAAATCTCCAAAGTCTGTCGAAGAGCTTCAAACATTTTCATCCAGCCTTCGGTCACCAAAGTCCGAGACTGAGCACATCATCCAAATTCGGGAGTGTCCCATATGCCGCAAGAAGTTCCGCCGGAAAGCAGATTTGGATGTCGTTAGTCATGTTGCCCTCTGTGCACATGAAGATTTGGGCAAAGTGGACAACTTTGTCATGGGCGGCTTTTTGACCGAGGCATATGCGACACGTAAATGGTACAGCAAGATTGTTTCGTATGTCACCTATGGGGGCTACAGCTTGGGCAAAAACAACGGTGCGTTGAATTTGGGGGGTATTTGAACCCTTTAGGGGTTCGAACTCATCTGCTTTGCTTCGACAGCGAACATTATTGTGCAGGATCGCGCAACCGGTCAACTCGTGGAAGAGCGCATGCCTTCGTATGTTCGCCTTGGGATCCGCCTCTTGTATCAATTTCGTTCGGGCAGAAGTGGTATGTCTTGGAAGACTCCGTCATCGGCAACAATTGACACTCACGCACATCGCTGATGCAGCCGTGGAACGCCGGTTAATCAAGAACTTGCTACGAAATCTCAGTAAGACAATCTGATGTCGGTTCGACGAATTTGCGGACAGAGTCACTAACATACACTGCAGGTGTCAAACAGGGTCGCAAATTTGATAGCCAGACAAGCAGGAAAGCAATCAAGCACTTTGTTGCGTTTCATAATTTGCCATTGGATGAGGGTGAGCAGACACACATGCTATGTCTCACATTTGTCGGATTGGCCACAAGAGGTTAATCTTATCATTCATTCAGTACTGGATCCACTGGACAGCTTTCAGACATTCAATCAGTTCTTTTACCGAAAGCTCAAACCTGGCGCGAGACCTTTGGCATCGACGGATCCAAATGTCGCGGTCTCCCCAGCTGATTGTCGTATGAACTGCTTTGTGAGCGTGGACCGAGCTAAAGCCCTATGGATCAAAGGGCGCGAATTTACAATACCAAAGCTTCTGGAGGACGAGGAGATGGTTAGATCGCATGAATGCAACAAGGGGCCTCGACCGCACCAAAACTAATATATTAGTGCTTTAGGCCAAAGCTTTTGACGGCGGCTCCCTCGCCATCTTCCGTCTTGCTCCGCAAGGTGACGCGCACTGTTGGGCGATGATCTAGTTAACTTCCACTCACATTTTGCTGCAGACTATCACAGATTCCATTTTCCGGTCGACTGTACTGTAGGCCCAACCAAATGGATAGAAGGCTCATACTTCACAGTCAACCCTATGGCCATCCGGTAACTACGCGTTGTTGCTTATCGAAGGTTCTTTCTTCTAACATTCAGCTGTAGGACTACCGTCGATGTGTATACCGAAAATGTTCGCAGCGTCACATACCTCGATAGTCCGGAATTCGGCCGAGTTGCATACGTGGCAATCGGTGCAATGATGGTTGGAAGTACCGTATTGACCTCGGAGAAGGGAACCCAAGTGAAACGAGGGGACGAACATGGGTAAAATGAGATGCTGACATTCTGGAGAAGCAGTCTGGTATACAGCCTTGAAACTAACGATTTTTGTGCAGATACTTTGCCTTCGGTGGGTCGACCATCCTTGTCCTGTTTGAAAAGGATGCCATCGAATTTGATGCGGACCTGCTTCAGAATTCAGAGCAAAATCTAGAAACCCTAGTAAGAATGGGCACCTCACTGGGAAGACGGAAAGATAGACAGCAATCATCCTCATAGCTCCTCTTGGGAACGTCTGATGCTGATGTTCGAGTTATCCATTCGCCCTGATCCCCAAAACATTAATTCTATACTATGTACATACATACTGAACTCTTCATCTAAATCCTCATGGGTACTATCTATTCGCTCTTCATGTAGTAGTCGATCGCGGCCGAGAATGCCGCAAATGTCACGCATCCAGCCACCACCGCTTGAGGCCCTGCTTTGGCTGCCAACACGCCGCCCGTGATGCACCCAGCTGATACGCCATTCCAGATGTCGTTCTTGGCCCGATATGTCTCGATCAGACATTCTGTTCCCGCAAAGACAGCACCCACAGTCGCAAAATTCTTGGCAGAAGAGAAAGACCGTTTTCCCATATCCCTCGCTGTGAGTTTCAGTTGTTCCTTCGTGGAAAGTTTCTGCAAGGACGACAACCATTAATTAACACACTGAAAAAAAACATCAAGAAGTTTTCGTAAGACAACGTCTGCTAACCTGGAATTCTTCCGTGTTCATTCCCCAGTCCACACTGGACATGAACATGCCGAATGCTCCTCCAAGAGCGAAACCCATTGCTCCGCTCATGACCACCTTTGCGGGACACGACTCCATAACGGCTTGAGCAGCCATCTGCTGCGGGTCTACGTTTCCGAACATGCCGCCGGCAGTGGGCGCTTGCGATGCATCTTGAGAAGAGTTCATCTTATGATTGTGTTTTGTTAAATTATTCACAGAGGGAAAGGTTCTGCAACTTCCGAAGCGGGCAGGATGGTCAACGTCGCGTCTGAAATTTTTTTGTCGAAAAGCACCGCGTCTCAGAAACTCGACAAGAAGACAAAAGGTGCTGGACTGCCCCACCCAATATTTGCACTCGTTTACAGAATTCATACAAGGAAAAGTTTTACTTCAAGTCACTAGCAAGTCGAAAACAGTCCGCCCGTCGTTACGCGAGATTCCTGCACGAGCATTCAGAACCGCGAACGAACTCTTTCCTTTCATTTCGCCTTTTCGAGCAAGCATGTTGGGGTTCGAAGGTCACAACTTTTTTCGTCAACGACTCCTTCTGGCGACGGTCAGCAATCGACCTATCAGAATCGATAAGATCAGGTCGGACGATGAGGACAATACGGGTTTAGCTGGTACGCTGTTTTAGGACCTGAAGGGAATTTTAGCGAAATGCCCAACAACTGACATTCCCTACTTTTCTTATGTAGACTATGAGGCGAGCTTTCTGCGACTTTTGGAGAAAGTGACAAACGGATGTACCATCGAAATCTCATACACTGGAACCAGCGTTGTGTATCGACCAGGAGTCATAATGGGCGGCAAAGTCCGCCATGACTGCCCGCCGTCACGAGCTATCGGTTACTTTTTGGAACCTCTGATTGCATTGGGGCCCTTCGGGAAGCACCCGCTGCAAGTGACCATGACCGGAGTTACAAACGACAATGTGGATGTTTCTGTTGACTCGATAAGAACGCTGCTTTTGCCGCACTTGAAGCGCTTCGGAGTGGAAGATGATTTGGAGCTCAAGGTAACATGAGTGAAGCACCCCGACATTCCATTCTTTTCTTGAGCTAAACCGGCAACTGATCTATCTAGATCAGCAAGAGGGGAGCTGCGCCGAAAGGAGGAGGCGAAATCTACTTCCGCTGCCCTGTCGTACGGCAACTGAAAGCCGTACAGTTCATAGAAGAGGGGCAAATTAAACGCATTCGAGGCATAGCGTATGCCACTCGAGTGTCCCCCCAAATGGCCAATCGAGTGGTCGAAGCCTCTCGTGGAATGTTGACCCGCTACATCCCCGACGTCTACGTTTACACCGACGTGTACAAAGGAGCCGAGAGTGGAATGTCTCCCGGATATGCATTGACGCTGGTCGCCGAAACTACCACCGGAGGATTACTTTCAGCCGAATGTGCGTTCCAGCCACGGAGACCCACCACCGGAACGGACGTTGACAATGAAACCGAGAGCAAGAGGGGAGGGGAGAGCATGTTGGTGAATGACTACCATTTCCCAACACCAGAGGATCTTGGAACACATACAGCGCGACGGTTACTGCAGGAGATAAAGAAGGGGGGCTGTTTTGACACATCGAGTCAGTGGCTGGGTGTGCTGTTTTTGGCACTGGGACCGGAAGATGTGGGAAAGATCCGAGTCTCTGCACTGTCACCCTTCACGTAAGACGCCAGGGTGAACGCATTGTCCTCGTTGAAGATGAGATTACTTATTTTCCGTTTCACCTCCATCAGAATACAATATCTCAGGGACATCAAGGCGTTTCTGGGCATCACATTCAAAATCACGCCAGATCACTCCAATCAAACGGTCATACTGACATGCCTTGGGTCCGGTTACACAAACACAAGCAAGAAGGTCGCCTAGAGGCTTCCCTTGTGCCGCATGTAACGCAATGCGCATGTAAATTATAATTATATTCATTCTGCATATCATTATCTGTTTTTGAATTCATGGTTGTGCTCATGTTCCTTCTGTTCGTTTCGTGGAACCCATTTTAAGGTTGCGCGTACGATGTTTTCAACGCGCTGCTGCCAAAAACCCAAAACAAAAGCTTTCACAAAAAGATGTCCAGACGGCAAGTCTTGCGAGCCGGACAACAAACGTGTCAGAGCACGATACATAAGTGGCTCCGAGCTACACTACCAGAGACTGGAATATCACGCGGATTCCACCATGGCGGCCCAGTCCGCACAAACTACTGGTACATTTTGACATGACGGGCCTTTGCGAGTGGCTTCTCTCAAGGCTCAAACGGTTCTGATTTCATAGGGATGGCATGGACAAAAGAGTGGCGCCGGTAGAAGGGCATGTTCCAGTACCGATCAATACATACCGCCGACTCACTAGTGAAAATGCTGCCAAAGAGTCAACTCCGCCCAAATGCGCGCGAATGCTCGTTCGAGACTTTATCGACGATTCCCTTTACAACCCTGCCTATGGATACTTCTCAAAGAAGGCCTTCATCTTCAGCCCGGAAAAGAACATCCCATTCAATGAAATTCGAGACAGTTATGCGTTCATGAACCATTTGTCCGAGCTTTACAGAGAGGTGGAAGGGGAGTATAACGATGTCAACGATATTGCACGACAGGTCTGGCACACGCCGACTGAATTGTTTAAGGTGGGTATCAGCGTGAAGCATTCGTTTCCACCATCTGCTACTCATAGAGTTTCTCCCAATACAGCCGTGGTATGGGTTTGCTTTAGCAAGGCATATCGTGTCAGAGTACAAACGCGACAACCGAGGGAGCGACGAACTGGTTATCTACGAAGTCGGAGCTGGAAACGGAACTCTGATGGTCAACATTCTCGATTACATCAAAGAGCACGAGCCGGAACTGTATCGACGCACACGGTACCGCATTATTGAGATCAGTTCCAAATTGGCTGAAAGACAAACGGAACGCCAGGATGTGAGGCAGGTCTCACAACGACACAAGTGTGTCGAAATCATCAATCAGTCAATCTTTACCTGGAATGAGCATGTTCCGCGCGCTTGTTTTATGATTGCAATGGAAGTCATTGTGAGTGGCATGCTTTCCGAGCACCTTGTTTCGATTGCCTGGTGCTAAATGGCGTTTCATTAGGACAATTTCTCGCACGATCTGGTTCGATATGATTACACCTCTGGTGTTCCACGGCAAGGCGTGGTGCTGATTGACGAAGACGGTGATTATCAGGAAGCGTACGAGCCAGTCACTGACCCGATGATTCAACGATACCTGGCTCTGCGCGAACAGACTGGATTTCGGTCTCCCCTGCAAGGCAACCGTCTTGCCCGCAAACTTCGCGCTACCCTCCCATTTGCGCCAAATCTGACGGAGCCCGAGTTCCTTCCGACAATGTGCTTGAAGCTCTTTGACCAGCTCAAGGAACATTTCCCGAAACACCGGCTCATCTTATCTGATTTTGATGCCCTCCCGGATGCAGTCCCCGGAATCAACGCTCCAGTTGTCCAGACGAGATATCAGGGGATGATGATTCCATGCTCCACGTACCTTGTACAACCGGGCTGGTTTGACATCTTCTTTCCCACCAATTTCGAGCTGATGCGGGATATTTACAACATCGCTTGTGGCGAAACGGGTCACTCTGGACAGGTCATGACTCAACAAGAGTTTTTGCAGAAGAACGCCAATCTCGCTGGAACGAGAACAAAGTCGGGCGAAAATCCGATGCTCACTTTCTATCAGAACTTCAAATTCTTGGTATCGTAGATAGGATCCTGTTTAAAAATAGATCGCCCGCCATCTGTTCATAGATAGGCAGCGCATCGTTTGGGCATTCAGAACTAATCACTATGGAATGCTTTTTCAAATGAACGGGAATAATGTACAAGCAAATTAGATAACACTCTAAACCACGCAGTCCTCTATACAATCTCCAAGACCCAGCCCACAATTTCCCTCAGCAGTCTCATGTCATGGAACCGTGCAATGTTCGAAAACACCTTTGTTCGTCGCACAAACTCTTCCCGAGACCATTCCGTGTTTACGAGTCCTGAACATGACGCGCAGTGTTCTCTCATGTCCTCGGCCTTCACCATTCGACAACGACTGCACTTGACATCCTGCTGCTGCCATGCTGCCAATCGCCGTTGAACGACATCAACGAGACGCTGCTCAATTGCTTGTTTGTCGTACTCGGTCTGACAAGCAGGACAAGACCATGCAATTCCTTTGATGACGTCCCCATCCGCATCTGCTTCCCCTCCGTCGTCTAAATGCCGTGGCAGGAGGTCCTTGTCGCGAGTCAGATCCAGATCTCGACAATAGTTACAAAACTCGCAAATGACTTGAGGAAGCCTGAAAGGTTCGCATGGATTCATGAACTTTGCCTCGTTGCTGAATTCTCGTGCTCCGATTAGAGAAAGCATATCTCTTTTCAGGACGCGAACCTCGCGTTCAATTCCAGGATGCAAACCAAAGACTGCGCTGATGCATTTCGAAAACTCAAGAGCCGGATTGGTCATCGTAAGGTGGGATCCTGGAAGCGATGGAAAAATGTAGGCATTTGGATCGCCATTCCCATCGCGCTTCCGCACGATATCTGGCACTATTCGAAGAAGCCTCTGCTTTACGCGTGTGTTGACCAAATCTCGGAGGAATGCTGTTAATGGCGAATTGTCTCCGGTCTCCGTAATGCTAGGCGCTTCCCCGTCACTTGGCATGTGAGTCAGCGCCTTCTGCTTGAAGGTTTGAATCTCGAATATGTATTCGGCAATGGTCTTCATGAACCTTTGCTGAACGGCCGGAGGCAGATACTCCCCAATGTTCCACTCCATGTCCGCTATCAAGTTTGGCTTGGGTCTCTCGTCGCCTTCTTGTATCGTGGTATGCATGGTGATGAGCGCGGCTGCGTTGTCGCATTGCACACCGCCAAAGTTGTGTGCGTCCATCCACATCAGGAACCCCCAGTACTTGTCCGCTTTGAGCTCCAGTGTCTCGAACATCGGCTTTTTCTGGATAGCTTCCAAAACGTACTTCCCATACCCTATTGCCGTTTGCATGTCGGTTTTACTGGTAGCAAGTACGATTTTGTCGAATGTTGCGAAGACAATCTTGCTTCCAAGTCGTTTAAACTCTGCGATGAGTTGAACAAAAATCCTCCGCATCAGACCATGGACAAGTGAGAATAGAGCGGGATCAAACAAGCGTGACGAGGACGACGTCAGCCATCGATACAGATGTTCGAGAAGATAGGATGCAAATCGGTTACGTCTCCGGACTTCATCTGCCCATCCCATTACCATAGACTTGAGAACGCTGAAAGTCGCCGGTGTTACTTGGCTTTCATCAACACTGATGGCAGCATTTTTTGTCACTTCTTCGCCATCCTCATTCAATTCCTTCGTGTAGTCATCCATCAAGTGACCAACTGCTGCAAAGTTTCCTCCACCCAATGCTCCAGTCGCTCCGTCCATGTCGTTGATCGCCCCCGAATGCATCAGTGTGTTGAGTGCCAGGTCCCATACTTGGATCTCAATGCAAACGGTTTCGTATGATCCAGGCACGTTCATTTCCGGATTGACCACCTCATCCAGTTCGAATCTATTATCGTCTTGCTCACGTCCTCCTAGATCTGGCTTGTTGGATGCAGAGTACCACAATATCATGTCGGCTCGCTTCAATCGTCGGGCAAGTCCGAGATCCGCAACAAACGAGGTATAGTCATCAGCAAAATTGCAAAATGGAACGTCGGCATATCTGGAGAGAGCAATGCGTTCTTTGAGGAAACCACTCAAATGCAGATAGTGCGACACCATCCTCTTGCATGCGTATTGCTGCCAACTAAGGGCAGGAAAGGCCAAGTCTTTCCGATGAGCCGGAATTGAAATAACGGGGAAATCATGGATGAGTGAGATTCCGTCCATCAGCAGATGTCTGGACGTTTTCGGCGATTGAAGAGCCAGGATGGTGGCGCCTCTCTTTTGACTTTGGTATTCTCTCAGAGTACGGTTCACCGCGACCATCGCGCCAATCTCTGTCGCGGATATTGTCGTTGTGACCTCAATGTCGTCTCCGTACTCAAATGGGTCTGCGTCAGTAGAAACACCGCCACGTGATGGACCTGACTGGGTCGCGGCCGGCGTTGTGCCAAAGCCCATTTCAGCCAGTTGTTCACAGAAAAGCCTTCTGAGGTTCGGTACCGCATCCTTGTTCTTCGCTGGATCGATGATGAATTGCCACGCGCGTTTGGCTGCCGTTGAAAACAATCCAAGGATCTGTCGACTTCCACTGCCCGCATGGAATAGGTAGAGGTAATTTAAATGAGTGCCAGGCCCCAGATATGGGTTATGACCGTCAATCGGTTTGTGTATGACTTCGTCCAAATCGAATCCATCTTCTAATCCTCGTCCATTGAGCATGCGTTTTCGGTCCACAGCAGCAACACATCCGAGCTTGATAAGGGCACGGAAAAGCAGTGGAATCTGGGTTTCGTAGACGCCCTCTATCTCCTGATGGTTCGACATCGAGGCAAACATGCCCGAGTTCTCGCGATAGAACGGTTCAGACATCGTCATCTCGTACAGGTAGAGGCATGGGTGTGATCTGGGCAGCGTTCGCACCCGCCGTATCATCCTCACCCCGACGCGATCCGAATTTTCATCGGGATCTGGAATTCGACTGTTGACGTACAGAGTTCGAGGAACCGATAACTTCATAGCATGTAAGGTGCCTTCCACAAGTGCCCAGACCCTGAAGTCCCCCGGAGTGTCCGTTTCAGCAATCTGCAAAATTTGCCAAGAAGATGCAAGGATGTTCTGCGTTTGTCGCCTGAAGAAATTCTGAACACCCAAAGCGCCAGAATGCGCGATCGAGGGGTCATTCGGTACCACTTCCGCGGCCCCAAATAGAGCTTTTTGCATTTCTCGCTGGGCTCTTCGTCGCTTCCACTTCCGTTTTTGAAAGTCCAACCAACCGCCATAATTAGCATTTGGATCCGGCTGATTCTCTGGCTGATCTCTCATTGGTAACATCGAATAATCTTCCTGGATCCGTTGCGGAGCGTTTTGCTGAACTCGGGTCTTCCGTTTTCCGAGAACCTTGGACGTTTTTGTTACCACTGGCATGACTCCTACGGCTCTCATGGCTGAAGTCTTTCCTGAACCAATATCCTCAAGATCGGCCATGACCGGTCCATCTCCTGTGTCATGATTTTCAGCATCTGAGCCTCCGTTCAGCGGAAGAATTTTCAGACTTTCAGCCGTTTGGTTCTCTTCGCCGGGAACTCGTTTCTTGAACATCTCGGTGATTCTAAACTGTTTTGTCTTGTCGTCTTTCGCTGCCACACGCTTGAACAGCCAATCAGGATGACGGACTCTCGTCACTGGGTTGGTGACACCCTGCATCGCCGCAGGGATAGTAATGAGTTTTTGGATGACACTTCCAAATCGTTCCAAGTAGTACTGCCAATCCAGAATGTCTCTGATGTCGAACGTTTGCATCGAGTTATCTTTTAGCCACTTCCTCAGGAAGTGCTTTCGAACGCCAGCCTCTGCCTGGAAGATGACCACGGGGATGGCTCGCTCTGAAACTGGCAGGCCAAAGGGCTTGCATGATATCACAAACTTGCAGTTCAGACCCTTGTCTTTGACCATTTGATCACCGAGGAATTCAGCCAATCGTTTAGCTGTGCTGATCGATGTACTCTTTTGCGCTCCATATTGTTCCAAGCTTTTGCTCATATTTCTGTTCTCCGAAATGAGGTCAAACAGCTCGTTATCGTCCAGATGAGCCCCTTTCGAGTACAGAACGTCCAACCATTGATTGGCCACCCGCGCAACGGCCGAGTAACACTCTTCCAATGTGAGACCTTCCAAGAAAACCTTGAAGATCTGGCTTTGGAAGATCTTGATCAGCTTCAATTCTCCACGACGTTTCACCTCGAATCCTTTCAGTTCGGCCAGCGTCCCGTCGTCGTTGAACACAGCGTAACGCTTCTTCAAAAGCTTGTCTTCCTCGGTACTGGAGGGTAAAATCATCGCTCGATAGGGTCCATCAACCTCAAAGAAAATACTGTTTTCGCTTCGCGTGGAGTAAGTCTTCTTTCCCTTATCTTCCAGTTGTTGGTACTGGTGATTCGTAAACTGGTCGTGAACCAGATGATTCAACATGACACATGGATAGGAGATTGGGAAAACTTTTCCGTTCTTCAGTTTGAAAGCAAAGTTCTCGGGGAAAGTAGCCGGGAAGATACACCAGATTCCGTCCGTGTCGAGTTCTAATGGTCTGCCGATCTGCTCGACTCGTGCACGTGCCAACTGGATGATCTTTGCGCCTGTCAGACATACGATGCCAGCCATTTCCATGGAGTACCAGCGAGCTCCTTTCCTCATCACATATCCATAGAAAGAGTTGAGAATACATCTGTGGATTGTAAAGTGTGAGCAGATGGGCGTTTAGATATGGCAAACTTTAAACAGGTACGGACTTGTGGGCCAACTGAAGCGAGTCATACACCACAATCAGCTTCTTCGCCTCATCCACTTTGGTCAAATCGCCCTCCCCACTAGCGTCGTCCAGCTTTTTCTTCCAAGTCTTCAAAAGACCTTTATACTCGTAACGACGGTCTCGAAACGCTCTAACAGTGTCCACATAGAACGGGTTTTCCCTCTGACAAACGATGCTTTCCTTCGCAACAACTTTTGTTTCGTGAATTTTGTTGTACACTTTTCGACTGTATGTTGAAAGACGCTTCTTGATGGCCGCGCTCTGTTCGTGGGGTCGCAGATCATGGAAAGCCCGCGGGGCGTCGGTTGGAAATCGACCTGGGAATTTTTCTTGCTCCATTTGGTTGCGAATCATGTTGTATTCGCTCCTCTTGGCTGGGAAGTATTCACCACGCCACGACCATGTCATCTTTCGCTGACAGCTACTACCCGGCCCTTGGTTGAAGTCACATGCCGCGCAAGTTTCTTCTTCCACGATGGCATCCGGTTGCAAACGGTTTGTGAGAATGATGTTGGGATACATAGCTGCAACATCCAAGTGATAGATGGAAGGCTTCTCGAGCCGATTGGGAATATCGCGGAGATTTTCCAAGGATTCTATTATCTGCGCCTTGACTTCGTCATAGTTGACCACATCGTTCAAAGCAAGATCGCCCTCTACAACGATACTGAATCGCAGTGCGGCGTCGATCTCATCTATCAGCTGTTGGAAGGCTTCCGGCACAAGTCGAAACTTTGTTGGCAGATCGCTTCGGAAGACTCCAGCTTCTAGCGCCTCGACGTGGCCTCCAACATATGTTTCACTTTCCAGGAGATGTCCGTCAAAAAACTGGTTGAACTTGTCGGTGTGTTTGTTCGGCATAATGACATTCACTTGAAAAGCTTGAACCATCAGCAACGTTTCGCAGAGAGTTCCACTACCTCTTCGCAACACATCATCTGGATTCATTGGAATAATGTTGCACAAGGAAAAGATGAACGGGTGGACGTATTTCATGTAGAGATAATACGTTGCGACTGCATCGGAAACGGAATATTGCGCCAAGGTTTGGGGCTCCTCAGAGGCAAATCTGCATATAGTCAGGTGAGTCCCTACACTGGTTCTGAGAGCACAACGTACACACACCTCGTCATGTCTTCAGGGTCCAGTTCCATAGGATTGTAACCCAGCTTCGCCGTCGTCACCGCCTGATTGAAATGATTTCAGTGCCTTCACTTCTGATCTATCTGAGCCTCCCGATCCAGCATTCTCACCTTCAAGCCTTGACTTCCCTGCGGTAGATAACTGTCTCGCTTCACCCAGCAGAATGCATCCATATGTATGGCGTAGAAACTTTTGTATTCATCATTGGCATCTTTACAGAAGCCAATCTCCTATACATAGTAAAACTCTTGATGAGATCATTGAACTGCGCCTTTGATGGATCAGGACAGAGATAACGTACTTGTTTCATGTCAATTCCGTGTAGCGTGGCTCGCTTGTCCACGAATGGCCAATCGAAAAAATCTCCGTTATATGTGACTATGACAGTTGGGCGCGAACTTTGGATGTGTTCAAAGAACCGCCGTATCAAAGCTTCCTATCAACAGCGAAAATCTTAAGATGGAAGAGAATGGCTTTCATCTCGATGAACGATAGTACCTCATCCGGTTCATTGAAAATTGTAAAAGGCCCTTCATACTCAGGCTTCGGGGTATATTCAAAATCATCAATGTCCTCACTGACGATCTCTCGGTTGGTTATGAGAAAGCCCTGCACGTCAGGCATTGGTCAACAGGTCCGTGACTATCATCTGGCGAGGTGATTTGACTTCACCTGCCCATCAATCATGTATGATATCATCATGATTGCGTCAATCGCAGCGTCGGGAAACTTGAGCGGAAGCTTCGTAGTCTCAATGTCGAACGCAAGCACCACTGGATCCGCACGCTTCACTTTATCCGGTCGTGGTTCAATGGTAATGGACCCTTGAAACGCCTTAACATTGTACCATAAGCCCACTCGCAGATCTAAATCCAGACCGTAAAACTTAGAACGCTTCCAACCTGCAAACTCGAGATCCGGATCTCCGCGCTTCAACAACATACCACAATCGATTGCGGCTCTGATGTAGTAGAGAACGTCATACTCCCGCACGTCGACCACGAAGTCCAACGCGTCACGAGTAGAAGATTGTCCGGGTTTCATGGAATTCTGATTGGAATGCAATCTTTATACACGCATAAGTGATAATGTCGGTCTCGGCAGCACATCGAGCTTGACGGTAACTCACTCCGCAACATCCTCATAGCCCCCTGATGTTTCCTGCTTCTTTAGGTTTCTTGCGACAGCAGGTAGAAGTGCCTTGCGAACTGTGAGCAGGTTTTGCATGTTCCAGAATCTCAGCTTCAGCAGCGTTCGTTTGTGGCCGAGAAGGTGATTTGGCTGCCAGGAACGATGATCGTGAGACATGTTCTGGGAATCGTGCCAATACGCGAAACGCACCATCTCCAGATCATCTTTCTCAACGCGCTCAACTGACAGGACAACTTTATTGAAGCGTTTGCGAACATACTCCTCAACATCGGGTTCTGCTCCTGGCTAAATGAGAAGTGCAAGACTTAAGAGAGAGGGAGACCGCTTCTCAGCAAACTCTCCGACTTACCTTGCAGATAACGAAAAAGTAAGGTTCATACACAATCGTAGCCTTGAATGTCTCCCCATCTTCTTCCAGGAAATATAAGTCAGCCGCAGACTTTCCACTCGGCCACTCTCCGTCCATTACTAGAGTCTGATAATGTGTGCAGGTCAGTTGTCGGTTTCCATTGTGCATGTGAATCGTCGCTTAACCTACCGGGTGCATATTGACCATCCATCCCAGCTTCTCTGGTCCCTCCCTGTATCTCCAGAATCCCATTTTCTCATCCAACTCGTCTCGAGCTTTCACCTCCTCAATTTGAGCCTCAAGGGTGTCCGAGGCCTCCCAAGCGGCTTCTCCTTGTGCCTGAGCCTCCTCAATCGATAGATCAGTGGGCACTGCGGTGGATTCGGGGTCTGCGGCAATAGAAGCGTCATCATGCTCAGTGGACTCGGATGGTCCGCTGTGACTATGTCGAGACAGGTGGTTGGACCAGGTGCTTGGGCCCCGTTTCTTGTAACCATTTCCCTTTCCACCGCGATACTTTCCGCCCCATCTCCCTCTGCCTCCTCCCCTTCCTCCACGTGAGGGTGGAATACCGAAAGTCATGTTATTAATCAATTAGTTACCGATGCCTCATAGCGTTAGTGGTTTGTGCAAGAAACGGGAAGCTGAGGCAAAATGTGCTTGACGATTAGCATTTGTGTCCGAAATGCTCATGTCCGAACACAGGCTGCATCACGTGATGGTTGTGACGTCCGCAAGATTCTAGATTGTCATGAACGGAATCGTTGCTTTCGAGGTTCTGCGCACCGACATGGCCTCCGACCAAGTACCTGCAAAACGCCTATGCATTGTGGGCGCCGGAGCATGTGGACTGGCTACGTTGAAAGCATTTATCGATTGTCCACAGACTTCAACATGGGATATTGTGGCCCTGGAGAAGCAAGCGGAGGTTGGCGGAGTGTGGTACATACGGCAGAACAAAGTTTTGAAAATCTCCAGTGATTGTTAGATTTCATTGTCGATGAACTTGTTTTCTGCAGGGTCCCTTCTAAGACGGCGACGCCGCCGGATCTGCCCTCGACCCCAATCTACGACTCACTTACTACGAACCTTCCCCATCCTATCATGAGGTTCACAGCACACCCCTTCCCCGCTGGAACACCGCTATATCCCACCCATCACATCGTTCGACAGTATCTCAGCTCCTATTCTGAGCATTTTGGTCTTGGAAAGTACATTCGGTTTGGGCACGAGATTATACGAGCTTCGTGGAAGGATGGCAAGTGGTCAATTCGTGTAAGACGCATTCCACGGGAGGAGCAACAGTCAACATCCGACAAGAGCTATCTCGAAACATTCGATTATCTACTCCTGTGCTCCGGCCATTATAACCTTCCGTTCATTCCGCAGTGGCCCGGCATAAGCGATTGGAGCAGCACCAAAACTCACCAGCTATCGCATTCTATTTATTACCGATCGGCCACTCCTTTCAAGGATAAAGTCGTATTGGTGGTAGGCGCTGGGCCATCTGCCAGGGATATCCTGGCCGAGGTATCTGTTGTCGCGAAGAAAACATACCATTCTCTTCCTCGTTCCGTTTACGACGCAAAACAGACCGAAAATTACTCAGTCCGTCAAAAGGAAGTAATCATCAAACCTCCCATCAGGCAGTTCACCACTACCTCTATCCAGTTCGAGGATTTGACCTTCTCTGATGACGTGGATGTTGTCATATCGGGTACCGGATACCGTTTTGACTTCCCATTTTTTGGCGACCGAACACTTCCTCCGCTCGAACACCATATGATCCCCGTCAAAAGCGATCAAGCGGACAGTCCGCCCCCGGTACTTTTTCTTGGAACGCCGTCCAGGGTCATTCCATTTCCATTGTTTGAGTTTCAAGCCCTGGCAGCTACACAAATATTACTGGGGAGGAAAATGCCGTCTGCCCCGCCATGCACAACCCATGTATTGGACTTGGAGCAGTTCAACTACTGTGACACGCTGGCGCGTGATGCGGGAGTCGATCTGCGCGTTCAACCTTGGGTTACGAGGGTGTATGCGTTGAAGAATGTGTTACGGAAGATCTGGAGGCATTTGGAGCGAGAAGGTGATTGGAAACGGTGGGTTGAGGGGGTAGATGGAGTGGAGAAGTGGAGAGAAACAATGGACGAGCTGATAGGATGGGCAATCGAAAATGGAATAGTAGACAGCGACGAAACGTTAACTTAGACACATACTATAGAGATCACATATTTACCGGTTGCCATAGTGTTTGTTGTGCCGGAAAAGGGATCAACGAAACGATATCATGGCACTACCACATTCAAGACCAGAACGAGTTCCAACTTTACCTCACTGCTCCAGCCCAGGATTACTTACTACTCTTGTGACAACCGTCCGACAAAAAGATTGCGAGTCATCAGCTTAACGGGAGACTGACCTCACTGCCCTGATTGTGAGGTTGACCATGATGTGTATGTGCGAACCAGCCGCTCTGACGATCAACAGTAATGACAAGGGACCTATCCGTAGACTTCAACAGTGTCACCGTGGATGTCGTGCAGTACATCACAACTATCCCGCCCATCTTTGACCGAGACATACAAGGAGCATTGAATCATCGCTATATTCTCAATGTGTACTCTCGCTTTCAGGGCGCTAGTCCAGATTGGAACCGCACCGCCGATGAGGGTTGATCCTATACCAAAATGAGCGGTCGGCACACTAAAGCGTGTGCATCCGTGGACCATACACAACGATGCAAAAATCAAAAATTGTTAGATACTCCAAAAGATCTATCTAGATACGCCATTTCACTCTTTTACAGCTACAAAATAGTCGCAATCGTACATATACTTGAGCATTCCAAAAGCATTGCTTGCATACGGGGTGCGAATGGTCTTCTCATTCTATTCTGAACTGTCAGATCGGACCAAGACCAGATCGAGAACAATGTACATACCTCGAGACGGAACCCTTTCTTGCGCACTACGTATTTGAGCTCTTCCAACGTTAGCTCGATGGACATCTCGTTTTCCATTCCCTCCCAGTGATACAGCAACGGCCCTGAAAGTCAAGGGTAAGTCCTGTTCTACTGCCGGCTTGCGTTGCTATATAATACCCTTGTACCTAGGTTGATCCACAGACCGTTCGGCTTCAGTGCCCTATGCATGATGTCAATGTAGTCGACGATGTTTTTAGCAGTGTCAATGAAGAAGCATGTCACAATAACATCCCATGCGCCTGCGGAAGTAACGTCAGAGCTCGCTTCGCTGCAATGTCTAGATACGCAAACATCCACTGACCTTCATTGTCGGGAGTCCCGTAAACCTCTGTGAAGTCGCCTGCGACCATGGAGAATTCTGCTGTACTTGGAATACCGTTTGTCAATACATCGGGTATCCGAACGGCATTGAGTTGAGCCGATGCATTTAGATGGTTGGAAAAGCTATGTATCCATGGATACAACTCGAACTGGTTCACTTCCGTTGCTCTGTACGTTATTTTGAGATGAATGCGTTGCACACCAGGAGAGTAGCAGCGGAATGCTCACCTGTTTAATATGAAGTGGGAACCCAGAAGCTAGGACAGCATCAGAAAGGTGCGGATATGGCACCCGACATGACGTGCTCCTACCATGTAAAAGCTGAACTCGTTTCCTTTAGCAATGAAAGGACACAATCAGTATTCGATCAACTTCAGTGATAAATCAGGAGCTGAACCTTGACAGCTAAATCCACGCTTGACAATGTCAAAGGCCAGTCGCCCCAGCCCTGCGCCCGGAACCAGAATGTGCAGATTCCCTCGCTGTGCCTCATCCAGGTGGCTGAACCTTTGCTCCAGCTCGGCAAGTATAGGGTCGTACGTCAGTTGGCGCTCCAGCCGACCCTAAAGCAGCTTCGCTAATGAGGATTTTCGAATGTCGGGCAGAGTGTTGGAGGCAGTTCAAACCTCACTTGACCAGTCTCGAGCAAATTGTCTTAACGTTCTGGAATAAGGAGCCCGTTCAAGATCATTCCGATCAAATTCGAATAACATTTGCCGCGAACCCACGATCTAACTTTGTCCATATCGGACTCTGCGACTCTGCTTTCCCGATATGCTTGTCCTTTAGCTGGTGCTGACCCTTCAGCGTCATGACCCTCCAACAAGACGGAAACGACAGCAGCGTTTTTTCTAACGCATTCTTCTGCGGCACTGAGTTTGGGTTCCAACAATGGAGTCACCAGTTCTAAATGTTCGTGTGGGATTTTTGTCATATCACGACGCCGCTTGGCCATAGCCGTCAAGGAGTGCAACCGGTAGTTTTGAAACGCTCGAACGACATTTTCGAAATGCTGGATTTCCAAAACACGATCAGCATCGGATATGGCCGGATCGTCGTTTATAAACATATCTCCTAGTCTATCTGTCTGCAGTTATAGCTACGGTATACTCTTGAAACGGACTTCTGAACAGCCTTTTTCGGCGATCACAATGCCTCGACGAACGCGCTTTTTGTTCGACCAACATGAAGGACAGGGAGACCAAGTTTAACCTTTCACGGATGTCATGAAGAAACCACCCTGTCCTATTTGCCGGTCCCGAACATATCGGAAGGATGCATCTGGCTTCTATGTTTGTGAATATGGGCACCAGCTGACTGTAAGCGCTGCAATACGGCTTGCGTGGTAACTGGCAGAACATTCAATTTCCAATTTGGCTGTAGTCGTATATCGAAGAGCAAGGAGACGACGAGGCAGATGCAGCGAGGAACGCTCGCCGTCGTTCGGTTGGCAGGCGCACACCGTCAAGGGAGCGCAAACGGACCGGAAAAGGTGGATAGTTGACATGCTTGGACTCATGTGATGCAAAGGAAGACCAACGAGCTTGCTTTCCAGAATTTGCTCACATAACGCCATTCAGTGTTTTGTGCGAAGCATTTCAATGCTCTCTGCAACTCCAAGTCCGATCACTCATTGGAAGTCAAGGGCTCCCGGAAGAGTTGGAGGTATAAAATTTAGGATTGGCCCTGTGTGCTAGCTACTGTAATCTTTCGCTGAGCATTTTCCCTATTTCTTATCGATAGTATGCAGTTCTCGATTTATGGTGCGCCTATGTGACGGCGATTGATGTGGATTTCGACGATCGAAAACGGAAACGTCTGAACTGGAACATGTCCTCACGTCAATCATCTGCCGCGCCTTCGTCTGGCGACGACAGTGGGGTTGGCTCTGATGTCGAGACTGGCCGACGCAAACGACACCGAAGCCGGAGTAGAACTCCCAGTGTCTTTGGTGATGTGAGCTCGGACGGGGAGAACAAAGAGCTACCGGTCATGCGCAATATATACCCCTGGTACTCCCTGGTGTTTTGTTACTTGGGGTGTACGCTCCTCCGGCTTCCTGTATACATGCGCGACATCCAGAGATGGGCGGCCGCTGGACACATAACATATTACACAACCGCAGCAGATCTTCCAGACGAGCTCATCTCGCGGTTCAATCTTCATCGTTCTGCGATCGAGCGGAAGGTACTCAACGATCTTTGTCTCAAGACCAATTGGTATATGATGCTCATATTAGTCCTTTTCATTTTATCCTCGCCCTTAGACCATTCCCCCACTTCCCAAGTTGAATCACGCTGCTGGAGCTTTCCGGCATCTTTTGAGAAGTCGCTTTCAGATAACCTTCCCCGCCTGCAACTTACCGTTGATATGGGTCAGAACCATCAAGGAGCTTCATCTGCCACCGTCATTCTACACGGATATCTCCACCCTTCACAAGCTTCTGTCGCGAAACAGTCCGTCTTCAAAATTGGCGAATTGTCGTCAGGAGTACGCGAACATCGCTCTGGCACTCATTGTCTTCAAGTTGAGGTGTGGAGCGGATCGCCAATCGAAAGAGATCATGGAGTGGATGAAGGATCTGACCGTGGATCGTGAAAAATGTCCGGAATATGCGGCTTGGTCCACCAGGTCAGAACACATATTGAGCGTATTTGTCCGTCGCAACACTACTGGAAACTTATCTTTGCCCTGAATGTAGCGATCTTGGAGGGAAGAGCTACTATCTTAGGCGAGAATATGTAGAGAAGTTTGCGAAGCGGCTTTCAAGCAAACAAGACACCAACCCCAAAGGTGACATCAAACGCTGAATTTGCCCAAAGGCTGTTACTGAGCTTTCTTTGGCTAGGTTATGAAATTTTCGACACCACCATATCAAACGCGATATCCTCGCGCACGCCAGCGTCGTCTCGACCCTTTCCGACAATCTTTAAGCCATGCGCAACTTCCATCGTGCAGCCAAACTACGTTCTGTATAATCCAGGCGACACAGAAGGCAAATTTCATGAACCGTATGCAACGCTTGTTGTCAGTGCAGCAGACATCGTAGGAGTGTCGCCCGAGTATATTGAGTCGGTCACGGAGCGATTGGAACGTCAATTGAGACATGAGATTGTTTGGATGCGGGACTTGACACGAAAGAAGTTTCCAGACTAAACTTCATTTTATTACATAGTGCTGTGTTAAACCTGCATGGAATACAGAGCATTTGAGCTGGCTCAACGACTTGACACCGAAGGACTATCTATGCAAAATCTATCTATCTGTATATGGGCTTTCAAAATCTGCTATACAGGCATCGGAACATCAAGGTCTCCATAAAGCAATCGTTGTGGTATCTGAGTGAAACTGCTATTGCGTCCATCAAGGTTGAGGACCCATGTGACGTCGAACCGCTTCTTGTCCCATTCGGGAACGCTAGACGGTGGGATGCCCAGCTGTTTGGCAAGCTCAGGAATCATTTGATGGCACCACGAGATCAAGACAGTCTTTCCGCAATATTTTCCACTGAGAATGGAGTTGACCATGTGATTGGCATCGGACTTTTTGTATAGTATGAACGGAACGTCCTTCATGGTCGGAGCGCGCATCAATCTGGAAACAAAGGCGCTTATGGTCAGCAGGCTTCGGCAAAAGTTTCACTGCAGAACACAGGACGCTTACGGGTCAACCGTTTCCCGTGGTCTCTCGCTCTTTCCCCATCCACCCTCAGAATCGACATCCTGCGCAATCACAGCACCCCATGGCCGTGCACGCAGGAGAGCTGCCATTTCCTGCCTGCATTGAAAGTATGCAACAAAGGCTTGCGCTCGCTCGTATCCCTTTGCGCTCAACACATGGTTATCAATGTAAGCTGCCTTTACGTCCTTGTGCGGTGTCAGTCCGCGGTCCCACGGCAGCTTCTCGGCGTGGCGTATGATGATAACGGTGGTTTGCAATTTTGATCCCATGCTGAATTCGTCTCTCGTGTGTGCAAGGTTGCAGTGCCGAAATTCACCCTCCCCCCCAAATAAGCCCCTCATTTATGCGGTAACCGATTGTGCTGACATATACGCTTATGTAACAGCGACGAGCTGGAATGGCCAAACGACGAGATCTCGAGATCGCTTGCGGCATTGCACATGCATCATGGCACCCCTGAACCCCACAGAGCGCGCTGCTATCGTAGCATTGCGTCGGAGTGGTAGAAGTATCAATGAGGTGATGCGCATGCAGAACGTGTCTAGATCAACTTTCACAAGGACTTGGAGACTTTGGAAAAGAAAAAGGCTCGGGCCGACGTGTTATTAGACTAGACTAGACTAGACTACATTCAGCCTTATGACTGTGATATATATTGCATTTCTGAGTCATGTGACTGGGAATATATAAGCGTAAACTTGAATTGTGGCAGCTTTTCGCCCAAAGGGGCATTATGCTGGCTGAGATGGGGACTGCCCAAAGAAAGCAACTCACATCGTTTTTGGTCCATGAATATCCATGAAACCATAGACTATCCATGAGAGACACCGCCTTCGTGACACACTACCCACCGTCTTCAACCTTATCCAGTACATTTCTCTGCATCTCCCCCTGCGGGAGATCTGAAAATAGACTTGAGACGGTTACGGATTCGTGAATACATACCCGAACCCGGAGTCGCAGAATAGCCTTGCGCTGCAAGCTATGCGCGCAGCAAAGCCTGCGATAATGCGAGGACGCACCGCGACACTCCACAAACACCAGCAGACGGCGGTAATGATAACGTCGAGTTCATCTGGTCGCCTCCATTACAGTACAGAACAAGCGGGATGCCCGAAATGCATCGGCACTACGTTGCTTGTTTGGCAATTCTCGTATTTGAAAACATTCTCTCTGTGGGAATAGTGGCCGGAGCAACGAGGGTCAGCTATCTGAGAGGCTTTACTCGGCTCAACGCGTTACTGATTCTCATGACCGTGCTGTCAGTGTTCCTGTCGGCGTTTCTGGTGCCACAAACTTTGGCACAATTTGCAATATTGAGAGTGAAGCAAAAGATTGCGGCAGATCAATCGTTAGAAATAACTGGTGAACTCGTGAAACTCGAGGACGAGGCGATATTCTGGGGAAGAATGAAGATGTTTACGTTCATATTAGCTAGCTTCACTTATGGTAACCATGTTTTTGTTGGTTTTTTCATCTTCAACCCGTTTCCAACCAGCTGCTTGGCTTCTCTTTCTTGGCATTTGTAGATTATCTTGTGTTGATCCGGTTCAAGATAGCGAAAGAAGCACTGGAGATTCCAATGTGGGTGCACAAGGTCCTGCTCGGAATTGCGATAGTGATACACGGCGTTGCGTTGGCCCTATGTGCCCTCCTGGAGAGTAAACCAATACTCTATCGCGACTAGGGGCTTGGTGCGTGGGCAGAGAGGATGACCGCTGCGGTGGCTCTGTTTTCGCTGGGGATGGACAATCTGCTATCATGGGCATTTCTAAGATGCGTCCGGAAGCTTAGAGCGGCCATAGCGAAGGAAACAAATATGGACCTTCGGCCTTTGGCGGATGGGCCTGCGCGCAGCACCCACATCATTTTTACCAGATTTGCAGACGGTAGCCTGCCTAACGTCATCGACACTACCAGCTCACCGCATGGCACTGATTGCCCCAGCGGGCGTCGCGCCATCGACAATGGTACTCTGCGTTGTGGAACTGACAACCCGGATTGGGATGAGAGTATGCGCGATTTCGCAAAGTTTCTCACCGTCCGAAAATCAAACTTCACCACCCCGGTCACTGAGCCGTCCACACCTGTCAGTCCAACAATGACCGATACCACAACGCTCTTTCAGCAATCGCGATTAAATTCCTTTGAGCCAGGATCGTACATGCGGAACGATTCCAATGTGTTAGAAAGTGAGTCTTCGGGTCCCGTCACTGCTTCAACTCCCTTGAAGATACCAGACAAGGGACGCGAGAAAGGAGCGGAGCCGGGGCTCAAACAGAGAGGGCAGGGGGTGCACCTATCTCTACTTGAACATGGGAGTAACACATCCAAGAATCAAAGTCTGGCGACACAAACTTCCAGGGAAGTTATGGCTTCCGCCCGGACCTCATTGGGTGTGCTCATTGTTCTCTGTGCAATGGCATATATGAATCTTGGCATTTATGCCATAGGAAGCCAAATTCATGATCAGTATTGGAAGATCACGCTCCACGTCATAGCGGGATTAGGGCCCGTATCTCAGACAGCTTGTCTCTTTACTTTTTTGACGGTTGTCAGAAGATTCTTGGAGGAGATGGGCTAAGAGTGCCTGAGATCATGATTGCATAGATACCCTGTTTTACCCTTCCTGTTTCATACAATAACCGTGATACCAGACAGACACGCAGACATCTTGAGACTGACACTTCATAAGCTATGAACGATGAAGATACGAACGCCATTGTGACTTGTCCTCCATAACGGTATGTTCCGTTTTCATCAAGGATGAGAATTTAGCTACTTCTACGGTGGGGAAACTTGCAGAGGACGCGTCGCGTCTCGTCATGCTGATAACGAACGGCTGTGGCTTTGGCTTTGGCTTTGGGCGCAATCTTTCCTTTCTTTGCTTCTACTCCTTCCCCATTGCATCTTCCCCTCCAAACTGGTGACCTGTTCATCCCGCTACTGATACGTCTCCACTGGCCCTTTAGGCTTCCCTCAGTGTCCTCGGACCTTCGTCGCAAATAAGCAGCTGCACGCAGAAACCATGATCACCCTTCCTCGTGGCCGGACATTCCGACTTGTCACAGTCTCGGTCCTTGTTCTGATAACATTCCTGTTCCTTCACAGCTCGCTGACCGACTCAGAGACTGAATACAGCAGAAGCCATGGTTCTCGCATATCGGAGAAAGCGAATCTCAACCGACTGCTCCACCAGCCTGGCTCGCCCTATACACGTGGAGATCTTGGGTATGCTCAGAAGGCCGGATTGACACTGGTCCCTGTCGACAGTGTTTCTGCCAACAACACAAAGGACCCGGCGCCAACGCCTCGGGTGAAAGCCGCCATCGTCATGCTAGCTCGGAATGGCGATGCAAACGGAGCGGTCAAAGCAATCACTTCGCTGCAGCAACGGTTCAATGATCGATATCATTACCCATATGTTTTTCTCAACGACAAGCCTTTTGACGATAATTTCAAAGCCAAGATGCGGGACGCAGCTCCTCATTCGGAGCTCTTGTTTGGACTGATTCCCAGAGAACATTGGTCGTACCCAGACTGGATCGACCAGGAAAAGGCCAAGGTCGCTCGCAAGGAAATGCGCGAGAAAAACGTCATATATGGCGACAGCGAGCCCTACAGGCACATGTGTCGATACAACTCGGGATTCTTTTACAGGCATCCGCTGCTCGACGAGTTTGAGTACTACTGGCGCGTGGAGCCCGATGTACAGTTCCACTGCGACATTCCGAACGATCCGTTCCGCTTTATGCAGGAGAACAACAAACTGTATGGATTCACGATCTCTTTGTATGAGTACATTGAGACGATCCCGACGTTGTGGAAGACAACTCGCGAATTCATTAAGGAGCACCCGACTCTCGTCCGATCCGACAATGCGATGCGTTGGCTTAGCGACAGCCCTGAGCAATACAACAGATGTCATTTCTGGTCCAATTTCGAAATTGCGAGCTTGAATCTGTGGAGATCCAAAGCTTACACGGAATATTTCAATTATCTGGACAAAGCCGGTGGATTCTTTTACGAGCGATGGGGTGACGCTCCCGTTCACTCCATCGGTGCCGCGATGATTCTTAAACCGGAGCAGATTCACTTCTTCAACAACATCGGCTACTATCATGGCCCGTTCCATCACTGCCCCGTAGACCAACCTGCGTTGGCAGACCTCTGCCAGTGTGACGGAGCGGATAACTTTGACATGAACGGCTACTCATGCACCAGTAAATGGTTCAAATTATTTGGCGGTGGACAAGCCAATATCGAGGCGGAGAAGGTGCGCCTGATCAACCAAGAAAAGAAGAGCGAGGCGAAGAAGAAGGAGGAAGCTCAAAAAGCGAAAGAGAAGGAAGAAGAAGAAAAGGCTAAGAAGAAAAAGGAGGAGGAAGAAAAGGCCGCCAAAGCAAAGGCAGAAGCTGAGAAAGCGCAAAAAGCAAAGGACGCCGCCGAAAAAGCTCAGAAAGAAAAGGAGGTTGCGGAGCGGGCCAAGGAAGATGCAGAGGGAGCGGCTGCCAACGAAAAGGTGCCGGCGGCCGCGGCTGAAGAAAAAGTGCCAGTGGGCGTCAAAGAAAAGGAACCGGCTGCTGAAAAAGAGGAGCCAGCGGCTGTGAAAGATAAGGAGCCAATCGCGCCCGCTGCTTGAAGGAGCTTCTCACCAGCCCGTAATTTTTCAATCGAATCTATCAATTTTGTTTTGTATTTGAATGATATATCTTAAACGACCTAAATGTCTGTGCCTTCTGTCAATACGCGACATGCTTCCTTGCCACGCGCTCCTTGAATCAATTGCAAAAAGGACAATACAATATAAATCAAGTATTTTGATGTCTAGCATGTCTACATAATCTGTCTCTAAGCTTAAAGACAAGTAAGACGCTCTCTATCAGCGTCTGGATGCTTGCGGTCGGTGATGTTATTTAGGCAATCGCTGTGAAAATTTCTTTCATGATCTTTGGGATGTCGCTGGTATTAAGAGCAACGAAGGCCTTCCCTGGCGGCAAGCTTCGGGTAAGCCTGAAACATGAGCGATGTACAACATCAGTATGAAAATCGCCAGGCGAGACTACAAAAAAAAAAAAAAAAAGGGCTGAAAGATGTGTGCTACGGGTTTCCCACTTACATTTTTGCTTCCTCGCCCATAGAACCGATGAACAAAACCGCGCAATTGACCTTAGGGTCGGATTCCATGATTTTGGCCAAAGCGGAAGGCTGGATTCCGTATCTTCGCAAATTGGCGTCCGACATGACCAGTGTAAAGTAATCATCGGCATCGTCCTTGGCAATATCCTTGATGGCGCGTTCAGTCGCTTTCAAAGTAGTGTCTCCGGAGAAGCAGTACTGAGAGTGAGCCGACATTGTCTGCAGGACCTTCAGTCGGCCCATTTCATCCGCAGGCGGTAGACCTGGTGGGACAAAGACGATGCATTCCGAGTCGCCAGAGTGGCCAACAATGTCATAGACATACTTGTCGCCCAGCGACTGCAGACTTTCCATGATCATCAAAGCAGTTTCCAGAGATCTGTTGAGGCGCCCGTCATGTTCATTGTAGCTGTACATACTGGCACTGACATCGAAAACAAACTTGAGTCGTTTCGGTTTGTTCTGAATGGCTCCGTGTTCCGGAGTCTCTTCGCCCCGGCGCTTGTAGATCGATGATTCGCCAGTGAGACCTTCGATGATTTTTGCCTCGTCCAGCTCTCCATCGGTCTGATTGTGAAGCCACGTGCGCTCCTTTTCGCGCGCTTGCACTCCCTCCAGAATGACCTTGAGCTGTCGAATTTCTTGCCGCACGTTGCTATACACTTCTTTGTAGATGGATGCCTCATGCGTGCTCATTTTGATCTCTTCCAAACGCTTCAGAAGTGCTTCTCGTCCCATCTGCTGCGCGGCCTTCTTGACATGTTCAGGAACCTCATTCTTTTGTTCGTCAGTGAGACGAACGATCGGCTGCCCTTTTTTGTGAAGTCGGTATGGTCCACCCCGACCGCCGATACCAGCCGTATCGCTACCTCCCGAACCGCCTGCCCATTGATTGCCGCCGACATGAGCTTTGTCGTCCGTTTTGCCATGTTTGGGTCCTGACGCTTCTGGTGGGGGCTTGTTCTTCCCTCCTTCCCATTTGATGTCAAGCTTTTCCTCGCCGGGGGCGACTCCGCTTCCAGCTTTCACAGCCTGGAATCCGACGTGCGAGACGTCGAGTCCATGCTTCTTGAGCGCAGCAAGAAGAACCTCAAAGAACTCTTTACGGTGGACGTCGAAATCAAAGACGTTTCGCAGAATCTGTTCAAGAGGTTCGTCCGGGAACGCTTGCATGTGCTTCACGATGTTCATCAACTCACGAAGTGAGTACGGGTATGCGACAAGACCATCATCGAACGCTTGACGCAGTTCTCCGAATGCATGGATGAGCTGGCCGAGGGTCTCCTGGTTCACAGCGGGTGCTGACTGGCTGAGAAGCGACAGTTCGGAGGCATAATCGGGATTCTCCACCGCATGACAAGAGAACACTTCACCGATCGCGCCGAAAAAGTCGTTTCCGAGGAATGGATATCCAGGCCGATTCGCCAGCACGATCATGCGGAAGTCAGGGTGCATGATGATGTCCCGCTCGGGATCAATCAATCGCGCATCCTGCGGTGGTGGTCGAATGCGGCGACCATCTCCCAGCGGCATCTCGCCAGTTTCCGCAAGACTCTTGAGAATACTCGTAATGTAAACCGGAGCCTTATCCGCCTCGTCCACAATAAGAACTCGACCCTTCCTTACCGCTCGAACGAGTGGACTGTCTTTGTACATTATAACTCCCTTCTCAACTACCGGTTGCATAGTCAGAGACTGAACTGTACTATCACGATGGAGCTGAATGTATTCTCGAGGTCGTCCAATCAGTTCCAAGAAGCGGTCCGTCAATCGATTCTTTCCAACACCCTGGTTTCCGATGAGAAGCAGATGTTCGCCAAGTACAAAATCGACCGCAATTTCCCTCATGACGCGAGTGTGGACTTCGTTGTCGAAAAATCCTGGTCCATCTTCAGCAGTGTGTGGAATGAGCGCGCGAGCCTCGACATCATCCGCGGGGACGATGTACTTGGGAAGGGTGACGTCCCCAAGGCGCAGAGTACTAGGGGATTGCTCAATCGTGTATTTGACCTGTTTGTCTAGCCTGTAGATTCCGGAATCCATCAGAACTTCCTCCAATGCCTGTCGAGCAAGCTGTGGCAAGAACGGGCTGAGACATGTCCGGTGAATTGCAGTGTAGAGGCTCTCATCGGGATATTGAGCAACTCTTCTGCATATGCGCAAGAGCTGGCGCGTGGACAAAGAGGCTGATTTAGCAAGAATCGTCTCGTGTCCCGATCCACCACCCTCAGCCAATTGCCGAAATCGTGACGCAAAGTCCAAAAGCTGCTTCAGTTTGTTATCCGGGCATCTCGTCAAGCTGTGCAACAATGTCGATTCTTCTTCCACCCCAATAGCCCCGATTTCAATGAACTGAAACATGGCGCCGACCTCCTCGGTAAGCCAGACCATGTCCTGTTTGTGAGCTTTGTGGTTGAGGAGAACGCTGCTCGTCGCAATGATACGGAACGAAGGATGGATTTGATGCACACCGCGAGCGTTAAGTTTCGCTGTCGACAAGCCCAGGCGTTCCTTCATGAGGTCAAAGCTGCGGGCGCCAATCAAAAATGATCCATCAGGTAGCACGATCTCCCGGTCCTGAACCAAACGACCCAACGCAGCAATGGTATCTGCCCGGACCCAGTGAAGTCCGTCCAGAATGGCAATCTTTCCTTCGAGTGCGGCTTTGACTAATGGCGAGTTCTGCCAGTGGGTGCTGCCGTCGTGTCGCGTCTCTCGTCGTTGCAAAACGTCACGCGCACTCATATCGCGGAACAGATGTACAGTTTCCACTTCATATCCGAAGAGGGCCGCGAATCGGCCTGCGGCGGTAGACTTTCCACTGCCCTTGGGGCCTACTAGCACCATATCTACACCAAGAGCGTGCGCTTGAGCCATGCGGGAGACAATATCTTGAATTCTCTGAGTGAGGACAAATGCTCCTCCATAGCTTCCGATACTGTTGGAGGACAGCGATCTTCTCGGTGATGTTCCCAATGAGACCGGCAGTTTTACGGTGCTGCTTCCACTTCGGAATTCAACATTGATGTCAGAGACCGCGGCCAAGTCATACTGTGTTCGCTTCTGCGACCTTTGTGGAAGTATAGGAATCGCGAACTTTCCGGCCAGCGACATAAACGATTGTCTCTGCTCGTTGGTGAGCAAATTGCCTACCCAAGCACCCGGCCAGAATCTTTGCATAGCCGATTCAAGATCCTTCGCCTCTTCCGGGAAGACGTCCAATAGGTCAGCAAGGCCCTCCATCGCGGTCTGAGGCAGTTGCGGCAGCAAGTTTCCTGAATCGCTGGAGGAGATGGAGAGCTGATCCTGAATCTCATGCGTGTACTTGATGGTACGAATGAAATCTTGCAGCTTCTGTAGGATTACCACTGTGGGCTCATTGGAATCAGATAACGGATATTGCATGCCATCGAGATACCTCGACGCAAAGCGTGACCTGAAAGGTGGATCCAAACTGTTTCCAGGATACGGAGGAACTGGCACTCCCAGTGCAATAACGCGGAAGCGATCGCTGGCTCTAACCAAGCGCCAGGAATCAAGCTCCTCCTTTGTGTGAGATTTAAGCAGAGCATCGTAGCGTGACGGATGGACAATGTGCCGGCCATCTTCCAAGTTCATCTCTCGGTTCTCCAGCAGATTGTTGAGCACTGGCAACACATTTCGCTCCGCCTTCTCGATACCCTCAATGACCAGAACTCGACCTTCGATCGCGGCACGCACAGCAACTCCATCCACCCATTGCGCTGTTAAGCCACCAGCTGAGGACTCCCTTACAATTTCTCGTCGCTGTTTGAGATCGGACTCGGCAGATGTATCGCGGTGAAGGGCGACGTATTCGTGTTCTCGATTGGTGAGATGCAAGTAGGTCAAAGCGAGATGTCTTTTCATAGGCCCTGGCGGCCCAATAAGAAATACGTCTTGCCCAAGCTTTTCTTTTCGGAGCATCCATTGGAGATTTTGTAAGGTCTCCTGCCTGCTCATATCCAGCAGTGGCAATATCGGCACCTTCTCTGGTGATTTTGCTGCGAGAAGGTTCACACATACTCCCCCAATGCATACCCGTCCTTCATCTTCAAATGAAACAGTAAATGCAACCATCAGCTACACACCAATATGGCAATAAGCAACACTGCAACTTACATTTTTGTACAGCCGAGGCGAGCTCTTCACTACTCAGCTGAGACGATATCTGCTGAATTCGGTCAACAGCTATGTTTCTTGTTTCCGCAGCCATGGCGCGCGAATGCAAAGCTGACGAGAAGGGCGATAGACGAGAGCGACGAGCGTATACAAGCGTCCGCTTCTGTTTTGCGATGGAGAGGATGATCCTCAACATTGAGCTGCGGGCCGACTATCTTCCGTGCGCGGTCACAATACCAGGTGAACAGAAGGAGGGCTATGGTCGGAGGGCATCAGATCGACATTAATGCGCGCTCCTGCTCACATGGTTTTGGTGAAACATTCAGCGGAGTTCGGTTTGTCCCGAGCAGACAAACTCATTATCAATATCGATACATGCGCGAACAACTAACATCCTATTATGAAGTGGAAAACGAAGAATACGGGGCCTGGGCACTGTCGGGCAAGCTACGGAGATTCTCATTAATTCCAAGATGCATGCACAGAATGCATGTCCAGCTTCGAAAGAGCATACTTCCGAAAATGAATGATACAACAACAGGGCACTAGTGAGCACACCCCACTTCAATAGACTTGATATGCCGACATAGCTCTTCGGTACACAATTTCCACACTCAAGCTGCCGTTCATTTATCATCCTGCGAAACGGAAGTCCAGTTGATTCCTAGATAATGGTACTGCAAACCAAGAATGATCTATTTTCAGCTAGAATCGTCGACTTTGTTCGTTGTTCTGGCCGAGCGGGTACCTCATGGTTCTTGCCAGAGAGTTCTTGAACGATCTTGCTGTTTGCCCACAGAACACTGGTATTCGGAAACGCACAGCGAATCCTTTCTAATGCTACTACTGTTCAATGAGCCGGAGCGACGGAGCGAGGCTTAGGTGTTGTGGCGCAGCACGCGATAGAACTGGGTCCGCATCGCATCCTGTCAATGTGGTTGATGTGGCAAAAAAAGGCGGAACAAACTGTATATAAAACAAAGTAACATCGTACAGACTGGATTCAGATTTCATGGCTTCTTCCGCGGTACAACTCCCAATTCCTGCAAGGCCCGAAACCGTATCTGCGCGTCCTTGCTTCCCCGCTGTTCTGCCTGACATATCCGAAAACATAAAGTAAGGGGTCTGTCAGAAGGCGGAACCCACCTGAAACACGAACAAGTGTAAGAAGCACTGTACCTCTTTGTATAGTCGGAGAGCTTTTTCTACATCTTTACCAACGCCGAGACCACCTTCATACAGCGCCGCCAGGTTGTACGTTGCGCGTGGGTGTCCCTGCCGCATGGCTTTTCTATACCATTTGGCGGCCGTCGCGTGATCCGGATTGCTATCTGGACCGCCAAGACCGAGCTCGATCATCTCTCCAAGCATGTTTTGCGCGTCGGCGTTGCCGTCTGGAACGCAGGTGGCCGCTTGAGTGAGGTACACCTGCGCTTGCGCGTAGTTCTGGTATGGTGGTTCGCATATTGTGTACAGTCTTGAGAGACGGATCTGTGCTTTGGTGTAGTTCTGTAGTGCAGAAGGTTAGGAGAAGGTACTTCTTCCCGTCTGACCGTCCAAGAAGTCATACCTTATCGGCCGCCTCCTTATAATATCGCATCGCGACGACTACATCCCGGTTCAACACCACCCCGTCGGAGTCTCGGCATCCAGTCTCATAAAGGGTGCCGAGGTTGTATGCTGCATCTACACTGGAAGATTATGTCTGTTTGTAAAACTGAGAGGGGGAAACGTGATGCACTCATCACTCACCTTTCCATGGCCATAGCAAGATGGAACTGTCGAATGGCCTCGACATAGTTTTTCTGAGTAAAATGACAGCTGATTGATACCGGCTGCCGGTTGCATCCCGTAAAAGTCTTGCCGCAAAGGCTCACCTACCTCAAGCAAACATAGGAAACCCCAGTTGTTCACTCCACTTGGGTGACGCGCCTCTGCTGCCAACTTATACAGCGTCTTTGCCGTCACCAAGTCTTTGGCAACTCCGAGACCTTCTTCGTAACAGATCCCCAAATTATTGTGGGCATTGGGATCTCCGCTTTCCGCAGCCTTGCGATACCACATGACTGCCTCGCCATAGTTGCGCTCGACCCCAATGCCACGATAGTAGGCACTGCCTAAAGCGTTCTGCGCCCGTGCGCACTGCTGCTCTGATGCAAGACCGTACCACCGCACAGCCTCGACCGGGTCGACGGGGCACCCTGTTCCACTTTCCAGAAGTGCCCCGAGAGAGCACATCGAGTCAACATGCCCGGCTTCCGCGGCTAATAGATACAATGCATAAGCAGTCTTGGGATCTGTTGGGACACCTTTGCCCGTTTCATGTATTCGCGCCATGTGTGCCAAAGCCTCCGGATATGAGCGATTGGCCGATTCTTGGTACCTGCCCCAATGGAATGTGATCAGGAGGGACACTCGTAGCGTTTACCATTGGCCCCAACATGCCAGCAATCATAACTTACCAGCGAATGGAAGCAGTCATATCCATTGGTCGTCCCAGCCCATGTTCGAACATCACCCCTAGCATATTGGTTGCTTCTATGGATCCCAATTTTGCGGCTGCCTAAGCGCGCATTAAAAAGCGATGTTCCAATCTAACAGGACAAAGTTCCTCACCATGTATCGCTTGAAGGCGATGTCATACGAACGGGTGACACCGAAGCCGAGCAGATACTTGTCGCCCTGGATGAACATTTTTTGGGCGTCGTCAATGGTCAAATCTGAAAGGTCAGCAAACATTTGATAGGGTCATGAGCATACCGGCTTGAACTGTGATGTCAACTTGAACAGCCCACAACTTTAACTGCAATCTTACCTGCCCAATCAGGTGCACCTGTCGCCACTGCGAGCTTTGCGACGTTCCCAGTAGCCGTTGTGGCGGCATTGGAGCTGTCGCGGGCGACTGTGAATGTCAATTGTATCATCTAGCAGTAAGCAAGCGTGGAGAGGACGATCAGAAATCGCATGCCCTATCTTGTCAGGCCGTTCAGGGGTTTTAGAGTCAACATGTCATACCAGATCTCTCCACGTCTCCTCCACGTCAGCGAACAACTTCCATATTCGGGCTTTCTTCCTCAATGGAAAAGTATGGGTATTATATCGATGCATTTTGACAGCCAGTGTTGTGACAGCTTCATGGAATGTTGTCAAAGTGCGCATGACCGGTGACATCTGCTCCTGTGGGGCAGGAGCGAGGTACGCCGTAGTCGGACTCATGGCATCAGGTGAGGCAGGAGGAGGAATGTGGGCGGCAAGATCGGGGGTTCGCAAGCGAAACAGCGTCTAAAAGGAATATCACAGTGTTGAGTGTCTGATTTTCCAAATGCACGAGAACAAAGTAGGAAGCCAACCAAGATCTCTTGCAGTTCACGTTGGAGCTTTCCCTTTTCGGTGACGCCAGGTGAAGCAGCCTGTGCAGTCTCTAGACATGTCCCTAACGTCTTCTGTACATCTGCTGCCGTTATCGGGCCGGGATTTGTTATGTCGGCCGGGGCCGGGAGCTCAGGGATTGGTGGAGCTAACGCTAAGTCTCGCGCTTTCTGCAAAAATTTGCCAAATGTTGCATTGAGGCAATGTTTCTGTCTGTGAGCATATGTGCATGATCTTATGACTTCGCTCGCTCTCTGCCTCTACCCGCTCAACCGACCTCAACCCCGTTCAGTTTGTCTATTTTCTCCTTCAGCGCCTTCTTATGTGCCGGACTCTGCTGGAAGCGCTTAGATGCTGTATCTACCAGTAGCGGTTTCTTTTGTCGCTTTTTAGGTTGTTTCGCTACTGGCTCCCACTCTCCTGGTAGCGTCGACAGCTTGTCTGAGCTCTCGTTCGATATAACCTCGCCATGTTTTGGCATAGTCATAGCTGAATAGGTGTCGCACGCTCCCGCCGGCAGAGAATCAAAAAGCGCTTTCCAAAGGTACACACAACGGGCCTCCCAAATAGGGCTTTTCAATTATGAGGGTCTATCATGTTTGGAATATGCGTAATCGAGAGTTCTATTTTTGTTGGCCCGTCCGGGTGCGCGAGCCATATCTATGGGACGAACTTGCTCGTTTTGCCTTAACTCATAGCGGTCATTCTCCAAACCGATCATACACCAACAACCATAGTGGAAAGCATTCCGAGGCAGGGAGCAATTACAAAAGCTGCTCTTGGAAAATGGCGGAGAGTGTGTTCCACACGTCGGGCGTCTTGGAATTTGGAAGATTCTCAGAGCTGAACGCGTGTACAAATGAACATCTTAGCGACGTGTGTTCCAGATTGAAGCATTACGGTACGGTATCGTACTATTAGGTGAGGAGGTCATTTTATCGGGCTGCCACGTTGAACATCAGGGAGCCTGTTGCAACAAGGGGAACAAAGCGCACGGCCCGGCGACGTTGGAATGCACCACCTTCGGAGACCACTTATGACCCCAGGTGGACCGATTTCTGTTAATGTTCGAGCAGCTAGGAAAGTGCTATTGACAGGTAAAGACATGAACAAGTTTAGGAGAACTGCGGGAACGGCGTCAAGGTCGCCTATCAAAACACTATGACTGTAATTGAGCGAAGGGGACATGGTTTAACCTTTCGTGCGCCATTGCTTTTTCTCAAATATTTCGTCGTGTGCTTCCAGCCTGTCTCAGACTGCCCACCACACCCTGCATTTTATTCGGAGCAATCAAGCTTCCACCATTGACGCCGCCCAGGCTTCCAGCGATGGCCTCATGTGCTTGGTAGGAAAAACCAGCGAACTGCTCCTGCATGTCGTCGGACAGATGCTGTGACGAGTCCACCAGTGAGTCTTGCGGGACCTCTGATGTGAACTCTTCGTCAAAGTTGGACGTGTCGGTGGCAGAGGTGACGTTTGGACGGAACGGCGGTGGGTACTTTCGCGCAAGCAGCCGTGACCAGTTTATCTCGGCAAAGAATGGATGTCTTTTGATCTCGTCTGCACCGTTGTGACCGAGACGCTTGGTTGGTTCCCGATTCAGGAGCTGCGCAGAGGGACGAGGAATATGCAAGCCAGTCAGATTGGTGGATGGCTTTTGGTTTCGAACAACTCAAACTTCATACCTGTCTAAGCAGATCCTTGGCCACGGGACTAACATCATCTGGGAATGTCAGTTCCTGTGTCAAGATCTTCTTGTACATGTCGTTTGTGTTTTCGTCATAGAATGGCGGCAGTCCCGTGAGCATCTCGTACAGCAGTATTCCGATCGTCCACCAATCCACGACTTTCGTGTACCCTTGTCCAAGCAGAAGTTCGGGCGCGAGATACTCCGGTGTCCCGCAGAATGTGTTTGTTTTGTTACCGTCTTTCATGTTGAGCTTGCACAATCCAAAATCGCACAGTGCAATGTGCCCAGTGAAATCCAACAGAATGTTTTCCGGTTTGAGGTCCCTGCAAGTCCGCCACTCAGTCATCGCACTGTGGCAGCTCTCTGAAAACTGCGTACGTACCGATAGATAATCTGGTATCCATGTAAGCACTCGAGGGCACAGAGTAGCTCGGCCGCGTAGAACCTTGCACGGTCCTCAACAAACCTGCCCTCCTTCTGCAGATGATGGAATAGCTCCCCACCGTTAACAAACGCCAGTACTAGGTACAGTTTGTCGGGAGTTTGAAAAGAGAACTTGAGCGGCACAATGAATGGATGATTCAGCTTGGCGAGCACTGTGCGCTCGGCCAGTGTGTGCGCAACTTCTGCCCGTTCCACGATGTGAGACTTGCGGAGGATCTTCATGGCATAGATCCGGTTGGTGTCCCGCTTGCGCACTTGCATCACTTTGCCGAAGGATCCCTTGCCGATCACCTTGAGAAGCTCAAAATCATCGATTTTCAACGATTTGTTTTGCTATGGGTGTCAAGAGCATTTAATTACTGTCAGCAAAGCGAGAGGGAATTCCAAAAAGACATAAGGCAACTGCGGTCTGCCGATCTGCCCATTACCATCTGCTTCTTGAAATGGAACTGCAGATGCAGCTCACCCAAAGCGCCAGACTGATCGCCTCCACCTGCGTCCGCTTGCAATGGATACCATTGATCCTGTAGCTTGCCATCTACGAGGATCGGTTTGACACGCACGCTCCCAAGCAGAACATCGCTTGTGGCAATCCCTCTCTGGTATACCGAGACGGTTACCTCTGCTTCGCGAGAGACGTCGCTGAGATGTACAGGAAGCCAGGCCATGTCAGAGGATGCAGTTGCCATTCGTATTGACGACATGAAATGGAAGACCTACAAGTGTGCACGATGTCCCCAAACGACTGTTCTGCTGCCTGGGTTGGCCTCTTTCGCAGAGATGAGGATTTCATTCTTGTCGAAATCGATGACAACGTACGGCAGGCGAGTGACGTCTGCACCTACACCGCCGCCGATTTGCAATGCAGAACCGTTCGGCAGTACAAGGTTGCGGGCTTCCACAACGCGGATTAGCAGTAGGCCGGAGCCTCCAAGCTGCGGGATCTGCGCGTTGCCACCAGCTGCTGTTGACGGCACCGATGTCGATGAGGCGGCAACAGGCGAGGCGCCGCTGGAAGAGATGTTGTTCGGGGAGGCTCCTGGAATGGAGGATTTGGATTGGTCCGATGACGCTGCGGACGTTGGCCTTGACAATCCCCCACCTCCACCACTACTGGCTTTTGAGGACGAAGACGTTGTAGCTGCCGCGGCATCTGGTGCTGGTTTTTTCTTGAACATTGTCGCGCTTTTGTTGGGGGTGAATGTGAACCGTTTAGTGTGGGGATGCTGCTGTTAAGCTACAGACGTGTTACCACTGTCGAATCTCGAAAGTATTTGTTTCTGTTAGTGATTGTGTCGATAGCTACTGGGTGTTGCTCGTGAGTTGAATTGGTCAGATCGCCAGGATCATTAACAAAGCAGAAATCTATAAATAGCGCGCGAACTAACATCAGAACAAATCAAATTTGGCGACCCATGTTCTTTTTGATGCAACCACTAACGCCGTTGATCATGATTGTGGTTGCTGTCAATTTCCCCAGCCATACTACGGGGGCGAAGCAAGTCATCTGTCTGCTCATCGACCTCCACCCAAAGTTTGGGCGTTACGAATCACCGGGTGCTTCATTGGGCGGAGTTGTGGATCAAGCGCGTTCTGATGATGACTTGATACTTGCGTCTCGTGACTGCAAGCCACACACGTGACAGGGGTCCTCCCAAAGAGGCAGGGCTCTCCACGGTGTGCGTGGCAGGCGAACAGGCGAACAGCGACGACGACGACGGACTGGGCTGAATCATTCCTGACTTGAGCTCTAGCATTCCTACGGCCGCAACATGGCTCAATACGCCTATGACGAGACAGGCGCTGTCTTCAACTACTTCCTGCTCACTATCCTTGCCTTTGTGTTGTTACCTGCCACTTACTCGTGCCTATTCGGCGGCAACAAAGGTACTTTGACGCTCGTGTCTGACACCCACACAATCTCGTCGTTTCCGTCGTGCACCAGCCAGGATTGCACATGTCCGCTCCACTGAGACTGCGAAACTGATCTTCTCTTTGTTGTCATATTGTTTGCATAGCATTGGTGCCCAAAGATGTCTGTGATTGTGATCTGTGTCGCAGAAAGCGGATACGCATTGCCGCTCTGAAGAAAAAGGACCAGCCAATCTTTTCGACCAAGTATGATTTTGGTCTCTGATGCACACCGACGGAGAAGTCCATACACGCAGGGCGCTTACTTATTCCCGTTGTGCAGGCTGATCCTTCTGTTTTTCGGTTGGTCATTGTTTGCCTTTGTGGCCTATAAGGCCGCAACCACGGCAGTGGAGGAGAAGGGTCTTTGGAATCCGTATGCAATTCTAGGACTCGACGACAATGCAAGCGATGCTCAGATCAAGTCTGCAAAGAAGAAGCAGACGTTGAGATGGCACCCGGATAAGAACCCCCCTGACCTGAAGGAGACTTGTGACAAGATGCAAGCGGAAATTCACTTGGCTGTTAAGGCATTGACTGACGCGGAATCTCGTAAGAATTGGGATGAGTGGGGTCACCCTGACGGAAAACAAGCATTCCAGCTCGGCCTGGCCTTGCCAAAATGGCTTGTCGACGAAGGAAACAGCTACAAAGTGTTGTTTGTCTACACATGCATGTTCATGGTCCTGCTTCCTGCTTTGGTGGTATGTGAAGACAGTTACACCACGGATTGTCAAAGGGATGGGAGCTCAATCGCGTTCCATGTTGCGAATAGGCACGATGGTGGAGCAAGGCAAAGCACCTCAACAAGGACAAAATCCTCAACCCCACGATGGCTAAATTTTACCGTGAATTGAACGCTATGTTGGGCTTCAAAGGTAAATGATCTATCAAACTGGCCGCCGGGGGTGTTTTTTTATTTAAGTCTACTCACTCGGGGACATTAGCTTTGTTGGAACTGATCTGTAAAGCGGACGAATTCTACACTGCTATCAGCCTGGACAAAAGCGATAATGCGGCTTTAGAGGAGGTAACATCGGTGCTGTTGATTCATACTGTCCATGACTGCCCCCCTTACCATTATTGCCTTTACAGCTTACTGCCATAGTTAAGAAAACAATGGAAGAGAGAACTTCCGCTCGCTGGACCAAAAAGGTATGGCTGCTAGTCGCAAGATCGCCGAACATCCAACACGCTAATCGCTTCTGTTGTAAGGCCCCGCCGAAAGATGCCCAGACAGCCATGCAGCAGAAGGTGCATCTCCTCCTCACTTCGCACTTGCTCCGAATCATCCCACCGAGTCCCAAACTTGCGGAAGGTACTTCAACGTGACGCCACAAAGGATTCACCATAACAATCACGACATTGGATTACTTACTTTCTTTCAACAGAGCAAAGGATCGTCGCTGAAATCAGCGCTACTCTGGTTGGCGGCCTGTTGCAGATCGCCATCTCACGGCAATGGCTAAATGTTGCACTCAGTGTTGTGGATCTGGGACAGGTACGCAGAAAATTGCTCGCCTTAGGTTTCTGATCAACGTCTCATAAGGACCAACAGATGATATCGCAAGCCCTTTACATATTCCAAGACCCACTGTTGCAATTGCCGAACATCACGAAGGAAAATCTGAAATTCTTCCGCACAAAGAAGGTATTGCCCTGGCATCCCCTCGTTAGTAAACATAACAAACCACTTATCTCACTTTCTTGCAGCAAAACATTGCTACAATCCGAGACTTGATTGAGTTGGACGAGAGCGAGCAGGATGCACTTCTCTCTCGCTTCCTCTCTGAAGAAGAGAAACAGCTCACTATGCACGTCGCACATCAGTACCCATTGCTGAGGATAACTAAAGCCAAATTCTCAGTGTTGGGTGAGCCGGCCATTATTCCCAACGCCATCGTCACCTTGATTATCAAGCTGGAATTGGGAACCAAGGGTGATCTGGAAACGGACAAGCTGAACAAATCCTCCCTGAAAAATGATGATAAGGACGAAGATGAGGAAGAGCCCAAGAACAACTGGTGGGACAGCAAGAAGGAGAAGGCCCCGTTAGCGCATACGCCATACTTCCCAGCAGAGAAGACTCCGGTGTGGTGGGTCTACTTTGGAGACATGGAGCAAAACCGCCTGATTACTCTTGGAAAAGTCAACGACCTCGTCACCGAGAAGACAGTACGTTTGCAGTTCCAAGCGCCACCAAGGCCCGGGCAATGGAAATTCCAGGTCCTGGTCAAGTCAGATTCCCACGTCGCATGTGATGCGCTATGCGAACTTCAGGTATGGACGCAGTAACGGCCGATGCATTCAGGACTTGATACTCACTGACCCTTTGCAAAACCAGCTTGTCGTTGACCCTCCGGAGGCTGCCCCACTGCAAGAAGAGGACGACGACATATCCGAGCCCGAGGAGGACAGCATTGCCGGACAGATGCAGTCCATGCGCAAACCAGGTGGTCCCGCCCCCAAGGTCAATGGTAAAAAGCAAGCCGCCGACAGCGAAAACAGCGGATCTGACGATAATGACGATGTATCTGGCGGCGAGGATAACTATGAAGATTCCGACAGCAGCGATGATGACGAGTAGACTTGACACCACTTGTAGATTCCCCATCCCTGAAACCCACTAACCGCATGTGCTACATATGCACCTGTTCCGGGTGCAACCTTTTACATTGTCTTACAACCCCGCAATCATACTCGTATTGAAACCTCCTGTTTGCTGCAACCCCATCACGCCCGTGTTCACAATCTTTCCTGTACATTACTGAGCTTGTTGTCTCTGCTCATTCTTTCAAAGCCGGCACCTGAGGTATTGTGAGCTAAACCTCCATTGCGCAGACATTCAATCCTTCCTGGTGCGATTCCCGCTATCAAGACTGGTAGTCACAACTCTTCCAAGTTTCTGCTGCGTTTCGCGTGTGCTGAGAAAATAAACAATCGAAAAAGGCAGGCAAAGGTATTGACAAAGCAAGCATTTTTATTGATGGACAGGGATTTGCGACAAAAGAGCTGGCTTAGATGAAGCCGATCTGAAAAGAGGAAGTTGGAAGAAGGACGGAAAATCAATTAGCTTTCCGGTACGCCCCGAGCTTCGCGGCTACAAATATTTGTTTTACCTTGTTGGCAACGTCCAGGGCATCAATGTCAGCCGCCAAACGAACGTAGGCCTTCTTCTTGCCATCGGGTCGGATGAGGGTGTTGATCTTGGCAGCCTCGACGTCGTAGAGACGCTTGACAGCGTCCTTGATCTGACGCTTGTTGGAGCGAACGTCGCAGATGAAGACGAGGGTGTTGTTCTCCTCAATCTTCTTCATGGCGGATTCAGTGTTGAGCGGGAACTGAACAATCTTGTACGAGTCCAATTCCGGGGTACGCGGGACGGATCGGCGAGGGTACTTTGGCGCACGCGCAAGCTTCAACGTCTTGGGACGGTAGAAGTGCGTCTTGGTGCGGATCTTGGTCACCCGCTTGCCGTTGGTGCCCTTGAGCGCGGCCTTTTTGGCCGACTGAGCCTTGACGGCAGCAGTGGTGGTGTTAGCTATAGACAAGAAGAATCCCGGAAAGAAAAAAGGACAGAGGTTAATTTCGAAATTCGTCATAGGTTTTGTTGGAGGCCCTGCCCATGGCTCGCAGCGCTTCGTCCGCTATTTGTCCCCAACATTTTCAACCTCCTTCTCGTTTCCCCATATCTCGAGGGTTCTTTTCCAATTTCGTCGTGTCCTCAGTTCGCCAGATTTCGCCCTCCTCCCCAATTCCCCGTATTCTCCCAACATTTCCCTCTAGATCAGACATGTCTCTTTGGGACCAATCGGGTGATGTTGGGTTTTGTGTTCCTACGCACTTTTCGCCTTGGGTGCCATTTGTTAAATGCCTCCTCCGCTAAGCTGAAGCCGACAGAGATTTGAGGGGATGTCAAAAAAAAAAGGAGAGAAGGAAAGCGGAAAAGCGGCGCGGCGCGGGGTGCTATCGGCCTGCTGAAGAAAAGGCTCAGTCATGTGACCTTTTCCCTCTCGTAAGCAGTCACCCCACACCAGTCACATGACTGATCTGCGAATGACTCGTGACAACCAAGGAGACACAACACGAGGCTTTCAAGCGTTCGGGAATTCAACGAAGCCTGTCAACCAGCTAAACACCAACCTCATTCTGCAAAACAACACATTCTTCCTCAATCTAATTTCCGCATAAACCCATAAACACATATCACGAAAACGAACTTGAATCAGCAATGCCCTCTCTAGCCCGATTGCCGCACCCCATGTTCTGCCACAACTTCATCTCCGCCATTCTCCCCCGTCACCAACTCACACGGATCGCCAGATGTTCCGCATGGTCTCCGCCATGTTGTTCCTCCTCAACACAAACGTCACAACCGCTATACCGCACCACCAGCTCCATCCATACCCAATCTCCGATCTGTCAGGCCAGCCAGCCCCGCAACATGGCCACTACCACCAATGTGACGTCGTTTTCGGCGCCGTCACCGCCAACACCTGAGCCCGTGCCGACTGCTAAAACTGCGACAACAACCCGCCCGCGGTTTGCCCCGCGTAAGGCTGCATTGACGATGGTAAGCTGATCGTCTTGCTAGGTGCATCATGTGTTGAACGCAGCATCTCATTACTCTTCCGCAAACTAGACTCCGAAAGCTGTGGATCGCCTCCGCAAAATGCTGACAAATGCAACCGACAGCGGGTCACCACAATATCTGAAAGTCGGGACAAAGAAGAAAGGCTGCTCGGGTCTCTCCTACAGTCTCGAATATGTATCGACACCAGGTCGCTTCGATGAAGTCATCGAGCAGGACGGCGTCAAGGTCGTCGTGGACTCGAAGGCGCTGTTTTCGCTGATTGGCAGCGAAATGGACTACGTAGATGATGTTCTACATAGCGAATTTGTCTTCAACAACCCAAACGTCAAGGAAATGTGTGGATGTGGAGAGAGTTTTATGGTGTAGAGAAATATACAAAAGAGTGCAACCACGCTATATGTGAATGTTCTCCCGCCTTTCTGGGAAATACGCGGGATTGCTGTGCAAATGATAGGAGAACGATGGTGGTACGCCTTGAGCTCATGGCTCACCGTGTTCGTACGCGCACCTTTACATACGTCCGCCGAGCTTCTCTTCAAGTCGCGACTTTTCTCCAGAATTTTTCGGAGCCGGAAGGTCGCAAGAGAACGTCCGGTCCGCGCGAAGAACCACTATGGGCGCCTTCACCGGTGGTGGAAGTTGGATGCTGAATTGGGTTCGCATATGAGGGCCTCAAGTAGATCCCTTTCGCGTTTTTGTACATGTTGCACAAGACGTCGTGCATGATCCAAGGAAAGCTGTAAAATCGTCCACTCATGTCAAAGTCAATCCCTTGATATTCGGCATCTTCCCGTTCGACCGCTTTGTGACGACGACGCTCTGCTGCGTCGGCTTCCTCTTTTTCAATCTCCGTTAGAGGACGTTTTTCCGCGTTCCGGTGGTCCGCGCCGATTTCTGGGCCGAAATCTGAGAGTTGAGCCAGAGGAGGTCCCTTGTCGGGCGTGTCGACTGGGAATATATTTTGTTTGAGGTCGTATGCCACCATATACCAGGCTGAAGCCTTCTTCCGAACTTGATCCGGCAAGCTGATGTCGGTGCCCACGACTGTATCTTTCTTGGCAAAGGAGGATATGCCGTCGTCCGGCAGAATGTTTGACGTCCAGAAAAGTCCACGGTAATGCATCTGGATCACATATACCGCCTGCATGACTTGCTCCTTCAGTTCCATTGGTCGCTTCTTCATGCCAGCTTCATCTAGCTTGAACATGTACCCAGATACCAGTTCAAACTCGGATCTGCCAGGGCGCGACAGATAATGTGAGAATCGGCATGTATTCATCAAGAACGAGGCTCGGGCACCTCACCGGATATTGTACTGATTCATCAAAGCCGATATCTGCCGATCGTACGCAGCTTTGGTAAGATACGCGTCTTCCAAGTAGCTCTGGTAGCCATCTACAATAAGTTCCTTCAAGGGACTGAAATCTTTGACCAGCTCAAGATCCACGTTAACGCTGCGGTAAATTTCGCCAACTGCTTTCGTGCTGATGTAGGTGCGAACGCCAGGAGGCTTCTCCATAAAATCCGGCCACTCTTTTGGTCTATGGTCCTGCTCCATTCGAGCGGGGGTTCCCTGCGAGGCGATCAAATCAATCTTGCAAAATCTTTTGACCTATGAATCGACATCCAGAATCTACGAACCTTCTTTGCAAAATCAACCGCATCAGAGTGGAGCTCGGCGAGCCTTTTTGCTATAGGATTGTGCGCACCCTCTCTCGCGCGATCGGCCCATGCCTTCCAAGCATTGTCAATCTGCCCGAGATTGTTCATTCTCAGAAAATTGACAAAGTGCCTGATTTGATTAAATGTTAAACTTAAGCGTCGAGCCGAGCGATCTTAAAAGGAAACCAATAGCTTACTCCTTCACCCTGGCTTCTGATGCCTCATTCAGGAATGAGCTCGGACCTGTCTCGTAATTCATTGGCTCCGAGGTGGTTTTTGGGATCAGTCGTGGATCCCAACTCACGAAGAAAGTGTCCCCGTCAAGATCCCCACCGGCTAGCATATTTGGCAAGGGTCGCTGTCCGTGCTGCGAGAATACCACGACATCTACCAAGTGGCTCAGCTGCAAAAATGATGCTCTAAGTAATGTTGCGATACAGTACTCAAACCCTGGCATGCGATACCTTGGGCAGATTGACAAAGTCAATAACTTGGACATCGCCAGGATGAAGGCATGGAGAACGGGTCACGATGCCCGGTCCCTAAGAAATTCTTAGAAGTTTTACCATGAAGGCCCCAATAGGAGTTCGCATACCGTCACAACTTCCGGCTTGTTACTCAAAGGGTTTGTGTACTGGACGTAGAGCTTCCCTTCCGGCAAGAGGCCAGTCTCATCCATGACCCCCAGAAGGGTACATGCTTTCTTGACATGAATTCTGGCTCTCCGCTTGAGATCTTTAAGCTGTGGATGTGTCAACTTACATATGCATATAATCGCGCTCCGATTCCGACACATACCTGCAAAGCCCGAAACAATCTCAACTGATTGATCAAAAATGGTTCTTTGGCGTCGAAGAAGCCAGCATTGATCAACTCGATCAGAACGCTCGAAACACCGATTTCATCTTGGTTTTCCGCAAGAAGCTTGGCAGCCTCCTTTGGTTTCTGCAAGGAAAGGTTGAGTTGCTCAATCGACTCGTCGCGGAGCTCCAGGAACACCTGAAAACGAATGATGAGATGCATCCTCACGAGCGACACGTTCTTATCGAGCACACCTCTTTCTTAATTCCAAGAGTCTCAAGTAGGATGATATACTGATGATTGAGATATCCCGGACTGTAGAAACTGGTTCGGCAGATCTCGAACGCATAGTGCTCAGATTGAAACCTAACATGTCCAAAATGAGAGGACGAACTCCCACTCGCTAATCGTCATTTGCCTTACTTTGTTTGACTTTTGCGTAGATGCACCTCGTTTTTGGGGATGCTAGGATCTTTCACCAGGACTTCGAGGAGGAAAATGATAAGGATCCGCGCAATCCGAGAAGTTGATGGCCCCGTTTTAAACTACCTCCTTTTGATCCAGCCAGCCGATACTGGAGCGCCGAGAACATCTTCGGTCGAACGCGCTGATATCTGATCAGGACAAATTCCTATTAACATGATGAGACGGGGATTGGAAGCTAGAAAGCCATTGTACGCGTACTTCCGGAGTTCACCACAGATGTTGTATATAATGGCTTTTCCAACTTTCCCAACGCCATCGCTGAACACGTAGCCGTTTCTTTCGACATCGTCGATGGATTTCAGATCTTCTGCCTTGATTTTCCCTGTTACGGTCGTGGAGCTGAAGCATTGGGCCATTCTGTGCCCAGGGGGAGACGGTATAAGGGGAAGACAACGGAGATACCTTCTAGAAAGCGAGTCTCACCGAGCTCCAAGTGTGGCTGGGTTACTGATTCCAGAAAAGTTGCCCATTGTGCCACGAATGAACCTTGCGGTAATCATTGTGCCCTCTCCTCGCGTCGACTGGAAAGGAGCCACGAACCAGCAGCCGGCCGTTCTCATGGAACTACAGGAATGAGTTTCAGATAAATCTCGTTATGCACTGCTGGGCTCAAGAGCACGAACCTGTTGGAGTAATGCAAGAATTCGAAATTGTTGCCTGCTACAGTCACACCAGCATCCAAGATCGTTTCAATCCGCCTATAGAGCATTTCATAGGGTTTGGCTCCGATAGTGGTGAGGTCATCATCGGCAAAAGTAACACGAATAAACGCATCTCGATTGTCGAAGTGGGTCCGGAGAACTCGATTGGCGAGCTCGAGTTGGGGCCCCTGGAAGTAAATTTTTGTGGGGGTGATAACGATCTAGAATAGAATGGGATGTCAACACAAGGCGGTCGGAACATGCATTCCCAACCGTGATACTTACCTTTCGGACGAATCGTTGATTGTAGTTCAGCTTGTCTACTCGCATAATCTATCAAGTCGATTAATTTGGTGCGCACCATGGACCAGCGATCAGGGCCCACCTTTTCTTGGATTGCCGCCGTGTCTTCCAGCTGCTTTCTCAGCCCATCTTTGGGGTCCCAAATGTGTTCTTTGGGTTTCATCATATTTTCAAGGACTCCCTCCGCAATACTCGGCTCCGTATTCGCAAGGATTCGGATGAATTCTTCATCCACGGCGTATTCCGATATCACGTTGTAGGAAATCAAGCCCAGAAGCTTAAATTTCACAGCACTAAAGTTTGAAAAGCCGTGTGAGAACTACGCTGGCAGATCTTGCACGAAAATATCACTTACTATGGCAAGGGAGCCTTATAGACATCATAGGGCCTAGGCACTTCTTCCTTGGGGATGAATTCGAGATTGACAAAGCGGTGTACGTTTGCCACGACGCCATAGATTTCCAGTCCCCCAAGCATTTCCACAAATTTGTTCTCTTCCTCAGACAGAACGCCGTTTTCTCTTTCGTACACGAATGTATAGTGGTGATCCATGTAGCGTCCTGTATCCGGTAAGCCAAGCACGGGCTCCTTTTCGGTTTCCAACCAACCCGCGAAAAAAAGTTCATGCGGAAGATCTTTACCCGCAATGAAAGGCAGTGCAGCTCTCTCATAGTACTCTTTTCCCGCCTCATTGTAGAAGTTGGGGTCTGTTTTGACGTAGAAGAGCATTGGTGGCAAACTCAGGGAAGCTAAGATGTGGTATGAGACCGTAGTCGCGGTGATACGACAATCAATCTTGAAAGAGCTCCGAACGCTGTGCACTAGGAATTAGTACACGACGCCAGAGGGCATTGTACCACAAATCTGACAGTTCAACGTACTTTTTAAACCGATATTGAAGCTTGTATTTTGTGCCCTTCTGCTCAAAAAACAATGTAGCTTGCTGGTATTCTAGGGACGAGGAGTAGAGGTTAGGTTGTCCGCTTACCCTACCAACTTTGCTCAATGCGATTCAGGTCATCAAGCGTATCATACGTACTTTGATAGTCGATCTGAAATTGGAGTCCCTCAACACAATCCCAGGATTCGAACAAACAGTCGGGCTCCATCAACGTTCCAACTGCAAATCGCGCCATGCTGATTTTATCATCCTGATAGCAAGGATTTGCTTCCGTGACTCTGTGGCGGCCGTTGTCAGGGGCACCCATTCTCCTGTGATCTTTCCTGACAGAGATTTTGACGGTGGGCTCTCTGGGAAACGGGTAATAGCGCGTGGCGCCGTCCAGGATAGCTTTGTTCAGATGGGCGTCGGGATTCTCAAGCAATACCTCTGCATCACCCGTGGGTCGATTGTCCAGCAATCGGACCTTTGCTCGAATGACGTGGCCCAAAGAACTGAAGAAGGACCTGAGCTCTTGAGCAGTAACAGTGCCATCGGTGGGAAGTCGTTGTACAAAGAGAGGAAGAGGGTCTGGCTCCGCGCCGGACGGTCTCTGGCGCGTAGAGGCTCGTCTGACGTCCATGAGCGCGCTAGCGAGCCAAAAACGAGGTACAAGTGAGGGATATGTCCCGGCGTTGACGAAAGATGTGCGACAATTATTGACTAGTGAGGGAACTGCTGAGAAGCAAGCCCTGTTGATATTGGTAGTTGACAGGAGCAGAAAGAGGCGGGTTGCGCTCTTGGCAGGAGCGTTTATATATGCATGAGCCTATTGACGAGTCTAATGTGGGGTTCGTTTACTCCACCGGGCTCAGTTAGTCGCAGGGCAATTTCAGCAGGCAGGGATGTTGGGATGGGAAGGGAAAAGGACAACGCGAGTGAGTTTTGACAGCTCAGTCTCAGTTAGTCACAACGCGTCATCCCATATCTGGAAGCATGGGGGCTTAGCTCGGCGATCTCGATTGAGTAAGCGAACCCCCATGTTTTGTTTTGGCATTTGGCATCGATGATTCATGTCTCTGTCAAAAGAGCAAGACTTGATAGGCAGGCACAGTTTAAGACACCCCAGAAAGAAGAACCACATCAAAGAGAGAGGGACGCGGGGGTAATGGTTTTTGCTTTTATAGTGGTAGATTTTACAAGCACACAATATGGGGGTAAGCGTTTTCTTCCAGCTTATACGCTGATGTCGAGCTCGCTGACTGACCTACCCACTGTTCCGCCACCCCGAATCAGCAAACAGATTTAGAGCAGCAAGCATTCCAAGCCGTCAATGGATTCCTTTCTTACTGGGACAAATCATACCTGTCACGTCCAGAAACCGCGCCCGTCCATCACACAACTGCTGCTGCAGGAACAGAGCCCAGAGGCCGGCTTCCGCCAATAGAATGGAAATACTATGCCCGTCCTCTTGGAACCAACGAAGCCAAGAAAGCCGTACAGTTCTTGACAATCTGGAGTCAGCCCACTTTGTCGGACCCGGTGCCGCGCGCTACTGCAAAAGTATGGGTCACATATCAAGGTGGCGAAAAGGTTTGTCACATCCCACCGGCAAGTGTCACCTCAGAGCCGGATTCACAGGCCGCTGATCATCTTCCGTCGAAATAGCGCCCGGCGACAGCGCCCGAGCCCACTCTAACCTACCGCTTTGAACACCAACATCTGGTTCACACTATTCCATACACCGCATCGAGCGAGAGCGAGCCACCCGTCCGGCACCTCGCCAATCCCGCCGTTCGACTGCCCGAGATCATTGCCGCCAAACAGCAAGTGTCGGACGCAATCTTACATTCCAAGCTCCTTCAGAGCAGAACTTGGGCCGAGTTTGACGCGTTCCAGAAAAAGATGAGCAAGAAGACCATCAACGGCAGCACGCAGCTGCTTGGCAGTTCCAATTCCCTGCTTGCCGATGCTGATTCATCTGCCAACGGATCGCAGACGCTGGCGGCGGGACTATCACCATGGACGCACACTGCGCTCAATGCACGGGGAGAACGCGCACAAACCGCCGTGTCAGAGCGTGTAAGCGAACGGGACCAGGACGCTCCCGCCGATGAGAAGTCGATTCTCGCTCAGGCAGCAACCATGGTCCCACAACCCCACCATCGCCAAATCGACGCTGCAACTGTCATGGGTCGCACGTACCTCCCAGCAGCCAGCGTTGCGCAGTTCCCGCCCATGCCCGAAGAATGGAAAATTGAAAATAGAACTGCTGACCCTGAACTCCTCAGATATGAGCGCAATGCACGCATGCAGCGGCGTCGCGAACGTGCGGAGGCTCGAAAAGCTGGACTTACCAACTCTGGTACTGCGAGCCCGCGTGAGGTGACCACGCCTCCAGCGCCTGACATCGTGCATGTTCAGCAAGAGCCGCCCGTGCAGGCAACCAGTGCGCCGGAGGTTCACCCTGCGCCGGCTTCGCTCCCTACGCAACGGACCCTGCAGCAAGACCCGGTAGCCCCATTAGAACCAATCGCTCCGGCGGTTTCCGACACTTCGGCTGATTCGGTCGCCCCAGCAGAGCCTGAACCCACGCGTGAGCTAAACCCGTCTATCCCACCCGCCGCACCCATGATGGAAGATGTACCACCGGCACAGTCTGAAACGGTCTCGGACCCCGTTGAAAGCACCCTCGAAGACCCTGGTGAAGGAACTGCTGAAGTAACCTTCGAAGACCCCGTCGGCGAACACGTTGAGGAAGAATCCATCGACGATTCTGTTGGGGACCCCGTTGAAGAGCCCATAGAGGATGAAACACCCACTGAACAGATTCCAGAGTGATTGCAAACATCTGATTTTGAATAACTGTGATCACACCCGTCATTGTTTCTACCAATGAGGGAAGGGAAATCTCTTGGTCACCATAGAAAGGATTTCATTCGTATCTGCTTAAGCTGGCGTTCAAAAAAGGCTCCTACAGCCCACCCTACTCGTCAAAAACAATCTATACTATATACAACTCTACGCTACGCTCTTACCCGTATCACAGAAGAATCGAGCTATTTATGGATGCCCAGAACCATTTCACGGTTCGCGATGAACGGTTTTGTGACCCTGCTCTAGCTGCAGGATGCTTTCTAGCGTATGCAGCACCATCTTGATGTGGGCTTTGATTTTGGATGCTGTCTCAGTGTGTTTGTCCGCCGATCTTGTGGCGACCCTCGTGTCAGAAAAGCAAATCTCGACTCATGTGTTGGGAAGCATACGTGTCACTTACTTGAGCAAGACCTTTTCCTTCTTGTCTATGAATGCCAGAGCCTCGTCCATGGTCAACTGCGCATGCACGTCGAGGCCAACTTTGACGTAGATGTACTGCAAACTTGGTCTGAAATGAATTGATGAGCAAAAGTAAAAATAGCTGAGGATCATACGTGGTGCCGCGCTTACATTTTGGCATTCATAAAGAATTCGCAGCCGACGTCCATCATCGTCTTCAGCTCGGTGAGCTTTTCTGCTTGTAGGAGCTCGATCTGATTTCGCAGTTTCAGACTAGTGATTCGTGTTTTATTGTCAACATCATTATAAAGATGACAAGGGGTATATCTGAATTGTTCAACACGTACTATTCTGAGATAATGTCGTAGACTTTATCTCTAGCTTCTAAAGCTTTCTGCAGATCTGGCCGAAGTCGCTCGTTGACAAAGGTCTCGTACTTCTTGACCTGCGCCGCTGGTCCGCCGCCAGCAGCTGCAGGAGCGGCTTGTGAAGGGGACGCGTTTTGCATAGATTGACTGTTAAGTGGCGGTTGTCCCTTTGCATTCTTGTCCCCGACGACAAATTCCAACCCTGTTCGCTCAAGCAGTCCCTTCAGGTGTTCTGTTTCTGCCCGAATCGGTGCCTCCCACTCCTTCTTTCCGGCCAACTTCACTAGCTTCGTGACACAGCAATACGGGGTCGCCTTGAGTTTCAAATCATTGGGTGTGAGGATTCCAGCAGCTGCCAGCTCTTCGGGAAGCGCCTGGCACCCCGCGCCGTGGGAAACCAAAATCAAGACAACGCCAGGTTTCGAGTGCGCTTCCACAGCTTGATCCACTGCAGATAGAAACCGGGCTCGCATGTCCGGGCGGGATTCAGGGTATGCTGGGATCGGCTCAGCAAACTTTGCTGTAGAAGGCTTCAGAGTCGGGAACGCCTTGACCCGGTTCGCATATGTGAATGGTTCATGTGGAAGTGGCTTTGGGAAATAGTTTGAAGCCAACCATTCACTGGCGGGCGGGAACAACTCTAGGGTGGGCTCGTTGTCAGTCAGCGCCGAGATCACCGCCGCGGCAGTTTGGAGCGTCCGGAAGAATGGCGATGACAGCACGACAATCGGTCGCTTTTCAGCTGATCTACCACTTGATTTGCGAAGATCTGAAGCAATAAACTCTCCAGTACGCTTTGCTTGCTCAATGCCCAGGTCGGTGAGTGGAGGGTCAAAGGGGTTCTTGGCCGTTTCCGCCCACTTTGGATCGATTTGGTCAATCCTTTCACCGTGGCGGACCACAAAGACGGTTGCTTCGAGCGCGGTATCCTTCAAGTCAACCATGATTCCCTACGAGATGTAAAAACAACGATGCCGACAATGTGGTACTTCTACGTCCTTTCTCTTGTCAAAACGTTTCAAGAAGATTAACGCGTTCTCAGAGAAGACCTACATCTATTACACCAAAGCATCCAATAGTAGCCACAACTGGATGCAGAACTGGATGGAACCACATGCAAAAGAAAGTCGTGAATCCCCTTTTTGTTTTTTCGCAGCTGCGTGTTCTTTCCTTTTTCGCAGTTCGCAGCAGCACGCCCCCAAAAGGAGACATTTTGGAAGAAATCTAGGAGGTGGTTTATCAATTCCACTCTCTCTGCTCCATTCGCCTCCAACAGAAAAGAACAGCGTTTTCGTCTAAGTTATTACAAGGACAAAACTCTCTGGCACAATGGGCAAAGCAAAGACCACCGCCGCCGGTTCCGCCGGTGAGGCTGACTACATGATCAAGCCTACCTCCGTCACTCCCTCTATGGACACCTCCACCTGGCCTCTTCTTTTGAAGGTAGGGGAAGAGCTTGGCAGCTGCCAATATGGTTTGAAAAACTCACCGATTTTCCCTTCTGTAGAACTACGACAAACTCAACGTTCGTACCGGTCACTACACCCCCATCCCCAGCGGTTGCGCTCCTCTGAAGCGTGACATTGAAAACTACGTCAAATACGGTGTTATCAACTTGGACAAGCCCGCCAACCCCTCCTCCCACGAAGTCGTTGCCTGGATCCGCCGAATCCTGCGTGCCGAGAAGACTGGGCACAGCGGAACCCTCGACCCTAAGGTCACTGGATGCCTGATCGTCTGCGTTGACCGGGCCACTCGTTTGGTCAAGTCCCAACAGGGTGCCGGAAAGGAGTATGTCGCCGTCCTCCGTCTGCACGATGCCCTTGAATCCGAGAAGAAGCTCGCGCAGTCCCTGGAGACCCTCACTGGAGCTCTCTTCCAGCGTCCCCCATTGATCTCCGCCGTCAAGCGTCAGCTGCGTATCCGCACCATTCATGAGCTCAAGCTTATTGAGTTCGACAACGACCGTCACCTCGGTGTGTTCTGGGTCAGCTGCGAAGCTGGTACCTACATCCGTACCCTCTGTGTTCACTTGGGTCTGCTGCTCGGGGTTGGGGGCCACATGCAGGAGCTGCGCCGTGTGCGTTCCGGAGCCTCTGGAGAGGACGAAAACATGGTGACCATGCACGATGTCATGGATGCTCAATGGGTCTACGACAACACCAAAGATGGTACGTTCAAACTGGAAGACTTGTCCTTTGCTTTGCAGTGCAGCTACTAACTGATCGCAACAGAAACCTACCTCCGCCGCGTGGTTCGTCCTTTGGAATCTCTTCTCACTTCATACAAGCGTGTTGTCGTCAAGGACAGCGCCGTCAACGCCATCTGCTACGGAGCCAAACTAATGATTCCCGGTCTTCTGCGATTCGAGTCCGGTGTCGACACCAACGAGGAGATCGTTCTGATGACCACCAAGGGAGAGGCTATTGCCCTCGCCATTGCTCAGATGTCCACTGCCGAGATGGCCACCTGCGACCATGGAGTTGTCGCCAAGATCAAGCGTGTCATAATGGAACGTGACACCTACCCTCGCCGATGGGGACTGGGTCCCAAGGCGCAGGAGAAGAAGAAGCTTATCAAGGACGGTCACCTCGACAAGTACGGTCGCGCCACCGAGACTACTCCCGCCGCCTGGAAGAAAGACTTTGTTGACTACGCTGCAGGCCAGATTGACACCAAGACTTCCGCTAAGGCCGACACAATGGATGTTGATTCGCCTGCCAAGCCCCTGATTGAGGAAGTCAAGTCCAAGAAGCGAAAGGTTGAAGATGAGGGTGACGTAGCACCAGAGGGTGACGACAAGGAGAAGAAGAAAAAGAAGAAGAAGAAGGAGGCTGAGTCCACCGAGGACGCTGAGGTATTATTTCCCAAATATAAGCATCGAATAGGTTGTGCATGATGCTCACAGTTTGTTCACCCACAATAGGACAAGACCGAGAAGAAGAAGAAGAAGAAGAAGTCCAAGGGTGACGACGAGTAAACGTCGAAGTGGACTCGCGTCTTCCAGCCGCGTCGGGGGGTGGGGCTCGGGGGAGAGTGGGCTGTTATTGTCCGGAAGGGGGATCTAGAAGAGGGCCCATGACACCAGTAGCCAGGCATTGCATTTTTTCCCATTTATTTTTGTGTAACTATTTTTCAACCACGCATCAGAGTTAGTGACGGCTCTCCGCACCACAAAAGCATGTTTTAATCAGATTGACTTCTTTGAGAAACAAGAATTTAGCTTCCTTCGTTTTTCCAGCCACACGAGTATTGGTTGATTGTACAACGACACGCGACAGAGTGAGGAGTTGTAACTTTCTTGCGTTTCCTCCGAACTTGCGCCTGCTGGCACGGTGTCATTCTTCCCTGTCCCTCTTTTTTTTTCCCCTCTCTAAATATATAAATATTTACATCGGCTCTGTTGGGCCTCCGTCTTCACTGTACCCGTTTTATCCTCTTTTTGTTTCTTTTTGCTTCTTTCGGGATTGTCAGCATTCCATGCTTGCCCACCCGAATCTCACCCACGAACTTGCTGCCACGACGAACTCTTCGACCACGCCCGATTCGACCACCACTCCAAAGACGGGCTCGCATCCAGCAACAGCACAGTCTGGGATATGGAAGAAAGCGCCATTGCAGACTACCCTTTCTTTCCCAAAGCGAACCTCGCCTTCTCTTTTCGAAAAGCAACCACGACCCCCCGTACAGCAATCTGCGTCGGTCACATCTGCGCTTTCCACAGCCCGGAAACCACGGCGGCGGGATGTTGGAGTCCCTGACGAATCGTTCACGAAACAGGGCGGACCTGCGGTCGGTGGGGTCCTGGCATGGCTGAATGGCAGCGGATCACGAAACTCGGAGTTGGTAAGAGAGGGTGGAAAATTTACATCAGTGTCACCATCCAGTACCTCTTCGGCCTCTTCCTCGGCTCCTGGACATCTATCTTCTAACACGATGGTTGCAAGTTCCAACTCGCTGCATGAACCCGTCGTATCGAATCGCTACAACTCAGCCGGAGCGACATCAAAGCTCCCGCTTCCCGTGCCGCCTTCACCCACGAACGGCACCTTCTCGACAACAGCAGCAGGGCGGACGCATACCCAGACGACGACAACCCCAATAACCAGGACAAACACGTCTCCTACCACTACCCGCATGATTGAATACCGCACCATCACCGAACACAACATCATCCGTCTCAAACACCTCAACAGCGTTGTTTTCCCCGTTTCTTACAACGACAACTTTTACCGCGATGTCCTGACCGTCCACCCAGACCACCTCAGCTGCATGGCGTATCTCAACTCTCAACCCATCGGGGCCATCTGCTGTCGCAAAGAACCCCTCTACCCTCCCGCCGACCCGCGCCATACCCCAGGAACTAACCGGGTGTATATCATGACACTCGGCGTTCTGTCCCCCTACCGTCGCCTCCATGTCGGCTCGGCTCTCCTCACCCGCATCATGGATAGTGTCGCGAACGACTACTCGGTTCAGGAACTCGCCCTTCATGTCCAGACGACGAATGCGCAGGCGCTGGCTTTCTACCAGCGTCATGGCTTTGTCAAAGTTGCACATGTGAAGGACTACTATTCGAAGAATAAGGGCGTGTTACCCCCTGATGCTTGGGCCCTGCAGAGGGCGTTTGCCAGAGATTCTATGGAAGATTGATCCCATTCTCATTGTAATTATACCATAAGTACTGCACCCCCGCAAATCGATGAGCCTCCTCTTGCAACAATCTTTAATGAATTGTGATTGAGCTCGCGGTTGAGATCTCGTTGTTTGCTAATGGCCATGGCCCATTCAGAGGACCAGCTGAATGGCATGACTTTACAATGACATGCGGATGGTGATCACACACGAGCAAGCTGACTTTCTAATAGCCCAACGCTCATGCACGCAACTGATGATAGAACTGGAGCGTAGTGGAACGTGCAGTCCCCGCAGGATTGACAGTATTGACTGCATGTTATTTGTATTTCGTGAGATGACAACAGACAACCACATTCTGTGTGAGCAATCAAGTCCATAGGTCTTTCCTGAATCATACATATGGTGAACATCTGCAGCGGACTATACAAAACATGACGGATGGAGCTCAGACGCGCCTGAAAAGGCTGTTTTCTACCCCTGTACAAGAGGTACCAGGTGGGTTCTCCGAATTAACGGCTCCTAGTAACACTCCTGCGGTAATCAACAATGTCATCATAGCAGCAGCATCCAATATTGGTGACATACAAGATGACGCAACTGCTCATGCTGTCGGGCAAACCAGTCAAAGGGTGTGCAAAAAACTTTTTGCCGCCTTTGAGGGGTTTCATCGCGCAGCTGAGACTATCGACGTTGCAATCACAATCGGCCATTGACAATGTTCGAAAAACCTTTTGACGCAGAAAGATGCGGTTAGAGACGAGGTTCAACACATGCAGTGAGAGTTTGTGTAGCGGCTCAGTTCGCGGACATTGTGTATAGGTTCAGTAGGAAGGCAGACATAATGTTCATAATCAACGACCCGAAGGTCTAAGACGCTTTTGTGACATCCATATGCTTTTTCATCAGGTTGGGCTACACGTCCCGTCCGCAAACTGCCGCACGCTCAAGGGGAAAAGGGAAATGATCAAAGATGTTTGTTTACCTTGTGGATATTTGTCTCATCATCTCGAAGGTGGGAAGATTGAGGGAATGTGCATGCCGCAATGGGCATGTGCGCTCGTTTTATATCCGGCTTGTTTCTATGGAGAACCCAAGCCACGTCTGCTGACGAAAGCCGATCGGAGTCGATCTGGGAAGGTCGCGGCGGAACGTGGCGCGTATCTCGACGAAGGAACTGGAGGAACTTCATACGATCAACTGCAAACATGCTCTCTGAATGGCTTCGTGTCAGCCTCCTCCGCTTCCTTCTCTTCTCACAATCAGCACGCAGCGCATCCAGCTATGTGCTCATTGGTTACTGGGGCCGGAATCTCGCGCAAAATCAATGGCGCGACGAAAGTCGACACGAGCCTTCTCTAGGATCCATCTGTGCAACGACGCTCTATACGCATATACATATCTCCTCAATGAAGGTGCATTTTGACGCTACTGGTCTCCCAGGCCTGGATTTGGATTTGCATTGCAGGTGGCCGACCGACAAGTTTCCTGAGTATCCCGATCCGCCGCGGGGTTTCAATGTGTTGAACTGCCCTAAGGAGCTGGCCCAGGACATAAGAGACTGTCAGAAAATGGGGATCAAGATCATCCTCTCCATTGGTGAGTTGATGCGCGGTGTACTGGAGACCGACTCGCTGAGCTCCTACTGACTTTGTGAGCTCTCGTTTGCTTCGACTCACACAGCTCCGATGGACATGCTGACCACCGAACAGCAGGCTATGAAGTCTGCGGAAAACATCTGGAATGTGTTTCTCGGAGGATCATCAAAGTATCGCCCGTTCGGAATCTCGGCGATTCTTGATGGGGTGGACTTCCAAGTGAGGAATAATGATCCGCGTGGCGATCTCTACGTTCCTCTGATTCGCAGGCTCAGAGAGCTGATGGACGCGGATACGGGTAGAAAGTACACCATTGCTGGTATGCTTGTGAAATCTGCCCAGGTTCCGGTTCTTTGTTATCTTTCGAAATCACTGATAGGTCCGATGCAATAGGCTCAACCTTGTGTATCTATCCCGACTTCCTTCTCGGCCCCTATCAAACCGGCGCTCAGGCATCGCGTGCTCCGCTGGACATGGTGCCAGAGATGTTCGACATCCTTATCCCATTCTTCACGTCATCTCCCGCTCGCTGCGGATGGGGCGGGAACCAAATTGGGTTCTGGGACACCCTCAAGCAATGGGTGCAATTCACTTCAACATTCATGAACAACTCTACCCAGCTCGTAGTAGGGTTGCCGTCCTGGTTTGTTCCAGAATGGGCAAACGCAGCCGCCGGCGACTATATTGCACCCAGTGATTTGTGGACTTCCATTGCAATGGAGACATTTCGAACGGAAGAAATCGGCAAGGTGTTTGGCGGGTTCGCATTGCAAGACGTTTCCCTCGATGTGCTGAATTGGCCCTGCAATAATGACCCACGGGTGGTGTACTCCACACTTTTGACACAGCAGTTGACGCTACCAGTGTCCGAGACTGGACGCGGCAAGGCCGACCCTACAAAGCTATGCGCCGATGCCGTGACGATAAAAAAACACACGCTGATCCCTGGGCTTGTTACCAATTCTGACGAGCCCGTTACTGCCGCAGCGGGTCAAGTGGGAGCTGTTGATGCGACAGGATCCGCCTCATCTACCGCAGCGGCTACGACCACTCGTACACGACGACCGGCCTCAACTATGGTCTTTGAAGATGTTTACAACACTGCGCAGGCGAACAAGATCACGTTCCTGGGACTCGTGTTCCCCATCATACTCATAGCAGTCGTTGCTCTACTTGTCAATGGTTGAATGGACTTTCTTGCCTCTGGTCAGCTGTTGCGTTATCTAGAAAGACTTGTAAACGCTTGAGCGACGGATGTCCCGCCACGACTGCTCAGCTGTTTATTGACGGTCGCATCACTGGGGCGCACATGGAAATAGCGCCAGCACTCATACCTGTCCATCTCATCCATCGAATTGGAATATTGACCCCAGCCACAGAGTCCCTCACAAATAGTATGTCTGTCGGCAGCAATGTTGCAGTATTCGTGCAGAACCCCGTGGGGGCTCATCGAGCTGCACAAATTCTTCTCAGCAGAAAAAGCCATAAGGATATAATTGTACATGCAGTTTATTTGTTTATATCACAGTACCTATGCCCCTGATCTACCGCTATCACTTATCGGCATCAGGATGAGCTTTCCCGACGCGTCGCTTGCTTTGGCCGCCGCAGCAGCCCAGCAAAAAGTACCACAGCACCCGTTTTGTAGATCAGTGAACCCCACCCCAGCAAAAACAACTCAACTGAAAGGTCGATTAGATTCTTCGTCAGGCGTTGGATGCACGTTTGACTTGGGTTTTTTTTTGGCTTACTTCTCGCTCGCGTGAATTGCCATTATGGGGGCTTCGGAGAGCAAACTTACCTCCGGTTATACGGTGCAAACAACATGGGACAAACAAGGGACGGCATTCACAGTCCAGCGAGCAATCACAAAAGCGACGAACTCTTCAGTAACGGTGTTCTCATATAAGAAGTCAGTACAAGACACGGACGATGTGAACCTTCTCGGCAAAGCAGTGCAGGTGAAACAAACTTCGGACGATCTTGAAAACGTTTGCTGGGATTTCACTTGACCAGCTTTTCTTCAGCGCCTGAGAACGATTCGCCACCCTGGAATCATAAAGTTTATTAATGGTCAAGCCGACGACAAAGGGGTAGTTATGGTGACAGAACCCGTCACCCCGCTGTCGGAAACGCTGGCCACACTCCCAGAAGAGGATATATGCGTGGGACTATACAACGTGATAGTAAGGGCCACGATCCCCTTAAATCAGCAGCATATTCGACGCGAATTGACCATGGTGAATGTGTAGAAAACAATCGACTTCCTGCACAGTCAAGAGCTTTCACATAACAACATTCAGATGAGTTCCATTTATGTGACTGACAGTGGTGAGTTGGCTTCGCCTGTGGAAACGCTCTTTTAGTGATTGACACCATCCTCTGCAGATCACCGATGGGTTGTGGGAGGAATGGAGTATGCCACTAGTTTTGATGACTCTGCTGCCGAAATCCTGCCTAAACTTCATCAGCATTACCCCGAAGACGCTATTCCCCCGGAAGACACTGCTCCGCCAAAAGAGGGCACTCAACCAGACGCGAGGGATGTCTACTCTCTCGGAAAGCTGATCTCATCTGTAATCGCGTCGTTCGTCACAGCATCGGAAGCCAGGGAGGGGAAGCACAATGGGTTTGATTGGCTTGAGCTGCAGCTTCTTGCGGACAGATTGATCGCACCTATACCAGAGGATAGGCCCCGAGTTGTGGACGTGCTACGGAGTCCGTGGTTTGAGGAGAATGTGTTGATAAACGTTGTTGAACTGTTTCTGAAGGAGATCAGAGTCATCGATCCACATGTCAAACGAATGCGGTTCAAGTGAGTTTGTTCCGCACGCAATGATTGACAAAGACGAAAATATCGACTGAAAATTGTTATAGACATCTTCCAGAAGAGTTGCGATCTCTCTCACTGCCGACTTTGACTTCATACGTTCTGCCCCTCATCCTGTCCGAAGAATTTGCCTCGGAGCCCGGCGTGGATGCCTTTTTCGAGCAGCTTTTTGTTCCCCACGTGGAGGGGCAATTACAGAACGTTGGCATCCTTCCTGTCTTCGCCTATGATGAACACATCCTCCCGTTCATTGAGTCCATGTTGCGCATAAGAACCTACAACGTGCGCATAATCATGCTCTCTCTTTTTAACTGGTAAACGCTGCGGTTCACTTGGCTGAGGTCTGATTGACTGCTGAAGCTAACGTCTTTTGTTGCGCAGTTATCTCAATGAACTTCTTCAGTGGGAGCACACACTTCTACAGAACCTGATTATTCCCGAGCTCATGGCAGGACTTGAGGAAACCGATGACACCATATATCTGCTTTCTTTATGCGCACTGACGGAAGCAACCAACCGATTGTGTCTGGATATGCCAAATCCGACGTCATCAACAAAGCCCGGTGCCTTGATGAACGATCTGACCACAGAAGAGGCACCGGTGCGAGGGGTACTTGGCATCAAGTCTACACTACAAGAAGGCCGGCCCCCGGCTGGGCCGCCAGGTATCCCACGCGCCGTTCGCAAAAAACTCGTTTCATCTCCGACAAAGACTCCCACCGGGGAGGGCCCCCGACCGCTCGTAAAACGTAACATCAGCATGGGTCTCCTTCCGGGTGCCGGTGATTGGGGAAACAGCAAAGATGCGGGCGTTGCCTCCGTTCGAGCAAAGCGTCAAAGCATTGCCCTGGGATCAGCCCCAACGGAACCGAGCCCTGCCACCAGCAGCCATGCAGAAGGCACTGATCGGCGCTACACGCCTCAACTACTCGTGGAGAATCATCTCATCCCTCACACACTGTCCGTTTGCGTGCAGGAAACCATCTCGTTTGATCAAAAGTGGATGATATTGGATGCCATAGTGACTTTGTGGAAAAGCCTGTGTATAGCCGAAGGCACAAATAAGGTATGGCACTTCCTCATAAGATCCTGACAGTAGTCTGACAACTCTCTGGGCAGGCGTCCAGTGACGTGAGATATCTGACCACGAGCATTCTGAAATGCTTCCATCTCATCCTCAAAGTGCTTCCACCTACTATGAAAACCGAGTTCTACTGCAATAGGCTAGTCGGCGATGCTACCAGATCACTAGAATCTTCTTCAATGCATTGGCAGGCTAGGACCATTGATCTCGGAACTCCGTTCATCAAAGATGACAACCGGTAAAAACATTACACACCCGTTTCACTTTTGACTAGTGAGGTTCTGACATGCCATTCGTGCCTTGGTGCAGGGACGTAAGACGGCAGATCTCCCAAACGGTTCTGAACGTGATAACGGTCATCGCCGCCGCAATGGATCGTGCGCCAACAATCGCACGCAAACGAGATGAGTCCAGCGTTGCCAATAAGCTGCGGAAAGTCTATGACCGTCTCTCGAGGACACGAACTGTGTTTCCTCGAACGGGACCCCGGTCCTCCGCGGTTCTATCACAACCGCCAATTCGTTCGGTAGTGCGAGATCGCGAACAGCCCACAGCCTTGTCGGCACAGTCGAGCACGGCCGATCTCTATGGCGGCGGTGTACCATCAGCGACATGGGACGATGGTCACTGGAGTGATGAGTTTGAAGCGGCTGATGAGCAGCGGCTACATCCAGAACCCTTTGTGGAGTCTCCAGCATCTGAAGAGCAGCAAGAGGCGTTTGCGCCTCCGCTAATCCCTGATCCGAAGGCAGAAGAGGAGAGAGAAGCGGAGAAACAGATGCGACTGGAAAAGTTAAAAGCGAAGCGTGAGGCCAGAGAAGCTGAGCTTCGACTCAAGCGTGAAAGGAAGAAGAGCCTTGTTACATCAATCAAAACAGAGTGTTCAGCGTCCGCAGTGACATGTGACTCGAATCATACGGATTGTGCGCTATCGAATGAAACCAACCAAGCAGAGTCTCCCCTGGACACCAGCTCGCCTGCGCCCCTAGAACAGAGTCTCAGCGTCATTGTCGGTGTGCCACTAACCAAGTCGAAGGATCCGGAGCTCGCGGAAGAGATGGACTACTTCCGGGACATGGAGCCGGCCATCCCGGCGCCAACTCTGCTTGTTCTTGAGCACCTTGCTGACATGCACTCAAAAGCATCACAAGAAGCATCACCAGCGCTTGGTCAATCTCCGCAACCCAACATTTCCACTCCGCCGCTTTTGACACCAACCAGCAGCCGTTTAGCTATGCTGGAGGTTGTTACTGATGACGTGGTATGTTATTTGTTTGCCAATCATCTCATAGTGGATCGTTTGTCCCATGCTGATGATTTTTAAACCTTCATGCAACTCAGGTTGGCAGCGGATGGGGCCATGATGGACTCTCTGACTTTGATGACTAAAGCAGGTCTTACTCATGTCTCATTAATCTTCCGATTCCCCTGGAGCCCATGGCCTTTTAGATTTTGGTATATTTTATAACATTATTCATGTAAATTTTGAATCACAACTCATCTATACTGAGTTATGAGTGCCTGGCTTGTGCCAAAAGGTTTTGCTTCGCTCTTCCTGAAATTCAAACCGCTCAACAATATCTCTGATGTTCCGGGCAGAAGCAGCCAGCCTTCATGTTGGCCAATCCTTCAAGAAAATGGACGTGTCCCAAGCGTGACTATGGGAAGTCGCGTACCCGCGTTCTGGGTTGGCGGAGGGATGACTAAGCACTTGAGGGATTAACTCCGATGGCGCCTCCGCACAAACAACGTTGGGGCACGGCACGGCGCAAGGCGGTTGTTAAAGACGGAGCCGCCCGCTAATAAATATTTGTGGTGAGTATGACGTTTCGTAGATGAGTTTGCCAAGAACACATGCATCTTGGAGCACGCCAATACAACGGATATGCAGATCTGCAATGTGGCATATTTGGTCCCGTTCCACTGGGTTGCGCCCCTCCGGAAACAAGGAGGGACGACTTATGGCCGTTGCTTGAACGCATGGATATAAGTACGATGAAACTATTTGCACTTGATGAGATTGGAGATTGGGGCGTTTCCTTGGCCGATCAAACCCTGCCAAGGAGACATGCATCTTCCGTGATCAAAACGACAAAACTGTCCGAAACCACTCATCGTAGTCCGCAAGGCGCATGTGAAATAATGAGCATAATTTCTCCGAAAACATAATCCATGCAAAGCCCATTAGGTAGACCACTTCTTGGTATTGTTGTCTGAGGGCCCGAGTCGAATTTTTTGTCCTGTACCAAATACTAGCTAAGGTTTGGCGAGAGCGGGGGGTCTTGGCAAGCAAAATTTTTCGAATGACAAATATACGTCAGATTGTGTGGTAACGCCGCAATATTGGATGGTGCAGGAAATATGTAAAATTTGAGGGTCGTGTAAGGATTTTGATGGCTACGGTGGGTGAAGTGTGCTGCAAAGACCCTCGGGCCCGCGCAGTGCGCGGCCTAGACGGAGTTCCAATTGGGAATTTTGCATATAAAGTCGCCCTGCCTGGTTGCCCCCCTCCCCTACTCCTTCCCTCCAGTGACATTTGAACGGACGATTCTCCATATACCTTGGACGGGGCTTTATACCTTTCTTCTTTCGTATACCTTTGAGATACCTTGAGATACCATCAGCCATACCAACTCGAATCGTCTTAGTTGCCCGTCTCTCAAACTCCCATCCTCCATCCCGTTGCAAACCTCGCCATCTGCATAAACGCAGTAGATTGCTATACCCTGACCATCAAAAATGCGTTTGTTTGATCTTCCTGGCGTCGCAGCCGTAGGACTCTTGGGTCTTGCGCGCTGGACCGCTGCTCAGGCAACCGGCGATTTTGACATCGCCGGTCCCACCGTTGCGTAAGTGATTCTCATATCCTTGTGTTGCCAGTGTCAAAACAATTGGGTTTACAATTATCTTATATCTGTTTTGCGCTCGAAGATCGACTTGCGCACCCATTTCATTGAGTGGATCCAAAAATCTTCCTGCCGCCGCGGCTAGCTCTTCGGCTAACGCTCAATACAAGTCAGTATTTTGAAATTGTTCTCGTGCAAGTCCATTGTGCTTCTCATTCTGATGTGTTTGCTTGTTTCGCGACAGATGGAGCATTGACAAGTCATCTGCCGTTAATCTTACGGAGGCTGGGCTTGCGGCTCTTGCTGCTGGTAACTACGGCGGAGGCATCATTACCATTCCTGGTGGTAAGTCTGAGCATAACCGTCTGAGATCATCTGGTGCATTTTTCTAAGTCCCTTTCGCTACGCCCCTTGGTGCATTAGACGCCAAGGTCGGATCCGGAAACATGGTTGTCAATCTTCGCGTGACTTACAATGTGACCACTTATCCGGCCGTGGCTACGGCTACTCCGTCCTCGTCGGCCACCGGCGTCGTCGGATCGTCTACCACCGTCGCTGGAGGTCAGGCCTCCATCACGCCCGCCCCTGCGGCATCTTCAAGCTCTACCAGCGCCGGTGTAGAATCTGGTTCCGCTTCATCTGACTCCCTTTCTTCTGGTTCCACCGTCTCGGGAAACACCGCTTCTACCGACTCAACCGCCTCGGCAGGGTCTGCGCCGTCCACTCAATCTGGCACGGCCAGTGACGCTGCCACCTCGTCAAGCTACTCTACGTCCTCCAATGACGGGTCCACCGCGTCCTCTGGCTCGTCGTCGACGGCAGATCCCGGGGCGACTACTGCTTCCGCTGGTACCACTTCGTCTTCCAACGTCGCATCGAGCGGCTCGTCCACTTCTGCTTCTGAAGCTTCATCGGCCACTGCCGGGTTAACCACTTCGTCTACTGCCGAAGGGAGCGCCTCGTCCACTGCTGCCGCTGGTGCAACTTCGTCCACCTCAGCTGCCGAATCGACCACCTCATCCCCTGCTGCCGCTGGTACAACGTCATCTTCCTCAGCTGCCGAATTGACTACTTCAACGGCTTCCTCTGCAGGAATTGCGTCGTCCATCACGACCACCAATGCCGAGCCTACCACGTCTTCCAGCGCCGCAGTCAGCTCTACTTCAGCTAGTTCGATTGCACAACCGACCACTTCGGCCACTTCCAGCGCCGAAGCAAGCTCCTCCAGCTCGACGGCACAGTCAACCGCCGCTAGCACTTCGGCCACTTCCAGCGCTGAAGCAAGCTCCTTCAGCTCGACGACACAGTCAACCGCCGCTAGCACTTCGGCCACTTCCAGCGCTGAAGCAAGCTCCTCCAGCTCGACGGCACAGTCAACCGCCGCTAGCACTTCGGCCCCTTCCAGCGCCGAAGCAAGCTCCTCCAGCTCGACGGCACAGTCAACCGCCGCTAGCACTTCGGCCACTTCCAGCGCTGAAGCAAGCTCCTCCAGCTCGACGGCACAGTCAACCGCCGCTAGCACTTCGGCCACTTCCAGCGCCGAAGCAAGCTCCTCCAGCTCGACGGCACAGTCAACCGCCGCTAGCACTTCGGCCACTTCCAGCGCCGAAGCAATCTCCTCCAGCTCGACGGCACAGTCAACCGCCGCTAGCACATCCAGCGCCGAGATCACCTCATCCAGCTCGACTGCAGAGTCCACCACCTCGAGCGCCTCAGCCACTTCTAGCATCGAGATCACCTCATCCAGCTCGACTGCAGAGTCCACCACCTCGAGCGCCTCAGACACTTCTAGCATCGAGACCAGCTCGTCCACGTCCGCTGCAGCTTCAACCTCTACTGAAGCTTCGACTTCGTCAGATGCTTCGCCTTCCACTGAATCCTCTGTCTCTACTATCACTTCGTCTGACGCTTCGTCTTCCACTGAGTCCTCCAGCTCTACTACGACTTTCGAGACGACAACTGTTGCGACAACTACTGAGACAACAGTTACGACAGCTACTGAGACAACCACCACTGGGACTACTGAGACAACAACCACAGCAGCTCCAACCGGTCTTGCCTTGCGTCGTCGGGCCGAGGCATTCAAGGAGTATGTGCGCCAACGTGCTGATGAGAAAAAGCGCAATCTTTTCAGGAGAGCCCTTGTTGAGCGTGCCGATCCTATCGTGAACACCTACACTCTCAATGCCCAATACACTCTAGTGGTAAGTCACAAATTGTTAAACTTCCCTGACTTGTTCACCAACCATGGGCAATGACTCATTCGCATCACACTTGTCTGGTATTAGATTTCTGCCTCTGCCCCTCCCACGGTCAGCGTCTCTGGCCCAGAAACCGTATTCGTCGGTCTCGGAAATCCCCTCAGTTTGACGGCTAGCGGCGTGTACGTGACTTGCAACAGCGCTGATTCCGCCGCTCTGAAGTACTTGTGGACTACCAATGCCACTGGTGGCTTCGGCGCCAATTCGGTGACCACCACCTCCAAGCTCTACGTGCCAGAGGGTCTGCAGGCTGATGCCTCTGGCTCCTCGGTCACCGTCACCGTTACAACTGTCGACGGTAAAACCGCAACCAAATCCATCAGCGTACTGCCCATTCCCCGTGCCTTCGTCGCCAATCTGGCAGGTGGTGCAACAAGAAGCACAGGTGCCAACATTCCTTTGAGATTGGATGCTTCGGCCAGTCGCGACAATGCGTACCCCAAGGCGGTGCTCACCTACTCGTGGACCTGTACATCTACCGGTGCTTGCCCGGCAGCCTTTGCTTCCAACACCGCCAACTTCATCAACATTCCGGAAAACACCCTTTCCGCGGGCGTCTACAACTTTACTGTGACAGTCGGATCGTCTGGCGCTTCTCAGACAGCATCCGCCTCCACTATCGTCGATGTGGCAGCCAATGTCGCAATCGCCTGTACCGCTGAATACGATAGCTCCAACGTAGCCGCCAACTCAATCATCAGCGACAACGTCATTGGCATTCGTGCCACCTGCGTTGGTGACGTTGACACAGCCAATTACCGATGGTCATCTCTCCCCGGCAACCTTGTTACAAACACCGACAAGGTCCTTTTCGGCGGAGAGACAAACTCGTACGTCTACTTCAAGGCCAACGCATTGGCACCCGGATCATACAACTTCTCGCTTGTTGTCACCGTTCCCGGCTCCAGCGCCCAAGCACAAGCATACACTATCATCAACGTGCTGGCTCCACCCTCCGGAGGGTCGTTGACCCTTGCACAAGGTGCCAACCCTGGAACCGCCTACACGACTGAGTACAAGTTCAGCGCTGGCGGCTGGAAAGCTAGCACCGACGGGGACACTTTGCGCTATGCTTATAGTTACACTTACTTGAGCGGGGGCAGGACTGTTGAATCTGGACTTTCCATCCGATCCACCGAGAGCGAGGGCACTTTCAAGATCCCTCACGAAGGAACTGTGAATATTGTCGTCCGTGTTTTCGACAGCAAGGGAGCAACAACCACCTACGCGTACCCAACGCCGCTCGTTCTCCAGCCGATCAGTTCCGCGGCCCTGGGTGAAGCTATAAGCGCATCCGCGAACGCGATCCGAAACGCCATCGCCTCTGGCGACTCTCAGGCTTTGATTTCTGCCAGTATCAATTCCGCCGCCTTGGTCTCCAAGAGCAACGAGGGTGGATACTCGAGTCCTGAAGCTGTGGCTGCGGCTGCTCAAGCGCAAGCCGTCGTCGTCAACGCTATGGTCGACCTTGCAGTCAATGCCAAGGACTCAGACACAGCCAACAGCTGCGCGAAGGCTCTGCTGAGCAACGATCTCTCCATCATGGACGCGTGAGTAACTTCTGGCATCTTTGCCTTATATTTGTGGTTTGCTCATCTCATCTTTCACATCTCTCCTCAACTAGCACTGCGCAAAATGCAGCATTGGGAGCCGTTGGTACCTTGGCAGCAAACATCATCGCGGACACCACTCCAGGCTCCGCTCCCTTGGACACTGGCGCTGGAGGCTCGATTGTCAACACCATGAGCAGATTGTTCCCTGCCCAGACTTCCGGTCTTTTTAGGCGTCAGTCTGTTGCAAGCACTTACCCTCCCAGGGGGTCCGGTGTCGTCACTGATCCCGTCTCCGCTGACGTTGAGAATGCGGCTCTGCTCGCATCTCACCAGAGCGGTGCTGCCATGTCCAAGAACAGAGCTTGCATTGCCGGTACATCCCCTTTGCAAATCCTTTCGGCGGATGGAACGTCGGCTCTCGCTACTCAGTACGTTCCTCTGACAACTACGGAGAACTTGAACTCCGAGATCGGCTACGAGAATGCGAGGGTCAAGCACCCACGGATTGATGACACCGCTCCCAAGTCTGGCGCCGCGGCGGACCGCAACGCCGACGCCGGATGCACCGTCGCAACGATGGTCATTACTCGCGGTGCCCGCAACACCAAGGATGCCAAATTTACCTCGCCTGTGCTCTCTCTGTCCTACGCCAACCCCACGACCACCATCCGCGCCGGAATCCTTTCCTCGACAGTTCAGTTCTGGCTTCCCGAGACGCTTACCACCGAGCAGGAGACACACACGGCATCGTGCCAGGTGTGGGACAGTGCCACCTTAGCATTCACCCCCAACGGTTGCACCACCGGCGCAACCACCGATGGCCTTACCGAATGCTCGTGCACATTCGTCTCCGCCGCCGCGCTTCGCAAACGTGACACTGCGTCCACCACCTACCCCAGCAACGAGTTCGTTGTGGTTCGTCTCGCACCGGGTGTTACTCCCCCGGCGGAAGATGACGACGGTATCAAGCTCTCGGGCGGCGCTATCGCCGGTATCACCGTCGGATGTGTCGTCGGAGCTGCAGCCATCGTTGCTGCTGGTGTCTTGGTTGCGAAGAGGCAGAACAGGCCGCGTACCACCGCCCTCTAAGCAAGGCTCGGTGTGATACATGAACCGTTTTGCTTATGAGCAACGGGATCGGATATGGGATTGAGACTTTTTTTTTATGTCCGGGCTTATAACGCTTAGACCTTTGTGCCCTGAAGAGAATTAGTTTGTGCTGCTTGTGGGACTTCGTAGTCGCTCCTCAGAAGAGGATAGCAAAAGAATAGAAGAGCATTTTGATCAGTTTTTAGTCCGTTGTGCTTCAGTCCTTGAAGTGATTGCATGATATTCATCGGTCGTCTGTTGTGACACTTTCAAACGTGTAATTATCCTTCTGTCGCTCTCTCGAGTGTGCTTCGATGGGAAAGCTTGAGGGATTAAGTTGTGACAGTGGTCCATAAAATTCTTTTTGAACCAATCTGGAATAGATTTTATGTGATTTGAACAGAGAGTTTTTGGCAAAAAAAAACGGTGTGGAGTCTTCAATATTGGTTGAATTTGGACGTCTGTCCGAGACCGTCGTATCAAAAAGCTTCTGTTTTTGAGGATCTGGCCCAATCCCTGGCTCGGACGATTAAAATTTTGTCCAAGACTGTCATCGTGTTGAGATAGGCGGATTCATGGCGGTTCAGAATGTATGCACAGAGATCTCTCTACATATATGTTGATCCCAACACTCAACACTTTCAGTATGATACTATAGCTCGGATTGTTTTTCACACATCCTTTCAGATGTCATTCTTATACATTTCCAAAAACCTTTTAAATAACAATTCAATAATCACACAGCTTTATCTTTCACATCGCTCTTTCACTAGTAAGTTCAAAATCGCATATTTACAAGTCCTTGATCTGGCCGGTCCCGCTTTGAAGTAGTGTGTCCGTGCGAGTTCGTATTTGGGCAGTGTCCTCTCCCACTGATTTTCAGCCGAGGACATTTCGGATCTGCTGCGCATAGTCGGCGTTTTGCTTTGCTGCCACGACTTCCCACAGCATGACACCACCTGTATGATGCAGTCAGTACGGATTTCCAAACTACGAATCGCATCAGGTACTATTCTCACCGAATCGCGATCCCTGGTTCGCTCGCCATGATTTTATGATGGCAGCCATGGTTGCGGTCTTCCCCGTTAACGCGGTCGTGACTGGAACAAAGCTTTCTGAGGATGCGGAGGAGGTTGACGCCGGTGCGCCGACGAGCAGTCGTACGTTGGGGTTGACGGATACGGTATTGGCCCAGTTGTACCAGTAATCGACCGCCTTGCTCCATGAGTCTGCCGGGTAGTTCATGTTGCCGCATCTGAAACAACACGCGCAAACAACGTCTGTGATCAGGAGGGTGGACTCGTCTCTTTGCTAGTACTTTTGTTTTAGATGGTCAAGACTTACACGTTGTTGTACCATTGGATATTGAGCCAGTCGAAATACCCTTTAGCATATGCCGTGTTTTGGAGAACGTCCGGGAAGAAGCATTGCGGAGCGGCTACAAACGAAATGACGATTTGTTTATAATGAAGACACACTGATTGACATTTGCAAACACCCGCACATACCAGTTGCATAGAACTTCCGTGTTCCCGCATTCATCAGCTCCGTGATCTGGCTCATAAACGAGTCGTAACCATAGTCTGATCCGCCCTCGACGTCAAGATCAAACCCGTCAAGTATGACATCCTTTCCAAACGGTCGGTTGTAAGCTGCATCGGTGCCGCCGAGGAACATGTTCCACAGAGCGTTGGTAAAGCGTTCTATGTCAGCGGCATCAGAGAAGCCAACGGATGCGATTCCACCTCCGAGGGAAAGGATTACTTTCTTGCCGAGGGCTTGGCAACGGGCGATGGCTACACCGACCTGCAAGCAAAAGCGCGATAGATGTTCAGAGCGAGCGGTAAAGCTATGCCTGAGACCCATTCAAAGACTCTCACCGCAGGACAGTCAAGAACGGAGCTTCCTGCGAACGTGGCTCCGCAATTGCTGGCGAGATTGAGGTCAATGGTTCTCTCAGTGTTGCGAAACACGTTTGCGAACGCAATATTGATGACGTCGTATGGGCCATCACAGTATGCATCTACAGCTTGTTCGGCGGGCGTGTCGGTGCTGTTTGATGAATCGAGAAATTGTTAGTCATTCGGGAAAGCCACAACGAAGCGCTTGCTTGATGTGCCTTTGTACGTACCGGGCAGTCACCTGTCCCCAATATCCCACGAGGAGCTTTCCGGCTGCCGCTTTGGCGAGCACATCATCGGTGCTCGTCGGGGGAGTCGTAGGGGCGGTGGGTGGTTTTGCGGGTGCCTGTGTGGGTTTTGGGGGCGACGGCGCAACGGAAGTGACGACAGGTGGGACGACCACAGGCGGGTTCGGCTTTGGAGGCGCCGGGGCTGGTGCCGGGGCTGGTGCGGGGGGAAGTGCTGGCTCTGGCGCTGCTGGCGGTTTCGCGGGGGCCGCGGGATCAGGCTTGGAGACCACTGGGGGCGCGGTGATGGGTGTGCCTGACATAGTAAGCAGGAACTGCGGTGCAGCCATGTCGGCAGAAGGCACGTCATCAGGGAATTGGGCGCAGAATCCAGTGTTCTTGCTGCTTCCCGAGACAATGTTTCCGTTCCAAAAAGCCGGTGTGGCAGAGTACTTTCGGGGGTTTGCAGCGTCTTGTTTGTAGTCACCACTCCAGCTCGTGTACAACTCGGCAGATGCCGGGAGGGTGATGGCAAGTGCCCAGCTTTCCGACTCGACGGGCGCCGGGTTGATCAATTGCAAGTGCGCGCAGAATCCCCCGTCCCAGATCTTGAGCGTGAAATCGACCGATCCTTGCCACGTGCCTTGGGCCGCCGCGCCTCCCGATGCTGCTTGTCGGGATACGATAGAATTTACATAGTCAGTGATGGCGGCTAGAGAGGAAGAGAGGAAACCGTGCAATGGAAGAGGGGAACCTTAGCACACGTGTCTCTTAACCGCAAAAACGTCGCCAAAGCAAGAAGCTGTTCTTTCGAAACTTCTGTGCAAGTATCCACACTCGCTGTTTGGGCATGAAGATCACTGCACTTTCCCATCTTCTTACCTTGCTCGGAGAAGTCCTGCTGCATATTGACACCTTGCCGATATACGCGTGACTCCCAAGTGCCAGCCGCTGAGTTTGGTTCGGCATAGAAGCGCTTTTGGATGAGGTCCTGCGACAACGGGGCCGCCACCGCACCATGAAGTATGCTGAGCGAGCATGATAACGCAAGAAGAGCGTCTCGCGTCGTCAAGGTGCCGGATGAACGAGCCATGATCTTGTGTGCAAATTGTTGTTGCTTCCGTTTTCGTCCCTGCAGTGGTTATCAATTGCTCCTTCAACCTGGGCGGTAAAGACCAGTTTTTCACGATCGGAAGATGAAGATAAGAATGGAAGACGAGCGCGGAAGTTGGGCGGGAGGTGGGCGGGAGGTGGGAGGAAGCGTTTCTGGACGCTCTTTTATATACATTTTCACAGAGGAGAAAACTACTCAGACTCATTGTCATAATGGATACGTGCGGAGGGCAAGAACATTGGTCTCATGAACTTCCTTTCGTTCTCGCGCTCATTTGGAGAACCCGGGTAAGCTGAATGCAGCTGACAACCTCAGGTTAAGCGTGCTTATGTACTCGCTTATTCGGGAAGGTTTCGAACGAAAAGAAACTCACACAGGGCAGTCGCGCTTCGAAAAGTGCCAGTGGCGGTGCTTTCGTAACGCGCGCCGTGATGCTTATGTGAGCCGTAAAAGCGCGTTTGTCCGAATGAAGTGTCAAAGTGACAGACAGACACACACACACACACAGAGATCGACGTTAAATAAGCATTCATATACAATCATCGCTCATCGAAAGCCCCCACTCCAGATCCACGCAGCTGTGGAGGATTGGCGTCTGCTCATTTTACGTCTTAGGCGTCTTTGGGTAAGAGAAATCCCCTGCGAATCCGAATCTCAAGCTACGTGACACCCATCATGCTCGCTTTGACAGGGGACTTGGCGCACAGTGGAGTCATGCTGGCAGCAATATCGCCACTGTAAGTTTCTGACATACGCACGTCGACAGTGAGATGGCGCTCATCACGTGACTGCTGGCGAGTGGCTAATAAAGACTCCCCAACCCAGCCTTGTTGACAGAGTTCTTTGGAAAGGAGAATAAGGGAAGACAGAGCAGCCCCGACTTGTAACTGCAATTATCCGCTAGTTATGACGACGGGCTTGGACTGGAGTTCTCTCATCTGTTGCGCGGCATCCTGCTAGATGCTCCCCTTCTCAACTGTCCGTCTGCCTAAACTGCAATGGTCATACTTGTTATCTAAGCGAGTGTACTCTTGTTACTCTGAATTCTGGGTCTTCGCAGATTGGATACTGGGTCCCCATGACAGGTTTGGTCAGTTTGTCAAGACATGCACTACCAAGGATAGAATAGCGTTCGAGGTAAAACAAAATTCGAAGGGAAAACTTTTCGGACGCGTCAGACGCGTCGGGTCTTTTTGCTCTCTCTGCTACTTATTCTCCAGTTGCTCACCTATTCTCTCATCGTCAATGCCTTCTCCAAGCCCAACCAGAAGGCTGTCAACACAATGGACACAGGTGCCCACGGTCGCTCGCATTCGAGCACCTCACCATCATTTTGCGTTTGTAGAACCTGCTTTATTTAACACACCCATGTCAGTAGATCAGAAGCCCGTTCCGTATCGACGTCAACCCCGTCGTCCAAGCTGAGGGTGCTGCAAAGCCGGGATTGGAGGACAACAAGGGCGAAAGCGGGAAGCACGGGTGGAATGGGAAACTAGGGTTCTTGGACGCGGCGGTGCGGTTTCAAGTAAATGAGGCAGCGTACGTCAAGATTGAGTGGCGTGACAGTGCTGGAAAGAAACCTAGTCACAAGAAACGGAAAGCGGACAATGACAAAACGCCGGTGCAATCCAGTACCACAAAACCGACACAGGAAAAGCCAAAACCCGCATCCGCGAACTCTAAACAACGCCCCACAATTCCCATCGCCATCCCGCCTCCAGCCCTCCAACCGCTGAGCATACCGTTCTCGCAATCCGCATTCGATGTGTTTCTCCAAGTCCAGCAGTTTCTCTACCGCTTTGCCACGCCGCTGGGGATGCCCGCACACGTCGTGGACGCACTGTCCGATACCTCCGACTGGGCCGCCGCGGCATGCACAGATGCAGCACATGCGTTGCTCGACATCCTCATCCTACAAGCGCAGAAAAATGAGAAAGCCGCAAGAAACACGCCCGTCTCAGCTACAGACAATCCTAACGCCACGCCAAATTCACCAGCAGCACCGATACTCCCCGCACTCCCAACCGCCGCCACCTCCCGGCGCACTGGCAAATGGTCTCAGATTGCCGACCTCCTCGACGTCCGCCACTACGCACCCCTCTTCTCCACCTCCTCAGACAACGACGACCATGACTGGTCTCTTGCACTCACGGAACTCCGTACGCTCCGTACCGTCAACAGCCTGGACCGCGTGCCCTTTGCCGTTCTCATCGCATGCCTGCACACCCTCGTCACACTCGTCCAGCAACACTGTCCGCACCTCATCCGCGATGCAGTGGAAGATGCTCTGACGGAATACAATGCGCTGTCGAAGCAGTTGCGGCTGTGTGATGCGGCGGCTGTGAAGGCACACGCGGATTATGAAACTGCAGAGCAGGGGTTCCAGGAAAGCATCAAACGCACAAAAAAGAAAAACATCAAATCCGCCAATGGGGCGAATGCTCTCACCCCGCACCAACGGAAACGAGATGCCGAGCTGGAGAAATTGGCTCTCAAAGCGCGAGGGATCTCGAAGGCTATCGATCGAATAAGGCCCCAGATCAATCGACTAGGAGAAGATAGATGGGTGAGTACCGATATGTACCGCGCAAAATTGTGCTTTTTGTGCTGGTCCCCCCTAATGCATAGTTGCTAACCACTTTCACAGGGCAATGAGTTTTGGATGTTTCCGTTGCATGATGGGAAAATATACGTGTATGGCTCTGGGTGGCCACCACCTTCCTTGGCGACAACAACAAGCGCTAGTAGCAATACTAGCACTGATACAAATGGTATAAGGTCTGCCTCAACACCAAACGAATGGGCCTCGATCAGCACATCTGAAGCCCGCACACTGGCGCAGTTTTTCCGGTGAGTTGCGAGAGTTCCCCCTTTTTGAGATGCAACAACTAACATTTAACACTGTGCCCATCATACAGGCAAGAAAACGCAGCTCCTACGCCCAAAGGAAGTAAATCAGCAAAGACCTTGAAAGCGGGCCCATCCGATCCGCTAATCGACACGTTGACGGAAATAGATAGAATTATTTACAGGCTAGCTCCGTAGCCTACAAACATTACACAACACACACAACAGGCCGACACCGCCGAGCAGAAGTCATCCTATCTAAACAAATTTCACTGATTTCACTTCCCCGCCTACGCTACGTAATAAACAAGTCGTCCACCGTTCCTAATAGAGACTGCTGTTTTGTCACAAAAACAGTATCGAAACTTGGTTCTTAGCCAGTGATCTAATCACGGCGTCAATAGGTGTAGACAGCATCGGTCTAGCTGAGTGCGTTCCTGAAGGCATTCGCCTGCCTTAAAAGGAACTTGCCTCGCTCTTGAAAAAAGAAACTCTTCAATGTTTCCATGTCCCCTCGCTTGCGGACAACTAGCGCACCTACCGAATCATCAGAGTCCTTGGCAAAAGACGCAGCATGCGTCTCATCCGTTTGATTGTTGCGTCCTGCGCATTCGCTCTCGGAAGAGCTGGAACCGTCCTGTGACTCTTCTCGCGACGGGGGGATTGCGTTGTGCATCTGCATGGGATTTTCATCGAGTTTGGGTGTAATGCATAGGAGCATCGTACGAATCAGACCGAAAACCAACCTTTCCTGTGTTACTCATCAAGCGCTCTATGCTGTTCTCAAACTCATCGGCAGCCGCGTTCATTGTCGTGACGTGAAAGTTCATCCTCGCCTCGCTTGTGACGCATTTTAATTAGAGAACAATAATAGGAGTTCAGTGATACGAGTGTACCTCATTGCAATGCTCTCTCTCACAAACTCGGCGTCTTTGTTCATCCGCGTGATTGATCGGGACACTTTTTCCTCAAAATGCTTGGCTTTATCGTTCAGCATCTTGGTGTACATCTGCAATTCCGTCAGTTCAGTCATACGCTTCCACGAAGCAGACCCTTGTGTGTGCTCACCCGTCCGAGTTCGCCAAACACCTCGGAGATCTCCGACCCCCTGTAGCCTGGGTCGGTCACCGGTCTGTTTCGAGGAGTGGTCGCCGGTGTGGCCAAGGGAACACGCCGTGCGACAAAGTGGTCGACCACGGTTTCCTCCAAATCGCTTTCATCTGAAGATTCTGCCAAGACTTGGCGGAGGAGCTTGATTGCGCGCTGCTTCTTTACCGACATTATACAAGTGTCTTCTTCGCCTGATGAAGTCAACATAAGCAGATTAGCAGCAACATTACATGGGGTACCCATCCACAACAATAGGCAATACTTTTGCGTGGCCTTTTGCGGGATTCAATGATTGTGGCCTCATTGGCAGTTTTAGTCGGCATTTGATTCTGTGGAGTGATCACGTTCAGGCTCTGGTGGATTGGTTTTCTCTTGGGTGGTTCGCTGTCCAGAACCATCTCCGTATCCGATATTTCCATTGCCGGGCTCGGCATGACTGGGTCTCTCATGCGGTGTTCATGGACTGCAACCACTTGTTTGGCAGGCTTCTTTGCAGTTTGTCTCGTCGGTTGTTCGCTGTCCAGAACCATCTCCGTTTCGGATTCCTCGAGTGCCGGGGTTGGCGTGATTGGATTTCTCTTGCTGTGCTGATGAACTGTACCCTTTTCTTTCGCAATCTTTTTTGCGGGCTGTCTCTTCCCCTCTTTCTTGTCTATTTTCTGAGCTGGAAGTACATCCCCGGGAGATTTTTTCGGCGCGGGTAGTCGAGCTGTGGCAAATTCCGCATCAAGTGGGTTGATCATGGACCATTGCAGAGTTCAAGTCACCTACCATTCCGCGCAGGTTGCTTTGACCTGGTCTTTCGACGAGTTTCTACGGTAGTCAATGCTGGGAAGCTCCATGTTTTCGCTGCAATGACTGTTGTGGGGGATTTGCGGCGCCGTTGTTCGGCTGGACTCGGATTATACTCGTCGTCCGATTCCGATGCTTCATGGTCGCTGCTGGAATGTTCACGTGTAGGAGACTCTGCGAACGGGTCCTCAACAGTGACATGTGGTTCATCTGTTGTGTGAAGAGTTTACAAATTATGTTCAAAAATGATATCAGACGTTCGGTTGAGCAAACCTTGTGACGTATCTGCATTGTCAACCTTTTAAAAACAAACCCCCCAATTAGCTTAGGCAAAATTCCAGTTTGGATCAAGGGTAGAACCGTACATCGTTTACGAAAACAGCAGGTTGCAACGCTTCTTGGTCACTCCCGGCACTTGGTGTGCTTTCAAGCACGGGTGTTACAGCACTTCGAGGTCCAGCAGATTCCTTACGTACGACGCGTACGGGACTACCAAGGGGCTGAACGGCAGGGCTGAGCGGCTTGGGATCGGGTTGTTCACACTCTTCCACAATTGACGCAGGAGCCGAGAAAGGAGCTGACGCCTCCGATGCAACCGAAGGCTGCGGCGACGCCTCTTTCATTTGCTCAGATTGATACAAGAAGGGATCTGCTGAGCCTATGAAGCTGTCGGACAGCGCAATGACCGGTTTGGAGAGCGGAACAGAGGACTTGACGCGGGGATGATACTCCAGACATTGAGTCAGACGGCAGAAACAATGATGCGTTCGCTTCACTCGGTGCCTACCACATTTTTCTTGGACAGGATCGTAGATACCGCCGCATCTGTAAACGATCAGTTCTCGATTCCCTGGATCCTCCGCCGAATTTAGACGTCTAGTTACCCGTGAGAGGAACCGTGGTGTCCGCAGTCACATGCATCAGCAGCGTTCGCGTGCTGGGTGGATTCTCCAATTGCGAGCCATTCAACGAGGCAAGAATAATCGGCTCCGTTGTTTTGATGGACAGCTTTATCCCATCTAGACTGATCTCAGCTTCTTTCCGAGCCATATGCGTGTCAGAGAAGTGTCAGAGAAGGAAACGCACCTGGGAGCCGTTCCGTCTGCCACTCTTGTATACTCTGGAAGTTGATATCGAACGACAAGATGTCGTCCTCCTGTCATGTCACCTGCGTTCAGCATCCTCAGTGTTCCCGAGCCACCACTGTGATTCATACTCACATTTTCCAGAGCAGCGGAGGTTGCAATACTGTGCAAATTGAAATCAAACCAGAACGATTCAGCGCTGCTTGGAAGCTACGACAATTTGGAATGTTGGAATTTGAGAGCGGTTCAATCGCTGATTTGGAGCCATCACAAACCATCAGGGGCACATGTTCCCCTCCAACGACGCATTCGATTCGAGACACGCGGAAAGACCGGGGAAAGCTGATCACCCCATCGTTCTGCGCGTTCACCAGATTGATAAACGTTCTAACATCCTATGAGAGCGTTAACACAAGTGCGTTGATGCTGCGTCACCAGGGCCGCCCGATGAACTTGCCTGATGGAACTGCTCCGCCCGAATTTCTGCCAATGCAACTGGCAGTTCCAAGGATTTAGCGAATAACTGTCTCTCTGTAGATTGCGGACTTGGTCAATAACGCCGCTTGCGTTCGACATGCTGCTATAACGGACCTGTGTGTGACTTTGGGCAGAGACTAGAGGGACTTGTGTCATGCAGAGCAACCGGGGTATTGCAGGTCAAAAGGGAAGCACCTACCGAAATAACAGCTCGGTCAACTTGATCTGAACCTCAATATCTGCAAAACGCAGTTAGCTCGGGCACCAAATGATTGGAAGCAATTGAGCATACCAGAGGCGGCGCTGAGCTGCCTCGCTATGCCTTTGCTGGACACTTGAAGTCAGTACAAGTGGTGCAATTTCCATCATCGAATATAGCTGACTCACAGTTTTGGCAGGAATGACTTCTCCATCAAGATGGCTTTATTTGGATTGCATTTCGTCTGGCAGTCTTCATGTCAGCAAGCACACCCTCCCCACTGCGCTCGCCACATCAAACCAACCATGAGCTGATTAAGAATTTCCAGTACTTGTTTCTGTTGCACAGGCTGCACGCCATCCACCGATCCAATCTCGACCAGCGGGGATACAAGCTGAGCACCCAGGATCCCCTTGTCAACTCCACCATCCAAAAAGGCCTGTATCACATCCAATATCTTGTCAACGATCGTGACCGGATGCAAGCTGGTGATGAACGTGAGCAAGAAGCCTCCCACGGCTTTCAGCAAGCCCTCCGTCAGCGCAGTTGCAGAAGCGGGATCCAAAATCCAGCGCCGGATTGACATCAGGAGTGTATTGATTTGGCTGAGCTCAGGGGGTTCTTTGTAAACAGCCTAACGAACCAATTTCAGCGACCAATATATGCGTTGTTGACCAGTGAAGGGCATACCTCTGCGAATCCTGTTGCCAGCTTCTGCAGTGGTGCTTTGAGGCTTTTTTTAACACAGCCTTCTGTGAGACTTCTTCATTCTTTTGCAGGCATATACAGCATTGCCCTCGTACCTTGCGCTGGTCAGCGCTCCTCCCTTCCGGCCGCCTTTGGGCCTATCATTCTTCTTTTTCGCAAGCAGAGAATCGAGAGCGGTGAGGGCCGCAGCGAGCTTGGACAGTTTCGGCGGCATGGGGACAGTTGCTTCCACCAAAAGAAATCCCGTTTAGATGCTGCTGTCCACACTGATCTATACGGGTTGTCTGTAGAAGTGCCTGACGTCGGGCGAGCGTGGGAACACACTTTCGGACGACCTGAACGTTGACGCGTCTGAGCGGCTGTGCAATCAATCTATCATGCCCGGAGTCATATAAAAGGTGCCGGGACGCAATTCTCGCACCCATCCTACCCTTGACCGGCGAAATCTTCACATCTTTACAAGCACAATGATGGGTTCAAGTAAGGGGGGCCTAACTCACCATCTATGTTGTTTCGTCTGGATTCTGACCGATCTTTCTTTCCCAGACTACGGTGGTTACGGTGGATTCGGAGGCAACAATGGAGGAGGAGGTGGAGGAGGGAGCTTTGGAGGTGGTGGTGGAGGAGGAAGCTTCGGAGGTGGAGGAGGTGGGAACTTTGGCGGGTACGCCGGGTACAGCGGCGGCGGTGGAGGTGGGGGTAGCAGCGGCGGCGGTGGAGGTGGAGGAGGTGGTGGTGGCTTCTTTTCACCTGGCGGCATCTCGGCCTCCCAGGAGTCGCCCAGCGCACGGGGCCGCGTGAGTGTGTTTGCAGTGTCATCCATCACAGAGGACCAGAAGAACTGAGAGACCGGCTGTTGTCTTTCCCAACAGGGCACAAGCACAAACCAGTCGCTACGACCAGTTACAATCAAGATGCTGCTGGAAGCCAAACAGCTCGTACCCGACTCGCCTTTCGTGATTGACGAAAACGAACTGTCCCTTGTAAGCCATTCCTACGCATCATCAGTATAATAAGCATTTACAACAAACGGGTACTGAACACTCGAGCACTTTTACTTTGTTTCACCTCTAGTGCACCCTTATCGGTCAGATCAAGTCGATCAACCAACAATCGACCAACATTACGTACATCCTCCATGACTCGACGGGCTCGATTGAAGTTAAAAAGTGGATCCAATCCGATGAGACGGACTATGATGCCGCGCAGCGAGACTCTTGCCAGTAAGTGCCCAGAGCCATCAATGCCCTCGTTTGCGCATCGACAGCTTATGTATGCGTGGACATACTTAGCGTGGGCTCGTATGTACGCATCTTTGGCCACTTGCGGGTGTTCCAAAACAAGAGGAGTTTGCTCATTTTCAACATTCGTCCCATTGCGGGCGCCGATGAGATTTCTTTCCATCTCTTGGAAGTCATGTATGTGCACCGTATGCTGATCAAAGGAATGGTGAGTTCAAGCTCCCTCTCTCTGCGTTCCCTAGCCCCTGCTAACTCGGCTTGTCGCAGGACAATTCGGGGGGTGCCCACGCGCCCATGGACCAAAACTCTGTGTACGCCGCCGGTAACGGCAACGGCGTTGGTGGTGCGGAGATGGCTGTGAACGACAAGCTGCCGCCGCTTCATCAGCAAGTCCTCAACTTTGCGAAACAGTACACACATCTGGACGAAGGTGCCGCGAAATCGGACATTGTGCAACGTCTGCGTGGGCAAGCCAGTGAGGCAACAATAAGGTAACGTGTTTCTCTCCTCGATTGCGCTCAGCCCATTGTCATGTAATCAAAAAGCAATTAAATTAAAAAAACAAAAAAAAAAAAAACAGGGACGCCGTCCAGGATTTGCTGAATGATGGCATGATGTATACCACCGTGGACGAAGATCACGTCAAGGCATGCGGCGAATGATTCCCCCTCGCTAGCGTTGTTATCGCACCCTCGCTTGCGTGTCCGTTTCCTTTGTATATTATAAAGTATATGTCACTTTTTTCTTGCTGTGGATTCCAAATATGGTACTCTACACATATGCTATTTACAACGAGATTGGGGGAATAATCGTAATCTGCGTAAATGTGATCCTACACACTGCTGTTAACGACGAGGTCGAGGAACTGGTCGTAGTCTGCGTGGACAAGAACGTCAGTTGCTGATCGATCGCGGGTGGCATGCGCAACACCAATTGCGCCCGGCCGCGGTAAACTCACTGATTGTAATCCAGTTGTCCTTGTCCATGTCAATCTTTCTGAAGGAATCCTGCATCAGCTTGACTGTCGCCGCGCAGCGCATGAAGTCGTCCCAGCCTAGCGGACGTTCTGTAACCATACAAACAGACACCAGGTCAATGAATCCAAACCATTGCACACAGTCTCAATCAAGATTTGAAAGCAGCAAAAAACGGACCTTGTCGGTAGCCCCGCGTCAACAACGCGGTCAAGAACCGCTCCGAGGCCGCAATGCCACACTCCTTCAGAACCTTTCTGAGATCCTTTCGGTCAACGTGGCCAAACTCGGCTTCGTCGGTGTGGTGGTCGTTGGCACGGAACACGTCAACCCAGGAGTGAATGAGATCCCACAGAGCTGCAAAGTCCTCAAATTTGAAACTCTTTCCGGTCCGGTCGTAGACGTTGTGAAGGATGCGGACGGTCGAGTACTCGAGTGGCGGCCATGGTCCTGGAAAGCGGGGTTCAGTGTTGACTCCAAATGTAGGAAGGAAACGGGAAATATACTGTAAATATACCATGGTTGATGATGTCGCGAAGTTGGATGGCGTTTACAACTCGGAGCTGGTATGGATCGACCATCACAAAAAGTTGCCACAACTCGTGGTCGACGCCTTATATGATGCACATACAAACACGGCGTCAGAATCGTCTCTCTCCAGTTGAGCGAACGAGGATGTTGTCATACCTTTCGGAATTGGCAGGGGTTGTGAAGGAGGGGCCCTGTGGTATAACGCCTCATCTCCGATAGGCGGTGCTGGAGGCTCGTATCTCAATTGTAGCTCACGCAACTGCTGCGCAGAGGCATTGCGGTCAAAGGCGTCACGATTGAGTCGGTCTACCAGGCCGGCAATCTCCGAGTCCTTTGCTTTCAAGATCCCTTCCATGTCCGCTCGCATCTTATCGAGCTTCTGCTTCTCCTGGTTGATGACACCCTGATCCAGTTGACGCTTCAACGACGAGATTTCAATGTTCTTCATATCTAGGTTTTTGGTGGCTTCCATTTTTCGGTTTTCGGATTCCTCCAATGCCTTCTGGTTGTCCCGCAAGCGGAGTTCCAGGTCGGCGAGGCGACGCTCCAGGAACTGCTTCTCCTCTCGCTCCTTCCGCACGGACTCTTCATTGTTCAATGAGCTGATTTTTTCCTGTAACTGCTGTTTCTCACTTTTTTCCATGTACAGCGATTGCTCGAGCCGCCGTCTTTCTTCAATTTCGTGCTCAAGGCGCGACTCGATCTGGGCGGCAGCTCCCAAGCGCTCCAAAAGCTTGCGTTTCTCTTCCTGCTCGTGGTGCAGCTTGGATTCAATCTCGGCAGCCATTCCAGCGCGCTCTGCAGTCTGGCGCATATCAAGCTTCATCGAGTGCAGTTGGTCCTCCAGCATGGACATGGATTTGACCCGCTCGAATTCCCGTTCTTCGAGTTTTCGTCGTTCATCGCGTTCGCGCTGCAATTTGGCTTCCAGGTCTTTGGCGTGGTCCGACACATCGGATTTGACCGATGCCAGGGAGTGCGCGGATGAGTATTGCGAGCCAGTAGCTGATGGCTGTTGGTAGCTGGGGTAGCTTCCGTGGGGTGAACCTGATGAGAGAACATTTTATCATGTTATCTGGCCCGTCACATGTGCAAGGACATGAACGAAATGTCTAGGCCCTCACCACCACTGTATGCTGCTGTTGTTGTTGGAGTGGGATATGTGGGTTGGGCTGTAAAAGGTGCCGCGGGCCCCGCGGCACTACCATAGTGCGGGGCGTAGGGAGCAGAAGTGGCGCCAGGCGAGCCGGCATTGGGAAAAGCGACATAGGGTTGTTGAGCCAGGTTCTGCTGCTGTGGCTGGTGGTGGTATGAGGGTTGTGCGGTAGGAAAGGCGGGCCTTGGTTCTGAGGGTCTCCTGCCGTCGGTACGAGGAGGGAGCGGCGGCTGGTGAGGGTGGGTGTATGGGTACATTTCGTGTCGATATTCCAGAGACGCCGCAAGACGTTTTCTTTCCCGGATCCGCTTTATTTATCTTGGAAGAACGGCCAGCCGCAACAAAGACAAATGGCGTTGTGGAAAGTGTGTGCCAAGAAAGCAGAGCAAGAGAGAGACGTGGTGGGGATCGCCTCAGCCAGTTGATAGAGGCCATATATGTAGCATGCACAACCCAGCAGCCTGTCCTACCTACCTACATCTAGGAGCCACCCCCTCGTCGAGACAGACAGACAGACAACTCCAACTCGCGTGTTAGATTGGGGGCCGCCGACAAGACAAGTCTCTACTACTGGAGGTGCAGAGAGAACGACAGAGAGAAGTCTGTATTCTTGAGGGAGAAACTGGACGACACACTGGATGCTACATTCAGTCGATCCCCCTCTCTCCATCCTGAATTCAGTGGCGAGACGGCTCTATATACAGCACTCTCCTTGGCAGCGAGCGAGGAGCTCCATGTCTCTTATATCCCATCATCATCATCATCATCATCCTTCTCGTCTCCAGCGTCAGTCAGAGTCATTCATTCATCAGATTCATTCATTCATTCGTCACGGCTGTTTGGTTCTGAGGGGCCATTCCAGAGTGTCCAGAGAGACTACCATACTACATTCAGTCTCACATCCTAAAGTCAGTCCCCCATCCCACATTCAGTCTCAGCAATGGGACATCAATATGAAGGATTGAAAGAGACAGACAATCCCAAACGAGAGAATTATCGACCATCCTCTTTGATTGTTTCTTTGTATGATTATTGATATCGATATTTGAACGTAGACCGACTGACTGACTCACTGACTGACTGACTGACTGACTGACTGGCTGACTGGCTGACTGGGGAAACTTGCATTGGCAAAGTCCCATCCCATCAGTCAAATTGACGGGATGCGGTAATTGCGTCACTCCTCCTACACAAACTGTCAATTTCTGGGGCGTTCTCGCGCGTCTCTCTCTTACCTCGTTGCCCGCTCGCACAATTTCGTTCGTTACGCTCAATACACTGACGACGACAACAAATATATGTTATCTCGGGGCCTGGTATTCCCGCTATCTTCTCAGAACCTGGCAGTTGCTGTTCGTATCGCGCAGTGCCAGAAATCACTACTCTTCGCCCGCATAGTGTCTATCAAACAACCAGTGCGTGCAGCCTCCACCACACCCCATCCCTCTGCAGCTCGGAACTTTACCACTTTCACTATGGCCGCATATCCCAGGCAGCCACCTCCAAGCATTCCTCCCCCGTCACCACAATGGGTCGATGTCTCGGCCTCCGGCTCCGGGCTGTCGGACAGTGAAGCTACGGACATGGAAACCGGCGCTCCACCCAGCAACATGGTTGAAAAGATACTTCTATTCCCAACATATGGACGTATGGCTCTCACCAAAGCTCAGGCCGCAGATGCGGCCAAAATTGGCCAAGCTGCCGCTGCCGTGCCAGGGACCCCGCCTTCCTCGGCCAGCCGAGCAACATCATACTTTGGCTCGTTCCGGTCAAATACAAACTCATCTGCCTCCACTCCCACCAGAGAGCCGTCATCAAATGCAGACGAGGCAGGCGGAAGTGTCCTTCGCGAACATACAGCAGAGGGCTCTGAACGAGCTGTGCAAGCTGCGACATCTTTTGCAGTTCCAGGACCCATTGAAGAGGGCCACGACAAACACTGGCTTGTCAACGTGAAAGGATGGATCTACGGGACGCGAGAACAGAGCAAGCGTCGCAAGATTCTTCTGAGTTTGTCTCGTCGCTTTTTGGCATCCTCAAGCGTCGATGCTGCTGCTGGCACCCGCCATGACGAACGTGCAGGCCTGTTCCTCGCGACCAGCATGCGAGACGTTAAAGTTCGCGTCGCAATTGCTGGACTTGCCCCTTCCGAAAACCTGTTGTCTTTGAAGCGGCGCGCGTCGTCAAAGAATCTGGCAGAAGCTCTGGAGAATGAGGAGGAGATAGAGCAGGACGAGTGTCAGGCCCTAGACTGGGAGGCGCTGAAGACCACTGCACCTGGCATTACTTTGACAACTGACGCCAGCGGATTCTTCTCCGGAACGATAGAGCTGCCAGCTGATCTGGTCGAACAGTGGCGCAAAACACAGTCTCCAACCACGGTAGATCACGATTCCGTACGAGCAGTCGCTTTCAAAGTTGACGATCCAGGTGAGTTGGACATCTCCGCCGCGTTTACAAATAAAACAATGACTCAAAGACCTCCCATCTCCTTCCCAAGATCTGCATTCTCTCTGCTCGATCGAACTCATTTCTCCAAAGGGAGTCACTCTGATCAGTGATGTTGACGACACCATTAAGGACTCATCGGTTCATGAGGGCCGCATGGCTGCAATCAACGCGGCACTGTTTGCAGAAGCGAAAGAAGTGGACGGCATGGCGGACGCGTACAACTTCCTGCGAGCAAAGCGGGTCTCCGTGCACTATGTCAGCGCAGGTCCGTACCAACTGTACCCAATGTTGTCCACGTTCCTGAAGTCCAGCAAGTTCCCTTTGGGATCGCTGAATCTTCGCAATGTTTGGGAAAAGGACCACATGAGCAGCAGAGCTTACAAGCACAAGGTCATCACCAGGATCTTCCAGGTAGAGCTCAACTTTGCGCGCAAATCATCATCTGGTTGTTACTAAACATTGTTCATCATCCGGATTCGCAACAGGACTTTCCTGACCGGAGATTCATCCTGGTCGGCGATTCCGGCGAAAGTGACATTGAGACTTTTGCAGGCCTGTACTCTGTCGCACCGGACCGCATCATCAAAATTTTCATTCGCGATGTCAACTCTCACAAACACCCCGCACTCCCCAAGGCCCGTAGCTTCCCCCTTCGGAGCCGCGATTCGCCCACATCAGGAACACCAAGCTCACCAATGGACCCGCTGATCAACCCTTTGGTCGCCCGAATGAGAGGCGTCTACGAAGCACTCCGCCGGGATGCCTGGAGTCTCTTCAAACTCCCCGAGGCCATCTTCACCGACCACGTCATTTCAGATGCCCTCAACCGGTTGATTGACCGGGCAGAGAGCTTTCATCACCGTCGTGATAGCTTCCATCATCATCATCATCAGCACAGCGCCATCACCCCAGGCCAGGAGCAGGACAAACACACAGAGGCTACGACTGCTGCTCCTCCTTCTCCGGACATTCAACCTCCGACCCCGCTCAACGAAACGAAGCCCGTCACTCCGGAAGAGGATCAGAGACTGTTTGACGAAGCGGCGGAAACCATGGCTTACGCACAACAGATACGGGACGAGAAATCTCAGGAACGGCCTTCTTGAGAATGTCCCATATCCATTCCTGATACAGCCCAGTCTGCCTCTCCAACACTTGTATATCCCACCCCTATGTCTTACGTTTTCGCCTAGCCAACCTTAAATAGGCCAATCCATCACCCTTTCCAGTGTAATTTTCTCCTCGTTTAGAACTTTTCAGTATTTATTAGATTTTCTTTTTTCCCTCACGTCGCTATCTGGCGGTGTTATTCCCAGGCGATCCACCGACAAACATCGCATCATCATCAAATTATGACAAAGATACTTGTGTCTTGTGCAACAGGCCATCTATCATTCCATATTAATATTTTCGGGCAATTCGCCAACTTCAGGGTGTGTGCATGGACGTAAGAAGGAGGAGGTTCTGTATATTTATGGCATCAGGCGCATGATGTTAACGTCATGACAACGTCAGGAAAAAAACAAAAAAACTACTAAAGAAAGCGCCATTCTAGATCCCACCGAGATTCGAACTCGGGTTGCCAGAGTCAAAACCTGGAGTGCTAACCACTACACTATGGGATCAGATGCATGTTCTCACTTGGAATGTCTATCAATCCAAAGCACCGTTAAACTTACCTCGTGGTCGTGGTTTCCCTGCGCGCGTCATGATTTTTCGCACTTCACCAAAAACACACAACGTTGTCGTCGTCCCAAAGGGAAATCCTCCACGAACAAAAGGACAAGGCCTCCTTCATTGGAACCGACGAAGGATCTTGGAAGCAGGCCTTATATACATATTTTCTATCATAGGAGGCGTGCGTCAGTCTTCTCAGGCTCCGAGTTTGTCTTACATAGCGCAACACAATGGATCTCTTCAAAACCCATCCTCCCCATGAGCACGACCGGGTTCTGTTCTGTCCCGGTCCCATCTTCTTCTCCGAATTCCACGTCGTATCACCCTGTTTCCTCCGCACATTTATCCCGTTTGCGCTGCTGTCGTACGTTGCTGTGACGTGGGCTGTTAGATTCCTTGTTGGGAGATTTGACGCCCATCGACGAGGCGCGTCCGCTGATGGATATGTACGCTTGGAGCAGGAGGAATATGCGGGCGAGACGCAGCATCTGTTGAGTGAAGGTGAGAAGACGAGCTGCATGTGTATGGCAAGCCGTTTTTTCGAAAGAGTGGGACGGCTCGAGTGCTAACAATGGTCGGTGTTGATTGTGTACACAGACGTCGAGGAGACACTCCCAGCTCGCATTGCACGCAACCTCGTCTCCAAGATCCCCGACCCAACACATGCCCTCGATAAAGCCCCTAAGGAGGTCAAATGGATCATTTACATTCTCTGCGCCGAATTTGTCGCGATCGTCACGCTCTACTGGTTTAAATGGGACGAGAAGGAATTGGAGACTCAGCGTCTGTACCCCTTCTACGTGGCGCTCTCGGCGATGACGATCTTGCCCTGGGCATTGCACGCCCACATCATTGCCCAAGCACAGAAAGGACAACCGCTGAGCTTGGTTCTGAAGCAGGGCGGACCTGCATCCGTCCAAATCAAGGGGTTCTGGCTCCTCGCGCTGATGCTGACGATCGTGGAACTCATCCATTTTGTCAAGTTTCGGAAGCACTCGGACAAGATTGGTACTGACAGCCCGTACGCGTGGGCTGCGCCGATTGTCATCTCCCCTCTGGCTCGCCTGCCGTTCTTGACCATGTTGGTGCTCAACACATTGTACATTGAGCTCCGCGCTTCCAAGCCCGAATACCAGCCGGAGGTGGACATTGAGACCGGTCTCCCGGGTTCGGAAGCGCCTACCCGATACGAACATGACCATGCGCGTCGACAACAGGTTTTGAGCGCTGACTTTCCAATTCAACCCGCCGCCGGAGCCGACCGCGACATTTCGGTCGTGGTAGACAAGTCTCCGACGCGTGGAACGAGTCTGCAAGCGGAATTCGATTCACTGTTGGCCGCAACCCGTGCCGCTGCTCCTCAAGTACAAATCGGCTTTGTCAATGGATCGGCTGCCGATGCGACACAGGATCGGGGCCTCCCGAAGACAACCGCGGGCGCGTCCGGTGGCAATGCAAACAAAGACCAGGCTCTTTCAACGACATCTGACAAAAAGGCTGAGAAAAAGGCGGACGGCGGGGTGGCGAGCAAGGAAAGGGCGCTGCCAGGGACCGATGCCCCCAAAAAGGTGGAGGCATCGGTGCCTAAACCAGCGGCAGCAAAAAGTGCGCAACAGGAACCCTCAGTGCCGGCGGAGAAGCCAATCACGCGCGAGATTGACCCTTCAGCAGCGGCCTATGCTTCGGGAAAACCATCTGCACCCGCACAAAGCAAATCTGTCTCCCCTGAGCAGCCCGTCAAACAAGATTTCACTCCTTTTGAGGCTCCCGAACTCAAATCGCAAGAAGCGGAGAGGCCAGCAAGCGCTTCGGCAGTGCCAGAGCTACCCAAGCCTACCGTGCATGGAAAGCCGAAAGAAAGCAGCACGGTACCGGGGATTTCCGCTGACGCAGAAAAAGCCAAAATTGAGGCCGTCAAGAAAGAGGACCCGCCAGCACCACGTCCCGAGACCCAAAAACCGCCTGTGCCGGTTGAGGACTCCACGGTGCCTACGCCGTCACCAGCCCCACTTCGCCGAACCCTGCAGACTGCGGCGTCGACCGACAGCATCCTGACCACAGGGTCGTCGAACAATGCCGGCACAGGGGACGATGACGACGATGAGGAGGAAGAAGGTGCCGAGAAACCCGCCAGCAACGGTGATGACAAGAAGAAGAAGAAGAAGAAGAACAAGAAGAAGGGGTCCAAGAAGAGCAAGAAGTAGTTCAATTGAGCAGACACGAAGGCGTTTTGGAGGGACCGGGAACCAGAACAGTATAGTACTTTAGTCAGGAGGGTACTCGATGTAAAGTAGGATAAGAGTCCGCTAGGGGTACTCGTGAGTCATTTCTTATTCGATGTCGCTGCGACTAGCTCCAGCTGTCACAGGCTCTTTAGTGTTTATAACCCCATCAATGAGAACAAACGTTGCATTCATTCTATTCTGACGGCTCTATTTCGAAAAGTCAATGTCATTGGATTGTATTCGTCACAGATTCAAGAAACCGCTCAGCATTTCTCCGTGTGCGTTCCGCCGTCTCTTTCATCGTCCAGCCTTTGGCTTCCGCGACCATGCGACACGCGTCGTTCACTGCTGCATCCATCTGTTCCGCGTCATGCAGGTCCGACTCGATCAGGATTCTGTCATCGGGTACAGCGCGAATATGGTCGGGCGTTTTGGGCGACCGGCCATTGACACCCGTGGAGAAACTAAAATAGAACCGCGCGCCCATCCCGTTGGGTAAGGAAACGAGCGCGCGGATGGTTTCGGTACTGCCCGAGTACGAGTGGTGCATGATGGCGGGGGGTATTGACGCACCACGAGACACCTTCTCCTCCTCCTCCTCCCTCTGTTCCTTCTCCGCGCCGTGTTCAATCTCATCATCGTCATCACTATCGCCCTGGGTATAAAACCGATCCAACTCGCGTTCCTTTTTCCAATTCCTCCTTTTCTGCCTCTTGCCCGCCATCTCGCGCATCACATCCACCAAACACCCATGAGCGCGTACCGTATGCACACTCACGGGCCGGCCCATCCGCCCCGCCAGCGCGAGCTGCGCGCGGAACACGGCCAGTTGCTGGTCAAACGGGTACAGCTCCCCCGTTGTGCGATCTTTCGCGACGCTGTCGATCCCAATCTCGCCCACGAGCGCGCCCGGGTGGGAGGCGAGGATGCGTTCGAGAGAGGTGAATGCGGATGCGGAACGAGGGGTGGGGACCGTGTGCGCGAACCAGGGGTGGACACCTGGCAAAGCAAACAAGCAATGCATTACGAAGCCACAAACAAAACGAAAAAAAAGCACGGGAGCGGCGGGACAGAACGGAATCTACATCTACGCTCTCTCTATACTCTGACAAAGGCGTTGAATGGGGTCTGTGTGTGACTATATGCACCACTTACCGAACGCCGGTACGACTCGTATAGGCCATTTCGACGCCGCATCAGCGATCGCATCCCAATCGCCTTCCCGTGTTCCCATCATCAAGACCCGCCGCGTGCGCAGCGTTGCCACTGCACCCAACGTTGCGGGTGTGTCCGTCGGGTGGCAGTGCGCGTCGACGAGGTCGGCATGTAGAGCATCATTGTCCAGGTCGTGCTGGTCTTTGTCCGTAGAGGTCATTGGCGGAACTGGAGTGCGTGTGTGGGAACTTGACGCGGAGACGCCGAAGGATTGCAATGTCCGCTTGGTGGAGCAATAGGATCTAGTACACGTTTTCAGACAGTGGTGTGTCCGCACCATACCATGTCTAAACGATCAGTGGGCAAAAGTTCGCACGAACTGTGTTGAAGAATCCTTCGTGCGCAGCAGCAGCGTCAATTGTGGCTGACGAAAGCGCGTCATCATCGGAGCTGACCACTGGCGCCAAAGAGAGTCAGGCAACACACACATCAAGAAAAGAGAAGGAAAACGACATCATGTCAGAATAGTGCTACAGATAGGTGTGTGTGAATATATACAGTGACTGGGAAGCTCCTGATCGTCCTAAGATGAATCAGGCTTGAATGTTCCCGAAGCAAGGGCATCTAACTAAATACATATATAGCAGAAGTAGGTCAGCAAGGTCGGATGTTGCAAAGAGGAATGGAGTAACAGTGAAGGGCGCCAAGGTGGCCGGGGGATATCGCGGGTGAATATAGATATCGGTGAGGCGATCAACGCTCGGCATCCTCGACGCCCGATGTCGGTGCGTCTGTCGCGTCGTACGTGTGATAGTCGGTAACGGTTCTCGCCAAGAGGGGACCCGTCTCTTCGTCCTCCTTTTGCGGGAGGGAGGTTTTGCGAGCGGCGCGTGCCGGGTACAGCACATAGTGTTGGATCATGAAGAGCACATCGAATGCGATAGATGCCAATCCCAGCCCAAATTTGACCGGATTCGCCGTTATCGGAGACCAATCACCAGTCACTGATCCGTCGGCTAGCATTTGTAGTATGGACAAGATGCCGCCTGTGAAATCAAGCAGGATATTCTGCAGCACGCGTCAAGATTAGCAAGGGGGAATATGTAGAATAGACCAAAGAGATACGAACCATTATGCTCCACCCCGTGGTAGATTGACGCTTGAAGTTGAAGTATGCCTGTGGCACATATTTGACCAGAGTGATGGCCATCTTGATGTAGGATAGGAGGTAGAGAACATATCGTTGCTCAATTGATTCGTTGAGGGCAAGCAAGGACGCGACGAGAACGATGAGGCCAGCAGCCACAATGAACGCCTTTGTGGCAATTGATACTGGCTTCGAGCGTGTGCGACGGTAAATGACACTCTGAACGACTGTCACAACTACATGACAAGAATGACTGTTAGCTATCCGGTCCCAGGTCATCCATCGGCATGTCCCAAGCTTACAGGTCAAGATCAAAGCGTGGAGGGCAAACACAACGTCATTCACATGCACGCTTTCTTCATTGCCCCACTCTTTCTGATTCACATAAAGACCGATGTTGTATATAGAATAGCTACCAGAAAAAAATGCGCAGCAACGGGAGGTTAGAACCAGCACATTGAGGTATACACCCATTTGCAATGATGCCTACCTTAGGAAGCCAAAAAGATTCAGGTAGACAAAATCCAGTGACAAGCCGTTGATACTGAGAGAGAAGGAATGTTTAGTACCAAGCATGCAATTCCGTCAGAATGAACTAGCGCATACCTTTTTCGCCTCCAATTGAGGATAACCTGCAGGCAAAGACAAGGCAGAACAGTGTGACATGTAAGAATACTTCATCAATCGCGGCGATCCTCAAGAATGCCTGTTTCGTACCTGGGGATAAAAGCTCAGACTCCACGCGACAAAGTAACCCCACCCAATGACGGGTGATATGATAGTCGACCAAGCGCCGTGCATGTCTCCGTGTGGTCGTGGGGGCAAAGAGTAGCTTGAGGCGAGAGCGGCGAGTCAGCTGGCGTATTCAGTTTTGTATAACTTGGTCCTGAGAAAGCATTTGGTGCGGGTGCCATTTCGAAGCGGACAAAAAGTCAGCAACGTCGAAAGGCGACAGCGACGCTGACCAAGCAGAGGATCGCGCAATCGCGAACCCTTGACTAATTGTAACTACTGCGCAATTGACGGTGTGAACATGCGCGAACTGGCAAGGGGCAAAGTAAGCATCATTATTTCATAGTCAACTAACTACCATCAGCAGCTCTGGCAAAGCTCGTTTGGTTCGAAACATGAAAGAAAGTTCTAAGAGAGACAGCAGTGTAGGCTGGCTAAGGATAGATATTCTCAAAAGCAGGTTCTTTGGCCATATGCATCAAACATGCGAAACAATTTGTCAAGACTGGGACTTCAGTCGGTCACAAGGAACCACATTGAGCAGGCAAACCCTCAGAGTACCCTGGTCACGTGAGCCAATTGTGGGGTCTGTGAGGAAAGGTGCAATGAAAGAAAAGATCTGTATAGGGACCTTTGCCAGGTTGAGCTATTTAGTGCGACGCATTTTCTTGTGTAGAGGTTGGGTAACAGCGCTCCCCAATGGAGACATGGAATGGATGTATGAGGGCAGCAGCGCCTACGTAGCAAAGTAAACAACAAAAAGCATGCGAGGTCCCGAATGATGTTTTGATCAGAAACTCATGAACACAGTCAGTATGACTATCAAATGCGGATTTGCCAACATGCGCAAAAGCGCAAACGTTGGTCGAAGTTGATGGAGCACACCAAATAGCTCCTGCAAAATCAATGCCAGTTAATGATCTGAGGCTCTCTGCGGCGGCCGGGCATAATAGCTGGCAGAGGAAAATGACTATTCTGCATGAGTCCCCAGCGATGGAGTGGAAAAGAGAGCAAGACGCTGACGCATGTGAGTCACGCAAGTCACATGACGATTATTCCTTGGTGAGCAAGTCACATGATCAGTGTGCTAGTCAGCCTTGGCTCCAAAACCCCTTCAACTTTTTTTATAAGAGGCCTCCCCGTGAAGTTGCCCTCGATGCCTTTCAAATAATACATAGCACCCTCCTTACTTTCCCATCATCACCCAAATCAAGAGTCGTCTCAAAGAATACCTCCTGGAAAAGCACAAAGAAACTCAGCACGATTTTGCGCACGCATTGCCGAGCGAGCTTTGTTTTATGGACCCATAGCGACATTTCTTGAACCAGAGTTCCTTCTTGCAGACTGTGACAGGATCTAGTGGTGGATAGTCTGGAGAGTGTACGGTAGTGAACCTCAGTACAGTCGTGTCGCACGTTTTTGTATTCTTGACAAGCCAAGAAAAGCAGTTCCGATCGCGAGCGACGAAAGGCAGCACTATTGTTGGGCTCGACGCGGACTCTACGAAAATGGTCGCGACTTCCATGCCTTTTCTGCGACTGACTGGCCACAAGGACCTTCGGTACCGTCTAATTCTTGCGGTATTGACTCGGACATCACTAGAAATTTCCGGCATTCGGTCAGATGACACGGAACAGCTTATTGGTCTCAACGATGCCGAGCGGAGCTTCTTGGACATGTTTGCGATGCTCGTGACGGGGGCTTCCATCGAGGTTCTGACGGGAGGCACGAGAATCTTGGTTAGATGGAATGGCAGTGAGCGCGTCGGAGTGCCTGGAGGACAGTATTCTCACCGCTGTCCATCGGATCGCTCTATTGGATGGTTTGCGGAATGCGTGTTGATTCTCGGTGTTGTTGCTCGAGGACCTCTGAGCGTCGAGTTCACAGGGCCAGCAAGCGATAACTCTCCCCAAACCGTCTCGGTTGACGCTTTGCAGGGCGTGTACGTGCCATTGCTCAAACGATTTGGCGCGCATGCATCAGTTACTGTAGTCGAGCGCGCGGCGTTGCTGTCCAGGGAAGGCGGACGTGTGGTGGTCGCCACTTCTCCGCCGTCCGACTTTCACCCCGCTGCGATCGTCGATGCTAGCCCTATCACAAGCGTTAGAGGTGTGGCGTACTCGGTCGGTCTATCACCAGACTTGATCACGCACGCTGCAGACGCAGCAGCGGTATTATTGCGCCGATATATCGAGGACACTGACATCAACATCATTGCTTGCGACTCCTCAAGCTCTCCCGTGGATGCTGGCTATGGCCTCACCCTGGTCGCTTCCGGCCCCTCCCACACCCTCCTCTCAGCGTCATGTACGTTCTGCCCGCGTGTCTATCCTGGGGACGAGGAGCCCATTTCGCTCGAGAGCTATGAGCACCCGCCACCGGAGAACCTTGGCGTTCGCGCCGCCCGTCAACTGCTCCAACAGATTTCGAGACGCGGATGCATAGATACCTCGGCTCGCAGCTTTGTCTTGACGCTCTTGGCGCTTGCGTCAACCTATGCTACTGAAAGCTCTTCGGCAACCGCGCAGGGCAGCATCCGATTGGGTGCACTTGATGCCGATGCAGTCGGATATCTCCGAGACCTGAAGGCCTTTGCCAGCGTCGAATTCGACGTAGAGAACGATACCAAAAGCCGCACTGTTATTCTCACGCCACCCACTGCCTCTGCATGATGAATCCGTCTGTCCAGGGACGTTCCCCTATTCATATCTCTCCTTTCTGTCGCAAATTTCTCTCATCATAGTAGTGTCCTAACACTACTACCCCCTTGTACATTCACTTAGTGTCCCATCTACGATTATGCAGCTCTGGGATTTCCCTCATATCATTTACCATGCATAGCCATACAATATCTATTCTTCTTTGCCGAGAGCTTCGATTTCACAAGGTTTTTGTATGCTTTGTTTGCCCTGTCAACCAAGGACTGCGCAATTTCAATCCAAATCCAGCCCACATTCGAGCCAGCAAAGGAGACCGACCTTGTCCGGACTCACTTTCCCGACATGTCGAGCCTTTGCCCCACCACATCCGTTTTGGTTGCAGATCAGGAAACACTTCGAGATCAGCACCATTTGCAAGTTGACTGTGTCACAATGAACGGCTTCGACGTAAGTGTGTTGACGATTATATGTTTCAAGCAAGCTGTTTTTGGGAAAGACCGTTTCTCCACGCGCTTCTTCGTGCATCCATTTAGCTTTTGACCTGACTTTCTTACGCTCACCCAAAAGGATCACCACTTGCCACAACCAGTGTCCGGGATGGTGCGCCCTCGGTCCTACAGCCGGTCGCCGCCTCCCCGCAGTCCCCGTGGATACTCTGGACGTGGACGGAGTCCCAGTCCTCGCAGAAGCCGAATGTCTCGGAGCCTCAGCCGAAGCCCTTCTAGGGACAAACACTCTTCCAGACGCAGGTAAGCATCTCCTGGGTCCTTCCTCGTCCGTTTCACGGGACGCTTGAGTGCTGTACGTGCGTGTTTGGTGTTAATTGGAGTTGGTGAACTGAGTTTTGGATGTATTATTGGAACCACAAAAGAGGCGGGAAGAGCAAGAGAAGTTGTTGGAAGCGTGCAAGCAAGCAAACTCTCGTGAAAGATCTCTGTGACGCATCTCAAGGAGAACGCGGATTGCGAAGATAGGAGCATGAAAAGATTAGGAGAAGGAATGGAGTAGCAAGTGCTTCACGGTGATCAAATGCAAACGATACAATGAGTTGGCATCCACCCTTTTCGTGAGTTCCGACTGGGCCACGATGGCAAAACGGCCACTCTTCAGTTTCATTTGAAGTAAGCGGAAGATATTCGCAGAATTATTTGATGCATCTTTGTTTGAAATGTGGTGGGATTGAGTGGACGGCAGATTTTGATAGTGATTCAATCACCGTCTCTAACGTATACATCTTCTGTTGATCATTAATGATTCCTTTCCAATCCCCAGGTCTTACTCAAGATCTCGTTCCCCGCCTCGTCGTTCCATGGGCGCTCCTCGCCGCGGCGGGGCCAGGCCTGGAATGCCAGAACCCGAACCCAGCAATGTTCTTGGAGTTTTTGGATTGAGCATCCTTACCACTGAGCAAGACTTGGACAGACTATTTGGTGCCCATGGGGACATTGAGAATGTCACCATTATCTACGATCGTTCAACTGGCTTCGACGGCCGAGTGGTAAGTTCAACAACCGAGGAAAACCGTGTCTAAAGTCTCATCGTTGCGCGTTTTGTTCTGACAATTGAGTTTTGGTGTTTTAGACCAGGAAATCCCGTGGTTTCGGCTTCATCACGTTCAGCGATGTGGCGGGGGCTACTGCGGCTCGAAAGGCTATTGACGGAACTGTAAGTCTGATTATCATGATTTGGTTTGGAATCGGCTGCTTAACTGGATTTGATCGCAGGAACTTCATGAACGACAAATGCGCGTGGATTATTCACTGACCAAACGTGCTCACGATCCCACTCCGGGTCGATACATGGGACGCGACTCGCGCGATGGCGGCGGCCATCATGGCGGTGGACGTGGCTATAGCCGCGGCGGGAGCCGTCGCGACCACGATGATGATTACCGTCGTAGGCGGTCGCCCTCTTTCTCGCCATCGCGCCGGTCAAGACGCTCCCCGTCTCCCCGGCGAAGAAGAAGCCGATCTCCTGACGATCGCTAAATATTGATCGTCTTCGCTTCCAGCGAACCCAACGTGCCATCCTCGGGGTAGTCAGGTTTGTGGGATGTTCCAAAGCAATGAAACATAGTCCCGGCGTGGCAAGCAAATCGCACACCCTCTTTGAAATGAGCATTTTTGTGCCTATCTATCGTAGTCCCCAATCAGTGCAGAGCCCCCCCTTGTGTAAATTTGAATTCAGATGTGTCTAATCGTCGATAACCGTGCATATCACCATCAAAAATAACCCAATGCTTTCCAATCGGTGGAATCGTGGGCCGGGGGAAAGGAAGCAATAAACATGACGCAGCGTTGTTTCTATTTTTGGCTCATCACCAAGAGCCAAGCGGGACGAGAAACGCGGTCTTGCCGTCTTGGCTTCTTCTTAGGGGCCCATGAAACACGCAAGGGCCTTCTGGACGAAAAGCAAAGGCAAAGAACCCCCCACCCATAACAAACACATCATTCAGACAGCGTTGCGTCAACACATTTTCAAAAAGGAGACCGACGTACGGAGAAGCGAGAACCGATATACGTTGTCCCGTCAGCTGCAAGCAATCTGACGCACGCTCAGCACCCTTACTCTCGCTCAGTCAAACTCCGCACCGGAAGGTGATTCATCTTCTTGAACGCAACGCCAGGTTGCCTTCTCACCTGGAACGAACGCTACACTATTACTCCTTACTTTCCGGTATCCTCCGCAAAAGCATGTCTGTGATGGTGCCGACGTCGGCTCCAGTAGCCGCGCGCATGACGATAGCCAGTTCACCACCGCCAACCTGCTCCGTCGACGAATCCTACATGGCAGCAGCAGCAAACGACGACCGCGACCAGTCGTCGGCAACAAAGTCTGGATCTGTGAAGCCCACTTGTGCAAGTCCGCAGAAGAAGAAGCCGCGAGTGGATGATTTCGAAACAGAGTTGTCAGGGTTGTCGAACGTTACGCATTCGCCCTACGCTGCCCCGGCCGCTGAGGTCTCCATGGTGGAAACGAGCCCGCTACGGAGCGTATGTGATGACGAAGGTGGCCGCATTTTGGCCGACGTGCCGCCACACAAAGTGACGTGGGCAGTGTCCACCGAGAAGGGCTACAAGTACACATTCGGGAAGAATCGCCTGCCAATTCACCCGGAAATGGAGGACGTACACTGGCCGACAACGGAAGCGGACGGTCAGGTCTTGGGGGAGCACTCCACGAGGGACGGAACACGATTGTTTGTACTTGCGGACGGGCACGGTGGAGTTGAGGCTCCGCGGTTCTTTGTCAACGGTGCCATGCGGGCAGTCACGTCTCTTCTGGAGTCGCAGCAGTGGGACTTTGGAGTCCAGGAGCACCAGAATTTGTTTCGCGCACAGGTCCACACGGCTTTCCAGATCCTTGACGCGAGCTATTCGTCGAAGAAAGTGGAAGAGTACCGCAAATGGATTGATGCCGGAGGGGGCGTGGAAGGAGCGACCGCGGCTGTCGTCGGCGAGAAGAAACCTGTGGACGATGGATGCACGCTGATTGTCAACGTGGTGGCCAACGGTTGGATCGTGAACATGAACGTCGGAGACTCGCGAACTGTCGTTGGCGTCAAGCAGGAATATGTTGGCTGGGAGCCCGTATTTCACTCCTCGGATCACAACATGACCCATTCGGCAAAAATTCACCACATTCAGCGGACAGGCGGGCAGTTCATCTACCCATACGGAACCCTGAAAGCCGTGAATCTGCCCTTAACGTCTGAACCTCCCGCCCAACCCTACACGCAGCTTGCTGGCAAGCGCATCTACCGTCCGCCGACGCCGCAGATTCGCGCCGTCGGTGTTTCCCACCGCAGGACCCTCAACCTCAGTGCCACGATGGGCGACCTCCTTTTCAAAGTCGAGCCCGCCGTCATCTCGTGTCTCCCGGACGTCGAGTTCATCCCCGTCCACCCGGATCAGGAGTACGTTCTAGTCGTCGCCACCGATGGCGTCTGGGACCACATGCGCGTGCCGCACACGGACTTGCAGAACCAGATGGTCATCCAGCACGTCGGACTCTTCCTTGACTGTGACCTGAAAGAACGTACTGACAAGGCGGTTGCCCCCAGCGCTGAGGAGGATTCGCCCACAACGCTTGGCGTTCCGTCACCCACGACTCCTTTCCCCATGTTATCATCTTCATCCCTATCATCCGCCGAAAAGTTGGCTGAATCCACACCAGTGGAATCGTCCCTACCATCGATAGAACCATCACCATCAGTGCATGCCTCATCACCGCCACCATCACCACCACCGGTGTCTGTCGAGGCCAGATGCCGCATGGAATATTGCCGCCGCCTGGCGCTCGCCTCCCGGACCCTGGTTGTCCGTGAACCCGCCCGCAACACCGCCTGGAACGATGCCGGAATGGAATCCCTGGCGCGTCTGAACAACCCTGCCGCCACGCCCGCCGTCTACTCCGCTTTTTCCACTGACCGAACTGCTCCTTCACCATCACCCGCGTCCCCGTCACCGCCTTCTGTGTCAGCCCCTGGTGGTGCTTCGTCGTCTCCAACCTTCCCATCCATCCCGGACTTGTTCTACCCCGGTCTATTTCGTTATGACGACGCAACGGCGTTTGTTATACACCTGACAAGGAGTACATAGTTTTCTTTTGCTTTGTCCTCGCCCATCAATCCAGTCCTCGGATTGTTTGGCTTGGCTTGGCTTGGCTTTCTTTTTTAATTTTGCCTGTTCTCCTGTCGGCTCGATGCAGGTTCCATTTTAGACGGCGATTTGGTTTTGTTTCTGTGCTCCTTTCTTCTCTTTCGTGTTTAGTTCCTGTCCATCTTTTTGTTTGTCTGGTTATCTTTCTTCTTCTCTGTACTGTCTGCTATCTGCCCCCTCCCCCGCGTTTATTTAAACATACAATCCATAATATAGATACTGATCATCGTTACTCTGAGGTTGTTGTGCTCCACATCTCTGTATCATCTGTGTTTCATGTCATCGTTCTTTTTGACACCAACTTCTTTTGCATATCTTGTCCTGTATGCTTCAAACCCCAAACACATATGGCAGAATTTCTGTTCCCATCCTGTCTCTGTCCAGCGTTGATCCCTCATTTTTATCTTTGGTATCTCCTCTTCGTTACATCGACATACATTGCAAGGTTCCCTACCACAGAAATCCCCAATTCAAGTCTTATCACCTTCCCTTGCTTCTCTTGCATTGAGTCGCTCTCGCTGGCTTTCGACTCAATGCCTTGTCAACACAGCCGGACGCATGTCACAATGACACGGATAGAGCGCTGTAGGATTACGTGGGAGTGAGATGTGATTCTCGTGGATTATTGCTCAGGCTTTCGCATCGGCGGCTCAACGTCAGAATGGTCGTGTAGCTCACTCCTTTGCCGCGCCACCAAGCGTCTTTCCATTGTGGACTTGACCAAGGACGTCCTGCACTGGCGCGCCAACGAATTTTAAGATAAACGTACATTTTGCCCAACGAAGGACAACATTGCTTTGCATGCGCATCTTGCCAGGAATCAAGAAGCTGCGGTCTCTGCCTTTGTTTGCTAAGCTGCTCATCTCTCCCGTATGCCAGACGGGCTTAAGCCGCCGCATGCATTGATGCACTGTCGTCTCATGGGTCATGCCTCCGCAAGCTTCTTCTAGCAGCAGGTTGTTGCCCAGAGAAAACTCCGATCCAAAGACAGGTGATTGTGTCATCATATTCGAATGGACCTGCCCACGCTTTCGGATGCTTCTCCTCGTCATCACGTGCTTTAGGAGCGGCGCAGTCAGCTTTATGCTTGTCCACCCATATCGCCGATCCGACTTTTGCCAAAGCCACATGATTTCGGGCGGGGCTTTGCCCCACAGCAGGCGGATACCGGCACTACCCATGACTGCTGGCGTCATACCCTCCGGATCTCATCATAGGAATCGGCGATTCATTTAATTTCCCTTACCCCACCCGCCCGTTTGGCGCAATCCGATCTGGCGGGATGACACCCGGATCTGGACAAAACTAAGCCTCCTGACACTTGTTTTGTTTTCATGCGATCTCGGCGCGCGATCTTTCACTCTTTTTTTGGCACTGCGAGTGGCCCAAGCGCCTGCGGTCGTGCCCTCCGGCTATCTGGGTTTGGGAGACAGTAGTAAAGTGTGCACTATTTGCAATCGGTTACCAGCACACGCACACTCCACGGAGCCTGCGCGTTTTCACACCTACGACTGGAGGGCCTGTACAAACCTCCGCTCAGAAAAACGCTTAAAAACACGAGTGAGCACCTAGGCCCCATCATTTTCTCTCGCCGATCCCCTCATTGCCTTCAGAATATACACACACACTGACAGAAATATACTCGTCTTCACCTAACCCACTACTGACATTCCATTTGAAGTGGACACAACGACCATGCCCTACCACTACGAGGACCATGACGACTCAACCACCCTAACTGGGAAGGTGTGTGCGCAGTAGTCCGGTTTCGTGTTTGGGCTGTACTCTCGGCCTCGTTGCTAAATGCCATTCGTGTCTGTTTGTGCTGTCTGTTTCGTCCTCCAGCCCCGTAAACGACTTACTCAATCATGCGACCGATGTAAAGCCAAGAAGCGACGATGTGACGGTGCCCACCCCTGCTCCAACTGCACCAAGGCCAAAGCCACCTGCACTATGCTCATTGAGCAAAAGAAACGAGGTCCCAAGCGCTCTTCCATTGTTGACGTTCCGGAACCAGCACGCTATTCCAGTGAAGAACCCGCATCATCTATCTTCAACGACGATGGCCCCTTGTCGCCATATCAAGAGGATGGCGACGACGCGTCGGACCACCAAGCAAGCGAGAATGGATCCGATTCCCCGGCTGGTAACAACTCGATGAGAGAGTCCAGAAATGGGTTCGACCTCCTTTACGAGCCCACCGACCAGGACGCACAGTTTTCGTTGCTGTCGTCGGCCGAACCTTCCGACACCAACTTCTTTGGCGATCTCGAAGGTTTCGGAGATATGTCCGTCGACGGCAACAATCTAATGATGGACACCAACAACGACGGTGCCGCTGTTCTCAAACGCTCCAATGATCTAGGCAAGGCAATGCCGTCTTTCGGGTCATCGGCAATGGAAGGTGTGCTCTCTGAGTCAGGAACGACCCGGGCTATACCCGCTGCCGCCGACTACACCAGCCAGGCATCGTCGCATTCCACACAGCCGCCAGCATCTTCCGCCTCCTGGATACCTCAGAAGCCACCCTACAAGAATCTCACACCCACAACTACTCCTCCCACGCAAAGTCTCACGGCGTTTCTGCGGAACGATTCGCCCATCGACTTCCACCTTCACATGATCAATCTCTTCTTCACATACTTTCACCCTACATATCCAATTCTCCACGAGCGCACCTTCTTCGACTCGCTCACCTCAAATGGCCAAGATCAGTCTCAACCCAAAGTGTCCACTGCGCTACTTCACGCTGTCTACTCCATCGGCGTGCTGTACTCATCTCACCCCGACGTGGTGAGTTTAGGCGGTCGAAGCAAGGCGAGCTCGGATTTCGCTCGGAAGGCAGAGGCGTTCCTGAAAAAGGGTGGAGATATCGTCGCTCGATGTTTGATTGACATTAGAGATTTTGGAAGCACCGTCAGCGGCGATGGGGAGATGGAGCTGTTCCCGGGAACATGGCGGATAGCTCAAAAGACACAGCTCGGTTTCGATTCGCCATGTGACACTGTGTACTCGGTGATAAACGGTCGTGTTCAGGAGGCCGCACATGCCTCTAGCTCATCTCACATGCGAACCCACCCAACCGAGTTCCGCTCCAGGGCGGAGAAGAAGCGTGCCTGGTGGGGTCTGTTCACTATGGATACCTTCGTGACACTGTCGACGGGATATGACCTGTCGATTGATGAATCGCTTTACATGGAGTCACTTCTCGACACTGAGGCTCTGGTTCACAGCGCACCGCACTCTCTCGCCGCTGAAAAGAATAACCTCGAGAGCAGATACGGTGCGCTTCGCCAACCTCATTTGGCGTACTCTGCGCACCAAGCTCAACAAATGGACTGGAATGCGCTCCTCGGGGGTTTCCCCACCAACACTGTTTTTGGTCTATCTGCCGATCGCTCGGGAGTTGGCAATGGACAGAATAGCAGTTCACGCGCTGCAGCGATGGATCACCTTTTCACACCGCTCTCTGACGTCCACCCTCACATCCGCATCGAGATCTTTATGCGCAAAGTCATGCGTTCCATGACTCTCTCTACGCCGCCTTCCGCATATGTCGGCGCGCTGCACTCCAAAATCATGCAGTTCCCGAAGTCCTTCCCGCCCGAGGCTCAGCGGTATCTGTCTTTTACGCAGCAAATGTTCCCGCTGCCAATGGCCGGCGGCATTTCGACCGGCGTCGTGCACACGCTCCTCCTGTTCTTTGCTACCCTCAGTCTCATTCACCAGTCCTCCATCACTGATGTCACCACCACGCACGACATGAACGGCCGCCCGATGACTAGTTTAGACGTCTGCGTTGCCCTATACCAGCGTATGAACCTTCTCATCGAGGATATCTACGCAGCCCGTTTCGCGCAGACCACCGACCCGCTGGCCGCGTTTGGCTCTCCCGCCCCGCCACCACCCCACGAACTCGTATCTACGCCATTCAGCGCTATCCTCCTTACCGTTCCCGTTATCCCTCTGCTCAGCTCCCACCATGCCTCCGCCCTCATCATCCCGGCCTCTGGCGCTGTGCCGTGTCTCGAACAAACAGTGCTTCCCACACTGGACGACATGGGCATGGTTTGGGCTCGCGCGAGCCGATATGCTGCTGGCCTGAGGGGATGGGCCGAAATTGTTCGAGATCGAGGGATGGTGCTGAACAACTCGGCATCTCTTCCTTGGAAGCCCACCGATGATCCGCGCGGTCGAATCATCAACATGGCTTTTGATCTGTGAATGGTAGCGATTTTACCCCCTTTTTTGTCAGCATATTGCTGTCGGAGCGGGCCTGATCAGCAATATTCACAACTGTATTATAGTAGTTTTTGTTCTCTCATGAAATATGATCGCTTTGTCCCTGGTAAATTCATTGTATGTAGTACCTCCGGCTCCCAACCGGAGCAGGCATGAATCAACTAGAAGCAGACTGTCGATCCACCGTCAGCTGTATCGGAGGATGTGTGGGTGAACTCTTCTGCACCTCACCATCTATCCAACTTGAAAAGACAAAAAAAGTTTAGGAAATCCGGCCACCCAGGATCGAACTGGGGACACCCAGATAGCTATGATTTTACAGTCTGATGCTCTTCCAGCTGAGCTATGGCCGGTTGATGTTTGCTAGCTATGTGATTGCTAGAATTCATCTCTCGTCAACACAACAACCAGAAATCCGGCGAATCAAGTTGGATGACGGAAATTGCTCAGCTTCAAGAGCACAAGACTTTCCACTGGCCACAGCTCAGATGAGAAGAGAGCAAACATTCAGCAGCCGTGGTTGAACTGCAGATTCAATCGTCCGCAAAGCATGATATCTCTTGGCTGTGACATACCAGAAATCGCAAAGAATGCATGTGTATATTTTCAACTCGTAACTGCTCCTGTGTTGATCGCGTATTAGTCGTGCTGAATCTAGGCAGTCCAAACGCGGGACGTGGAATGGCGATGACACTCGAGAAACTTCCCCTCCGCGGTTCTGTCGCTTTTCCGTTTTTTTCAGTACTGCATCTGAATACCCTTCGTTTTTTGGAGAACCTACTACCAAAAACATGGATGACAGTCCGGTGAATAAGGTAACGGTGTTGTGAAGGCCCTATCAGGGACTTTGCGTTGCGAACTTTGTTGACTGGTTGCTTTGGACTGGTTAGGCCAACGCATTTGCCAGCGCTGCTGAGGATTTCGCAGAGAGGGGCCAGCTTGGAAATGCAATGGAAGCTCACTTTCGTGCAGCAGGTGAGTTGGTTTGATCCTCCTGTGGTCCACTACCTCCAATAGATAGACTGGTTCATCTGTTGCCTCACTCATGAACTGTTTTCCTCGTCGCATTTCAGAGCAATTCCTCTCTGCTGTGAGCTACACGTCAGACGCAGAAGCAACAAGGACTCTGAAGCTTCTTTACTCCAATCACACACGGCAGGGGAAAGACTTGCAACGCCGTTTGCAGACCCGCTCTCCATCCTCATCTCCACGCATCACTCCACGAGGCGTCCCGCCAAGACCGCAGTCGGCTCAATTCGTTTCGCACCAACCACCCCCAAAGGTTCCAGTCACAGCACATGATTCTCGGCGTCAGTCCTTCTCTTCGTCAAATGCGCCATCGATGCAAAGAGCGCCGTCTCAGTCATCCGACCCTCGGTTCCGGCAGCAACATGGTGGTAACAACCTCATGCCATTCAATCCCCACCATCAGGCTTTTCAACATCATGGTGGTGATAATGGAGGCGAAAGATCCGAGTTTGGCTCTCGCAACTACTTTGTGGGTCAGTCGCAGACTGGGAGTGAACTAGCCACCAGCATGTTCCGAGGCGGGGACCCAAGTTGCCCTGCGTATGGTGGTGGTGGCAATGGTGAGCAGTTGCCTCCAAACAGATTCATTACTTGATGAATGTGACACTCTGATAGATGCCGTCGACGGATCGCGGTTGAAACTCTCCTGGTTCTTCTTTCTGATATCTTCATGTTTCTGAAATCAGTGCTGAATCACGCGTCACCTGGTCCCGCGACGATGGCCGTTACTTCCCTTGACGAATCACATCGATCTCTCTCGCGCTCTCACACCATGGACTCTGTGGCTGACTCGTATTCTGTTGTGGCCAAAGGGCATGAGGTAAGGATGTTATCTATGAAAGACATTGAATCCACATGCGCCCTATTCATTCAATCCACAGGAAGATCCGGAAGATCCGTTCAACAAGTTTTGGGAAGCGGTCGAGAATCTTGTGGACAAGATATCGATTACTGGACCGGTCGCATTTGCTACAGCGCCAATTGGAAATTCGCCGCATGCTCAAGAAGTACGTCAAGCTGATACGGATCGATCTCATGGCAATTTGAACGCGTCTTTGCGGTCTACGCAGATGCTGAACTCATACCTGGTCGTGCCACCCACTGGCTCGTATCCTGTCGGACCTTCGCAAATGTCCATGACCTCCACCGTCAATGCATATGGAAATCCGATCTTTTACAACGGTGGGGTGGTCGTAAGCGAGAGTGATGGCGCAGGAGTGGTGGGCAGCATTGAGTCGAACTATTTCGGCAACGCGATGGGTACCTCAGTTGCAGATCTTGCCAGTAGTTCACGAAGAGCGGGACGAGGAGGAGTTAACTCCTTTTCAGATTCTGACAATGCAAGGATTCCACCAGATGGATCTGGACAAGGGGCTCGTGACCGCTCAAGACATCCAATGGGAGGTCCCCAGATAAGCAAGACGAAGGAGGAGTTGCTTCTTGAAAACCACCATCTCAAGCAGACACTCAACAATCTCACTCACCGTATGGCGTTGTTGGAACGCACTACCGAGGAGAACAACCTGTTGCGCTCATCTATTATTCAATTCCGACAAGATGTGCAGAAGCAAGTTAGTAGAGGAAGAAGAGGGATGGGGGTCTCCATGATATCGGGGAGAGATGGTGGCAGGGAACGGGACAGAGAGAGAGAAAGAGAGCTGGAGGCAAGAGTGCGCGAGCTGGAACTGGAACTTCGCACGGTTCGGGACGAAGGACAAAGAATGGTATGTTTTGTATTTCCAACAGCAGGTTTGCTTTTGCTGCTTCATTTCTCAAATTTTTGCCACCATTCCCAGACGACTGCCATGAACAAGTACAAAGAGCGGTGGGACAGGTTAAAAGAGTCGGCCAAAAAGAAGAAGGAAGCCGCATCCTCGTCCTCGGGCACCGGCGGCGCGGCTATTACGGATGACCCGATGAAGGCAGCGCGGCCGAGCCCATCTCCATCTCCATCTTTGCAACACCTGTATGGATCCACACCACCATCAGACATGTCGCATCCTCCTTCCCCACCTCCTACCACATACGGGACTTCGCCAGCTGATGATCACATGAGATCAGCGCTGGAAAGGGGTGGCGGTCACCAAAGAGACAGCGGAGGGCTACATGGACAGCCTCGCGGGAGCATCGGCACAGATATTCCACCTCCTACCATATCTAGCAACGTTGCAATGAGGTATGACGGAGGAAAAAGGCGCGCGAGTAATTCAGAAAGTCCTGTTACTCCGGGCGGCGCTTCTCCAATGGTGATCCCACCGCCATCCAATCCTGCGAGTTCAGGCAGCAACAGCATCATCAGGTCTTCCAGTGATTCTGCGCGTCTGGGAAGGAGTATGCTTAGCTTTGCCGGCGACAGGTCCTTGTTCTACTCTGCCACCAGCGGGTCTGGTTTTGAATGACAAAAAGAGTGTTGAAGTACACCTCCTCTTGCGGCGCTTGTCGTTGCATCCCCCGCTACTAGTTCAGCGTCCTTTACTGTTGTTTGTATAGCGCATCTTTTTGTTTCGATCATTAATCAAAGCTTCCTAGTACCCGCTACGTATTTTACCGACACTTGAGATGCACTTCGCAGTTGTCGACACGTGGCGCAGGCATGGAAGTTGGACGCGCGCTCGCTGACTCATTTAATATTACCATCTTGAGCAAAATGAGGTTCGGGCGAGATCAAGTCGAGGTTCACGTCGTTATTCCGCACCTTTGCGTACTTCAGACCATTTCATTTCGGCCAGAACAAAGCGGACGGGTTTGCCAGTCATACGAGGAACGATTGAGGAGATGGGAGCAGATAGAGGAAACAATGGCGCGTGGAATGGCACTCCTCTCCGCGGACAAGGACCAATAGCCTCGCCAGGCGCTAATCGGTCAGGGCCGACGACAACGCCAATGCAAGCCCGTGTTCTCAATATCTCATCGGGTTGGTCACCGTCGATGGAGACGCCATCACCTGGAAAAGAGAAGCGCGCTGTCACACCAGGACGCATAGCCAACCTGCTCCGCGCACAACATGCTGGGGTTTCAGGAAACGTCAGGTCGAGAAGTGACATTGGAATCTTGCGACCTTTGGATATGGCGTCTCCCATACCCCATACTTCCTTCACACAAGGATTTGCCTCGGAGCTAGCGATTGGCAACAAGAACTTCCCGCGGTGGGACGAGGACTTCGATGTTGAACCCTCCACACCGACACAGAGGGGCAAAACCACTTCCCGCAGAAAGTCTGGACTTCCCGACCGGAAAGCGCTTCGGACTAGACCACCATTGTCTGATCCACCAAAAGCGACTGCAAATCTAACGCCATTGCGGCCCTCGAGCGCGAATGTCAAGCCGTTACGCTTGTCAGAGGCAGGAGACAAGTGGCTCGGGCCTTTCCTAGGGGACAAAAAGTCCGCACGCCCTTCCAGTAAACGCCCAAAAAGGAAGCTTCTGAAAGAGAACAGAGAGGAGGCAGTTCCTGGCGCACCAGATTCGCATTTTGAAATTTGGCGACCTTCGGGAGCACACACCCCGAAATGTAACAGGAGTGCGAGTGCGCGTTCGTTTCTTAATCAGAATGAGGCGTTATCACCGTCTATGTATGGGCCCCCTGACTCGCCTTCTCACCTATTATCTACAAAGTCTCAGCGGCTGCCTCAGAAACGAAAGGATGTCAGCATTCAGCAACGCGGAAGCGACAAAAAGCCGAAGTTTGGCGACGACAGCACAAGCAGCGAAACATCACCATCACCGGCTGACCCATCAACGCCCCGTCGGGCACAGTCGCCGGCAGTGTTTGACGCCTTCTCAAGTGATGATTCGGGGCTCGAATCACCAAACATCCTCGGCTCCAACGACGTCTACAGCCAACAACTTCTGATGACCTACGACAACAAGTCTGGCAACGTTGATTCGGATGACAAAAACCGCTCCATTTCCGACCGTTCCCAAAACGCTGGTATCGACCAGCTGCTTGACGAATACGACTTCGAAGACCAAAGTTCCCCTTGGAGTTTTCTGGATCGGATCGATCAGCAGTCCACAGAGGATGTCCAGATGGCTCATTTCATGGCCGCGTCTGGGAAGGAGTTGGCGCTGGCTCCGAATGCTGAACACTTCATCATCAACCTTTTCAATGATAGCCTTTGTAATTTCGACAAAGCGTCATTTGTTCCACAAACGCTAGCCGATCTTCGCAATATACATGCTCGGCAGCAGACAAAGCACCCTCCGGCGTTCAATGGAGGCGGGTCACCTTTACCATTCCCACGCGTTGTCGATGGAGCCCATGTGCACAGGAATCTTGTGGAGAGACCGGAAACTCCAGTGAGGATACCCACACCAATACTGACTGGGATTACGTCAGACAATCACAAGAGTTTACTACCGAAAGATTCGGACAACGCACAAGCACATGCGAGAGAACTGGGTCTCGATGATGACATGTCCCCAGATTATCGGAAGCATTTGGAAAGTTCCGATACTCCAGTGGGCAAGCCTGTACCAGTACTGACTGGATTTACGTCGGGTAATGGCAAGAGTTTACCGAAGGTCTCGGACAACGCCCAGTCATGTGCGAGAAAGCTAGGTTTTGAGGATGCTCTCACGGACATAGCACCTGACCATAGGAAGCATGTGGGAAGTTCCGATACTCCAGTGGGCAAGCCTGTACCAGTACTGACTGGATTTACGTCGGGTAATGGCAAGAGTTTACCGAAGGTCTCGGACAACGCCCAATCATGTGCGAGAAAGCTAGGTTTCGAGGATGCTCTCACCGACATATCACCCGACCATAGGCAACATGTGGAAAGTTTCGAAACTCCAGTGAGCAAACCCATACCAGTGCTGGCCGGGTTTACCTCGGGGAATGGCAAGAGATTACCGAAGATCTCAGACGACGCCCAATCATATGCTCGGAAATTGGGTTTCGATGATGTGTTCACCGATATGCCACCAGATCACAGGAACCGTATGGAGAATTTCAGCACTCCAGTGAGCAAACCCATATCAACACTGGCCGGGTTTACCTCAGGGAATGGCAAGAGTCTACCAAAACTCTCAGACCACGCTCAATCATATGCTCGGAAATTGGGTTTCGATGATGTGTTCACCGATATGCCACCAGACCACAGGAACTGTATGGAGAATATCAGCACTCCAGTGAGCAAACCCGTATCAATGCTGGCCGGGTTTACATCGGGAAACGGCAAGAGTCTACCAAAACTTTCAGACCACGCTCAATCATATGCTCGGAAATTGGGTTTCGATGATGTGTTCACCGATATGCCACCAGACTACAGGAACTGTATGGAGAATTTCAGCACTCCAGTGAGCAAACCCGTATCAATACTGACCGGGTTTACATCGGGGAACGGCAAGAGTCTACCTAAAATTTCAGACCACGCTCAATCACATGCTAGAAGACTGGGTTTCGATGTGTTCACCGACATGCCACCAGACCACAGCGATCATGCGGGAGGTTTCGAGACTCCAGTGAGCAAGCCTCTACCAATACTGGCTGGGTTTACATCGGGTAATGGCAAGAGCCTCCCTAACATCTCGGACAAAGCCCAAACATATGCTCGGAAACTGGGTTTCGATAATGCCTTCAACGAAATGCCACCCGACACGCCAGTGGCGAAGATCGGTCGGGCGCCTGCCACAAATGGATTCTTCTCTGGAACCGGAAAGGCTTTGCCACAGCTTTCCACGAGGGCACAGCAGAAAGCTTTTACTATGGGATTTGGTGACGAGCTGTTGAGCGGAGTGTGCGAGACTCCGCTAACAAAGCACGCAGTATCAAAGAGGAGAAGGTTGATGACCCCAGCAGATCTCGAGTCTGGGGATCAATGTTTAAAGCCACCAAGTCCCATTAGTCTTGTATATCCTGACAGTCACGCTGACGCTGGTCCGACCAAGGAAGGCGAGGAAGCAGCTTTGAATGATCCGGAAGCAGAACTACGAATTGGCGCTGAGGAAATTCCAGCTCTCGTCATGGTAACTAGCCAAGACACACCAACTATCGTCGCCACAGCTGTGGGCGAGGGCAATCGCGAAAATGGTGGACAAGGGAAAGTGTTCAAATTGTCCGAATCCCTGCTGCGAACTCCCGTTGTCCCTCAAACCCCAACGCCACTGGGGCGAAAGGCCACGTTACGTACTCCGATGAGTTCCAACAAGAAGAAGTTTCAGCCTCTCAATCTCAAGATCAAGCAAAACTCAGCGCCTGGCACGCCATGCGCTCGCGATGGTTTCAAGAAAATTGTAGATTTATCGAGGGAAGTACACCTTGCTGTCAATAAAAAAGCCCCTCTGGCTTTGTTTGATGTGCGAGTGGACGCACCACGGCAGAGCCTCAGAGAAGCCTTCGGCAGACACAGAAAAGAATCAGGGGTCGAAACCCTCCTGGAAATGGGAGTCGGAGAAGACCTTGTTTTCATGACTTCATTGAAGGCACAAGCGTACAAGTTTAGTGCCTCTGATTCCTCCTTGTGGGGTGCCAAAGAAGCGCGGGCAGCCTTGCTGGCAATGGGTGCTTTGCCGAATCTTGCAACGGAGGAGTGGACCGCAAATCACTACCGATGGATTGTTTGGCAGTTGGCGAGCATGGTGCGGTCCTTCCCGAATCTCTGGCCGACGTATTGGCAAACTGCAACAGTGCTCGATCGGCTGCGTTATCGATATGAGCGAGAGATAAATCGTGCGGAACGATCCGCCATCAAACTAATAGTTGAACGAGATAATGTCCCTGATAGATATACGGTGCTTTGCGTTTCTCGCATCGCGCAACTGGAATCAAGCACCACTGGCAAAGCGGGTTGGGACATCGAGTTGACAGATGGTTGGTACATGATCAAAGCATCAATAGATTCGCCGCTATCCGAGTTGATACGAGAAGGCAAGATCGCGAACGGAATGAAGCTTCGTCTATGCAACGCCCAGTTGCTTGGTACTGCGGACGCATGCCCGATTTTGGAAGCTACAGATGACACCCGCCTTCGACTGAGCGCTAATGGAACTCGGCGTGCCCCGTGGGATGCCATGCTTGGCTACCAACGAGCACGTAATTTTGTCGTAGGGCTCCGCCAAATTATTCCTAATGGCGGCATGGTGCCTTGCATAGACGTTGTAATTTGCCGTCGATATGCTCTGCGATATTACGAAAAGCTTCCTGACGGCCGAAGCATATTCCATAACCAGAAAGAAGAGGAGGAAGCCGCTATGCTATGGCAGAGAGCTTATAACAAAGCTTTGCAAAGTGTGGTGAATGACGTGGAGAGGACCAAGCGCAATACCGGGGAGTCGAGCCGGCCGAACGAACGGAGCGGAGATGGGATATCACAGCTGCAGGACCCTGAGGAGCTGCAATGGGAGTTGGAAATGTCATCTGACCCTGCTGCCTTTGCAACGCGACTCCGAGCGGATCAGAGAAGCTCACTCGATACCGCTATTCGTATCTCGATGGAGAAGCATCAAGCACAGTTGAGAGACGAAATAAACGATCGAATGGAAACGGTAGCACCTCCGCGAAACGTAACCCAATTCATCACCATACGCATCTGTGACTATCCGCCAGACGGTATTCAGGTCCAAAAAACCAGAGAAGGGATTTTGACAATCTGGAACCCTGATGAGGCGCTCGTATCACGATTGCAAGAAGGAAAGCGTTTCAAGGTAAGCTCTTTTCCTCCTCCTTTTCAAAACTCGCTCTTGACATACTGAGATTGTCTTGGATAAAGATCTTCAATTTGATGCCTAAGGACAATACGAGGGACAACAGATTTTCCGTTAGTCTCAGAGCGCAGCGTAATTCCAAATACATCGAGCTGCCCATCACAGAAAGTAGGCTTGCGGACAGTTTGTACACGCCGAGGACTGTCTTGCGAGCGGATCACCTTTCTGGAGTAATGAGTCAAGCCGATGTTGATTTGGTGCTTGTAATCTTAGGTACATGGTCTTCGTGGACACGCAAGGCAATTTAAACCCTGATCGCTATGTCATGCAGATGCGGGAGAAGTTCGTGAGCACGTTTTCCAGAGTGTTCCTGCTCGATATAGCGCAAATGTGCTTTGCACAGATCAGTCCAAAGGACTTGTGATATTAGAAATTTCGTCAAAGTGTCGCGCGTCGATCGAGTTCAAGGTATGATGGGCACGATCGCTCTCTGTCGTGGATTGTCGTAAATTGACGCGTGGTTCTAGCCAAAGTCCATTTTGTTTTGCCGAAACCTCGAGTATGTGTATTATGACCGTGCGTTTGATATACACAAACTTAAAGATGGCAACGCGGAAATTGGCCATGTCGGTCGGACTGCGAAGGAGCGTGAGCTGCAGCGGTCGCTTCAGAGCTGGTGCGATAAGTATGTGTCTTGAGATTACATGCTTTGGTTGGCATTAGGCTGGCTGCTTTCCATGTGGATCGCTATCTCACATCGCCTTGTACAGGAATTCCGGCGAGGTTTCTGATCTTATATCGACCCATTGTGACTTATTGCAACGATATGCGTCATATAGTGGCTCGGCGGTCAAAGGGCGATCCTCTGAGATTTCAACGCAGTCTGGAGACATTTCCACGCAGCGGATGCCTGATTCCACATTGGACGCTACAAAGATGGCCGATCCCTCATCCGAACCTAGAGCGGATGAACCGGTGCATACACTGTATGGGCAGACCGAAATGCTCGCCACAGACCTATTGTCAATTTCCGGATGCATGTCCCATTTCGATTGGATGGAAAAGAGCGAGAAATCTTCATGCAATTCGCAGCTGAGAGTCTTGAAATTGAGCGTCGGCAATTCGGAGATTCATGAAACGAGTGATTGGGCTCCCGCATCACATACTTGGGTTCAAGCAAGCTTTGACAATGGAATCGCCGCTCACGAGCTGCATTTCCCCCCAGAGATGTCTGCCAAACTGCTCAACTTGATTCCTCGTATCGTTTTGACTCAGTTACTGACGCAAGAATGGACATTTGGGGTTCCCATCCATGGAGGTCATTTCTGTGCTCCGTTGGCAACCGGACGCGCCAACACCACAAAGATATGGAGTCTCGCTGCAGACACCATTATGCCTGTCGAAAGCATGCTCGCATCCGCCGTTGTCCTGAGTCAAGAGGATCTGGTGGCTCAATTCGATCGGTGGCTGCGAGAGAAGAAGGGGCCAGACGTGCTGGCCGAGGAGCAAGATTATGCAAGTTTCGTGACCGAGGATGTGTGCGGGCGGCAGAATGGTCATAAAGCGGGCGACAAAAGCACCCCTCTTCCGCGAATGATTTTCTGCGCGGATGAGTGGAAAATGCTGTCGGAAAGTCTATATCAGGAACTTGCGGCTCTTCCATTACAGGTAGGTTTTACTTTCTGGATCCCGTTTTTGGCCAACACAAGCTCATCGACCACTCTGTCCCGACTTCCTTAGCTCCACATCAGGGCGTTCAAAGGTGTCAAAAACCAGTATTTGGTGGAGGAACTTGGAAAACAGCTTTCTCATAGCCATATACTGTTGTGTATTGACCTCTTAAAAGACTCTTCTTAGCTTTTAGCTGCAATAACATTTTTCTAATCAAAACTGTTCGTTGCCTGTTACCAAAATAAATAAAAGGTACGTGCAGCCAAACAATACCACCATTAGCTACTACTCAGTTAGTATGTGTTAGATACCCAGTTGCACTAGTACATTCACCCCACCGCCTTTATAAGCCAGCATTTTCATTCATCCCCTCGTATCAAACGAAACTCTGAATCGTTTTATCTGGGTCACAGAAGGCCGTACGTAATGGCCAACGCGCCTTGGACGTGTCGCACTTTCGCTGCACACGACGTTCAGGATGCCAATAGTTTAATAGCGGCCAACGATGTCCGGAACAGCAGCCGCAGATTCGCTTGACGACTTTTGCCGAAATCTGTCTCTATCGTTCTACGAGGAAACAGCATCAGAACATCAAAAGTCGGTATGGGCAGCGCGCGAAGCCTATCACCAACAGATGCAATGCATCCACACTCAAATATTGTACACAATCACAACCGTGAAAGCGGCTTATGAGCGCAAATCAAAGACGTTCAACCTGGGAATCATGTTGCCGGACCTGGTCCCGGCAACCGGAGAATACACATTGCATGTCATGCTGGAAAGCATAGTGGGCGGAGATGGTCCTCTACGGGCGGAAAACGTTCAGGTTCTTTGTCGGCGGCCTGAACTTGTCAAAAAGACTTGGCCGGAGCAGTTTGAGAGCATAAAAGTCGGCCTTTCCTTCAAATTCGAAGAGGTAATAGATACGATTACGCCATCAGACTCGTTCCAGAAATTTTGTTCTGATTAGCTTCACCAGTAGTTGGCAATGATACTCCTGATTACATCTTCCCCCAACATTGCGCTTGTAAGAGAGATGCTGATCAACGAAAAACCGAACGCAACCGAGGACTGCTTTTACTTTGCAGCCGCTCCCGGGATCACAAAAGAACGCGTCTCAGCGCTTTTGCAAACGGACATTAGTCGCGTTGTTCAGCCGGATTGGGCCTGCACAGATGGATACAAGAGTGACACTGCTGCCAAGGTTCGAGAGCTAATTGGGACAGGCAGCTGATCAGGCGTTCTGAGACGGTAATTGTCTTGTTTTGTAGATAACAACGGGTTTCGCCCATAACTGTGAAAGCCGGCCTGATCTGCATGCCGTACTGGAACGACTTGAAAGCGAAGCCCGAGCATGATCGCAAAACATATGTGAAACAAGCCCTACCTGCTCAGTAGTATAGGCAGTCAGACGCAGTCTGCGAGGCCAGAAGTTACCCAAACAAACAAACGAGAACCATGCACCCGTACGAAACGGTTGATGCCGTGCTGATATTGATTTGACTACTTCCATGAGAAAACGCTGTTCGTATTACAATATATACATTTAGAGTACAGAGGTGGCAGTTTCACATAGGATCCATCGCAAAAGTGCAGAATGACAGAACGCAGAATGTATTGGTCTTACTGACGGATGATGCGATATCCGTTCTGTCAACATCAGCAACTGGCGGCGACAAGACAAATTGTGAAAATGGATGTTGAAGGGAGGAACTGCGGCTTTGGCGCAGGGTACGTTGATCGCTGTGTGGAGCCGTTCAATCGTCCTCCATATCCATGTCTTCGTCCATATCCATCTGATGACGCAAGTCTATGAGTGAATGTTTCTTGACAGAAGCTGAAATGAGCATTGACATTCACCTCTACTTCCATCTCGTCGTCTTCGGTCTGCGGTTGAGCCGTGTTTTGCTGCGTCTCAAACATCAGAGCCGCCTTCTTTTGAGATAGAGACATGTTTTCCAAGTCTTCCAGGCGTAATGGTGGGTTCAAATTCATTCGCTCATCGGCCTCGACAAATTCAACGGTGTCTACTATCACAAAGTCGTGCCAGTCGATAGATGCATATGCGACTAAGTCAATTGAAGGAATCGTCAGTGAAGCTGCCATTTGACGAGATTGGTTTTGAGAAACTCCGACGATACATACTGCGCTCCTGATCCGCCTCCTCTTCGGCCTTCTTCTTCTCCTCCTCTTGGTATAATCGGTATTCGACCCTCTCGGTGATTCTATCCAGAATGGTAAACTTGTCCTCCACGTTCTCCCGCAGCCTTTCATTGAGATTGGCGGGTGGCATAAGGACCTTCGTATACTGCTCAACGAGTTTCGTAAAGTACGGGAACAAACTGTGATTTGACCGCAGGAAGTCGAACTGGTAATTCCTCATTTCCCGTTTTGTCAGCTGCATCATGAATTCCCGTCCGTTGCGAGCAATGAACTGTGCAGTCAGTTTTAAGATATCGAGATCTTGGGCAGAGATTGATGGCATGAATGCTACGAATTCGTAATGTGGGGGCTCTTTCGGGACGGGTTTCGAGGGGATTGCGGTTGGTGCAGCTGCCTGCTCCGGTTTGCTCTCCTCGACTTTCTTCTCCGTTGCTGGACAATTCGAACGATGAAGAACGTCAACTCTTTCAGACAGAATAAATGGGAGCCACTTCAATAAGGTGACATACCTCGTCCTTCTCGGACCTCCTGCATCTTGAAGTCATAGTATGCACGATATGGGTCGCTTGGGTTCAAGAAGCAGAATTTGGGGTTGTGTTTCTCGCGCTCCCGTATTCGCTCTTCGAACTGAGGTCCACTTCGAGCCACATAGTCGGCAGTCTTATCCACAATATCTACACAGATCGATGAAAGTAAGACGAAGCTTTTCGAGCACACAGAGGCCGAATAAATATCGTACTTTTGATTTCAGGTGGTGGGTAGATCATTGCCTGAGGTTCGCTTGGCACAGGGCCGTTCGGGACACCGTTGGTTGCTACTGTAATCCCCTCCATTAGAAAAATTCAAGCTACTTATTGCTCTCTATATGGGAGTTGTGCTAGATATACGGTTCTGTCTTTTGATTTAACAACATAGAATGAAATGGGGAGCTATCCTGGCACCTCTGTCGATCGACCCAAGCCACTTCTGTAAAGCGCGCATGCAGTTTGTTGGATGGCAACCTGTTAAATTCTCTGGTCATAACCCCCACAAACGGAAATCATTTTGGAAATGGCAGAAATAGAAGTCGCCGCGGACGGAGTGGTTGATCCCTCCAAGCTTCCACAGAAACGTTACTTTCGGCAACGGTGTGTCTTTTCTGCGTTGATTTTTGTTTGATTTTTTTCTTTTTTTTGAGGTTTTGTTTCCTCGTAATGAATGCTGACCTGAAACTTTTACCATAGCGCTCACGCTAATCCCTTCTCGGATCACCAATTGGAGTAGTGAGTAGCATTCTCGATCTTGCTTGGGGAAAGTTGTGAGTGGTTTTCATTAATTGTCTTGGAACCAACAGTCCAGTACGACCCGAGGACTATGACTGGTCCAAACACTACCCAGCACACTTCCCGACACAACCAGGACAACAGCAGCGATTCGTCGAGTTTGCTGACATAGGTCAGTTACGTCACGGGACTCTTGTCTGTGATGATCTTTGTCGTGCTTCTAACGCACGACGGTTACCTTTCTGTGGCATCGAAACAGGTTGTGGATATGGTGGACTTCTCACATCGTTGTCACCACTGTTCCCATCAACGCTGATGGTTGGAATGGAAATCCGAATCAAAGTGGAGGAGTATGTGCATCGTCGAATTGAAGCACTCCGGGAGCAGAACAAAGAGAAGGCCATTGACGAAGCACACTCTTATCAAAACATCTCGGTGATGCGAATGAACGCGATGAAGTTCTCGCCAAACTTCTTTCACAAGGGCCAGCTATCAAAGATGTTCTTCCTATTCCCGGATCCTCACTTCAAAAAGCGAAAACACAAGGCGCGAATCGTCACGTCTACCCTTTTGGCCGAATACGCATACATGCTTCGCGTAGGTGGCATTCTCTACACGGTCACGGACGTCAGAGATCTGCACGAGTGGATGGTGAAGCACTTGGACGAGCATCCGTTATTTGTTAGAATGTCCGAGGACGAACTAAAAGATGATCCCTGTGTGGCATGTGTCATGGTCGAAACTGAAGAAGGAAAGAAAGTCGAAAGAAACCAGGGCGACAAGTTCCTGGCCGTGTATAGACGGATTGAAGTGGACCCCAGCATGGACTGGAAAGGCTTTAAACCAATCATTGGACAGGAGGGCGAAGCTGACGGGAAGGAAGCGGCCGGTGGTAGCGAAGAGTAACATAGTATACATGTTGGCGAGCGCATTTTGTCCATAATCTCATTTCCACATCGACATCAATTCTTTCACAGCGAGCAACACATTATTCTTAGATGGATACATTTTCTTTCTCAAAATACATAATTTCAGTCGTTAGGTACATAATGGTCATTCCGATTGGTATCAAGACTGCTTAGTCGCAGGGGCGGGTTTTGCAGCTGGAACAGGTTTTTGTGGACCGTTGTAGCCTCCCCTACCACGTGCGGCGGGACCCCGGAATCCGTCGCCCCTGGTACGCATGCCGTTGTCGTGGAACGAACCGCCGCGGGCAGCGTAGGCACCACGAGGAACGTTGTTGTTTCCTACGAACCGCGGTTTACGACGCTCTTCCGCGTGCACGGTTTGTCCGTTGACAGAAAATGTGTTTCCAATTGCTTGTTGGGCCGCCTCCATGGTAGTGAACTCTACGAACGCGATATTCTTCGTGCAACAAGTTAGGCAAGGGTTCAAATACAGGAAAGTACACAAGTGGAAGATACCTTGGTGGACACCAGATCGATGTTCTTTACAATTCCAACTTTCGAGAAAGTCTCGTGCAACGACTTCCGGTCAATGGCGTCGTTGATCCCACGAAGATAGATTGAAAACTTTTCCCTGTCATCTATAAAATCATACGTTAGACTACATGTACCATAACGAGTCCCACCTTCCTTGTCAGATTCGATGAACTTTTGCCGAACCACATACCTTCTGCTGGCGTCTGCTGCTGCATGGGAGGTTGCTGTTGGTATGCTCCTTGAGGAGCCCTTTTTTGCTGACGATTGTGGACTTCACGGAAACCCCCATCTTTCTGATCATTGTGAGACGAGTCTTCGCTCGAGACTGATTCTTCTTCGCGCTTCTCGACGGTCTTTACGGCAGGCTTCGGTGGGGAGGCCGGGCGTTGGTTTGTGGCAGTAGCAGAAGGGGTGGTGTTCGTGGTGGTAGTGGGCGCGGGCTTGGCTTGTGCCTGAGACGCTGGGACCGCGACAGCTGGCTGCTTGGCGGCGAGGTTAGTGGCGGCCAGGCTGGCCCAGGTTTTTTGCTTTTGGGCTTGAACCGCAGCCGCCGTAGCCTTTGGGCCGGACTGCTTTCCAACGCCGTTCTCGGTGATCTCTGCCTCTGCCGCGGTGCTACTTTTCTGCTCATCCGCCAGAGGTGCTGCGGGGGGCGCTGTGCCCTGATCCTGATTCTGACTCGTTTCCTTCTCGGGGGTGTGGCCTTCCCCTACCCAATCGTCAGCAGGAGCGGGTGCGTCAGAGACAGGAGCGGCGGATTCAATGGGAGCAGGGTCAATCTCATGGGTGGGGTGGAGTTCCTCTTTGGCGGGAGATGGAGCGCGTGCCTTTGCCGCCGTCTTGCGCGGAGTGACAGTTTTCTGCTCAGGTTCGGCCGAAGGCGCCTCGTGGGACGAAGGGTGTACCGGCTCTTCTGGAGCATAGTTGTCCATAAGGTCGAGGCCGCCAGTGGGATCCTCCGCCTCCTCGTACTCATTGTCGATATCTTCTTTCAAGAAGCGAAAGATGTCGTTCAGAACATAATATCCGTTCGGCTGCTCGGCCAGGAAAAATGTTTGTGCAAATTTGTGGGACGCTCCTCCGTTGTTCGACATTTCTCCCAAAACTTGCACGACGATTCCCCCGTTCAAGGATCCCTGACTGTCGACATTGGACACCAGGACTTTGCAGTCCTGAAAATCGAGGTCGACGATGCGACTGTGGATTTCCTTTGTGATGAGAATGAGACCGCGGATGTTAGTTCAGAGTCCGAGGAGTTCCGCACAAACACAAGGTTGGAACCGTCTGGCTGTCATTGATCCGGATTCAAGCGCCAATCCACAGCGCTTTATCCCAGGGACTCAACAGCAGGCGAGTGATTGAGGTCAAAACTAACCTGCTGACCATGGTAAGTCTTTGCGGTGGCCTCACCCTCGTGGCCATGCAGGAACGAAGACTTTTTGTTGTAGAAGCAGTGCAACCTCTGCTGATCTCTATTGAGGAACGTGTAGTATTCCTGGACAAAAAGCCAACCGACTTCGAACGCGTCGACCTGTGGAAAGCAAGCAGGGTAGAATCAGCATATGGATTCAGGCTCACTATTCAGGAAGCTGGGGAAAAGCCTAGAGGGCTGCGACTCTCACCTTGGCTTTTTCAGCAGGTCCGGCGGAAGAGGATGCAACGGCTGCGGTCATGATGGCTGTATAGGCAAAGTTAGGATCGGTAAGCGAGTGATCGATCATGCAAATGCAGCCTTTGGCCTGCTAGGTTCAAGTCCACCCAAACGCCGGCACCCGAAGAAAGCGCCTTACCTTCTGCGAGGAGAATGATGAAGGATGGAGGAGCCTCGGGGAAATCGACGAGATGGGCGGGGTGGGAAAGCCGGGGGGGTTTGGTTGTTGAGGGAGGATGGGAATTGAGAGATGAAGCGTTTGTCCTTCCGTTTGCTCTCTCGCCCCCTTTATGGCCTGCGCACTAAGTCACAATTGGGGAATATATATGGAACGCCATATGCCAAATGTAGGCGGTGATAACCGTCGCTGACCAATATTCTCGACACAAGGCCAAATGGGGCCTGATGAGCTTACCAGCCACAATGCTGAATCAAGTCACTGTTTCTAGCTGCTGCGCAGAGACTCCAAGCCACAGGGCATTTTTGGACAAACCAGCGCGAACGCGAAAACCTCCAATTGTACGGAAATGATGGGCAAAAAACTGTCAGTCTGTATGAAAAATCAGAGTTGATTCGTTCGCAGATTCCGGCTGGTTTCCGGCCATGGTATCTTTTTTTCTTGAAGATGAGTTGCACCCTTCATATAAAGCCCCAGAGGCGGGCCTCATGGGCCGAAATGAGCGTGTCCAACACCGGGCGACAACGATAGAGCCATGAGACTTTCTCGGAAACACGCAGCAGCAACTGTTGTTGCCGGCTTCGTTCATGCCGATGTTATACTGGCTGCTGGCCCCAACATCCCCGCGCTGCGGACGCTTATGACGGATAGCCGCTTTGTGGGCCTCATAAGGTATAGGGCGAGCGCAAGGGGCGAGATGCTGACAAAGATGTGACGGGCCGGGACGCGAGATACGGTCAACAACGCGTGCTTGACATTGTGTTTTAACTAATTCATGTTTGTTTAAAATCTTAGCCCTTGCGATACCGGGGGATCAGTCCGAAGCACCGCAGCCGAATGGATTCGCACGGTTTTCCATGACGCGGCCACTTTTGATAAAGCTACCCGTACTGGGGGAATTGATGGGAGTTTGTACTGGGAGATGGAACGTGCAGAAAACGGCGGACGCGCCATTCCTACCACGCTATTGCAATTTGATACCTTCAAGCAGGACGGGATTTCCATCGCAGATATGACAGTCCTTGGAGCAGTGGTGTCCATCATGGTAAATGCCTACCCTTTCGTCGTCTATGGCTCGTGCGTTTACTGATGACTCAATCTCCTGCAGGCCTGTGGTGGGCCAGAGATCCCGTTCCGCGCGGGGCGCTTGGATGCTTTCTACGGAAATCAAAAAGATCTGACTCCCCTTCCAACACATTCGCTCGCGACCCACACGCAGATGTTCTCACGTATGGGCTTTAGTTCCACAGATATGATCAAGCTGGTCGCCTGTGGCCACACCGTCGGCGGAGTTCACGGCGAAACTCACCCAGAGCTCACTAATGAGCGGGTCTCTGCGTGGGATAGTACTCGCGCCGCCTTTGACCATAATGTGGCAGCCGAGTGGATTAACGGAACGTCTGTAAACGTCCTGGCCAGGCCACTGGGTGTTGACGAGAAGTTTGGCTCGAGGTCAGACGCCCGAATCTTCGAGATGGACGGCAACACTACCATGCGCGCACTTGCTGCGTCCCGCCAGGCGTTCAATGAGGAATGCAAGGACATCTTCACACGAATGTTTGACGAAGCGGTTCCCGGAATCCCGCAGTTGACTTCGACTGTTCTGGCCCCCTTCCCGGTCAGCATCGGATTCAATGTCAAGCTCCGAAATGAACGCTTCTTGATCGAGATCGGTTCCGCAAGATTGTGGAAGATGGCCGGAACGCACCGGCGAATCAACATTGGCTACACTACCCGCAACGGTGATGCTGGCTTGCCAGACAAACTCTTCCTCAGACCTCTCCGCACGCTTATGGGAGGGAACCTAGAAATCATCGACTTCAGCGGTCGAGGTGGCTTCGATCCAGTTGCTGGAGTATCCAGTATCACGGTGACGGTACTGATGAATGATGGTACCCTTTTTGTCGATCGGGATCAAGCCACTGTTGTTCCTGTCGGGGATACGATCAACATTGATCAGGGAGAGGACTTTACGTGCATTTTGCCTGCTGCGAATGCCACTTCTCGTGGACTCAGCATCACTGTCGCAGTTCTGGGCAAACCGAAGGAACAGGTGTTTTTCCTCTACCGACACATCGGCCGAGGTGAGACGACCAACCAGCGAATGCCTGCTACCTACCTTCGTGCTCGTGAGGGCACAGGATACCAGTATTACGGTGCATCTATACCGGACGTGAACGCATGGGACAACGGTTTGGGTTTCGGAATCTTCGGCGCGGAAGTGATCAAAAACAATGGTGAAACGAGGCAGGACTTGAATCAGGGCAAATGGTTCAATATCGACAGATTCAACGACTGCAAGGTGGCTGTGCCTCCATCTACCTCTGCCACCATGGCCCAAGCGACAACCACAAGTACCGACGTATCTGTCACTACCACCGAAGTTGCCACTGTTACTGAAGCATCAGCTATGACCGAACCGGATGCGCCTTCGAGTGCGCCCATAACATCTAGCAGCGCTGGAGTGCCATCCACGACCGAGAATACCCATGTCTCGCAGTCGTCGGCTCCTTTCCCTACATCAGCTGCTTCGGAACCTGGCTCGTCTCTACAATCCACATCAATCGTGATGGCGACCTCTTCTTCTAGCCTGGGGTCTGACGGCACATCGACCACGGTAGCCACACCAACGGAAACGGGACCCTGCGCTACAGACGCCGAATCTCCTCTGATCGTTACCATTACAGACTTGGTACCGGTACCCAAGCGAACAACTCCTTGCACAGATGGAGAACTAATAACCACAACCGAGATGCAAGACGTTACCACACCAGTTCACACTCAGCCAGCGTCGGCCACGTTACCACTGAACCCTCCAGTGTACCCGCCGTCAGCGACATCACCCAGCACTCCTGATGATGAATTGCCGGTTAGTGGCGCCGCCATCGGCGTATCTAGTGGTGCGCTTATATTCTTCCTACTTGGGTCGCTCGCTGCTATCAACGTGTAAACCCATAGAGTAGTCTGCCTTTTCCCTTCTACTTATTCCCTTCTCAGCATAGATAAAACTATTTCACTGTAGAATAGCTGATAAAGTGGCATGTAACTCCATTACCACATGAGCCACGCAACATTTCATTCGAATCTTTACCGTCGCGTAACAGCGCAATCGCATCGTTTGAGTTCACAACAGTGCAAGTTGCACCGCGCAAAGTTAGGATACGCGATCTTGAGAACAGATTTCTGGCCAATGGGAAAAGGAATCCCGCTCTGATTGTTTACAGTTGTTTCAGCTGGTGTGCATGTAGAGTTGCAACCTTCACTTTGTGTTTGTCGTGCTGAGGTGACGACCTCCCGCTATGTAGCTGAGCCAACGCACTGCTACTCCTCGGTCTCGCCGAGAATGTTATATATGCGAAACCTGAAGGCATTGAATTCCCATTGTTCAGTCACGCAACAATGACTCTGACTTCTCAGTGTGCACGGCCCAGGTCAGGTAACTGCGTTCCATTGTCAGCCGTTCCTTGGCGTTCAGCATATCTTTGCGAGATGTTTGGTGCACTTGTCATACCCCGGAACGTCAGATTAGCATTCACCGCCAGACTAGGATGCTCTATTACGAGCGCTATGAATTGGAAGAAATTAATTTGATGATTGTGTCCGTTCGATTCCAGGGAATCGGCTCTTTACCACCAAACCCGGACATCTCCGTGGTCTGTTCGAGCACCCGCTATTCGTTGCCTAATGACTTTGACCGTCCGGTCCGCAACACGTATGGGGCGGCAAAGGCTACAGATAGATCTCGCTGGTTTGCGAGGCGTTGTCAGGCTCGTTATTGCCGTCCTGAGTTTGAGTTAAAGTCCTTATGCCGAAAACACCGTCTGTTCTTTCTTTTCGCATGTGCGCAGCCATGGAAGAGGTAAGCTAACATGTCGTGACTGATGAGGCCATTATCTCCTGGCGCCATAAGGACCAGATATTGGGGATGTTGACAAAGGATATTCAAGAGCAATTTAGTTCTGGTGACCTGAAAGTCCCACATCCGAAGAACGAACGAATTGGTGTGGCTGAGCGTGGCGCAGGAGCGCGGCTTTTCACCTACAAATGCTGAGCTCTCATCCATCCTTCTTCCTCTCCCACACCGCGCCAAGGCACAGCCTTTCGCGATACATCCATGCTGAGAAGACGGTAGAGAAGTAAAGAGGTCTCTTCATACGTATCCTACTCCCTGCTGCTAATCCGACATCTCAATCTGTCTACAACGACATCGATATCATCATGGCTCAATTGCATCCTTCCGATCGCGCACTTCGGGCCAGAGAGCAAAATACCACTTGCCGGCAGTTCCTCACAATTAAGCCAAGTACCCCACAGACTGGAGCATTCAAAATTGACTTGCTACTAGAATCGCCGGCGTCTGTATGCACAGAGAGTACCTCTAGGGTCGACCAACAATACCCCACCCCGCCTGTTTCAGTCTCGAGCAAAAACAAGAGCGTGGCTCCTCGGCTGAGCCTTGCAGAATTTGATGACCAAGCATGGGGATCATTGCTCCGTCCCGCCACACTAGATGATAAACACGGGAAAACGAGAAACGCTCGACGTGCGCTAGACATAATAGGCAAAAAGCACAGACGCGAACTCAAACGAGAAAAGTCTCAAGACCGAGAGAGCGCTACAGAAATGTACACTCCCAGCGAGCAGGTACGCATTCAATCCTCATGGTCGAGATCTTATTTTTCAAATTTGCAAGGAAGCTTTCTAATCGAAAAAATCAGACACACCCGATATCACCGTTGGCTGCAGGACCGGAAGATGAAGTCTCCCTAGCATCCACGCTACATGGATATGGAGGTCTTGGCAAAAGAGTGAGAAAGCAGAAACGCCAAGTCACTGGCAAATCAGGGGATGTGAAACCAAGGGGATCTTTTACCCATGAGCAAAAGTCCAATACTGAGTTAGCATCATCCGTTGACCGTCCTGAAAAGCGTTATAGCTCCAACTACAAGCAAGCGGTGGGACCCAGCCCCCCAATAGCCAAACATGATGATGAGCGTGCACAATCCCTTCAACAAATGCCAGCAGAGGCGAGAATATCTGGGAGATCTGGTATGCAAACTCCACACTTCGGTTCGGCAGGCTCTGATTTTAGAAATGTAGGGTATCCCCGTGTGTGGTGCACCAATCGACAGGAACTAGCGGAAGGTGAGACACTAGTCACTGTGAGGACCGCAACGCCTGCTTACCTTCCCTCGACGCAGGATATGCTTTGGACAAACGATTCATACAGTATCAATCTGGGAGCCAATATCAGTTTGAAAGCTTCAAAGGCGGTGAGCCCATACGAGTGGCGACGGCAATTCTTTTGGCAGGTAGGTCTTGCCACCCAACTGCCAAGAGAGCTGGAAGTGAGACGATAAACGTGCAGGTTATAATTCCCCGCGAGATGCTTTTGTACCTCACGCATTTGTAACGCACGGCGGTGGGAAGAATGCGGTCAACGCTCGCTCGCAGAAGGCTCCAATCTCCCTTTCCTCCTCGCAGCTGAGGACAGACTACAACATCGAGGCGCTGCTGAATGCCATGAAATTCAAGCGCGATGTCATGATTATTGTGGGCAAGGACTACGGACTCTTCCAGCTACCTCAGGGGATAGCTTATGCTGTGTTAGCCTACTACCGCATTACTCATATTTGGGCGGAGAAGGATGCGGGACATGTTCGTTTCAAATGTCGATTTGAGGTGAGCCCAGCTTGTGACGGCGAGAGAGCAAAGATCTTGAATTAAATGTGGGGCAGCTTTCTCCAAATCAGAGTGATAATATATGGCACCTAAGCCAGCAAAATAAGAAGGATACGACTTTCTGCACACCGGCAGAGGACTACGTTTGTACTGCTTGTGAATCAGGCTCCCCACGTGTTTACGACAAGGACATATGTTTGAAGCCCGAATGCCACTTGTTCTGGATGGTACGGTGGGTTGTCTTCTGCTCAAAGGTTGTCAGAGAGACCGCTCAAGCACTTGCCTTAGGCAAAAGAAATCGACGACTCAAGCAATGGTGACTTCGTGTTCCGCCCGCCAGAACCGCAAATGAAGATTCGGGCAGCATTCCTTGGCTCCACGCTACTAGCTTTTGAGTATGAGCTCGCGACTGCAGATCATTGAATTCGCGAAACTGACCAGTGTCACGATCGTCGGATGCAGTTATGAAGCTAAGCCCCGAGATGTGGTGCCCTTACAACCTACACGGTTACAAAGCGAACGGATGTCGGTGTGTCAGTGGTGCCCTCGTTGTGGCAGACTGTCTCGCCGGATTCATTCCAACACTTGGGTCTGCGAGAATTGCGGTGTGAGTAAACGCCTTCGCCTATGCCCGTCTTCCTTGATGATCTTCTGATCGTGTACGGAAACGTCAGAGACGGGAGGATTATGTCCTGCCAGTCATCTCGAAGTTTGAAACCATTCGGTTGCCAAAGGTCTTGAATGAAAGATTTGGGTGCCTTCGGATGGCATCCGCCACCGGGATCATGGGCTACCTGGTCTATATGCATTCCTCGATGCCAAGTTCGATCGAAAACAGAGAGAGTTACAAAGTCATCTATGTTCTACCGGAAGGCGGGGAAATCCACCACCTCCTCACAAGCCCGAGCGGAAGCCCAAAGGTGGACAGAATATATAGTGAGATGCAAAAAGCAAGACTGGAATTTACGCGGAGACCGGTCAAAGCTAGAAGTAAGTTTCGTTGGATTGATTGGCGCTTTGCTAAACCCACCGTGACGTGACTGAGGATTCCCCTTCGCAGTCCAGAGTATGGTCACATCAAATTTTGTGCGGAATTCCGGTGAGGCGTACGGTAAGTTCATCATGACAACATGGTGAATCACCAAGACATGGTTTAACATGGGTGCACGTTAGCGCAAGCTTCAGTACTTGAAGCAAAACCCATGTCAGGGAATCAAGATGTGGAAATGGAAGCGATCCAACTGCTTCAAGATGCGGCCAGCGAGTTTGGGACAAGATATAATCAATGCCACCATAATCTTACTCTACCCGATGACAGTGAGTAACCACTACCGTATTGGACTTGCGTTTACGGTTGCATCATACTGGTACCGGATGCAGGAAAAGAAATGCATTGGCATGACGATGGCGAGGACCGCGTTTTTGGGCCTGTTTCCTGCCTCAGTCTCGGATCTGATTGCGTGTTTTGTTTCCGAGTGAAACCGCAATGGGTCAAGAAAGGTCCAGGCACTACAAAGGTCAAGAAAGTAGAAGGAACTGGAAAACTGGTGTTGAAACTCCGTCTAAGGCACGGCGATATACTAATTATGGTTAGTTCGCGCATTTCTAATCACTGCAGTTGCAGGCTCACCCGCTCTGACTGTCTCGTTGCGACAGGTTGGAAAGAAAGTACAAAAACATTACGAGCACTGTGCCCGACCACAGGGACATCGAATTTCCGTCACGACAAGGACTTTGATCAATCCCGAGACCGTAATCACTCAATCCGAGCGCGATAGTCTGACTGCACTGGAAAAAAGGTACAATGAATCGCGTAAGACTGTTCTGGAGGGGGTATTGGTTTTCGACGGGTGCTCGAAACCACTTCCCCGGCGGGCTTTTCTTTCAGAGGATAACGATTCTGTGGTCGCCAATGATGCGGACGCGATGGCATGCGCGAAAGCTCGGAGCGCAGCGATGATTCTCCAAAACATGAAACCAGCTGCGCCCAATGCGTCGTACGCAAATAATTAAAGCACTCGCAAGGCAGTAAAACCTTAGCACTTTCAAAGTGATTCAACGGATACGTCCCTCATAAAAAGGGCCGGTGCAGTGCAGTATGCGATATTCATGCAACATTTAGGTTGTTCATAAAGATATATCTACACCGTAAACCCGTCTGAACGTGGTTGCCACGTAATCAATTGCGCACGTGGCATGGAACATTTTTTTGGCACCCAGCAACGTCAAAAATCGGAATTTCAACACGTTCGGGAAAAACGGCGGGAAACGCGAAGTTTTGAGCATGGGGAAAACGAAAGCGCCGATTTCATCCGGCGCACATCAGTTGGCGGGCGTCTGAGAGCCGGGGACATAAAAAGAGCGGACGGACATCGCTAAAACACTTCCTTCCCATGTTTCAGAACCAAACGTTTCAACAACAAACTCCTATTTCAAGGACAAGTCCTTCGATCAACAAGCGCCAGTCCATAAGCGCCAAACAACAATCATCAAGCGCCAAACATCGATAATCGAGCGCCAAAATGACTTCCAAGTTCCAAACCATGTGCCGGCGTGATCTCCATGCTGTTGTCCGGAGATTCAACCTGGACCTCGAAGCCGCCAACCGGCTAGCAGAATTTGAGGTGCCAGAGGGATCCATCGGCTGCGAAATCCTCGTTGAAAACCGGCGCAACCAGCACCTCTATGGACAGCTTTCCGGCGATCAACTCGTGGAACTATGCGATCTTCCCCGGGACCTGTCGCCAACCACTTTCACAAGAGAGCTAGACCAGCTGGCGACTGCCTTCCAGGCGCTTTCAGTGCGCGCCCCGGTGGGATTTCACGGATCAATGCTGGCGTACAATCCTGTCGCCGACAAGGCATATGCGCTCGGGGACCCAGAAATGTTCTTGACGCTGAAACGGAGACTCCCAGGCGTCACCCCAGAGACATCATGAGAGTCTTGCAGTCAGCGTTCAGCTCCGTGCCCAAGGGTATGTCATTTCTGATGGGCTCATTAACAGGCGCTTAACTGACGGACGACTTCTTCAACCAGGCGCCAAATTGAGGGAGGGCATTGTGGAGACAGACAATCATCGGGCTCGCTCCCGGAACATCCTCCGTATGGGATTTGAGGGCGATCCCCTAGCACCGAACGCTGTCCGTGATAAGCTCACCAAGATGCTTCTCGCCATCTACAACAAGGCAAACAAGGGTGGGAAACAACATCAGCGCCTTCCGTGGGCAACAATACAGACCCTGGACTCCCCGGTCATTTTCACAAACATGCCGCCATTCATCCCATATGGCCAACCACTCAAGACCATGTCGCGAGCGGCTGCACAGTCCTGGGTGTTGTATTATCCGATCATTGGCGCCATCAAGAGGCCGAAAGTGATAACGCGTGGTGAGTTAGCTTGACGCCCGTTCGTTTAACCAAGCGCTTCTCGTTTTGGCGCTTATGATCTCAACTGAGCGCTTCTCCATTACCATTCTCCTTTTTTACAGAAATGCTGTTTGGAGAACCCCACCCATCAGATCCACTTGCACGTGACGCCAAAGCTCGACCTTTCCTCTTTTTCCACGAAGCGACAAGGGCAAAACTGACAGAGCTTCCTTCAGATGTATTACCTTTGGCGCAAGAGGAGGAAGAAAAGGCAACAGTTATATGGGATGACCCAATGGACGTGGACATCAGCGCCCCAATTGAGGAAAAAGCCCCTTCCAAGATGGAAGTCGAGCCGGTCATTGAAGAAATCGAGCCGGCCATCGAAAAAGCTGTCCCAGCAATGGAAGAAGCCGTCCCCGTCCCAGCCATCGAAGAAGCCGTCCCCATCCCAGCCATCGAAGAAGCCGTCCCCGTCCCAGCCATCGAAGAAGCCGTCCCCGTCCCAGCCATCGAAGAAGCCGTCCCAGTCCCAGCCATCGAAGAAGCCGTCCCAGCGGAAATCCCAGCACCCCAGGGCATGAGACTGCTGGAAGTTGCCGACCTCCCACTGAAAACAGTCGCTCGGGCCCTCACGAGTGTTAGGTCAGCTGTGACCATTGAGGTTGAGTCCAGGCGCCGTCGCAAACTGATGAAGCGCTCTGATGCTTCAATGCTTGCAGCAGCAAGGGAGAGGACGTAAGTTCACAGGCGCCAACTTCAAACATCAAGCGCTCATGAGCTCACATGTTTTTCAGGCCGGTGTCAATGGGGGAAGAAGAAGAGGCCGCAGACAAGGCGTTGATTCTTCCTACGATTCCGGCATCCAACAAGGATCGTGCTCATTGGCCACTGGCGCTTATCGAGGCTCAACAACCGCCAATCCCATTTGTGGCGCCACCAACACCGGGAGGACCATATTCGCAAAATTACCCATTTGGCAATGGGTGGGTTGGGACACCGATTCTTTTTGATGTTTGACAAAGATGCAACGCATCGCAGTGGCATCTTCGATCGGGCCACCCCAGCATCGAACAAGAGCATCTGAGCAGCTTTTGGTTTCAAACCCCGCGCTGGCAATGTGTCAGCCCCGAGATTTCATCACAAATGGCATCATTGCCAACCTCGTTGGTCACGGACAAATCCCCCGAGATTTTTGGATTGACGACACAACCATTCATGAGTGGATGGTTCTCCTCGAACATCGAGGACAACGGCATGTTGAGCACTATCCGCTGGTCTACACGATTGAGCCTTCCATTTGGAAAGCAAATGTTCAAGACACTCAGAACTACCATAAAATCCTCCCGGTAGGTCCAAAACAGGCGCTTGTCGAACAGAAGCGCTCATCAAAGAGAGGCGCTTATCGGAGGGAATTTGGCGCTTCCAATCTGACTTGACATTGTTCTTTCAAACAGGCCCGCCTCATTGTTGAGTCTTACGACATCATTGTGCTCCCATATAATCATGGCGGCAACCACTGGAACCTCATTTGGATCGATAGGAGGGTTGGGCAGGGTTTCCTCTTCGAGCCGATCAAGAGCACGCATCTTGATGCCGAACAGAAGAGAGCGGTTAGGGTGCTTGTCCAGGAGGTTTGGAAGACACGTCTCGGTCAACCATCAAAGCTTCCTTTCACGGCGATCTATGGGAATCAGACAGACGTGACCAACTGTGGGGTTTACTGTTGCATGATGGCAGATGCCATTATCTGTCGAGGCTGTGGTCAGAATGAATATGGCGCATTCTCAACCCTTGATGCCATGTGGGCAAGGATCTGTTGGTCTGAGAGTATCTGAGTAGATGATTGAGGAAGCTTTAGGGTAGGTGACTGAGCAGAGCAACGAAGTAACTTAATCCCGCTCTTATTGGAGAAAAAGAGAAAAGTCCCACCGATATATTAAGTATGGAAGGAAAACTACTTATATCGGAGTTGATCACGTGGGCTCACGTGATCGCGTGATACGCCCTGCGATGGCGCAGTTGTGACTCGATGACAGAGTCTGTACGTGCTAACACCCCCACTCAGACCTGTCAGTCTGGCAGTGAGAGAGTTGCTCTATCTACTTTTACTACACAGCCCCGCACACACCCCCAAACACCCCCATTTATTTCATTTTTAATGATACAAGGAATGGCCAGGGTACGTCTATGAGATCCGCGCCAATGAGGCGTACGTTTCTAATTATGTGCTGGTGTAGTTGTCAGGTTCGGGCAAAGCAAAGCAGACGGCGAGAAAGACAGGACCGCCAGTAACCGCTCCTGCGACAACCACAGCTCCTGCTGTGCCGTTGTCAGTGGCGCCCTCTGCGCCGCAGGGAGGCGCACCCGCTGCGGGGTTGTCCCAAGCGGAGATTCGAACGATGTCGGCAGCGCATGCCCGACAGTTCCACCGGAAGGACCGTCAAGGGGTCCTTGAACGTCACATCGAGCAGGCGAAAGACCGGGTAAAAGACCGGGCGAGGTCTGGTACGCCTCTGGGTCGCGCACAGGCGACCGGGACGCTGGATGGACTGAGGTCCATACTAGAGGACCGGCGGAGCCGGAAGCCGGCGGTTGGGAAGGGCAAGGATACTGCCCAGGCGAAGAAGAGGGCTGCAGACAAGAAGTCTGTAGCGGAGGCGAAGAGGATGTGGGACATCCTGGAGCGTGAAGCTCCATATAATGATGAGGAAGAGGAGGAGGAGGAGGGGGCAGCCGAGGAGTTGGAGGGACCATCGGGTCCTTCAAGCCGATGCTCACCCTCAAGCGATGAGGATGGTGGAGGAGGGACAGGCCCATCCTCCTTGGGGGGCATTGCTTCGGGTTCCGCAATTGCGGTGTAGATGCCCAGGTAAGCCAGTGTGGTGAGGAATGCTCCTGACATTCACCAAGTAACACTTGGGTTCGGTGTGCTTCCATAGACGCGCCCTCATTGCATATGCGTTCATCAAATATATGAGTCCCATTCGTAATCCTCAGGACAGTGTCCTTATGTTTCACAGTGGGAAACAGCTTCGTAAAGATGTCCGCCAGTTGATCGTCCATATTGGTGTCAATGATTTCGATAATTTGCTTCGCGAACAAATCGCGTATAGCGTGGTACCGAATGTCGATGTGTTTGGTGCGTTGGTTGATAGCCTTAGACTGAATCAAGGCCCCGGCGCTCTGATTATCAACGTGTAGAGGGACCGGTCGAGATTTGTAATCCGGTTGAGGTCCCAAAACTTCCGCCAAGAGTTGGCGTAGCCATTTGGCTTCGTTGTGGCCGGTACTTGCAGCTATATACTCCGCTTCGGTCGTCCTTTGGGCGGTGCACTTCTGCTTGCTGCTTTTCCACAGAACAGGAAACCCATTGTAAAGGGCCAAAATGCCTGTAGTGGACATCCGGTCGGTGAGTTCTCCTGCATAATCCGCATCTGTGAATACGCGTAGGCCACACGGATCATTTCGTTCGGATGTGAACTTGAGGGCATAATCGCAGGTACCCTTCAAATAGCGGAAAATGCGCTTAACATTGTTCCAGTCGGAGTTGGTAGGTGCGGCCACGCGTCGCGCAACGTAACTGACTGCAGTGGCGATATCCCATCGCCATGTGATGGAGGCCCAAGTAAGAACCCCCACTGCTTCCTGATACATTTTCAGATTCGTGAATGGGGTCGAATCCTCCGGTTGTTGGTTACGCGCTGACACGGCGTACGGAGTGGAGACAGGATGGCAGTCGCTCATGCCGAATTGTTCGAGAGCGTCGTCGATGTACTTGACATTTGAGATTTCAAGGGTACGGACAGCAGAGTCGAAATCATATTTGTAAACGAGACCAAGGTGACTGGTTACGCGACCTTGTTCCGTAAACTTAAACTTTGAATGTAGCTCCTTCTTGCTGTTTGCCAGAATCTCCGGATCCTTCGCTGCAATGAGCAGATCGTTGACGAAGACGAGAATAAGGACCAAGTTATCGTTCGACGGAGGTGTACGGTCGTCTGTCGCGTACTTGAAAAAGATACACGGGCATACAGAAACCGCTTTGTAGCCGAGCTTCAACAGTGCAGTCTTCAAGGTCTCATACCAAAGAAGAGGTGATTGCTTCAGGCCGTAGAGAGCTTTCAGTAGCTTCAGGACCCAATCGCCTTTGGGGTGATCCGGATCTTTGAATCCCTCAAACTGCTCGATATAGATATCCTTATCAATATCGCTGTTAAGGAAGGCGGTGACAGCGTCCATACTGTGGATGTCCAGCCCGTGCTGGACACAATATGCCAAGAAGAGGCGTAGCGCTGTGAATGGTAGCGTAGGTGAATATGTATCACCAAAGTCACGACCTGGTTGTTGAGAGAAGCCTTGAGCTACTGCTCTGGCTTTGAACTTGTTAAAAGTGCCATCGGGATTGACCTTCGTTCGAAAGACCCGTGTTGTGCCGATCACGCGCTTGTTACGTGGACGCTTGGTGAGCTCCCATGTGCCGTTGTCGACCAGGGATTGGTACTCAATGCGTGCAGCCTTGAGAAATTCCTCCTTCTGAGGTGTTTTCATTGCTTGCTTCCATGTCATGGTGTCTTCGTTGATCGTTGCTTGAGTCCGCGCGCGGGCGGCGTATGCAGCAATAGGGTCATTTCGACGTGTGCCGACATTGTACGCGGCTACTTGATTCTCCCAGTCATCCAATGCGGTAGTATCGAGTAGTGAAAGTCAGGACTCCCACGTAGGTTCTTGATATCCCTCCCACTTAACCAAGTACTCTTTTGTGTGCACCTTACTGCGGCGCTTGTCGATAATCGCCTCCACGGTTTATTCGACGTCATCCTCCTGACTCTCCTCGTCTAGGAGATCAAGATGTGCTGGATCCTGCTGATATTTGGGTTCGAGTCCCAAGTCTTCTTTGAAGATCACGTCTTGTGACACTTCGACCTTGTCAGTGATAGGATCCCAAACCAGATACCCCTTGGTACCTGAGGGTTGAGCATAGCCTACCAAGTAAGCCTTCTTCGCTCAATTCCCCATTTTATCGCGTCCTTTGCTTGTTAGAACGGAATACGCCACGCAACCGATACGCCGAAGGTGGGCGACATCAGGACGCCGGCCAAACAGTATTTCATGCGGTGTCTTCTTGTTGATGCGGTTGTACGTAAGGGAATAGATGTATCCAGCCGCTACCAGTAGAGCAGGCCAGAATCTTCGAGGTAGTTTTGTATCCGCGAAGGTGGCGCGGACCCTGTCCAGCGCAGTGCGATGCCATCGTTCGGCAATCCCGTTTTGCTGACTCGAATAGGCCGCGGACTTTTGATGAGTGATACCATTTGTCAATAGGTACTCTAGAACCTCGCCAAAGTATTCGGTGCCTCGATCCGTTCGTAGAATCTTGATTTGTCGGTCAGTCTGTTTCTCAATCCACGCCTTGTAGATGAGAAACTTTTCGAGTATGACTGCTGATTCCTTTGAAGGACTAGGGAAAACAGTCACGTATCTGGATGTATGTTCAATGAACTCCAGCGAATAGCGTGATTCTTCGTAACCAGGGATACAAAATGGTCCCTGTAGGTCTGAATGAATCAGCTCACAGATCTCCCTGACTTCAACGTTACCAGGAGAGAATGGAAGACGAGCGGCTTTTCCTAGCACACAGGCTTCACAATCTTTGAAGTCACTGAGATCCCCCACTACGGACCAACCGTCCGTAACCGATGCCATCTTCTCCAGGACGTGTTTGCCAACGTGTCCAAGACGAGCATGAGCGAGTGTAGGGGAGACTTCGACAGTGCATGCTTCTGAATCTGACCACAGACTTTCAGACAGCAGCGTACCTTGCAGGTAATACGCGTTGTTGCGGCGTACGCCTTTGGCGATTTCTTTGCCGTCTCGCGTGAAAATGACGTCTCCATTCGATTTGAAGAGCACGTCAATGCCTTGATCGTTGCATTTCGCTACCGATACGAGATCCTGTTGTAGTCCTGGCACATGCAAGACTCCGCCCAACTCGAGCGGATTCGGATAGTCGTTAACTTCTACTCGTACCGTACTTCAAACTGTAGAGGGGAGTGATGTTTTGTCAGCAAGCATAACAGCTCTGACATCACTGTATACGGTTGAGTCATCCAAGGTCGCTTTGTGAGGTGTCATGTGGTCCGTAGCGCCAGAGTCAATGAGGGCTTCATACGGTTGTTCTTGGCGGACCCAGACGTGTAATGCTTCCACAGCATTTGTGCTAACAGCACCATCAGATGACTGCTTCGTCTTGTTCTTCTCCATCTCGGATTTGAACTTCTTTAACACTTCGCACTCCTGTGTTTGGTGTTTAGTGTCTCCACAGGCCCAACAACCCGACTTTTGTGATTGTTGGCCTTTGTTTGATGGAGTGGATTCCTTATCCTTCTTGCCGTTCGTTGACTTCTCCCCGTGGGTTTTGCCACCCTTTTGTTTCTTAGAGGCGTCAGTGTGTGCGGCACCTGGTTGCGTATCTGTTGAGGTCCCGCTAGGCTTCTTAGCCATGTTGGCGGCGATCCTGGATGCAGCGGCCTGTAAACTGCTCAAATCAGTTATGTTTTCTTCATTAGCCTGAACCAAGGCCGCGAGTTCTGGTGTTAGCGCGTTGATGAAGTAATCCTGAAGGACGTAATCCGGTGTCTTCGGCAGAGAAAATGCCAGCATGTCGAACAAAGTGATGTACTCATCCATGCGGCCTTTGGGACGCAATTCCCGTAATTTCTGCAGCAAATCCATAGTGTGGTTTCGTGGCGCGAACCGCGCCAGAAGGGCGGACCTGAGACCGGTGTTGGTTCTGCCTAAATCAACGTCTTCAAAGTCATGCCACGTCGTAATTTTGTTCCTTTTATTTGGTGAGAGCGACTGCCACCAAGTGTATGCCCATCCTGTGAGTTTCGTAGCCACAAAATCTACGAGAAACTCGGGCGGAACCATTTCGTACTTCACAACTGTCTCGATCTTGTCGATGAACGTTCGAAGTTTGACCATATTGGCTTCCCCATTGTAAGATCCAATATCTTTCAGCGTTCTATCCACGAAAGCCTTCGCACCTCGACTGTCGACGATTTTGGTCGTCACGCTGTGTATGCTCGATGTCGGTGATGTGGGGCGGCGTTCGAATGGAGAACGTTGGTGTTCCTGTTGAGCTCCAATCTCCTGATTGTACTCTGTCCACGGTGCAGCGAACCCGTCGTTGCGAGTGGGTGATGGTGTGCGTACGCGCCGTTGCGCCGTACGTACCTGAGGGTTGACCGGGATGTTCGTATCCTGATCCATGCGCCATTTCATTTGGAGCATTTCCGTTAGTTGGGCTAGAGAATTCTCAAGCCTATCTATCCTATCCACGTCCGCCTCACGCAGGCGGACATGCACGGTGTTCGCTGATTCCCCACTTGGGAATGCCGCTGGAGTACTGTAGTTGATCGTTCTGTGATCATCTGTACTGCTTGATAGGGGACGGGTATCGACCTTGCCATCGCGTCGGTCGACGTTTCAGGTACGCCCTTCCAATGCGTCGTCGCCCTCGTTGGCGTTGACGCTCAAAGGCGTTGGCTCTGCCGGTGTATCGTTACCGGCAGATTTCCCTCCATTGTCTGGTGATGTCCATTCACAAGGCACTTGTGCACTCTTCTTAGCGGCACGTTCTACGGCTCGTTGTAGCGTATTGGACCCTGGGGTCTGCCGACCCGTTAGGCATCTTAACATACTACGAGTGTACTGGGGGCTCGTTTCGATGCCTACCATTTCAGGGCTCATAACCTGTTGGTCTGAGAGTATCTGAGTAGATGATTGAGGAAGCTTTAGGGTAGTTGACTGAGCAGAACAACGAAGTAACTTAATCCCGCTCTTATTGGGGAAAAAGAGAAAAGTCCCACCGATATATTAAGTATGGAAGGAAAACTACTTATATTGGAGTTGATCACGTGGGCTCACGTGATCGCGTGATACGCCCTGCGATGGCGCAGTTGTGACTCAATGACAGAGTCTGTACGTGCTAACAGGATTGTCATCGCAGCATCACTGATGACCGGGCGCATTCTGAATGACCACAACACGGCACCATATTTTGGGCCGGTGCGGTACAATGTGATGGAAAAAACCAAGAATGGCTCCTCGTCCAGAAATGGCAACGGCACCGTGTCGCAGATCATTGAGCTGGACGACTGACAGTGGCCCGTTTGAAAAAAGAAGGCGCTTGGTGGAAACCGTAAGCGCTTGGTTGGAAAGTGTTTGGCGCTTGTTTGTTTACATTGAACTTAAATTAAAAAAGGTCTAGTGAGCACTTGTTTGTTTACAATTAAATAATGGTCGAAAAACTAGCGAGCGCGTCCACCTCCCGGTTTTCGTGCCGGGCCTTCCCCAATTTCACCTTTCCCATATTTCCGGATCGCGGCGGCTGTGATTGATGGGACTGTGATTGATGTTGTGTAACGCGGGCCACCTGATATGTCCAGTTGGGCCGTGCAATGAAATCGGCCAGATTGCCACGTCCAGAAGCAATCCGGCTCCAGGAGGATGTAAAAGCCTTCCTCTGGGTATACGAAGACCCAATCACCTTTGGTTTCAGGTCCAGCAGCACAATAACCCAAGGCCCAACGCGCTTCCAGCTTGCGCTTGGTTTCCGTCGGGTCAAGCAAGTCATCGGGAGGTGTCATTCCCATTGGCTTTCCAGTTGCCCTCAAGATCTCGCCACAAAGCCCGTCATCAAGGTCATCTGTATGACAAACAGCCACGTAGTCCTCCGTTGCAAACATGGGTGGAACAATTTCCTCAAATTCAGCAAGCGCCTGGTCAGCGGCAAGGAGGAGGTAGCTGGCACATTCTGGATGGCGCAAGGAGGCTTCCGCTAGAAGCTCTTTTGCAAACGAGTGTTCCATTGCAACAAGGAACCTGGCGTCAGAAGCTGAGATGTTGTGCTGCAGGGGGAACTTCGAGACGGTTTTGTCATATACACACCTCGAAGACCCCCGGCGGAGTCCGGCGCCTACCATGATGCCAGTCGCCTTCCGGATGGCGCCTCGAGTGACTGGAGGGCGGGCGCTGCAAGATGTCTTCAAAATGGCCAAGCGCCTGTCATGTTCTTTCTGCCCATTGGAATTGTAACAGATTGTGCCGATGAGCTCGCCACCTTCGTCGTAGAACCAGAAGTCCGTTCCAGGACTGGGCTTGATGCGTTGCAGACCCTCGAGGTTCCGGGAATTCGGCAGCTTGTCGCCAAAACCAGCGTCAATATATCGCCCTTTGAATTCAGCGAGTTGGGCCGTGGGTGGCGTCTTGATGGTGATGCGGCAATGAGGGCGTCGGCCGGGAGCACCAGAACCGGAAGCGCTTGGGCCATCCTCGCGATATGTAGTCGCTGTTATGGTGCCATCAAGAACATCCGCTACTCGCTGCTTGAGGTCCTCTTGACGGAACTTTTTTCGACGGTGCTCGACACACCCAAGCTTCCCACGGAGGCGCCAGTCCTCATGCAGGTCAGGGTGGTCATATTCCAGATGCTTGATGATGCGGGAAACTGCGGCCGGTGGGTCACCTTCGTCAACAAGTTCAAATCCTTGAAGGAGTGGGATGAGGCCATTGTTGACATCTGAAAACGTGGCGCGGCACTGTTCTGAAGACATTTCCCGGAGAATATGAACAACCGGCGCATGCATTTCGGCATTCGCTTCTAGAAAGGCTTTTTTCTGAAGGAGAAAAGGAATGATTAGGCGCTTGATTGAAGAATGATGAGGCGCTCGATTGAAGAAGGGGCACCATTTTTCATCTTTCAAAAGAGGGGTTAGGAAGGGCGCCATGGTTGTTGGGCCCACAAGGCCTTTCATTCTCACGGTGCCATGTTCCTGAGCAGGCGCCAAGGTTGTTGGGCCCGCAAGGCCTTTCATTCTCATGGCGCCGCAATCCGAAAACAACTCCAACGAAAAGCCCGAGCGGAACGGAAGAGGCGCCAAGGTTGTTGGGCCTGCAAGGCCTTTCATTCTCATGGCGCCGCAATCCAAAAACAACTCCAATGAAAGCACGAGCGGAACAGAACGGGTGCCGAGGTTGTTGGGCCCGCAAGACCTTCCATTCTCACGGCGCCACGTTCTCGAGCTGGCGCCAAGGTTGTCGATTGTCTGACCCGTCGGGCCTTTCATTTTCATGGTCCCACCACAGGAGCGCCAGCGACAAAGCGAACAAGGCCAGAACACTCACCAGCATTTGAGGGGAGGGGGGGGGGGGGTTGTAGAGGGGTTGAAATGCCGTGGAAGATGTGCCAGAATTGACGTGAGAGTTTTGCCTGAGAGGTGACTACGGGAGTTCATCACTTGGGAGTTGAGGTTGACATGAAAGTTGTGACGAAATTCCATCTTTCGAACCACTGGTTCAAACCGGAATGGCAGATTCGAATCCACACAGGCGCCAATCTTTGAACATCGGAAGCGCCTTGTGAGTCGCTGATTCGAACCATGAAGCCAATGAGGCGCCAACAACGGATTTCGACAAGCGCTTGAGCTGGAAAATCATGAGGTCCGCAAATGAAGGGCCTCCATCTCAATTCCAACTCAATTCGGAGTCTCATCTGATGGATCGACACACCACGGGACTGAGCTCCTTCTTTTGTCGCCGGAAAGGGCCGGATGGGGTCAAGTTCTGGGAATGCCGACTTTGTAACTCTCGGCTCGGCTCGTCCAGAACGCTGAGAGAAAGTCGTCGGCAGCGACATCTTGCAACCCGAAGACACCAACGGCGCATTGCACATCTGGAGTTTGAAAGCGGACAGGATGACATCGAGGGGCATGTTCCTGGCATCCCAGAGCCTGAAGATGACAACTTGGATGACATTAGTCCCAACTCTGACCTGTCCAGCCATGCCATTACTACATGCGACTTTGATGACCTTGTCTCCCTTGAAAGTTTTGATGGCGACAATTCCGAACAAGCGCCAGATTTGGCGTCTCCAGAGTTGCCTGATCGGTCAGTCACTGCATCACCCGATGTCTTCATGAGGTCCATGCGGTCCAAATATTGGCCATTTTCAACGAAGGAGCATTTCTTCTCAGCTCTTTTGTTCAGTGGGACACGCCAGCGCCTGTCAGTTCGAGTGCGGAAATGGATTTGGTGGTGGGCGCGTAGTTTGGGGCTCCGTCTTCCATCCCTCAAGTCTATTCAAAAGGAGATGCATGCCGCCCGCAATGTAGCAGGATGCCACACATATGAAGAAAACGCGGTCTCTGGGCGCCCTTTCTTTCAAAATTCCCTTTTGGACACTATTCGGCGGGAGATATCAAATCCTGTGGTTGTGGGGCTGTTGGAAACATATCCTGAAGAGACTACACGGCCTTCAGAACTGTGGCATGGTGTGAAGTGGCATGAGGAACCCATTCTGCAAGCGCCTATGGTCAGGGTAACGGTCTTGATTTCTATACCGGGGAAACGGCGATGACTGGTGATGGAACACTTATCAGAATCATGAAATTCTTCAAAGTCAAAGGGAAACTGTCCTTTTTGGGGACAATATTGACGGAACTGCCCGCACTTCCAGAGACTCCGGTTGGACAATTGTTTGCCCTTGCACGAAATCCATTATCCTCCATTACAAGGCCCGTAGAAGATCTGTTACAAAGCGCCTCAATAACAATGGTTGTCAAACAGGAAGCCGATGGAGCCATCTTGAACATCCAAGCGCCTGTGAATCATTGGCGCCAAACTGCCAATGGTCGTCGGATTCTTGTTGTTCCTCTTGTGATGTTCTGTGATGGTTCTTCTGGCAACATATCAAAACAATGGAACAATCATGACACTTGGATATTCACGTTGGCCGGTCTTCCATTTGACCAACGAAGCTCAGATTACCATCAGCACTTTGTTTGCACAAGCAACGGACTTGATGGGATGGAAATGACAAGCGCCATTGTCGCCCAATTGAAGCAGCTCACCGAGGGCATCTCATGTGTTCATGGCGTCTCCCATGAGCCATTGCTTGTGATTGGAGGACTGCTATGTCTGCTGGGCGACAACCCCCAGTCGAGCAAGTTTTGCTGCCACAGTGGGTTAATGTCCTTGAAATGTTGTCGTCGTTGTGAAGTGAGCCGCAAGCTGACAGACGCCGCTGGCCTTATTGAACTTGTCTCAACGCCCACAACACAACGGAACTGGCAAACAATGGCGGCCATCATTGCTCAACAACTGCAGCTGTTATTTGAGAGACGCACCAAAACAAAAATCTGGGAGCTTCAGACTGCAACGGGCATCAAATGCATCCTTGCTCAAAAGGTCATTGACAAGGTGAGTCCCCTCCATTCATATTGGCGCTTGCAACTGGCGGTTGGCGCTTAACATCATGTCTTTTCATAAACATTCCAGATGGGCGCCCAAAGTGGAGATTTCCCAGCCGATTTCATCAGAGAGGGTCTCCCTTCCTTACTGCAGAGACGCAATCCCCTCCTTCAATTGCCGGGGTTTCATGGGCATTTGGATACCCCGGTCGAAGTCCTCCACACTGTGCTGCTTGGGTTTGTCAAATATGTTGGCAATCAAACAATCAAATATGGCCTTGTGACAGGCGCCAACCGAGCGACAAACAAGGCAACAGTCATCGCCAGGATTGACTCGTTTGATGCTAACGGCACAGATCGAGGACCAATGCGGGGGTCCACATTTGTAACCTATGTTGGATCTCTCATTGGAAGGGACTTCAAAGCTTTCATTCAAGCCGGGGTCTTCATTTTTCATGGGCTCATTGCTGATGATGTGATGGCCATGTGGGAAAAACTGGCCGTGCTTTCCGTGTTGGTTTATGAAAACCGAATCTCGAAACTTGATGCATACTGTGATCAATTGGAAGCTGCAACAGACGCTTTCTTCGCTGCAGTTGCCAGCTTCTCCATTCGACTTTTCAAAAAGACAAAATATCACATCTTTCGTCATCTAGTTCAGGACGTTTGTCGTTTTGGACTTCCTCGCCACTACCATACCGAAACATCTGAGAGGTTCAACCATGCAATACGCAGTCAGTCCGTACATAGCAACAGACAGGCGCCATCATTGGACATTGCAAGCGGTTTCTCTCTTCTCGCCACTATGCGCCATATTGTCTCGGGAGGCATTCTGCGAGCGCCAGCAGAGCCTGAAGCCCCGTTGTGGCTGATTCATGCGTCCGAGGCGATAACTTGTCTTGCAGGTGACCCCGCCGTACAGGCGCTCTTTGGCATCCAACTGAAGGCATCAGCGTTTGTCCTGCAAAAAGGAATGTTTGTCCATCTCCAAGACCGGCGCTTAGCTCGGATTGCAGTTCAAACTAAGGCTGAGCTCGAGGTCGACCTTCTCCGGCTCGTCCCTGATGTTGTCTTTCATGGACTGCCCATTGTTGAGGAAACACCACATAGGCGCTCGGTCTCACCTGCCGATGTGAAGGCAATTCTGAGTTTCCAGCACCACTGTGCGGCCGCAGGATGCGCCATCGCTGTGACAGGACGGAAGCGTTTGGAGCGTCGTGAAACCACCATAATGAGGCGGTCTATTTTGCATGGGCCTCTCCAACAGTTTGTAGTGAACCTACATTGCATTAAAACAGCCCAAGCGCTTCGGACAATGGTTCCAAAACTAGATCGGGAGGAAAATGCTGCCAGATTGAAGGAGACCCTGAGCCAAACATGGTCAAGCGCCAAATGGACACAGGCGCCAACACTCCCCGGTCGGTCACGGGCGCTAGTGGACGGCGCCTCAAGCGCCAATGAAGAGGAGGAAGGCGCCGAGAGCTCCACATTGGTGCCAAAGCAACAGCGCTTAAGTCTACACCTTCTGTCTACCACACCGAATATAAAATCTTGGCCTCCTCCGTTGGACCCTTTTTTCCTTCTCACTCACACCCTGAACCCTTAATTGTCTTTCATGACCCATCCGACACATCCAGAGTACTCCCCCAATCCATTTGACACACCAGCAGCAAAGAGACGACGAACATCGAGTAACAGCCACAGGCAGCTCATGTGGAGTGCCCTGCAACCCGCCGAAAGTCCAACACCCACAAGCTCAAATGCGGGCTCAGATATCTGGCCCTCATCTGGGGTTGCCAACCAGTCCTCTCTCCTGGCACAAGCACAAGCGCATGTGAAACAGATAACTGGAGAAATGGTGGGTGGGTGGCGCTTGATTAACCCCCACATGGATGAAACGCCATAACTCTTTGTTCACGTCCCAGCTTTAGCGGGGATGGGCTCTATGTCACAAGGAGAACTTGTGATACTGGGGGTTGTCATCCGTCTAATGGCAGAAATGACAAAACTTCAGGGTCAGTTGGCGGCTAGCTTCTCCTTAAGCGCCAGTGATATGGTATGCATTCAGTTGCGGCGCCTGTTGACTCTCACAACATACTTATGGCGTCTTCATTTCTAGTCAGTGATTCGAGCCAAAGTTGGAAAGCACATGAGTTGGCCAGACCTTCCCAGTTATAACAACCGCGGTCATGGCATCTCAGACGAGATCTGGAAACAGATGGTGGAAGCAGAGACGTTTCCCCGTTCTCTTACCCGAAAAGATCACGTCAAGACCAACGTTCAAAAGCACATCAGTTATTGCATCTCTCAATGGAAAGCAGCGCGGAAAGCAGATGTAAGTCTCTTTTGGCGCCAATTTAAGCGCCAAACTCATTTGAGCAAGCGCTTCTCAGCTCCTAGGATCGGCGAGGCGCCAAATCAACCGATATGATCTTCCCACTTTTACCAAGCGACTGTTCGTCATTCGATCCTCACCCACAAGTGACCAAATGGCACGCGCTGCGCTCTTGGTGAGAAGTCGGAACTGGCGCCTGATATTGTTGAATGACATGTGTGTTCACCATTATGTCGACAGCGTCATGTAGTTGAAGCACTTGAGAAGAAGGGAAAAACACCAGACCAGAAGAGCGAGCTTCTGTGGTCGACTGTGGAGGATTATTTAGCGGCTATCTTCAAGTGTCCACCCTCGGAACAGGTGACATTCCTAAGCACGGTTGTCTCTCAGGATCTGGCGCTCTGGAAAGGTGCGGCGCCAGACTCGGATGAGGGCGAAGATGAAGACACTTGCCGGCGCCAGTCCATGGCCAATTCCAAAGCCAATTTCAGAATGGAGCCTAGCCCAATCCTGCCAGAGGACGAGGATTCTGACGATGAAGTCGATCATCTCCCCCCAATCTCGGCGTTCGCAGGTCCCGCCAACTCTGCTCCGCCCTTAACCTATGGCAACTCTTTCACCGTGGATAGCGGGTTCCCAGGCCAGTTTGCACATTCTACCAATATCCAGGACTCAGGGATCTTTCCCAGTCAAGCATTAACCAACGACTCCCTTACACAATTGGATTGATCCGTTTGGCGCTTGTGGGAGTCCATAAGCGCTCGATTAGCTGCCATCAGCGCTCAATTAGCAGCCTATAAGCGCTCAATTAAACCTTTTTTGCAATAAAATCACATATGCTCCGCAACAAAATGTGAACTATTTCCGCTGTTTGTCCTCGGGTTTAATGGACGTTTTTGACAATCGATGGCCGTGCCGCCACATCGATGCAAAAAATCAAGGACAGGAACGTGCCTCGAGTGCCAAATTCCCGAAAGGGAGAAGTGGAATTCAGGTGAATCACCGGCCAAGATTGTCGCCAAATAACGTTGGAAAGAAGATGGGGAAAAGCGCTGTTCCACTCACATTTGGAACAGAATGCTGGTGTTGGATTTGTATCCGAAACATGGTGAACCCGCTGTGGTGTGTCCGGCTTTGTCACATTGGTTTTGTCTGAAACTGGCGTCTAAACTTCCATCTGACGAGCGTTTGCCGGGCAGTGGTTGACCCATATCTCCTCTCAAACGTGGAAACACGTCGACATAGTGGTGACCTTTTTTAATGGGTTTGCGTCAAAAGTGGGACATGTACACACGCAAATTCTTTCGTGTGTCCAACGTCAAAAAAGCACGTGGATTGGTCGCTGCAGGGGTTCACGGTGTACATTGTGCATTCTGCACAGTACCAACGTTTAATACTGTCACTAGCTACAAGCCTCAGTTGCTATACAATCCAGTAGAGCCTCCAAAAAGAGATACAGACATCACAAGCATTCATAAGCTTCCATTATGACTTTAATGGATACAACATACTGGTTTTTGTTGTAGGAGATATCACGGCGTTTCCGGCACTTTATCAGAATTGCAGAGGATTGGCCGAATCCAAGGCAGCCTCCAGTAAACTTCGTAAAGAGGGTTTACAGAGCTCTTCTGTGATGCAGTTGACGGTGTAGCGTTGTCAGATGCACGGAGATGTAATGTATGTGAATATATTTTATGTCTTGAGTCTTATCAGTAATGTTTCGCTTGTCAAGCGTTCTAATTTACTTTTTCTCCGATCACGTGATCACACGTGATCCAATTCAGCTCTTAGTGTTACCGGTATCACGGTCACGCGTTCTAACCGGAGAGTCCAAGTAAGGATCTAATTTAAGGACTAAACGTTGAGTACGCAAGTCTCAACATTCCAATACACTCCCTGTCCGAGCAATCGATCCGCGATGAAGGGATTTTACTCATTTGGGAGCTCCGTCATGGACGCTTTCGTCATTGGCGTAATGGTGTTGTCGTAGTGCTTGATGCACATGCTTTTGCGATGGTATTTAAATGCTGGGGCCGGTAAAGGCTTTGTAAGTGAGTCGGCGACCATTTCAGCGGTGGGTAAGTACTCCAGATGAATCTCCTTGTCGATGTGATCACAAATGAAGTGATGTCGAATGTCGATGTGCTTGGTACGGGCGTGATGCACGGGATTCATTGCTAACGAGATGCATGACTGATTGTCTTCGTAGATCGTTGTAGGTCGAGCATTTTCATCGAGATATTCGGGGATTTGGAGTTCTTGCAAAAGTGAGCAAAGCCAAATTGTCTCTTGAGTGGCGAAGGAAAGTGCCATGTATTCAGCTTCGGTAGATGAGAGAGCAACGGTGGGTTGGCGCTTCAAAGCCCAAGTAACGGGGCCCGCATTTCCAATGTAGAAAAGGTAGCCAGTGATCGACCGTCGGTCGAGGATGTTGATTCCCCAATCGGCATCGCTGTAGCCGTGAAGGGTAACGTTGTTTCCGCCGATGCAGAGGCTGTAATCTGATGTTCCCCGTAGGTAGCGAAGGACGCGCCTTGCAGCTTGCAGATGTTGAGGCGAAGGGTTGCTTGCGAAGCGAGAAAGCATACTGACTGCGACAGCGATGTCAGGACGCGTGCATATCATCAGGTACATGAGAGAACCAACGATTTTGCAATATTCTCCTTCTTGCGGGTTAGGTGAAGTCTTTGTATTTTCGACTTCGTAGGGTTCGAGCTTGGTCTGGTCCATCAGAGTGTTGACGGGTTTGCAATCTTGCATACCAAAGCGCTCGAGGATGTCATTTACATATGACTCTTGATCGAGATAGATGACGTGCCTTGAGTAGTCGCGTCAAACTCTCATTCCTAGGTAGTGGCTGACTTCGCCTAGGTCTGTCATGTTGAACTCGTTGTGCAGGGATGTCTTGATTGACGAGATTTCCGATTCGGTCTTTGCGAAAATCAGAAGATCGTCGACGTAGACGGAGATGTACTGCGATGAGTCACTTTCAGGTAGAGTTTTGATGTAGACGGCATTGTCATTTGCCAGGTGCTTGAATCCCAAAGAAGTCAGTTCTTTGTGAAGCAGGGAGTACCATTTGCGCGGGGCTTGTTTCAGACCGTAAAGGGCCTTTCGGAGTCGAAGGATGGTCCCGGGCGGGAAGCCAGAGCCTTCAGGGGCATAGATTAGGATGGTCTCGGTAACAATCCCATTCAGGAATGCGGTTACTACATCCATTTGATGGCATTTCAAGCCTAGGCTGGCGGCGAGAGCGAGGAGGACGCGTTGGGTAGCAATCTTGGCAACCGGAGCTTAGGTTTTGTTGTAGTCGATGCCGTAGTGTTGTTCGAAGCCTTTCACTACAAGCCGGGCCTTGTATTGTTGGGGTTGACCATTCAGGTCTCGCTTAATCTTGAATACCCATTTAGTGCAGATGGGCCGTTGATTGTGCGGTAAAGATTTGGGGTTAATGACTTCCCATGTCTCATTGGTATGAAGGGACTTCAATTCAGCATTTATGGCCTCGGTCCATTTTGGCGCGTCGTCTGATGAGAGCGCTTGTTTGTAGGTTTGGGGTTCTTCGGTACTTGCAGCCGAAAGAGCAATCGCCGTCTTCTCGCTGATGTAGTCAGCAAAGACCATCAAATGGTTGACATTTTCGAGCGGTTCCCATGTATTATCTTCGTCTTTGAATCCTAGCCATTTGCAGAGGAATTCGGGGCCTTCCGGGCCATCATGTGAGTCGAGAATCCCTTTGACTTCGTAGAGTTCTTCGGACGGGATGTAGTCTTTCGCTAGTTCGAGTGCTGAGGTTTCGTCAAACGTTACATCGCGAGAAATGACTATTTCTTGACAGATGTCATCCCAACAGCGGTAAGCGCTGTCAAATTCGTAACCGATGAGGTTGAGACGTGTGGCGCACGGTGCCAACTTCGAGGCTTGTTTTCTCTTGACGAGATGCACGAAGGCATCGGCCCAAATCACACAAAGATGAGAAAGTGAGGGCTCTTTGCCGTTAAGCCTTTCGTACGGTGAGATGTTGTTATTGGACTTGTGGGGTAGGCGATTCCGTAAGTAGACTGATGTAGCCGCTAACTCGGTCCAGAGTTGTTTCAGGATGCCGTATGAGTGTTCCAAAGAACGTATGGTGTCGAACAGGGTGAGGTTGAACCTTTCTGCAACACTGTTGGACTGTGGGGAATCTGCAGCGGTGAGTTCGTGCAGGATGCCCTTTTTTGAAATGAATTTTTTCAGATTGTGATTGACAAACGCCCCCCCTCAATTGGAATGAGGTTGTCTGACCCGTTCGTTGGTCTGATTTTCGATGAAACTGATGAATTCAATCAATTTTGCGGTAGATTCGCTCTTTGTCTTCAAGAAGAAGATCCATGTGAAGCGTGAATAGTCATCGATCACAACGAGGGCATATTTCTCATCGCCAACCGCGGGTATGTGCGGACCGTTTAGGTCGAAATGTAGGCGATCGAGTGGCGTCTTGGACCGTGTCATTGTACTGTTGAATGGTGAGCGCTTGTGCTTACCAAACTCGCAACCTTTGCAGACTTTGTTGGTCATTGGGAGCTTGAGTTGCTTCATGATGTGAGTACCGGGATGGCCCAAACGGTGATGCCAGAGCGTTCCTTTGTTGACAGAAGAAAAGGGACCAGAACCAGCCCCAGAGGAAGCCGTCGAAACGGCAGAGGCAGTGCTAAACCTGCCTGCTTCGGCCGGCGCGATTGCACCAGCCGAAGCAGGGGCGCCTCTTGCAGAGGGGGCGCCCTCCCCCTTGTCAAGCTCGATGAGGGGGATCACCCCCAGGAAGGGGGTGGGGGGGGACTGATCTTGTCCCAATTGTGGCCGTGTTGGCCCCCCCCTCCCCCGGCATGCCACTGTTGTGGCTAGGGCTGACGTTCCCTGACACTGAAATGGTCGGGTTTGTGGCTTGAATCAATGTATCAAACGCGTGTGTCGGTACATTGGACGCGTTCTTCCATTTTGTCAATTCGGTAGCTGTGTTTTTTGACGCGTGTGTCAGTACATTGGACGCGTTTGTCCTTGAGCGAGTTTGAGTAGCAAAAGCCATCGGAGTTGGCGAGATGTGATACATTCCTCGAACGAGAGGTATGGTGATGTCATTCACAGTGCCATTGCAGTCTTGAATGATGGCGCTCTCATCTTCAAAGGTAACTCTCTTTCCATCTTTGGCAAGTGCAGAGACCGAGATGAGAGTTTTGGCAAGTTTTGGAACGTAAAGAACATCAGTGAGGGGTACATCTCCATCTGGAAGCTGCAAGATAGCGTTCCCTTTCGCTTCGGCATTGAGAAAGGCGTTATTTCCAAATCTGACGCACGTTGAGTGCTCTTCGTAGGATTCGAGAATGGAAATGTCATTTGTCATGTGCTGTGAGCAGCCTGAATCCAGGTAAGCCAATGTAGTGGCGTTGTGTGCTTCTGCAATGTTGGCATTAGCAGCGGGTTTTAAGGCTTCAACAGCCTTGGCTTTGAGAGGACAATTGAATGGAGTATGTTCATTGGAATTGCATAACCAACAGGGGAAGTTCTGTCTCTTCTTCGAGTCTGTGGTCTTCTTCGCCTCGGTCTTCTTGTGACTTGAGCTGTCTTTCTTTGAAGGTTGGGCTTCGAGCGTGATGTTTTTGCTCTTCTTGGCGAACCGGCTATTTTGGTTACTCTTGTTACTTCCATTGTCCAAATGTTTGGCAGCCGCTTGTAGGCCTTCGAGATCATCGAAACTTTGGGTTTCGATGAGCTCCGCTTGATGTTCGTTCATGCCTCGAAGGTAGAACCATTTGTTGACTCGAAACGGGATGTCCGAAACGAGTTGACTGGTAATCTTTGTGAACGAGGTATTGTACTGTGAGATGGTATGGCTTCCTTGTCGTAGTCTTTCCAGCTGAGTGAGTAGGACTTCCTCGTGATCGGTTGGTTGATAATGCCGGAGGAATGGTCGCTTGAAAGTTTGCCAATTCGTGATGGGGTCAGTATTCCCCTTTTCAGCCTCTTTGCAGTAGTTCCGATACCACTGTTTTGCATCGCCAGAGAGCTTGGTGAAGATAAATGCAAGTTGTTCTTCTCCAGGAACAGATTTGAGACGAAAGACCACTTCAATTTGATCAACGAAGTCGACGAGTTTTGAGAGATTTCCCGTTCCGTCGAATGTGATGACTGCATTGATTGCTGATTTGAAGTATGCGAATGATGTACGTTGTGCGTCGCGATCATCGCTCTTTCTGCTGCTCGTGGTTGTTGTGCTTTCCGTTGGGGAAGACGGACAAAAGTGCGGGGCAACTGGGGCTCCAACTTCGCCGTGAGTAATGTGTTGATGTAGAAAAGGGTACTCAAGGCCAGCTTTTGGGCTTCTCATCGGTGAAACGGCCGTAGAATGACCACCAATATGAGGCTTTTCGTACTTCTCGGGTTGTTGATGGGAAGTTGATGTAGCGAGAGGGTTTGAACTAGTCAATAAAGTCCTCTCCAACCTGTCCATCCGATGGTCGAGCTTTTTGTCGATTTCCATCTTGAACCTCTGCAGAATTTGCATGACAATGTCAGTCGGTACTTTGGACGGTACTATCGCCGAGTCTGCATGAATTTCTCCATGATTCATCTCATCCACATCGGCATCTGCGTCGTGGGAATCATGGTAGATCGAGGCACCAATATTAACGTCTTCTTCAGCGTCAGGACCCCGTTGGGCTTCTCGTGTGGCTTGACGGGCTTGTTGGCGGGTCTGCACTCCTTGAATGGGAGATCTTGCAGTAGGCATCTTGACGGTGTGCTCGGTACTTTCTTGGCACTTGAATTTCGACGGAAGACTTGTAGTTTACAGGTTTTACGAAGGGAGAATGATTTGAATTTGACCGGTCTCAGGGCTCATAACCTATTGGAGATATCGGCACTTCCAGTACTTTTTTGGAATTGCAGAGGATTGGCCGAATTCGATGTGGCCTCCAGTATACTTTGTAAGAGGGAGTTACAGAGCTCTTCTGTGATGCAGTTGACGATGTAGCGTTGTCAGATGCACGGAGATGTAATGTATGTGAATGTATTTTATGTCTTAGAGTCTTATCGGTAATGTTTCGCTTGTCGAGCGTTCTAATTTACTTTTTCTTCCAATCACGTGATCACACGTGATCCAATTCAGCTCTTAGCGTTACCGGTATCACGGTCACGCGTTCTAACCGGAGAGTCCAAGTAAGGATCTAATGTAAGGACTAAACGTTGAGTACGCAAGTCTCAACATTCCAATATTTGTTTGACAAACTTTCAACTGCCTTATGCACAAGACCAAAGGTGTAGATGGCATTAGCATATGAAATATGGTCTCTATGGTCTACAACCTTAAGTCTAGATCTTCACTACCCACCCACTGTGGCACTCTTTTGTTGTGTCTTAACTTTTCTTTGTATTTTTGGATAAATCTACTTTAAGACTCATCTTGTGGACGTCGTTAGTATTGGAATGTTGGGCATTGGGTATGCAACGTTAGTCCTTACATTGGATCCTAACTTGGAAACTCCAGTCAGAATGCATGACCGCTATACCGGTAACGCTAAGAGCTGAATAAGATCATGTGTGATCACGGAGGCTATTATGCCTGGAGAGGACAAACCTGCCTCCTTCAAGGCTGCTCTTAGAATGTCTGATGCAAGGCAGTGGGAGCAAGCAGCTCAAACCTAACTAAACAGCCTGCATGCCAACCACACCTGGGATCTCGTTCCCATGCCTGCAGGGTGTCAGCCATCAAGTGCAAGTGGGTCTTCAAGATCAAGAGAGCAGCAGACAGCTTGCTCCAGCCCTACCAGGCTTGCCTACTTGCCAAAGGCTTCTCTCAATGAGAGGGAGTTGATTATGGCAAAACCTTTGCCCCTGTGGCCAAGTTTGGCTCTGTCAGGATGGTGCTGGCTATTGCAGCCATTGAAGACATGGAACTGGAGCAGATGGATGCTGTGACAGCATTTCTCAACCCCGACATTGAGGAGGAGATCTATGTGGAGCAGCCTGAGGGCTCTGCTGTTGCTGGGCAGGAGCAGCTGGTTTGAAGACTTTGTCACAGCCTGTACAGTCTCAAGCAGTCATTGCGCAACTGGAATCAGCTTCTCGATGCCTGCCTCAAGCAGCTGGGCTTTGTGCAGAGCAATGCTGACAATTGCAACTACACCCTGCATGCTCAAGACCCCAAGAGCACCCTGTATCTGCTGGTCTGGGTGGACAACATGATTCTGGCATCGAAGTCCATGGTGCAGGTCAACCAAATCAAGACTGAGCTGTCCAAGCAGTTCAAGATGACAGACATGGGTGCTCTGGGCCTGTTTCTCGGAGTTGAGATTACCAGGGACCGCCCGGGCCGTCGCCTCTGGCTCTCTCAGAAGCACTATCTCCAGAAGGTCCTTGCGAGCTTTGGCATGGACAACTGCAAACCAGTCAGCACACCAATGGAGACCTCCACTTGCTTGACCAAGACCATGGAGCCCCAAAGCAATGAGGAGAGGGTCTAAATGGCAAGCACACCCTACTGAAGTACTGCTGGCAGCCTGATCTATGGCATGCTTGGCACTAGGCTCGATCTTGCAGCCTTTGTGGATGGTGTGAACCAGTTCATGGCCAACCCTGGGCCTGGACACTGGCAAGCTGTCAAGCACATTCTGCGCTATGTGTCAGGCACCCTGGATGCTGTTCTTGAGCTGGGTGGATCCTTCAGCATGGCATCAGACCTGGAAGGGTACTCTGACTCTGACTGGGCTGGCTGCCCAGACTCCATGTGCTCCACCACTGGCTTTGTTCCCAGTACTTGATCGGAATTGCAGAGGAATGGCTGAATTCAGGGACACTCTGCTTGTATTGCCTTTGTAGGGGGTTGAAGAGCTCTTCTGTGATGCAGATGACAGTGTAGCATTGTCAGATGCATGGAGATGCAATGTATGTGAATGTATTTTAATGTCTCAAGTCTTATTGGTAACGTTTCGCTTGTCGAGAGTTCTAATCTACTTTTTCTCCAATCACGTGATCACACGCAATCCAAATCAGCTCTTAGTGTTACCAGTATCACGGTCACGCATTCTAGTCAGAGAATCCAAGTGAGGATCTAATGTAAGGACTAATCGTTGAGTATGCAAGTCTCAACATTCCAATACAGGGGTTACAGAGCTCTTCTGTGACGCAGATGACAGCATAACGTTGTCAGATGCACAGAGATGTATGTATGAGAATACATTTCTATGTCTTAGTCCTATCGGTAATGTCTCGCTTGTCAAGCGGTCTTATCTACGTTTTCTTCAATCACATGATAACACGTGATCCAATTCAGCTCTTAGCGTTACCGGCATAACGGTCACACATTCCGACTGGAGATTTCAAGTTAGGATCTAATGTAAGGACTAACGTTGAGTACGCAAAGCTCAACATTTCAATAACACTGTCATCTGCATTACAGAAGAGTTCTGTAGCCCTTTTACGAAGGCCATACAAGCAGTGGGTCTGGAATTTGGCCAATCCTCTGCATTTCCAATGAAGTACTGAAAACGCTGATATCTTCAACAGTATAAACAGCTCTGTTCTTCTCTATGGGTATCCTGGGGTCTGCGCCCTTATAGATCTATGTGCTATCTACTTGAAATATCAGTGTTGTTGTGAATAAATTTGACAGTTGCAGAAGGAATGATTGTAACTCAACTAGACTATCTGTGTGACCTTTGTTGGAGGTTACAGTATTCTTCTAAATGCAGACAGTAATGTAGCTGTCAGTAAATGCACAGAGATGTAATGCATGTCAATATATTCAAGTTCTTGAGTCTCAAATATGAAAGTTCATTGAACGAGCACATCTATTGCTTTTCTTCAATTATGTGATGCAGTTCAGATCACTGGGTTAACGGTATTTTGGCAACACATCACAAGCAGAGATCCAGAGTTAGAATCTGTTGTAAGTACTAACATTGAGTGTGAAGTCCTCAATATTCCAATAATACCATAGTGGAGAATGTGGCACATGCCGTCCAGTCCATATGAGGTATTGGAGAGATCGGCGTTTCCAGTACTTTATCGGAAATGCAGAAGATTGGACGAATTCGAGGCAGTCTGCTTGTATTGCCTTCGTAGGGGGTTTACAGAGCTCTTCTGTGATGCAGTTGACGGTGTAGCGTTGTCAGATGCACGGAGATGTAATGTATGTGAATATATATTATGTCTTAAGTCTTATCGGTAATGTCTCGCTCCGAGCGTTCTAATCTACTTTTTCTCCAATCACGTGATCACACGTGATCCAATTCTATTGGAATGTTGAGACTTGCGTACTCAACGTTTGGTCCGTACATTAGATCCTTACTTGGATTCTCCGACTAGAACACGTGACCACCATACCGGTAACGCTAAGAGCTGAATTGCATCACGTGTGATCACGTGATTGGAGAAAAAGTAGATTAGAACGCTCGACAAGCGAAATGTTACCAATAAGACTTGAGACATTAAAATACATTCACATACATTGCATCTCCATGCATCTGACTATGCTACACTGTCATCTGCATCACACAAGAGCTCTTCAACCCCCTACAAAGGCAATACAAGCAGAGTGTCCCTGAATTCAGCCATTCCTCTGCAATTCCGATCAAGTACTGGGAACAAAGCCAGTGGTGGAGCACATGGAGTCTGGGCAGCCAGCCCAATCACAGTCCCATCAATCACAGCCGCCGCGATCCGGAAATATGGGAAAGGTGAAATTGGGGAAGGCCCGGCACGAAAACCGGGAGGTGGACGCGCTCCCTAGTTTTTCGACCATTATTTAATTGTAAACAAACAAGTGCTCACTAGACCTTTTTTAATTTAAGTTCAATGTAAACAAACAAGCGCCAAACACTTTCCAACCAAGCGCTTACGGTTTCCACCAAGCGCCTTCTTTTTTCAAACGGGCCACTGTCAGTCGTCCAGCTCAATGATCTGCGACACGGTGCCGTTGCCATTTCTGGACGAGGAGCCATTCTTGGTTTTTTCCCTCACATTGTACCGCACCGGCCCAAAATATGGTGCCGTGTTGTGGTCATTCAGAATGCGCCCGGTCATCAGTGATGCTGCGATGACAATCCTGTTAGCACGTACAGACTCTGTCATCGAGTCACAACTGCGCCATCGCAGGGCGTATCACGCGATCACGTGAGCCCACGTGATCAACTCCGATATAAGTAGTTTTCCTTCCATACTTAATATATTGGTGGGACTTTTCTCTTTTTCTCCAATAAGAGCGGGATTAAGTTACTTCGTTGTTCTGCTCAGTCAACTACCCTAAAGCGTCCTCAATCATCTACTCAGATACTCTCAGACCAACAGGTTATGAGCCCTGAAATGGTAGGCAACGAAACGAGCCCCCGGTACACTCGTAGTATGTTAAGACGCCTAACGGGTCGGCAGACCCCAGGGTCCAATACGCTACAACAAGCCGTAGAACGTGCCGCTAAGAAGAGCGCACGAGTGCCTGGTGAATGGACATCACCAGACAATGGAGGGAAATCTGCCGGTAACGATACACCGGCAGAGCCAACGCCTTTGAGCGTCAACGCCAACGAGGGCGACGACGCATTGGAAGGGCGTACCTGAAACGTCGACCGACGCGATGGCAAGGTCGATACCCGTCCCCTATCAAGCAGTACAGATGATCACAGAACGATCAACTACAGTACTCCAGCGGCATTCCCAAGTGGGGAATCAGCGAACACCGTGCATGTCCGCCTGCGTGAGGCGGACGTGGATAGGATAGATAGGCTTGAGAATTCTCTAGCCCAACTAACGGAAATGCTCCAAATGAAATGGCGCATGGATCAGGATACGAACATCCCGGTCAACCCTCAGGTACGTACGGCGCAACGGCGCGTACGCACACCATCACCCACTCGCAACGACGGGTTCGCTGCACCGTGGACAGAGTACAATCAGGAGATTGGAGCTCAACAGGAACACCAACGTTCTCCATTCGAACGCCGCCCCACATCACCGACATCGAGCATACACAGCGTGACGACCAAAATCGTCGACAGTCGAGGTGCGAAGGCTTTCGTGGATAGAACGCTGAAAGATATTGGATCTTACAATGGGGAAGCCAATATGGTCAAACTTCAAACGTTCATCGACAAGATTGAGACGGTTGTGAAGTACGAAATGGTTCCGCCCGAGTTTCACGTGGATTTTGTGGCTACAAAACTCACAGGATGGGCATACACTTGGTGGCAGTCGCTCTCACCAAATAAAAGGAACAAAATTACGACGTGGCATGACTTTGAAGACGTTGATTTAGGCAGAACCAACACCGGTCTCAGGTCCGCCCTTCTGGCGCGGTTCGCGCCACGAAACCACACTATGGATTTGCTGCAGAAATTACGGGAATTGCGTCCCAAAGGCCGCATGGATGAATACATCACTTTGTTCGACATGCTGGCATTTTCTCTGCCGAAGACACCGGATTACGTCCTTCAGGATTACTTCATCAACGCGCTAACACCAGAACTCGCGGCCTTGGTTCAGGCTAATGAAGAAAACATAACTGATTTGAGCAGTTTACAGGCCGCTGCATCCAGGATCGCCGCCAACATGGCTAAGAAACCTAGCGGGACCTCAACGGATACGCGACCAGGTGCCGCACACACTGACGCCTCTAAGAAACAAAAGGGTAGCAAGAACCACGGGGAGAAGTCAACGAACGGCAAGAAGGACAAGGAATCTACTCCATCAAACAAAGGCCAAACCCAAAAGTCGGGTTGTTGGGCCTGTGGAGACCCTAAACACCGAACACAGGAGTGCGAAGTGTTAAAGAAGTTCAAATCCGAGATGGAGAAGAACAAGACGAAGCAGTCGTCTGATGGTGCTGTTAGCACAAATGCTGTGGAAGCATTACACGTTTGGGTCCGCCAAGAACAACCGTATGAAGCCCTCATCGACTCTGGCGCTACGGACCACATGACACCTCACAAAGCGACCTTGGATCACTCAACCGTATACAGTGATGTCAGAGCTGTTATGCTTGCTGACAAAACATCACTCCCCTCTACAGTTTGAAGTACGGTACGAGTAGAAGTTAACGACTATCCGAATCCGCTCGAGTTGGGCGGAGTCTTGCATGTGCCAGGACTACAACAAGATTTCGTATCGGTAGCGAAATGCAACGATCAAGACGTTGACGTGCTCTTCAAGTCGAATGGAGACGTCATTTTCACGCGAGACGGCAAAGAAATCGCCAAAGGCGTACGCCGCAACAATGCGTATTACCTGCAAGGTACACTGCTGTCTGAAAGTCTGTGGACGGATTCAGAAGCATGCACTGTTGAAGTCTCTCCTACACTCGCTCATGCTCGTCTTGGACACGTTGGCAAACACGTCCTGGAGAAGATGGCATCGGTTACGGACGGTTGGTCCGTAGTGGGGGATCTCAGTGACTTCAAAGATTGTGAAGCCTGTGTGCTAGGAAAAGCCGCTCGTCTTCCATTCTCCCATCGTAATGTTGAAGCCAGGGAGATCTGTGAGCTGATTCATTCAGACCTACAAGGACCATTTCGCATCCCTGGTTACGAAGGATCACGCTATTCGCTGGAGTTCATTGAACACGCATCCAGATACGTGACTGTTTTCCCTATTCCTTCAAATGTGAAAGGGACGGTATTTAAGGGTCCTTTAGTAGAGTTAGTTAGTTTAGTACACGTGTTTTGTATCACTCTCGTGTGTGACGCCAGATGTATGGAGACTGGACGGCAGGTGCCACATTCTCTGCTATGGCAACGCATGAGTATATAAACAGGTGGACCCCAGGGTCCTCCTGGAGAAAGAACAGAGTTGTATACACCCCACTACTGCGGTACACTGGAGGACAATTCTCCTAGGTCTATATGCAGAGGCGTGTAGTCTAGTACTAAGGATAGAGGTATTCATACAGAGCAGCACTTCTACTCTTGCCCTTAGCACTGGGCATACTAGTACACCCCGGCACATAGCCGAACTCACTCGAAAGCCACGTCGGTACTCAAGACGCCGTATAGCGTATACAGCGTCTATAACCCCACCCAACCAGGACCCTTTCACATTTGGTGGCTCAGCCGAGAAGAAGTGCAGACTCACACGTTAAAGAGAAGACGTCTTAAGCAGGAGGCCAACGGCATCTCTGGAAACGTACACACCATCCCGCTTCAATTGCGGCCTGACTCCAATCTGGAGCATTCAGCATTTACCCGCTCTCTACGAGCATCTACACAAGCCAAGACCTCAGACGCTCTTACCAGAGCACCACGGAAGCCCAAAAAGGGCCTACCTACTGCCGCATCTGAATTGCAGCGCAAAGCAAGATCATCGGCCACCGAACGGCCGACAACGCACCACAAATTACCCGGAGACTTCCCGGCTCAAGAGCAGCCGAACCAACCTCCTAGCACGCCCGCTAGACAGACCGCAACCAACGAGGAAGAAACCGAAACCTTCCACACACCCGCCCGACATCTCGAATTCCCGAAAAACGACGTAAACGAGCAGTTCGTCTTCTACACCGAGTCCATCAGTATGGCACAACCCGTACACAACCAGAGCTTCATGAGAGATCTCTCCCAAGCCCTCTGGACACTAGAATTACCGGACAACAAGAAACTGGACGGCAAAGATGTGGATGTACAAGAATTCTGCTCCCGCCGGCGGGGAGAAGTAGAAATGGCAGTGTGCCAAGGCCACCTTACCAATCGGGACAATGCTCTCAAGTACCTCTCTAACAAGCAATTCACTGGCACTGCCCTCACCTGGCTCTATTCGGAAGTTGACCGCTACGAAACATTTGACGAATTCCTCGAAGCACTCATTGCATGGTTCGGCACCAAGCTGACAAGCATGGACCGACGCATGGCAGTACTTACGCTCAAAAAGAAACCGCGGGAAACATCTAGAGCTTTCGCCATTCGGCTCCGGTCCTTGAACAAAGCACTACCCACAGTATCGCAATTGAGTGACCAAGAAAAGAAGTACGCTTTCCTAGAAGGTCATTAGAAACCGTCCATGAAGTCCATCCTATTTAACGGCAAACGCTGGGACGATGCTACCGTCACGTTTGACGACCTAGTCGACAAGGTCTATGAACGGTATGAACAAGGAATGGATGACGGAGATTCGTCTTCTCGCGGACGCATCCAAGAATCAGACCTCAAGAAGATTGCCGAAGAAGCAGCTCGGTCAGCCGCGCAAGAGACGACAGCATCCCTAGGGAAGGAATTGGCCTCGATTAAACAGGAACTCCGCCTAACCAGCGCCAGCCGTAAGAATCCCGGCAAAAGAATCTTCCTTGCAGAAGATGGTGAGTCAGCAATGGCATTGACGCAGGAGGAACACGAAGACATAGAGGTGTTTCTCATGGACAGACGGCGGACCCAGCAGCCCTATCGCCGCGAGGAACAACCATACCGGAGGGAGGACGCCTGGCACCAAGGAGGAGCATGGAGCAGACCCCAAACTCAACCGTACACTGCCACTGCGCAACCGCCACATCGCAACAGCCACCAGCACCAACAGCCGAAACCGTCCATGGAAGAAACCTTGCAGCAGATGACAGCCTTACTGGGTCAATTGTTGCAAGTGCAAAAGCCTTTGACAACCCCTACTCTGCCTCAGATTGCAGCTCCCGCCGAACCGAATGGGGTAACGAACTCCGCTGGCAAATGCTACAACTGCGGTGATACGGGGCACTTCGTTCAAAGCTGCCCGCACCCACGGAAGGATTTTGCTCCCCGGACCTAGTGGACCGCCTGGGTCCGGCGGCGAAATGGTCAGACGACATTCAGAACGATGCCGCATTCGAGAATGACGACATTGGGACACCCGAATGCCGTCACACTCCTACGCCGCCCACGCTCCACCCTGTGTCTGTCGACACACTAACCACTGACAAAACAACGAAAAAAATAGAAAATCCAAACACGATGCCTGAGGAGAACAAGTACCTGGCGCCTGAGTTAACAACCGAAAAAACAAACACGGCGTGTTCCGAGAACAAGTTCCCTAAGTCTGAAGTTTACATCGCCTCCTACGACCGAAACGACTGGCAATTACATCCTGACGTTTTTGCCCAACTCAACATGGGACGGTGGGGAGGACCTCAAGGCCATACGATTGATCTGTTTGCCACAAAACAGAACCGTCTGATCTACCGCTATTGCACAATTGCATACGCTGACCCCTCAGCAGTATGCCGAAATGCGTTTACGCATGACTGGAGTACCGAGAATTGCTGGGCTAACCCACTGTGGGAGCTCATACTGCAGGTCCTCGCCAAAGTCAGTGCCGACGGAGCCACCATGACACTCATTACACCAGTATGGAAAAACTCCCTCTGGTATCAACAACTACTCGGAATGTGCGTCGATTACCCAAAATTGCTCAAGCATTCCCGTGAACTTTTCGCCCGACAAGGTGCCCGAGCTGATGGCTCCGGCATCGTCAACGAACCACCATGGCCATACACCGCCGCGTGGCGAATATCTGGCGAAGTCAAAACTCAACAACGGTTCATTACTGAACTCAAGCGTGCGTGGTCCGAAAACCGTCATGGACCACGCACCATTCCTCACATACCACCAGAGGACCGCTACGCAGGAATAACTCAAGGAATGCGCATCCCCTTCAATGAGATCATCGAAATTCGAGATACAACCCCGGCCAACACAGCGGAGGTGTTCTCACGAACTGTACACCTTCTCCCACGTTTGCCCCCGATGCAATCCTAGCACAACCCACCACAAAAAGGGGGGAGAGTGCTGCTGCAGAAGCAGTTACACAACCAAGAAACAGCAAGAAGATTGGTTTCGACGCGCCGAAGCCCCGGGCATGCCCAACAGACAGAGACGGAATTCCCCAAGCAGCATGGCGACTCAGAGGAACTGATGAGCTACCACTGACTTCATTATTCTATACCGAATTGGATGACACTCCTGTCACGGGAAGCTTCCTCAACCGGTCACTAGCATATGAGAATGGACGAAGAGAATTATTCGGCCACCGCCCACACGGATGGCACAAACGGTACAACGAAACTACATGGATTGTGGAAGTCGAGAAGGCTTCCGCACAAGCAGACACAACAAACAAAGGGCAAGCCTCAGCTGAAGCATACGTTGCCAAGGCAGACAAGGGAAAATGAGACACCCGCCCATGCAGAAGACGACCTCAAACATGCAATGTTCACTGTGGCACAGATCTATGGCAAAATCAACGGAGTCGAAATGGACGGTCTAATTGCAGACACGGCCGCCACCATCAACTGCATATCAGACAGCTTCCTGAAGGTACTCCAAGCAAGAACCAGGGTGCACGTGTGGCAGCATACAAGCAACCTGACTGGAATTGGCTTTACCTTGACCTCGAAATTGGCGTTCACGGAACCCAACCACGGAACATGAGATTCAGCATTGTCCCAGGCCTCGGCCGACCAGTACTCATAGGGATACCAGGCCTGAAGGAATACAAAACCAAACTGGACCTCGAGTTCGACCAATTGGAATATGAAAGTAAACCAGACGGACCACGGAAAAAGACACCCATGAAAACTGCATTTGGGCAATACACGACAGACGGGAGCCGCCACTACGGTAGCATTCGCGTTCCCGTATACGTCGCCGAGGAAGAAGTACATCTGCCCGCCCACCACGTCACGCATGTCGCCGCTAGACCTGAGCAAGAGTTGAGCCCCAATGAATGCTACCTGGTCACCGGCAGTAAGAGCAGGCAGAGCAACGGTATTTGGTGCCCCAACCAGCTTGTAAAACCACACTGGGACGGTACATGGCTCACCCCGGTCGCCAACCTTACAAGTCATGGAAGGAAGCTAAGGAAAGGACAATTACTTGGATGGGTCGATTCTGAAGACCGTGACTTCGCCATTGAGAGAGTACCGGAAGTGCATCTCACGGAACCCAACGGTGTGAATGACTGGCTGATGCAACAGGACCTACTACCAGAAACTTCCCAACAAAGACTACCACGACCTACAAGCTGCTCTCCACCACACCCAAAGGAGAAGACGACCCGGAAAACGGTGTTCATCGTCAACGCAGAGGAGGAAACCCACAAAACCAGGTACAACGAACCCATACGACCAAACCAGAAGAAACCTTACAAGGACACCGGCCAAGGAGAAGGTTTAGGGCAAGAAGAGATTGGGGAATTAGCTGCATGGGGAAAAGATGCACAAGAAGGCCTACATGCCACCGACAGCCTTCCCGAACCGGCCACCCCATCAGAAGATGGACAGTCTTACGAACGGGCTCACACATCAGGAAAGGAAGTACTAGAGGCATTGGAACTACCCCACCTCGACCCAACCAAACAAGCCATGCTCAAGCAAACATTAATGCGCCATGCCGAAGCATTTGACCCTAGAATCCCCGCAAAACCAAACATTCCATACAAACACCACATGGCCATCATGGAAGGAACCCGGCCAATCAGTTACCCCCCAAGGAGAGCTGGAATGGTAAAAGAGGAACTACTCAGAGACCACATGAACACCATGCTGAAGGACAACGTCATCCGACCATCCCGATCGCCATGGGCAGCCCCGGTTTCATTAGTCAAGAAACCAGGGGGAGGGCTACGGTTCGTCACAGACTATCGAGAATTAAACGAACACACCATTCCAGACAGGTATCCGCTACCCCGAGTCGACTCCACTATCGACTACCTGGCGGGGAAACGATACTTCACAACAATGGACCTACGCTGGGGATTCTGGCAAATTCCCATCAAGGAAGAACACAAGCACTACACGGCATTCTGCACGCCGCACAGCCTATTTGAATACAACAAACTTCCCTTCGGCTTGAAGAACTCCCCTCCGACATTTCAACGAGTTATGGATGCCGTGTTAGCGGGCCTGAAATACCAATTCTGCCTGGTCTATGTGGACGACATCATCATATACTCTGACACATTCGAGGAACACATGGCACACATAAGTCGTGTGTTAGAACGGATAGTCGACGCTGGACTGAGGATTAAGCTGGAGAAATGCCACTTTGCACAGGGTGAATTGAAGTTCCTGGGGAAGATTGTCAATGGCCGCGGCGTAGCAGTAGACCCAGCAAAAGTCGACGGGATACAAGCCATCGGCGTTCCGAAAACCGTATCAGATGTACAAACCTTTTTGGGTATGTGCGTCTTCCATCACAAACACATTGAAAACTATGGTACCATCGCGCGGCCGTTGTATGAATTGACGAAACATGATGTCCAATGGCGATGGACGGCTGAAGAGCAAAGCGCTTTCGACGAACTGAAGACGGCAATAAAAGAGGCAGCTATACTGGAGTTCCCTGAGAAGGACATACCCATGATACTCTCCGTCGATGCAAGCAAGCGAGGACTAGGAGCAGCGCTGTATAAGATTAAAGACAATGCGAGAATTCCAATGGCATTTTTGAGTAAGTCCCTGACAGACCCCGAGACTCGCTACTCTAACACAGAACGAGAAGGATTAGCAGTCGTCTGGGCTATTCAAACCCTCGACTCTTACCTATGGGGCAACAACTTCACAGTGGAAAGTGATCACTCGCCTCTGCTGCCGCTACGAAAGAACGGCGACTTATCAGGGAAATGGGCCTGCTGGAGCTATGCCTTAGCCGATTGCGACTTCAAAATGGTGCACAAACCTGGAAAATCCCTGGCTCATAGGACGCCGGACTTTTTGTCACGTCTTCACAATGACCCACCGAAATCCCGTACGATTTCCACTCAAACCGAGCAGACCGCTTTTGAAACCGCGAGTGGGGTAGAAGTCATATCCTACAACAAAGAGGAGCCAGACAAGGAAGCGTTTCTGACGACAAGTGTTCCGTTAGTCCAGAAGCTTGCTGATGACATCCCGCAACAGCAGCAAAAAGACAAAGACTTTGCTGCAGCCTACCATTTCCTTGTTGATGGAACACTCGACGGTACCAAGGAACAGCAGGACAACATCAGGAAGACAGCACACCGCCTTATCCTACTTGAAGACATACTCTACCGAATTCACCGATTCGACAAAACAGGATTCCGACCACGCATCTTTCAACAATTACTGGTCCCAGACGGCCTACGACGTAAAGCGATTGAGTCATGCCACGATGACTTACTAGCCGGGCACCTAGGGAGAGACAGAACTCTTCAGAAAGTGCAAGAGTCTTATTGGTGGCCAGGTTGGCACTCAGACGTAGTCAACCACGTCAAGTCATGTGCAGAATGCTCAGAACACAAACCATTACCAAAGAACCGAGTCGGACCATTAACACCAATTGCCGTCAACGACCCATGGGAGAAGATCGGTATCGACATCGTTGGGAAGTTGCCAACAACAGCAAGAGGCAACAACTACATCATCGTACTGACGGACTACATGACTAAATGGGTCGAAGCGTTTGCAGTCCCCGACATCACAGCAAACCGCGTGTCAAGACGGCTTGTAGAGGATGTATTCTGTCGCTTCGGCATACCAGGAAGTATTGTCACCGACAGAGGGCAACCCTTTATCAGTGACTTGCAACGTTGAATCCTGAGTTTGCTTGGGACGCACCCCGCTTTCACCTCGCCGTACCACCCAGAGGCTGACGGCTTAACAGAAAGGTTCAATGGCACCCTGGTAAGAATGCTGCAAACGTACGTGAACAAGTACTCACACGACGATTGGGACACGCAATTGCCATACAACTTGCTTGCTTACCGCACGGCAATGCACCAATCCACACATGAGTCCCCTTTCTTCCTCATGTTTGGACGAGACCCTCGGCTGCCAAAGGACTTACTACATCAAACAAACACGCCCACTGACAACCTGGATGAAGCACCAATGGTCCTTGAGATGCGTGACTACAGAGCGGAGACACAACTCCGACTACAAAAAGCCTGGGCGCTAGCAAGGGAAAACATTAGGAGCGCCCAGAAGACACAGAAGACCTGGTATGACAGGGTCTCTCATATGAAGGACTACGGTTTCCGCATTGGAGACAAGGTCTGGCTGGCCGTACCCCAATTTACCAAGTCCGCTCGGAAAGAAAACAAAACAGCGGTGGAAAAAATGGCAGTTAAATGGACCGGTCCTCACCGCATTATATCCTGCAACGGACCCACCTTCAAACTACTGGAAACCCTCAGCCCTACAGAAGTCATCCTACGCCAAGCCCACGTGCGCCGACTGCGGTACTGGACCGAAAGGCGACCTGTCGATTCCGACGAAATCCCCTCACTAACACAGCAGGAAACACTCGAGGAGGAACTCAAACTCGCAGAGACAGCCAACAAGCTAACCCGCAAACCATTCAGGCCAAAGCATATGGAACTTTGCAAGAACTAACCCGACGGGGAATTGACCCAGACGAAAATTCCGACCATGAAATTGACGGAATTGAGGAGGAAGACACTTATGAGGTTGAGAAGACTGTCAACCACCGCGACACCAACAATGGTCGGGAGTTTCTTGTCAAGTGGAAATACTGGCCGGCAAAGCACAACACCTGGGAAACACGGGAGAACCTACGACGCTGTTGGAATCTACCTGTGGGTGCCTCTGGGAGGACTTAGAGCATACGGGACATGTGGGAGGACATCCACTTGTGTCTAGAATGGTCTGGAATGGTCCAGAATGGTCTAGAACGATCCAGAATGCCCGCGACACTAAAACGGGAGCCATCCTCCACGGTGGAGCCTGGGTCATGCAAGGCTCAATGTCACGCTTGCCCGTCATTCCCAACAATGCAGCAGCCGGATTCTTCCTATGGGACCACGCCAAGATGGCGAACGAGCAATGTGGCTTCTACGCACGCATGGCAGCTATCAAAGACAACGTGCAGGGTACGAACTGGCGACGCCGGATTGCCGATGCTCCCAAACAAATCCGCGATGCCATGCTCACCCCCAACGCACCCAGAAACCTAATGACGATCAACTTCAATGCAATATCAGGCTCCCACTTTGATGTTAACAACCACAAGTGGGCTATCATGGCGGTCCACGGTAACTTCACTCCCGGACGTGGTGGCGACCTCATTCTCCCCGACCAAGAGATTAGGGTGCGTACCCGTCCTGGCGACCTAGTCATCGCCCGGTTCGAACGAATGCGGCATGAAGTAACTCGGTTGGAATTGCTCCGGGAGGAACGGTACACTCAAGTCGTATCCGAGCAAGAGACGTTTTACAAAGCCCATGACACCGGGTACCGCCTCCGGCAATGGAAGGACCTCGAACGTTATGGGCCCATCGGTGGCCTCCAGACTCCGGCAGCTGATGGCTCGATGCAACTTCCAAAGCCCGTCCCCAAGACGCACAAAATCAACCGGAGTACCATCTTTCCTCCTAGGCCCGAGCCTGAGGAAATGGAATTGACGGAGCGGCCCGCAATTGGAAGAGCTAGACGTGGAAAGAAACGTTTTTAGATCTGCGCTAAAAAACTACGGCTGACGAGGTTCTTACGGGACTGGACGTGAGACTTAGTTGCAGGAAGGTCAAAAAGGGGGGAGGATGTGAAAGGGACGGTATTTAAGGGTCCTTTAGTAGAGTTAGTTAGTTTAGTACACGTGTTTTGTATCACTCTCGTGTGTGACGCCAGATGTACGGAGACTGGACGGCAGGTGCCGCATTCTCTGCTATGGCAACGCATGAGTATATAAACAGGTGAACCCCAGGGTCCTCCCGGAGAAAGAACAGAGTTGTATACACCCCACTACTGCGGTACACTGGAGGACAATTCTCCTAGGTCTATATGCAGAGGCGTGTAGTCTAGTACTAAGGATAGAGGTATTCATACAGAGCAGCACTTCTACTCTTGCCCTTAGCACTGGGCATACTAGTACACCCCGGCACATAGCCAAACTCACTCGAAAGCCACGTCGGTACTCAAGACGCCGTATAGCGTATACAGCGTCTATAACCCCACCCGACCAGGACCCTTTCAGACAAAGGACTCAGCAGTCATACTCGACAAGTTTCTCATCTACAAGGCTTGGATCGAGAAACAGACTGACCGACAAATCAAGATCCTACGTACGGATCGAGGCACCGAATACTTTGGCAAGGTTCTAGAGTACTTATTGAAGAATGGTATCACTCACCAAGAGTCCGCGGCCTATTCGAGTCAGCAAAACGGGATTGCCGAACAATGGCATCGCACGGCGCTGGACAGGGTCCGCGCCACCTTTGCGGATACGAAACTACCTCGAAGATTCTGGCCTGCTCTACTGGTAGCGGCTGGATACATCTATTCCCTTACGTACAACCGCATCAACAAGAAGACACCGCATGAGATCTTATTTGGCCGGCGTCCTGATGTCGCCCATCTTTGGCGTATCGGTTGCGTGGCGTATTCCGTTCTAACAAGCAAAGGACGCGATAAAATGGGGAATCGAGCGAAGAAGGCTTACTTGGTAGGCTATGCTCAACCCACAGGTACCAAGGGGTATTTGGTATGGGATCCTGTCACTGACAAGGTCGAAGTGTCACGAGACGTGATCTTCAAAGAAGACTTGGGACTCGAACCCAAATATCAGCAGGATCCAGCACATCTTGATCTCCTAGATGAGGAGAGTCAGGAGGATGACAACGAATACGCCGTGGAGGCGATTATCGACGAGTGCCGCAGTAAGGTGCACACGAAAGAGTACTTGGTTAAGTGGGAGGGATATCAAGAACCTACGTGGGAGTCCTGACTTTCACTACTCGATACTACCGCATTGGATGACTGGGAGAATCAAGTAGCCGCGTACAATGTCGGCACACGTCGAAATGACCCTATTGCTGCATACGCCGCCCGCGCGCGGACTCAAGCAACGATCAACGAAGACACCATGACATGGAAGCAAGCAATGAAAACACCTCAGAAGGAGGAATTTCTCAAGGCTGCACGCATTGAGTACCAATCCCTGGTCGACAACGGCACATGGGAACCCACGAAGCGTCCACGTAACAAGCGCGTGATCGGCACAACATGGGTCTTTCGAACAAAGGTCAATCCCGATGGCACTTTTAACAAGTTCAAAGCCAGAGCAGTAGCTCAAGGCTTCTCTCAACAACCCGGTCGCGACTTTGGTGATACATATTCACCTACGCTACCATTCACAGCGCTACGCCTCTTCTTGGCGTATTGTGTCCAGCACGGGCTGGACATCCACAGTATGGACGCTGTTACTGCCTTCCTGAACAGTGATATTGATAAGGATATCTATATCGAGCAGTTTGAGGGATTCGAAGATCCGGATCACCCCAAAGGCAATTGGGTCCTGAAGCTACTGAAAGCTCTCTACGGCCTGAAGCAATCACCTCTTCTTTGGTATGAGACCTTGAAGACTGCACTGTTGAAGCTCGGCTACGAAGCGGTTTCTGTATGCCCGTGTATCTTTTTCAAGTACGCGACAGACGACCGTACACCTCCGTCGAACGATAACTTGGTCCTTATTCTTGTCTTCGTTGACGATCTGCTCATTGCAGCGAAGGATCCGGAGATTCTGGCGACCAGCAAGAAAGAGCTACATTCGAAGTTCAAGTTTACGGAACAAGGTCGCGTAACCAGTCACCTTGGTCTCGTCTACAAATATGACTTCGACTCTGCTGTTCGTACCCTCAAAATCTCAAATGTCAAGTACATCGACGACGCTCTCGAACAATTCGGCATGAGCAACTGCCATCCTGTCTCCACTCCGTACGCCGTGTCAGCGCGTAACCAACAACCGGAGGATTCGACCCCATTCACGAATCTGAAAATGTATCAGGAAGCAGTGGGGGTTCTCACTTGGGCCTCCATCACATGGCGATGGGATATCGCCACTGCAGTCGGTTACTTTGCGCGACGTGTGGCTGCACCTACCAACTCCGACTGGAACAATGTTAAGCGCATTTTCTGCTATTTGAAGGGTACCCGCGATTATGCCCTCAAGTTTACATCCAAACAAAATGATCCGCGTGGCCTACGCGTATTCACGGATGCGGATTATGCAGGAGAACTCACCGACCGGACGTCCACTACAGGCATTTTGGCCCTTTACAATGGGTTTCCTGTTCTGTGGAAAAGCAGCAAGCAGAAGTGCACCGCCCAAAGTACGACCAAAGCGGAGTATATAGCTGCGAGTACCGGTCACAACAAAGCCAAATGGCTACGCCAACTCTTGGCGGAAGTTTTGGGACCCCAACCGGATTACAAATCTCGACCAGTCCCTCTCCATGTCGATAATCAGAGCGCCGGGGCCTTGATTCAGTCTAAGGCTATCAACCAACGCACCAAACACATCGACGTTTGGTACCACGCTATACGCGATTCATTTGCGAAGCAAATTATCGAAATCATCGACACCAATACGGACGTTCAACTGGCGGACATCTTTACGAAGCCTTTTCCCACTGTGAAACATAAGGACACTGTCCTGAGGATTACGAATGGGACTCATATATTTGATGAACGCATACGCAATGAGGGCGCATCTACGGAAGCACACCGAGCTCAAGTGTTACTTGCTGAATGTCAGGAGAATTACTCACAACACTGGCTTACCTTGGCATCTACACCGCAATTGCGGAACCCGAAGCAATGCCTCCCAAGGAGGACGGGCCTGCCCCTCCTCCATCATCCTCATCGCTTGAGGGTGAGCGTCGGCTTGAAGAACCTGATGGTCCCTCCAACTCCTCGGCTGCCCCCTCCTCCTCCTCCTCTTCCTCATCATTATATGGAGCTTCACGCTCCAGGATGTCCCACATCCTCTTCACCTCCGCTGCAGACTTCTTGTCCGCAGTCCTCTTCTTTGCCTGGGCTGTATCCTTGCCCTTCCCAACCGCCAGCTTCCGGCTCCGCCGGTCCTCTAGTATGGACCTCAGTCCATCAAGCGTCCCGGTCGCCCGTGCGCGACCAAGAGGCGTACCAGACCTCGCCCGGTCTTTCACCCGGTCTTTCGCCTGCTCAATGTGACGTTCAAGGACCCTTGACGGTCCTTGCGGTGGAACTGTCGGGCATACGCAGCCGACATCATTCGAATCTCCGCTCGGGACAACCCCGCAGCGGGTGCGCCTCCCTGTGGCGCAGAGGGCACCACTGACGACGGCACAGCAGGAGCTGTGGTCGTTGCAGGAGCGGTTACCGGCGGTCCGGTCTTTCTCGCCGTCTGCTTTGCCTTGCTTGAACCTGACAACTACACCGGCACATAGTTATTGCTTACGCCTCATTTGCGCGGATCTCATAGACGTACCCTAGCCATTCCTCGTATTCTTAACAATGTAATAAATGGGGGTGTTTGCGGGTGTGCGCGGGGCTGTGTAGTAAAAGTAGATAGAGCAACTCTCTCACTGCCAGACTGACAGGTCTGAGTGGGGGTGTTAGCACGTACAGACTCTGTCATCAAGTCATAACTGCGCCATCGCAGGGCGTATCATGCAATCACGTGAGCCCACGTGATCAACTCCGATATAAGTAGTTTTCCTTCCATACTTAATATATCGGTGGGACTTTTCTCTTTTTCTCCAGTAGAGCGGGATTAAGTTACTTCGTTGTTCTGCTCAGTCAACTACCCTAAAGCTTCCTCAACTATCTACTCAGATACTCTCAGACCAACACTAATGCCAAACAACGACAAGTGGGTTTTCTCAACGGTCGTTAGAGCCCATCGGTAGCTCTGTTCGGCCTCCATATCTACCTACCGTTCAAGATGCATGGAAACCTTTGGCCACCGGATTATGGATTGCACATGGCCGTATTAGGAACAAATTTGCCCGAGTATTATTCGATAGCGGAGCAACGGGAATGTTCCTCGACAAGACTTTCGTCAAAAAACATAAATTCGAAACTAGGTCTACCAAACCACAACAAATAACTCTGGCCGACAAAAAATCTCAAATCCTCCTAGACACCGTTGTCTCCGAACCGTTAGAACTTTGGAACATTGAATCTTGTTTGCCCTTTATGGTCGGACAAATCCCATGGCTTGTCAGCGATCTTATATACGATGCGATCATTGGAACACCTTTCTGGAATCTCTTTACGCATGCTGAACAATACTTACACAAAAAACAACCTATTCTCTGTTTTACTAACCATTCACAGATACCAAACGCGTCACTCTCTGTCACCATCAAATGCGAACGGACATCATGAAAATGGCAACCATTAGACTTTCTCCCTCGGAATTGTCTCTCGCACTTTGATACTATTCCATCTACGAAACAATCTGAGTTCACCAAAGCCTCTACTCATCGCAATATCCAAATGATCGAAGTTACATCTAAGCGATTCAACAAAGCCTGGCGACGAAATAAATTCGATGACAATACTGTATGCCGACTGGCTCTCAACGAAATTTCAGAGGATCCTGAACGGTTTAAGGGAAACCCTGAACTCTTGAAAGATTCTCTGGAAAAGTATGTTGATACTCTATTCAAGGAACCGCAAGGCTTCCCACCTGATCGGGGAGAAGATAATTTCCAAATTGAACTCGTCGAAGGCGCTGAACCTGTCTGGCAACCTCTTCGCCACATGAATAAGGAAGAATTAGCCGAACTGAAAAAGCAAATTCAACTGATGCTCGAGAAAGGATGGATACAGCACTCCTCAAGCCCATGGGGAGCTAGTGTCGTTTTCGCTAAGAAGAAAGATGGAGGATTACGTATTTGCTGGGACTATCGAGGTCTCAACTCCGTCACAAAGAAAGATCGAACACCTCTTCCAAACATCCGTGAAATGCGCGACCGAATTCAAGGATGCAAATACTTCAGTCTCATTGATATTAAGGAAGCCTATCATCGCTTGCTCATCTGAAAGCAAGATTGGGAAAAGACCGCTATACGTACAAGATTTGGTCATTTTGAATACCTCGTCATGCCTTTCGGCTTAACCAACGATCCTGCTGCTTTCCAACGATTAATGAACAAAATTTTCCACAAAGACTACGACGACTTCGTTAACTCATACCTCGACGATATCCTCATTTTCTCAAAGACACTCAAAGAACATCAGAAACATGTCGATCTAGTTCTCAAGAAGCTTGAAGAACATCGACTTTATGTCAAACCTTCCAAATGCGTCTGGGCCGTGCCCGAAGTCGAATGGTGTGGACACGTCTTGGGCCGAAATGGAATTCGCATTGCCCCGTCAAAGATCCAAGTGATCAAGGACTGGCCTAGACCCACATCTACGAAAGGAGTTCAGTCATTCCTTGGTCTCGCCAACTACTTTCTCGATTTTGTCGAAGATTATTCGAACATTGCTCTTCCATTATCCAGCATTCAATCGGCGAAAGTTAAGTTCCAATGGGAAGCTGATCAAGAGCAAGCCTTCCAGAAACTGATGGAAGCACTTATCAACGCGCCAGCTTTAGCAACAATCGACGAAAGTAAACCTATCTACGTCTACACAAATTCGTCTGGCTACGCCATTGCTGGATGGATCGGACAACCATATGATGATGAGACTATACCAACCAATCTTCCTCGTCTTGTCGGCGAATGGAAACAATTACCTCGCCTCCGACCTGTCGTTTTCTACTCTCGCAAGATGAAAGGCGCTGAGACTCGGTATCCGACACATGAACAAGAACTACTCGCATTAGTCAAGATGCTTGTAGCCAATAGACCATACCTGGTTGGACGACCGTTTCGGTGCTTCAGCAATCATAAAGGCTTAGAATTTATCCAAACCCAACCTCATCTTAGCCGAAGACAAGTTCGATGGGTTGAAATTCTACAAGAATACAATTTTACAATTCAGTACATTCCAGGGAGGTGGAATCTATTGGAGATATCGGCACTTCCAGTACTTTATCGGAATTGCAGAGGATTGGCCGAATTCGATGTGGCCTCCAGTATACTTTGTAAAGGGGGGTTACAGAGCTCTTCTGAGATGCAGTTGACAATGTAGCGTTGTCAGATGCACGGAGATGTAATGTATGTGAATGTATTTTTTGTCTTAAAGTCTTATCGGTGATGTCTCGCTTCGAGCGTTTCTAATCTACCGTTTCTTCAATCACGTGATCCCACGTGATCCAATTCAGCTCTTAGCATTACCGGTATGGCGGTCACGCGCTCTAGTCAGAGAATCCAAGTAAGGATCTAATGTAAGGACCAAACGTTGAGTACACAAGTCTCAACATTCCAATACACCCCCTGTCCGAGCAATCGATCCGCGATGATGGGATTTTACTCATTCGGGAGCTCCGTCATGGACGCTTTCGTCATTGGCATGATGGTGTTATCGTAGTGCTTGATGCACATGTTTTCGCGATGGTGCTTGAATGCCGGGGCCGGTAAGGGCTTCGTAAGTGAGTCGGCGACCATTTCAGCGGTGGGTAAGTACTCCAGATGAATCTCCTTGTCGATGTGATCACAAATGAAGTGATGTCGAATGTTGATGTGCTTGGTACGGGCGTGATGCACGGGATTCATTGCCAGCGAGATGCATGACTGATTATCTTCGTAGATTGTTGTGGGTCGAGCATTTTCATCAAGATATTCGGGGATTTGGAGTTCTTGCAGAAGTGAGCGAAGCCAGATTGTTTCTTGAGTGGCGAAGGAAAGTGCCATAGATTCAGCTTCGGTAGATGAGAGAGCAACGGTGGGTTGGCGCTTCGAAGCCCAAGTAACGGGGCCCGCATTTCCAATGTAGAAAAGGTAGCCAGTGATTGACCGTCGATCAATGATATTGTTTCCCCAATCGGCATCGCTGTAGCCGTGAAGGGTAACGTTGTTTCCGCCGATGCAGAGGCTGTAATCTGATGTTCCCCGTAGGTAGCGAAGGACGCGCCTTGCAGCTTGCAGATGTTGAGGCGAAGGGTTGCTTGCGAAGCGACAAAGCATACTGACTGCGACAGCGATGTCAGGACGCGTGCATATCATCAGGTACATGAGAGAACCAACGATTTTGCAATATTCTCCTTCTTGCGGGTTAGGTGAAGTCTTTGTATTTTCGACTTCGTAGGGTTCGAGCTTGGTCTGGTCCATCAGAGTGTTGACGGGTTTGCAATCTTGCATACCAAAGCGCTCGAGGATGTCATTTACATATGACTCTTGATCGAGATAGATGACGTGCCTTGAGTAGTCGCGTCAAACTCTCATTCCTAGGTAGTGGCTGACTTCGCCTAGGTCTGTCATGTTGAACTCGTTGTGCAGGGATGTCTTGATTGACAAGATTTCCGATTCGGTCTTTGCGAAAATCAGAAGATCGTCGACGTAGACGGAGATGTACTGCGATGAGTCACTTTCAGGTAGAGTTTTGATGTAGACGGCATTGTCATTTGCCAGGTGCTTGAATCCCAAAGAAGTCAGTTCTTTGTGAAGCAGGGAGTACCATTTGCGCGGGGCTTGTTTCAGACCGTAAAGGGCCTTTCGGAGTCGAAGGATGGTCCCGGGCGGGAAGCCAGAGCCTTCAGGGGCATAGATTAGGATGGTCTCGGTAACAATCCCATTCAGGAATGCGGTTACTACATCCATTTGATGGCATTTCAAGCCTAGGCTGGCGGCGAGAGCGAGGAGGACGCGTTGGGTAGCAATCTTGGCAACCGGAGCTTAGGTTTTGTTGTAGTCGATGCCGTAGTGTTGTTCGAAGCCTTTCACTACAAGCCGGGCCTTGTATTGTTGGGGTTGACCATTCAGGTCTCGCTTAATCTTGAATACCCATTTAGTGCAGATGGGCCGTTGATTGTGCGGTAAAGATTTGGGGTTAATGACTTCCCATGTCTCATTGGTATGAAGGGACTTCAATTCAGCATTTATGGCCTCGGTCCATTTTGGCGCGTCGTCTGATGAGAGCGCTTGTTTGTAGGTTTGGGGTTCTTCGGTACTTGCAGCCGAAAGAGCGATCGCCGTCTTCTCGCTGATGTAGTCAGCAAAGACCATCAAATGGTTGACATTTTCGAGCGGTTCCCATGTATTATCTTCGTCTTTGAATCCTAGCCATTTGCAGAGGAATTCGGGGCCTTCCGGGCCATCACGTGAGTCGAGAATCTCTTCGACTTCGTAGAGTTCTTCGGGCGGGATGTAGTCTTTCGCTAGTTCGAGTGCTGAGGTTTCGTCGAACGTTACATCGCGAGAAATGACTATTTCTTGACGGTTGTCATCCCAACAGCGGTAAGCGCCGTCAAATTTGTAACCGATGAGTTTGAGACGTGTGGCGCGCGGAGCCAACTTTGAGACTTGTTTTCTCTTGACGAGATGCACGAAGGCATCGGCCCAAATCACACGAAGGTGAGAGAGTGAGGGCTCTTCGCCGTTGAGCCGTTCGTACGGCGAAATGTTGTTATTGGACTTGTGGGGTAGGCGATTCCGTAAGTAGACTGATGTAGCCGCTAACTCGGTCCAGAGTTGTTTCGGGATGCCGTATGAGTGTTCCAATGAACGAATGGTGTCGAACAGAGTGAGGTTGAACCTTTCAGCTACACTGTTGGACTGTGGGGAATCTGCAGCGGTGAGTTCGTGCAGAATGCCCTTTTTCGAAATGAATTCTTTCAGATCGTGATTGACAAACTCCCCCCCTCGATCGGAATGAAGTCGTCTGACCCTTTCGTTGGTCTGTTTTTCGATGAAATTGATGAATTCAATCAATTTTGCAGTAGATTCGCTCTTCGTCTTCAAGAAGAAGATCCATGTGAAGCGGGAATAGTCATCGATCACAACAAGGGCATATTTCTCATCACCAACCGCGGGTATGTGCGGACCGTTTAGGTCGAAATGTAGGCGATCGAGTGGCGTCTTGGACCGTGTCATTGTACTGTTGAATGGTGAGCGCTTGTGCTTACCAAACTCGCAACCTTTGCAGACTTTGTTGGTCATTGGGAGCTTGAGTTGCTTCATGATGTGAGTACCGGGATGGCCCAAACGGTGATGCCAGAGCGTTCCTTTGTTGACAGAAGAAAAGGGACCAGAACCAGCCCCAGAGGAAGCCGTCGAAACGGCAGAGGCAGTGCTAAACCTGCCTGCTTCGGCCGGCGCGATTGCACCAGCCAAAGCAGGGGCGCCTCTTGCAGAGGGGGCGCCCTCCCCCTTGTCAAGCTCGATGAGGGGGATCACCCCCAGGAAGGGGGTGGGGGGGGACTGATCTTGTCCCAATTGTGGCCGTGTTGGCCCCCCCCTCCCCCGGCATGCCACTGTTGTGGCTAGGGCTGACGTTCCCTGACACTGAAATGGTCGGGTTTGTGGCTTGAATCAATGTATCAAACGCGTGTGTCGGTACATTGGACGCGTTCTTCCATTTTGTCAATTCGGTAGCTGTGTTTTTTGACGCGTGTGTCAGTACATTGGACGCGTTTGTCCTTGAGCGAGTTTGAGTAGCAAAAGCCATCGGAGTTGGCGAGATGTGATACATTCCTCGAACGAGAGGTATGGTGATGTCATTCACAGTGCCATTGCAGTCTTGAATGATGGCGCTCTCATCTTCAAAGGTAACTCTCTTTCCATCTTTGGCAAGTGCGGAGACCGAGATGAGAGTTTTGGCAAGTTTTGGAACGTAAAGAACATCAGTGAGGGGTACATCTCCATCTGGAAGCTTCAAGATAGCGTTCCCTTTCGCTTCGGCATTGAGAAAGGCGTTATTTCCAAATCTGATGCACGTTGAGTGCTCTTCGTAGGATTCGAGAATGGAAATGTCATTTGTCATGTGCTGTGAGCAGCCTGAATCCAGGTAAGCCAATGTAGTGGCGTTGTGTGCTTCTGCAATGTTGGCATTAGCAGCGGGTATTAAGGCTTCAACAGCCTTGGCTTTGAGAGGACAATTGAATGGAGTATGTTCATTGGAATTGCATAACCAACAGGGGAAGTTCTGTCTCTTCTTCGAGTCTGTGGTCTTCTTCGCGTCGGTCTTCTTGTGACTTGAGCTGTCTTTCTTTGAAGGTTGGGCTTCAAGCGTGATGTTTTTGCTCTTCTTGGCGAACCGGCTATTTTGGTTACTCTTGTTACTTCCATTGTCCAAATGTTTGGCAGCCGCTTGTAGGCCTTCGAGATCATCGAAACTTTGGGTTTCGATGAGCTCCGCTTGATGTTCGTTCATGCCTCAAAGGTAGAACCATTTGTTGACTCGAAACGGGATGTCCGAAACGAGTTGACTGGTAATCTTTGTGAACGAGGTATTGTACTGTGAGATGGTATGGCTTCCTTGTCGTAGTCTTTCCAGCTGAGTGAGTAGGACTTCCTCGTGATCGGTTGGTTGATAATGCCGGAGGAATGGTCGCTTGAAAGTTTGCCAATTCGTGATGGGGTCAGTATTCCCCTTTTCAGCCTCTTTGCAGTAGTTCCGATACCACTGTTTTGCATCGCCAGAGAGCTTGGTGAAGATAAATGCAAGTTGTTCTTCTCCAGGAACAGATTTGAGACGAAAGACCACTTCAATTTGATCAACGAAGTCGGCGAGTTTTGAGAGATTTCCCGTCCCGTCAAATGTAGATACTGCATCGATTGCAGATTTGAAGTATGCGAATGATGTACGTTGTGCGTCCCGATCATCGCTCTTTCTGCTGCTCGTAGTTGTTGTGCTCTCCGTTGGGGAAGACGGACGAAAGTGAGGGGCAACTGGGGCTTCAACTTCGCCGTGAGTAATGTGTTGATGTAGAAAAGGGTACTCAAGGCCCGCTTTTGGGCTTCTCATCGGTGAAACGGCCGTAGAATGACCACCAATATGAGGCTTTTCGTATTCTCGGGTTGTTGATGGGAAGTTGATGTAGCGAGAGGGTTTGAACTAGTCAATAAAGTCCTCTCCAACCTGTCCATCTGATGGTCGAGCTTTTCGTCGATTTCCATCTTGAACCTCTGCAGAATTTGCATGACAATGTCAGTCGGTACTTTGGACGGTACTATCGCCGAGTCTGCATGAATTTCTCCATGATTCATCTCATCCACATCGGCATCTGCATCGTGGGAATCATGGTAGATCGAGGCATCGATATTAATGTCTTCTTCAGCGTCAGGACCCCGTTGGGCTTCTCGTGTGGCTTGACGGGCTTGTTGGCGGGTCTGCACTCCTTGAATGGGAGATCTTGCAGTAGGCATCTTGACGGTGTGCTTGGTACTTTCTTGGCACTTGAATTTCGACGGAAGACTTGTGGTTTACAGGTTTTACGAAGGGAGAATGATTCGAATTCGACCGGTCTCAGGGCTCATAACCTATTGGAGATATCAGCACTTCCAGTACTTTATCGGAATTGCAGAGGATTGGCCGAATTCAATGTGGCCTCCAGTATACTTCGTAAAGGGGGTTTACAGAGCTCTTCTGAGATGCAGTTGACGGTGTAGCATTGTCAGATGCACGGAGATGTAATGTATGTGAATGTATTTTTTGTCTTAAAGTCTTATCGGTGATGTCTCGCTTCGAGCGTTTCTAATCTACCTTTTCTTCAATCACGTGATCCCACGTGATCCAATTCAGCTCTTAGCATTACCGGTATGGCGGTCACGCGCTCTAGTCGGAGAATCCAAGTAAGGATCTAATGTAAGGACCAAACGTTGAGTACGCAAGTCTCAACATTCCAATAGAATCATATTGCGGACATTCTTTCTCAAAGTGCTATTTACGCTCCACGTTGTGTCGAATGTCAAAGACGTATCGATATGCAGACTCAAATCAACAACATGATAGATGGCATTCCTGCTATAGTCGGCACAACGGTAGATCTTTGCACGACGCCAACATATTCTACCAAAGAATGGAAACAAGCTCTAGCTACAGACCCTTATTCTGAATATCTTGAAGAGATCTGTCGGAAACCTGATCACGAAAAGACTGCAAGAGAACGACGATATACTTTCCAAGATGGAATCGCTCGACATGAAGGATGCCTTTACGTACCTGAAAGCCTACGCCCAAAAGTCTTACAACAATTTCACGATGATTTAGCTACTGGAGGTCATCTCGGCGTTAAGAAAACACTCGCCCGAATTCTCGTTGATTATTATTGGCCTAACGTTAGACAAGACGTCATGAAGTATGTCGGAACATGCAAATCCTGCCGACAATTCAAACCGGGTCATCGCCGTTACGGATTTCTACGACCACTTCCTGTTCCATTGGGAAGATGGCATACTATTGGATTTGATATTTTCTACATCGGAGACAAAGCATGTCTCGCCTGCATCGATTATCTATCAGGACGTGCTATTCTTTCAGCTGTCAACAAAAACATCGGTGGTAAAGAACTTGCTGCCGTTTTTCTGGATCGAGTATGGAAATACGTCGGGACTCCAAAAGTCTTTGTTACGGACCGCGAACCTCGAGCACTTTCAGATTTTTTCCTCGCTTTTGATATATTACTCGGCGTCAAGCATGAATTCGCCACAGCTTGACATCAACAAACCGACGGAAAAGTCGAACGAGCCATCCAAACACTGAAAAGAATTTTCAAACAGTATCTCATCTACGATAGAAGCAACTGGAAGAAACTACTTCCGCTTGTCGAGTTTGCCTTCAACACTGCCCCTAGAAGCGAATATGAAGGCCTGACACCATTTGAAGTAGACCTTGGTCGTACAATCATCTTACCTGGATGGAATCCACTCCTAGAAGGACAAGAACTTTGTTTATGCGGAGTCGACAAGGTCGAGCTCGAAAGATACCATAAGGGACAAGAAGAGATAGCCCAAATCATACGCGAAAATCTACGTTGAGCACAAGATGAATATGCTCGACAACATGACAAAGGCCGCACTCCTATCGCTTACATAATCGGAGATCTCGTCGACCTCAATCGCAAAGGTATAGACCTCGAGGTTGACATAAGAAGAGGCCCTTGATTCTCTACTATATGGATCGGACCCTACAAAGTCATCACCAAAGGTGATCATCCTGACACCTACGAACTTGATCTTTCGCCTTCAAAGATTAGTGGCATTTGGCCTGTCTTTCACGTTGATATCCTACGCCCTCACGCAATAGACCAATATCCACAACGTGAAGTCCAACAACCATCCGAACCAGTCGAAGTTCGTGGAGAACAAGAATGGGTTGTCGAAGACATTCTCGATGAACGTCGTCATAAGCAAAACCTCCTGGTCAAATGGACAGGATGGGCCGACCCTACATGGGAACCTGAGTCTGAACTCCAAGAAACATCTGCCTACGAACAATGGGGCAGAGCACATCCAAACTCTTTGGCGATACAGCCAACTAGTAGAAAAAGGTAAAATCCTTATCACTACTCAACCATGACGGAACGGCTTCGCCTCGTCTCTCCTTACATCATGCGCGGCAACGCAAGAACCGACCTACAAATACAATCACACGCGCGGCAACGCAAAAACCGACCTATATGCACACATGCATACACACAAACACTTCGACACGAGGGACGCCTCTGTCGCATATACAAACATCGCGCGCCAACGCAAAAACTGAGCACTGCGTCAACAGTCTAAAATGAACATGAGCTCTCCCTTTCTATTCATCCCCTTCACATTCATCTACGATGCTTCCTCAGGGTCTGAGGGAGGTGTCGGGGAAACCTCATATTCTTATATTTTTCCGTGACTTTCTGATTACGTTTTACGCAATCCTTTGTTTGGGCTGGCCACCCGTTCATTGGTGATACACATGACTCCTGACTCATAGGCAATAAAGCGCCTCGCGGATAAATTACTTTGCGCCACCCTGACACGCATTATATAAAGCTGTCAGCCGCTGGTCGCCCTTCTCCGCTCGTCACCTTGCAACACACGATAATACACACTATTTATTACTACCAACTATCAAAGCTTCCTTTGACGTTACACGCTACAGCTCAGGAGACGGCTCAACTCTTTCTGGAACAGGCATTTTGCCACACGGGGTTGCCCCACACCATCGTGAGCGACCGGGACCCCAAGTGGCTATCAGAATTCTGGCGGTACCTTATGCGGGCACTCGACGTCAAGCAGGAACTCTCGTCGGCACGACACCAACAGACCGATGGCAAGGCGGAGAACGCCATCAAGACGATCAAGGGAATCATGGGCTCCTACCTTGACTATGCTGGCTCCAACTGGAAGAGCTTACTTCCCACCCTCGAGTACAACTACAACCGAACGCCGCAGACGTTGACGGGACTATCCCCTTTCGAGATTGACCTAGGCCGCGTTCCCCGGGTACCGAACCAATGGGTAGCACCTAACCCCGGGGAGATGATAAGGCAATCGGCACGAACCGCTGTGGAGAGACGGATTAAGGAATTCGCCGACGTGAGTCGCATCGTGCAGCAACGGCTCCGAGACGCACAGGACCAGCAGGCAAAGTACTACGACCGCAAGAAGCACACGGAAGCATACCAAGAGGGTGACAAGGTCTTACTTCACCGTGAGGGTATCGCGATTACCAGCGTCACCACAAGGAACAAAAAGCTGGCTGAACAATGGATTGGGCCATTCACAGTACACGGCAAGGGCCCGCATCCTGACACCTACAAGCTCGAACTACCCAAGGAGTTCACTGGGTTGCACCCAGTCTTTCATGTCAGCATTCTGAGACGTTACCATGACCCGGATGGTACCCCGTACAGACAGGTCACCGCTCCGCCTGAGCCCGAGAAGGACGAAGACGGGCAGGAGACCTACCAAGTGGACAAGATCCTAAACGCCAGATGGCACAGGAACACCGAGCAGTTCTTAGTCAAGTGGACAGGTTACGACAGCACCCAGAACACGTGGGAGCCGTATGCACATGTGAAGGGGACGACCGCACTGGAGGAATGGCTTCGGAAGCACCCCGGAGAGGACCGCGGCCAAAGGCTAGCAGCCAGGCGACGTAAGAGAACCTAGATAGCGAGCTGTACCGTAAATTAACAAGAGATATGCTACTTGAGGTAGAGGACATTATAGCGCGAGATCTCGGCATCGTTGGACGATGGTCGAAGGCTGCTGGGCAGCATACCTCGCTGGGCGAGATGCCGGCATCGTTGGACGATGGCCGAAGGCTGCTGGGCAGCATACCTCACTGGGTGAGATGCCGGGATCGCTGGGCGATGAGCCGACGGCTTGCCGATGCAAGGTGACCGGCACCAGATTTGCATGGCAGCGTACCTCGAGACCCGCGGGGACCATGGCCGTGGTACATACCTACGCGAAGGGGAAGAGAAGGGCTTCGGCCAAGATACCGGCATCGTTTGACGATGGGCCAAAGGCCGCTGGGCGGCATACCTCACTGGGTGAGAAGGGTGATGCTGGGCATCGACCGGCTGCCGATACAAGGTGACCGGCACCAGATTTGCATGGCAGCGTACCTCGAGACCCGCGGGGACCATGTCCGTAGTACATACCCACGCGAAGGGGAAGAGAAGGGCTTCGGCCAGGATACCGGCATTGTTTGACGATGGGCCGAAGGTCGCTGGGCGACATACCTCGCTGGGCGAGATGCCGGGATCGCTGGGCGATGAGCCGAAGACTGCAAGGCAGTAGACCTCACGAGGTGAGATGCCGGCATTGTTGGACGATGGCCGAAGACTGCGAGGCAGTAGACCTCACGAGGTGAGATGCCGGCATTGTTGGACGATGGCCGAAGGCTGCTGGGCAGCATATCTCGCTGGGTGAGATGCCGGAATCATTGGACGATGAGCCGAAGACTGCGAGGCAGTAGACCTCACTAGGTGAGATACCGGCATCGTTGGACGATGGCCAGGGAACCGTTGGGCGGTCTTCCCAACGGGGAAGTGTGATGCAGGGCATCTACCATGAGCACCATAGCCGGGAGGAAGCCGAGTGACATTGGACACAGCGGACGCATACGAAATGCTATAAGGCTCAAGGGAGCACAGCGATGAGAAGGCAAGTACAGCGATGAGATTGTGGTACTGAATTTGATTATACGGGCCGAAGGCCAGGCCCCGGAGGAGCAACAGACAACAAGTGAAAGGATGTACAAGAAGGAGGGGGGGGGAGAACTAATCAACCAATCTTGGTGAAGGAGAATTGGCACCGGTTGCCGTGGCACCGGTCGCCCAACCCGCACCGGAGGGGGGTGTAATTTGCCACGTTCATCTCGCTGCGGAGAGAGCTGAGTTAGTCAGGTAAGGCAGCAGCAGGCCGAAGAGTACTACTTACGCGCGGACGTGGCCCATGCAGTGGAGATGGTTGCATGGAAACATGCGGAGGTCCGCTCCGACATGGTTGCAGCCAGCGAACTGGCACCCAGCGGGGATGGCCGCAAAGAAAAGAACCCGGCCGCAGTGGGGGGCGCCGCACGTCAACTGGCCCTGAGGGCCGTCGTTCTGGAAAGCAAAGGAACGAAGGAACCACACCGTTAGGAAGACATCAGGCCGCCTCTCAGCGAAGGGGGGGGGGGAACATACCGTGTCATTGGCCGCCGCCACAATGCAGGGCCGGCACACCAAATGGTGGCATTCCGATGTCAACATCTTGCTCTTGCGGAATTGGTTGCACTTCCAGCAAGAGGGCAAGTCGGCCAACCTCTCGGGGGTGGACTTTTCATGGACCGAGGGGTCCTGTAGACAACAAGGGAAGACGGGGAACATGAGACAAGTTGCCACAGCCGAGGACCAGCACCGACCCCTACTCACCCGGGCGGGCTGGGCCCGCTTGGTTGCGCCTTTCGCAAGTTGTTGGGCGGGCCGGCGCTTGCCCATGGTGGTGGTGGTGGTGTCGGAGGGGGGAGGAGAGTTGTTGGGGGTGTCAGCCATGGTGTGTGTGTGTGCGTGTGTGTGCGTATGTGTGTGTGTGTGGTGTGAGTTCGTCGAGCTACAAAGAAAAGAAGAGCGAGAGGGGGAGATCCAACGGGCAGTACCTTTTTAAAGGCTTGACCTGCTTGGGAACGCTCGGAAATTCAGGTGTTAGTGTTTCATCCCCTACGGAGCGCAGCAGATGTTACTTATCGAAATCCGTATGGAGGAAGCTACTCGTGATTCATCTAGGGCCCCTACGAAGAGAGAAATAGACTTTCCGACGACTTCGCGCACCACGAAGGGCGGAGACTACCCGTCGGAGACTACCGCGACGCGACCCGCACCAGGGTTGCCCCCCCAGCCTCATCTTCCCACAACCACGTCAGCATCCGTTAACCCGCCGCCGCCCGGCTTAGGCAAGCTTTGCCTCGCTGAAGAGATTCGAGCCTAAGAGATAGTCGCGAATCTAAGGGGGGTGTAATGAGGCGTGGCTCACCAGCCTAAGCCTAGACACGCGTCGGGAAGGGCCCCGTGCGAGATGGATGCTAGCGTCAGCATCCCGAAGGGTACTAGACCTCAGGGATGGCCACGGATGGCCATCACGTGACCAGGGCCGCTCCGCGGCCTAGAAGAAAAGAAGGAATGCTCCGACAAGGGCACATTCAAGACTTAGTGATCTAACAGTAGAATTAGAGATAGGGAATTCCTGAGTAGAAGACTAGACTCTGGCAACGGACCTAGTATTATTACATCCCAACAGCGGTAAGCGCCATCAAATTCGTAACCAATGAGTTTGAGACGTGTGGCGCGTGGTGCCAACTTTGAGACTTGTTTTCTCTTGACGAGATGCACGAAGGCATCGGCCCAAATCACACGAAGGTGAGAAAGTGAGGGCTCTTCGCCGTTGAGCCGTTTGTACAGCGAAATGTTGTTATTGGACTTGTGGGGTAGGCGATTCCGTAAGTAGACTGATGTAGCCGCTAACTCGGTCCAGAGTTGTTTCGGAATGCCGGATGAGTGTTCCAATGAACGAATGGTGTCAAACAGGGTGAGGTTGAACCTTTCAGCTACACTGTTGGACTGTGGAGAATCTGCAGCGGTGAGTTCGTGCAGGATGCCCTTTTTTGAAATGAATTCTTTCAGATCGTGATTGACAAACTCCCCCCCTCGATCAGAATGAAGTTGTCTGACCCTTTCGTTGGTCTGTTTTTCGATGAAGTTGATGAATTCAATCAATTTTGCAGTAGATTTGCTCTTCGTCTTCAAGAAAAAGATCCATGTGAAGCGTGAATAGTCATTGATCACAACGAGGGCATATTTCTCATCGCCAACCGCGGGTATGTGCGGACCGTTTAGGTCGAAATGTAGGCGATCGGGTGGCGTCTTGGACCGTGTCATTGTACTGTTGAATGGTGAGCGCTTGTGCTTACCAAACTCGCAACCTTTGCAGACTTTGTTGGTCATTGGGAGCTTGAGTTGCTTCATGATGTGAGTACCGGGATGGCCCAAACGGTGATGCCAGAGCGTTCCTTTGTTGACAGAAGAAAAGGGACCAGAACCAGCCCCAGAGGAAGCCGTCGAAACGGCAGAGGCAGTGCTAAACCTGCCTGCTTCGGCCGGCGCGATTGCACCAGCCGAAGCAGGGGCGCCTCTTGCAGAGGGGGCGCCCTCCCCCTTGTCAAGCTCGATGAGGGGGATCACCCCCAGGAAGGGGGTGGGGGGGGACTGATCTTGTCCCAATTGTGGCCGTGTTGGCCCCCCCCTCCCCCGGCATGCCACTGTTGTGGCTAGGGCTGACGTTCCCTGACACTGAAATGGTCGGGTTTGTGGCTTGAATCAATGTATCGAACGCGTGTGTCGGTACATTGGACGCGTTCTTCCATTTTGTCAATTCGGTAGCTGTGTTTTTTGACGCGTGTGTCAGTACATTGGACGCGTTTGTCCTTGAGCAAGTTTGAGTAGCAAAAGCCATCGGAGTTGGCGAGATGTGATACATTCCTCGAACGAGAGGTATGGTGATGTCATTTGTAGTGCCATTGCAGTCTTGAATGATAGTGCTCTCATCTTCAAAGGTGACTCTCTTTCCATCTTTGGCGAGTGCGGAGACCGAGATGAGAGTCTTGGCGAGTTTCAGAACATAGAGAACATCAGTGAGAGGTACATCCCCATCCGGAAGCTTCAAGATAGCGTTCCCTTTCGCTTTGGCATCAAGAAAGGCGTTATTTCCAAATCTGACGTGTGTTGAGTGCTCTTCGTAGGATTCGAGAATGGAAATGTCATTCGTCATGTGCTGTGAGCAGCCCGAATCCAGGTAAGCCAATGTAGTGACGTTATGTGCTTCTGCACTGTTGGCATTAGCAGCGGGTTTTAAGGCTTCGACTGCCTTGGCTTTGAGGGGACAATTGAATGGGGTATGTTCATTTGAATTGCAAAACCAACAGGGGAAGTTCTGTCTCTTCTTCGAGTCTGTGGTCTTCTTTGCGTTGGTCTTCTTGTGACTTGAGCTGTCTTTCTTTGAAGGTTGGGCTTCGAGCGCAATGTTTTCGCTCTTCTTGGCGAATCGGTTGTTTTGGTTACTCTTGTTACTTCCATTATCCAGACGCTTGGCAGCTGCCATGAGGCCATGGAGATCCTTGAAACTTTGAGTTCTGACAAGCTCTGCATGATGTTCATTCATTCCGCGAAGGTAAAACCACTTGTAGATTTTGAACGGCACCTTCAAGGGGATTCGGCTTGTGATCTTTGTGAATGAGGTATTGTATTGCGAGATGGAATGACTTCCTTGTCGGAGTCTTTCACGTTGAGTGAGCAAAGTTTCTTCGTGATCGGTTGATTGGTAACGCGAGAGGAAAGGAGGCTTGAAGGATTCCCAATCCGTGATGGGCTCCACCATCCCTTGTTCGGCATCTTTCTGGTGATTACGATACCATTGTTTTGCTTCGCCAGAGATCTTCGTGAAGATGAATGAGAGTTGTTCTTCTTCAGATACAGGTTTTAGGCAAAAGACTAGAGTAAGTTGATCGACAAAGTCGGCAAGTTTTGAGAGATTTCCCGTCCCGTCGAATGTAGATACTGCATCAATCGCAGATTTGAAGTATGCGAATGATGTACGTTGTGCGTCGCGATCATCGCTCTTTCTGCTGCTCGTGGTTGTTGTGCTTTCCGTTGGGGAAGACAGACAAAAGTGAGGGGCAACTGGGGCTTCAACTTCGCCGTGAGTAATGTGTTGATGTAGAAAAGGGTACTCAAGGACCGCTTTTGGGCTTCTCATTGGTGAAACGGCCGTAGGATGACCACTGATATGAGGCTTTTCGTACTTCTCGGATTGTTGATGGGAAGTTGATGTAGCGAGAGGGTTTGAACTAGTCAATAAAGTCCTCTCCAACCTGTCCATCCGATGGTCGAGCTTTTCGTCGATTTCCATTTTGAACCTCTGCAGAATTTCCATGACAATGTTAGTTGGTACTTTGGACGGTACTATTGCCGAGTCTGCATGAATTTCTCCATGATTCATCTCATCCACATTGGCATCTGCGTCGTGGAAATCATGGTAGATCGAGGCATTGATATTAACGTCTTCTTCAGCGTCAGGACCCCGTTGGGCTTCTCGTGTGGCTTGACGGGCTTGTGGCGGGTCTGCACTTCTTGAATGGGAGATCTTGCAGTAGGCATCTTGACAGTGTGCTTGATACTTTCTTGGCACTTGAATTTTGACGGAAGACTTGTAGTTTACAGGTTTTACGAAGGGAGAATGATTTGAATTCGACCGGTCTCAGGGCTCATAACCTATTGGAGATATCGGCACTTCCAGTACTTTTTTGGAATTGCAGAGGATTGGCCAAATTCGATGTGGCCTCCAGTATACTTCGTAAGAGGGAGTTACAGAGCTCTTCTGTGATGCAGTTGACGATGTAGCGTTGTCAGATGCACGGAGATGTAATGTATGTGAATGTATTTTTTGTCTTAAAGTCTTATCGGTGATGTCTCGCTTCGAGCGTTTCTAATCTACCTTTTCTTCAATCACGTGATCCCACGTGATCCAATTCAGCTCTTAGCATTACCGGTATGGCGGTCACGCGCTCTAGTCGGAGAATCCAAGTAAGGATCTAATGTAAGGACCAAACGTTGAGTACGCAAGTCTCAACATTCCAATAGAATCATATTGCGGACATTCTTTCTCAAAGTGCTATTTACGCTCCACGTTGTGTCGAATGTCAAAGACGTATCGATATGCAGACTCAAATCAACAACATGATAGATGGCATTCCTGCTATAGTCGGCACAACGGTAGATCTTTGCACGACGCCAACATATTCTACCAAAGAATGGAAACAAGCTCTAGCTACAGACCCTTATTCTGAATATCTTGAAGAGATCTGTCGGAAACCTGATCACGAAAAGACTGCAAGAGAACGACGATATACTTTCCAAGATGGAATCGCTCGACATGAAGGATGCCTTTACGTACCTGAAAGCCTACGCCCAAAAGTCTTACAACAATTTCACGATGATTTAGCTACTGGAGGTCATCTCGGCGTTAAGAAAACACTCGCCCGAATTCTCGTTGATTATTATTGGCCTAACGTTAGACAAGACGTCATGAAGTATGTCGGAACATGCAAATCCTGCCGACAATTCAAACCGGGTCATCGCCGTTACGGATTTCTACGACCACTTCCTGTTCCATTGGGAAGATGGCATACTATTGGATTTGATATTTTCTACATCGGAGACAAAGCATGTCTCGCCTGCATCGATTATCTATCAGGACGTGCTATTCTTTCAGCTGTCAACAAAAACATCGGTGGTAAAGAACTTGCTGCCGTTTTTCTGGATCGAGTATGGAAATACGTCGGGACTCCAAAAGTCTTTGTTACGGACCGCGAACCTCGAGCACTTTCAGATTTTTTCCTCGCTTTTGATATATTACTCGGCGTCAAGCATGAATTCGCCACAGCTTGACATCAACAAACCGACGGAAAAGTCGAACGAGCCATCCAAACACTGAAAAGAATTTTCAAACAGTATCTCATCTACGATAGAAGCAACTGGAAGAAACTACTTCCGCTTGTCGAGTTTGCCTTCAACACTGCCCCTAGAAGCGAATATGAAGGCCTGACACCATTTGAAGTAGACCTTGGTCGTACAATCATCTTACCTGGATGGAATCCACTCCTAGAAGGACAAGAACTTTGTTTATGCGGAGTCGACAAGGTCGAGCTCGAAAGATACCATAAGGGACAAGAAGAGATAGCCCAAATCATACGCGAAAATCTACGTTGAGCACAAGATGAATATGCTCGACAACATGACAAAGGCCGCACTCCTATCGCTTACATAATCGGAGATCTCGTCGACCTCAATCGCAAAGGTATAGACCTCGAGGTTGACATAAGAAGAGGCCCTTGATTCTCTACTATATGGATCGGACCCTACAAAGTCATCACCAAAGGTGATCATCCTGACACCTACGAACTTGATCTTTCGCCTTCAAAGATTAGTGGCATTTGGCCTGTCTTTCACGTTGATATCCTACGCCCTCACGCAATAGACCAATATCCACAACGTGAAGTCCAACAACCATCCGAACCAGTCGAAGTTCGTGGAGAACAAGAATGGGTTGTCGAAGACATTCTCGATGAACGTCGTCATAAGCAAAACCTCCTGGTCAAATGGACAGGATGGGCCGACCCTACATGGGAACCTGAGTCTGAACTCCAAGAAACATCTGCCTACGAACAATGGGGCAGAGCACATCCAAACTCTTTGGCGATACAGCCAACTAGTAGAAAAAGGTAAAATCCTTATCACTACTCAACCATGACGGAACGGCTTCGCCTCGTCTCTCCTTACATCATGCGCGGCAACGCAAGAACCGACCTACAAATACAATCACACGCGCGGCAACGCAAAAACCGACCTATATGCACACATGCATACACACAAACACTTCGACACGAGGGACGCCTCTGTCGCATATACAAACATCGCGCGCCAACGCAAAAACTGAGCACTGCGTCAACAGTCTAAAATGAACATGAGCTCTCCCTTTCTATTCATCCCCTTCACATTCATCTACGATGCTTCCTCAGGGTCTGAGGGAGGTGTCGGGGAAACCTCATATTCTTATATTTTTCCGTGACTTTCTGATTACGTTTTACGCAATCCTTTGTTTGGGCTGGCCACCCGTTCATTGGTGATACACATGACTCCTGACTCATAGGCAATAAAGCGCCTCGCGGATAAATTACTTTGCGCCACCCTGACACGCATTATATAAAGCTGTCAGCCGCTGGTCGCCCTTCTCCGCTCGTCACCTTGCAACACACGATAATACACACTATTTATTACTACCAACTATCAAAGCTTCCTTTGACGTTACACGCTACAGCTCAGGAGACGGCTCAACTCTTTCTGGAACAGGCATTTTGCCACACGGGGTTGCCCCACACCATCGTGAGCGACCGGGACCCCAAGTGGCTATCAGAATTCTGGCGGTACCTTATGCGGGCACTCGACGTCAAGCAGGAACTCTCGTCGGCACGACACCAACAGACCGATGGCAAGGCGGAGAACGCCATCAAGACGATCAAGGGAATCATGGGCTCCTACCTTGACTATGCTGGCTCCAACTGGAAGAGCTTACTTCCCACCCTCGAGTACAACTACAACCGAACGCCGCAGACGTTGACGGGACTATCCCCTTTCGAGATTGACCTAGGCCGCGTTCCCCGGGTACCGAACCAATGGGTAGCACCTAACCCCGGGGAGATGATAAGGCAATCGGCACGAACCGCTGTGGAGAGACGGATTAAGGAATTCGCCGACGTGAGTCGCATCGTGCAGCAACGGCTCCGAGACGCACAGGACCAGCAGGCAAAGTACTACGACCGCAAGAAGCACACGGAAGCATACCAAGAGGGTGACAAGGTCTTACTTCACCGTGAGGGTATCGCGATTACCAGCGTCACCACAAGGAACAAAAAGCTGGCTGAACAATGGATTGGGCCATTCACAGTACACGGCAAGGGCCCGCATCCTGACACCTACAAGCTCGAACTACCCAAGGAGTTCACTGGGTTGCACCCAGTCTTTCATGTCAGCATTCTGAGACGTTACCATGACCCGGATGGTACCCCGTACAGACAGGTCACCGCTCCGCCTGAGCCCGAGAAGGACGAAGACGGGCAGGAGACCTACCAAGTGGACAAGATCCTAAACGCCAGATGGCACAGGAACACCGAGCAGTTCTTAGTCAAGTGGACAGGTTACGACAGCACCCAGAACACGTGGGAGCCGTATGCACATGTGAAGGGGACGACCGCACTGGAGGAATGGCTTCGGAAGCACCCCGGAGAGGACCGCGGCCAAAGGCTAGCAGCCAGGCGACGTAAGAGAACCTAGATAGCGAGCTGTACCGTAAATTAACAAGAGATATGCTACTTGAGGTAGAGGACATTATAGCGCGAGATCTCGGCATCGTTGGACGATGGTCGAAGGCTGCTGGGCAGCATACCTCGCTGGGCGAGATGCCGGCATCGTTGGACGATGGCCGAAGGCTGCTGGGCAGCATACCTCACTGGGTGAGATGCCGGGATCGCTGGGCGATGAGCCGACGGCTTGCCGATGCAAGGTGACCGGCACCAGATTTGCATGGCAGCGTACCTCGAGACCCGCGGGGACCATGGCCGTGGTACATACCTACGCGAAGGGGAAGAGAAGGGCTTCGGCCAAGATACCGGCATCGTTTGACGATGGGCCAAAGGCCGCTGGGCGGCATACCTCACTGGGTGAGAAGGGTGATGCTGGGCATCGACCGGCTGCCGATACAAGGTGACCGGCACCAGATTTGCATGGCAGCGTACCTCGAGACCCGCGGGGACCATGTCCGTAGTACATACCCACGCGAAGGGGAAGAGAAGGGCTTCGGCCAGGATACCGGCATTGTTTGACGATGGGCCGAAGGTCGCTGGGCGACATACCTCGCTGGGCGAGATGCCGGGATCGCTGGGCGATGAGCCGAAGACTGCAAGGCAGTAGACCTCACGAGGTGAGATGCCGGCATTGTTGGACGATGGCCGAAGACTGCGAGGCAGTAGACCTCACGAGGTGAGATGCCGGCATTGTTGGACGATGGCCGAAGGCTGCTGGGCAGCATATCTCGCTGGGTGAGATGCCGGAATCATTGGACGATGAGCCGAAGACTGCGAGGCAGTAGACCTCACTAGGTGAGATACCGGCATCGTTGGACGATGGCCAGGGAACCGTTGGGCGGTCTTCCCAACGGGGAAGTGTGATGCAGGGCATCTACCATGAGCACCATAGCCGGGAGGAAGCCGAGTGACATTGGACACAGCGGACGCATACGAAATGCTATAAGGCTCAAGGGAGCACAGCGATGAGAAGGCAAGTACAGCGATGAGATTGTGGTACTGAATTTGATTATACGGGCCGAAGGCCAGGCCCCGGAGGAGCAACAGACAACAAGTGAAAGGATGTACAAGAAGGAGGGGGGGGGAGAACTAATCAACCAATCTTGGTGAAGGAGAATTGGCACCGGTTGCCGTGGCACCGGTCGCCCAACCCGCACCGGAGGGGGGTGTAATTTGCCACGTTCATCTCGCTGCGGAGAGAGCTGAGTTAGTCAGGTAAGGCAGCAGCAGGCCGAAGAGTACTACTTACGCGCGGACGTGGCCCATGCAGTGGAGATGGTTGCATGGAAACATGCGGAGGTCCGCTCCGACATGGTTGCAGCCAGCGAACTGGCACCCAGCGGGGATGGCCGCAAAGAAAAGAACCCGGCCGCAGTGGGGGGCGCCGCACGTCAACTGGCCCTGAGGGCCGTCGTTCTGGAAAGCAAAGGAACGAAGGAACCACACCGTTAGGAAGACATCAGGCCGCCTCTCAGCGAAGGGGGGGGGGGAACATACCGTGTCATTGGCCGCCGCCACAATGCAGGGCCGGCACACCAAATGGTGGCATTCCGATGTCAACATCTTGCTCTTGCGGAATTGGTTGCACTTCCAGCAAGAGGGCAAGTCGGCCAACCTCTCGGGGGTGGACTTTTCATGGACCGAGGGGTCCTGTAGACAACAAGGGAAGACGGGGAACATGAGACAAGTTGCCACAGCCGAGGACCAGCACCGACCCCTACTCACCCGGGCGGGCTGGGCCCGCTTGGTTGCGCCTTTCGCAAGTTGTTGGGCGGGCCGGCGCTTGCCCATGGTGGTGGTGGTGGTGTCGGAGGGGGGAGGAGAGTTGTTGGGGGTGTCAGCCATGGTGTGTGTGTGTGCGTGTGTGTGCGTATGTGTGTGTGTGTGGTGTGAGTTCGTCGAGCTACAAAGAAAAGAAGAGCGAGAGGGGGAGATCCAACGGGCAGTACCTTTTTAAAGGCTTGACCTGCTTGGGAACGCTCGGAAATTCAGGTGTTAGTGTTTCATCCCCTACGGAGCGCAGCAGATGTTACTTATCGAAATCCGTATGGAGGAAGCTACTCGTGATTCATCTAGGGCCCCTACGAAGAGAGAAATAGACTTTCCGACGACTTCGCGCACCACGAAGGGCGGAGACTACCCGTCGGAGACTACCGCGACGCGACCCGCACCAGGGTTGCCCCCCCAGCCTCATCTTCCCACAACCACGTCAGCATCCGTTAACCCGCCGCCGCCCGGCTTAGGCAAGCTTTGCCTCGCTGAAGAGATTCGAGCCTAAGAGATAGTCGCGAATCTAAGGGGGGTGTAATGAGGCGTGGCTCACCAGCCTAAGCCTAGACACGCGTCGGGAAGGGCCCCGTGCGAGATGGATGCTAGCGTCAGCATCCCGAAGGGTACTAGACCTCAGGGATGGCCACGGATGGCCATCACGTGACCAGGGCCGCTCCGCGGCCTAGAAGAAAAGAAGGAATGCTCCGACAAGGGCACATTCAAGACTTAGTGATCTAACAGTAGAATTAGAGATAGGGAATTCCTGAGTAGAAGACTAGACTCTGGCAACGGACCTAGTATTATTACATCCCAACAGCGGTAAGCGCCATCAAATTCGTAACCAATGAGTTTGAGACGTGTGGCGCGTGGTGCCAACTTTGAGACTTGTTTTCTCTTGACGAGATGCACGAAGGCATCGGCCCAAATCACACGAAGGTGAGAAAGTGAGGGCTCTTCGCCGTTGAGCCGTTTGTACAGCGAAATGTTGTTATTGGACTTGTGGGGTAGGCGATTCCGTAAGTAGACTGATGTAGCCGCTAACTCGGTCCAGAGTTGTTTCGGAATGCCGGATGAGTGTTCCAATGAACGAATGGTGTCAAACAGGGTGAGGTTGAACCTTTCAGCTACACTGTTGGACTGTGGAGAATCTGCAGCGGTGAGTTCGTGCAGGATGCCCTTTTTTGAAATGAATTCTTTCAGATCGTGATTGACAAACTCCCCCCCTCGATCAGAATGAAGTTGTCTGACCCTTTCGTTGGTCTGTTTTTCGATGAAGTTGATGAATTCAATCAATTTTGCAGTAGATTTGCTCTTCGTCTTCAAGAAAAAGATCCATGTGAAGCGTGAATAGTCATTGATCACAACGAGGGCATATTTCTCATCGCCAACCGCGGGTATGTGCGGACCGTTTAGGTCGAAATGTAGGCGATCGGGTGGCGTCTTGGACCGTGTCATTGTACTGTTGAATGGTGAGCGCTTGTGCTTACCAAACTCGCAACCTTTGCAGACTTTGTTGGTCATTGGGAGCTTGAGTTGCTTCATGATGTGAGTACCGGGATGGCCCAAACGGTGATGCCAGAGCGTTCCTTTGTTGACAGAAGAAAAGGGACCAGAACCAGCCCCAGAGGAAGCCGTCGAAACGGCAGAGGCAGTGCTAAACCTGCCTGCTTCGGCCGGCGCGATTGCACCAGCCGAAGCAGGGGCGCCTCTTGCAGAGGGGGCGCCCTCCCCCTTGTCAAGCTCGATGAGGGGGATCACCCCCAGGAAGGGGGTGGGGGGGGACTGATCTTGTCCCAATTGTGGCCGTGTTGGCCCCCCCCTCCCCCGGCATGCCACTGTTGTGGCTAGGGCTGACGTTCCCTGACACTGAAATGGTCGGGTTTGTGGCTTGAATCAATGTATCGAACGCGTGTGTCGGTACATTGGACGCGTTCTTCCATTTTGTCAATTCGGTAGCTGTGTTTTTTGACGCGTGTGTCAGTACATTGGACGCGTTTGTCCTTGAGCAAGTTTGAGTAGCAAAAGCCATCGGAGTTGGCGAGATGTGATACATTCCTCGAACGAGAGGTATGGTGATGTCATTTGTAGTGCCATTGCAGTCTTGAATGATAGTGCTCTCATCTTCAAAGGTGACTCTCTTTCCATCTTTGGCGAGTGCGGAGACCGAGATGAGAGTCTTGGCGAGTTTCAGAACATAGAGAACATCAGTGAGAGGTACATCCCCATCCGGAAGCTTCAAGATAGCGTTCCCTTTCGCTTTGGCATCAAGAAAGGCGTTATTTCCAAATCTGACGTGTGTTGAGTGCTCTTCGTAGGATTCGAGAATGGAAATGTCATTCGTCATGTGCTGTGAGCAGCCCGAATCCAGGTAAGCCAATGTAGTGACGTTATGTGCTTCTGCACTGTTGGCATTAGCAGCGGGTTTTAAGGCTTCGACTGCCTTGGCTTTGAGGGGACAATTGAATGGGGTATGTTCATTTGAATTGCAAAACCAACAGGGGAAGTTCTGTCTCTTCTTCGAGTCTGTGGTCTTCTTTGCGTTGGTCTTCTTGTGACTTGAGCTGTCTTTCTTTGAAGGTTGGGCTTCGAGCGCAATGTTTTCGCTCTTCTTGGCGAATCGGTTGTTTTGGTTACTCTTGTTACTTCCATTATCCAGACGCTTGGCAGCTGCCATGAGGCCATGGAGATCCTTGAAACTTTGAGTTCTGACAAGCTCTGCATGATGTTCATTCATTCCGCGAAGGTAAAACCACTTGTAGATTTTGAACGGCACCTTCAAGGGGATTCGGCTTGTGATCTTTGTGAATGAGGTATTGTATTGCGAGATGGAATGACTTCCTTGTCGGAGTCTTTCACGTTGAGTGAGCAAAGTTTCTTCGTGATCGGTTGATTGGTAACGCGAGAGGAAAGGAGGCTTGAAGGATTCCCAATCCGTGATGGGCTCCACCATCCCTTGTTCGGCATCTTTCTGGTGATTACGATACCATTGTTTTGCTTCGCCAGAGATCTTCGTGAAGATGAATGAGAGTTGTTCTTCTTCAGATACAGGTTTTAGGCAAAAGACTAGAGTAAGTTGATCGACAAAGTCGGCAAGTTTTGAGAGATTTCCCGTCCCGTCGAATGTAGATACTGCATCAATCGCAGATTTGAAGTATGCGAATGATGTACGTTGTGCGTCGCGATCATCGCTCTTTCTGCTGCTCGTGGTTGTTGTGCTTTCCGTTGGGGAAGACAGACAAAAGTGAGGGGCAACTGGGGCTTCAACTTCGCCGTGAGTAATGTGTTGATGTAGAAAAGGGTACTCAAGGACCGCTTTTGGGCTTCTCATTGGTGAAACGGCCGTAGGATGACCACTGATATGAGGCTTTTCGTACTTCTCGGATTGTTGATGGGAAGTTGATGTAGCGAGAGGGTTTGAACTAGTCAATAAAGTCCTCTCCAACCTGTCCATCCGATGGTCGAGCTTTTCGTCGATTTCCATTTTGAACCTCTGCAGAATTTCCATGACAATGTTAGTTGGTACTTTGGACGGTACTATTGCCGAGTCTGCATGAATTTCTCCATGATTCATCTCATCCACATTGGCATCTGCGTCGTGGAAATCATGGTAGATCGAGGCATTGATATTAACGTCTTCTTCAGCGTCAGGACCCCGTTGGGCTTCTCGTGTGGCTTGACGGGCTTGTGGCGGGTCTGCACTTCTTGAATGGGAGATCTTGCAGTAGGCATCTTGACAGTGTGCTTGATACTTTCTTGGCACTTGAATTTTGACGGAAGACTTGTAGTTTACAGGTTTTACGAAGGGAGAATGATTTGAATTCGACCGGTCTCAGGGCTCATAACCTATTGGAGATATCGGCACTTCCAGTACTTTTTTGGAATTGCAGAGGATTGGCCAAATTCGATGTGGCCTCCAGTATACTTCGTAAGAGGGAGTTACAGAGCTCTTCTGTGATGCAGTTGACGATGTAGCGTTGTCAGATGCACGGAGATGTAATGTATGTGCATGTATTTTATGTTTTAAAGTCTTATTGGTAATGTCTCGCTTCGAGTGTTCTAATCTAATTTTTCTCCAATCACGTGATCACACGTGATCCAATTCAGCTCTTAGCGTTACCGGTATGGTGGTCACGCGTTCTAGTCGGAGAATCCAAGTAAGGATCTAATGTACGGACCAAACGTTGAGTACACAAGTCTCAACATTCCAATAACCACCATACCGGTAACGCTAAGAGCTGAATTGGATCACGTGTGATCACGTGATTGGAGAAAAAGTAGATTAGAACACTCGAAGCGAGACATTACCGATAAGACTTTAAGACATAAAATACATTCACATACATTACATCTCCGTGCATCTGACAACGTTACATTGTCAACTGCATCACAGAAGAGCTCTGTAACTCCCTCTTACAAAGTATACTGGAGGCCACATCGAATTTGGCCAATCCTCTGCAATTCCGATAAAGTACTGGAAGTGCCAATATCTCCAATAAATTCAGCTCTTAGCGTTACCGGTATCACGGTCACGCATTCTAGTCAGAGAATCCAAGTAAGGATCTAATGTAAGGACTAAACGTTGAGTACGCAAATCTCAACATTCCAATATGAGGAAGCTAAGCTTCAGACCTTACATGAGTCATGAAAAATGAGCATTGTTGTAATACAGACATCTCAAGATCCAGGCTAAAGGAGTGTATAACACATAATGAGGCTAAAGTTTTCTGTCTGCTGCTCTCAATGAACTAGCAATGATGAGATGGAGAGCCTTTATTTATGTCTTAACGTCCTGATCTCTTTTGGAGGTTGCTGAGGGCTAGTCTCTACAGCCGGTGGCGCAATTGGCCCTAAATCTACGGTCAGGTTGGGAAGATACGTTGAGGTCAAAGTCCTCAACATTCCAATACATAGCATCAGAGAGGGGATGTTCAAGTGGGTGACTCGTTTTTTAAGACTAAATTGGAAGGCATCCGTCGAGACCCTTCCTATCAGCTCCGCAGCCTTCTGATCTGCAATTTACAAGCTCAAAGGTTTTCTCCGCGCGTCGGCATTGGGGAGCTTACAATACTGAGAAAATCAGCTCTGTTTTTTGAAGTATTTTCTTTTGTATGTTCGGGGAATATTTCCCATGTCGTAATTTACAGTATGTTGTCCATCTTCGTGTACACGCTCAATACTCTGTAAGTAAGGGCCAATTCAAAAGTGAACATGATGCATTAGCACACAAGATGATCGCGAGGGAGTAAGCGTAAAGGGTCAAATTCGTACCCAGCCATGACTTCCGTTGTTCCGGCTGATATGGCCTTTTGGGTCAAAGCGGCATGCTCCTGGAGCATCTCATCAACTTTTTGGAAGCATGCTTCTCGTTGCGCATGGGACAGATGCAGGAGTGCGTTTTCTAAAACGTTTGCGGCGTAGGCAGCGCAGACCATGGCGATGGTTCTGCGATCTGGCGGTTGCGGGCCGCGGCCGAGGAGACAGTCAACTGTGCGTTTAATGAGTTCTTCTTTAACGCTGTGGTCCGACACAGGGTGCGTGGCCATATCAAATAGAACAAAGTTCCGCTTTTCAGTGCGCAGCACGCCTTTGTCAACGAGGCCTTTAGCGATTCGTTCTCGAACTTGCTTCAACTGATAGTTGATTTTCAGAAGGTTCCATGTTTCGCCTGCCAACATGCATCGAGATGAGAAGGCGGGAATGCAAGAGAAAATACAGACATTTGTGGAATGTTCGGTTATGAACCGGGCCGGTTGCCTTGCGGCTCAATGCGGGCACTCACCGCTCAAGAGATCAATCCAGTTTGTGATGCTCTGTTGGTCAATCTTCATAAGCTTCAGAGCTTCGTCCAGCAGGACTTCGCCAGTTGGTCGCTCATCAATGACCTCGATAAGTCGTTCCGGGTAAGGTCTTTTGCGAATCTCCATCACCGTTTTGACGCGGCTGCGCAGTGATAGTTCTATGAGAATGCAGCCTCGCAGGACCTGCAAACAGATAAACAGATTTAGTGACCAATTGCGTGCGTCCGTCGTGCCTTTCGCAAGTAGACAAGCGTGTAATGTTCCCATCCTTCTCTCGGTGTCGGCAAAGTCTTCCGGGTATCAGCTAACGTACGTATGAAATGTTATCGTTCCAAAACGACAGGTATCCCTGTGCATCCTTGAGTCCCATTAGCAGAACCTCTTCGAGAAGAGTCAGCTTGTTGTTCGCGCCCTTCCCACCCTTGCCATCACTGTCGTAGTAATCGTCTTCTGCGTCTGGTCGCTCGGTGGGCGACCGCGCGTCCGCTGTGTTTGGGGTGCCGGGTGCTCCCGCACCGACGCCGTCGCCGTGTTCCTCGACATTGTCTGAGCCAGCGTTCCTCCGACGTTGCGTCAGCCCACTCGACATTGTATGGTGAGTGCGGCGTGTTGCGTGGGATGTTCGTTCCGAATTGGAGGGTGTGGGACCACGGGGAACAACAAACTTAAATGCGCAGAAAGTAACAGATATGAACAAGAAACGAACGGAGCGAGGCTTGCAAAAACGGCCGTTTCCTCGACGCGTCGCAATTCCGAACAAAAACCAAGCTTGTTCCGCCAAACACGCGCAGAACTGAACAAAGCTAGAAAAGCCCCGAGTGATAGATACACAGACGGAGCGCAACAGAACCCTACAGTCAACATAAAACTCGTTTTCATCTGTTGCCCCCGCCTTGGCCACCTTCGTCGCAGGTTACTGGGAAATTTAGTATGAATGCATTCTGAGACAGCTGGCTTCTAACTTTAGAACGACCTCGGCCTTGTCAATTGCTCCACTCACTGTTCTTGTCTCGGCATTGGGAAACCATGACGGAAAGCACATCACCAAGTGATGCGAGGCTTCAAATGAAGGTACGCACTCTTGAAGCAGAGCTGAATAAAGTGGTCGTTGTCGTATTGAGCCTAAGTGGCTCTATCTCTATCGCCCGGTTAGCTCAATCGGCAGAGCGTGAGGCTTTTAACCTCAAGGCTGCGGGTTCGAGACCCGCATCGGGCTTTTGCGCGCGCTACCTTTTGGCTTGCTCACCAGGCAGCAACACCTCAGATTTCTCACACGCTTCGAACTTTAACTTGGTTACGAACAACTTATATTTATCGAAGATGTAGTTTCCGCAGCCGTGCTGATCAGAGAGGTAGGGACCAGCCTCTCCTTTCCTTTCTCTGGTCCTTAGTGAACGTCTGGCATAAGAGAGAAGGGTGTGAACAGAGGAGCGGAGCTGTTTCAAATTTTTAGTGAGTTCAGAAGAAAACAGGCCTTCTTAGGCCACCCACGCCTTAGAATGTACTTTTGAAACTCGACCGTAGTTAAGCACAAGGATCCTGTCTGCCTTCATGACAGAATGTCCCCATCTAAACCCACATCCAGACTGGCGCTAGGCGCAATATATGAAACTGGTTTTGCTATGAGACAGGATAACTCGCGCGATCGACAGGAGTTGGCTCCCTGATAGGAGCTGTTCACTTGTTGATCAGAGCTCTCAGCAGCTCTATAGAGCTGTCAAACCGACATGATGGATGCGGCTCCATGAGCTACCCAGAATGTGGTCGTCGCTCAATGTGATCCATGTTGGACCGCCTGTTTCGGAGAACAGAAACGCCTCCTGCGGGATCGCGGCGATGGCACAGTAACACGCAGAGTGCAAATCGGATGTTGCGCTCCCTCGAGTATCCGGGAGAAGTAAGGTGCTTTTTCCAAAACCAGTTCGTTTGACCAGAGCCACAGAATGCACTTCAAGACACTTCCCTCATTGACAAGTAGACAGCGTCCAATTCAAAGCTCACTGATACCACTGTCCTTTCCTCCAATAATGTTGCTGTTTATATCGCGCAAATCCAGATCCCATTCACCAGTGCACGACTCCGCTCAAGGGACGGCCATTGGCCGGCGGCCATGTCGAAGCAGGATGCGGACTGCTCCTTATCTACCAGCGATGAGTTGTAGCTCATACAGTACTCGAAGGTGGGCGCTGTGGGGAGTCCATCTATCGTTCCGGCCTTCAACCACGCTGATATTGAGCCAAGATCAAGTGCCACTACGATTGCGGGGTATTGACCATTGCACGTATGATGTTTGCAAGCATCTCCTCGCAATAAGAATGACGAGAGTAGGCAGTAATTCGATGTTGGTGATTCTGAAATCCTTAGTAGAGGGGTTTACCGCGGTCCACAAAGCAGCAGGTATTGGCCAGGAATGACAGTTGACGAGCAAATTGACTCGATGAAATCTGTAGCAATTCAAAAGCCCAAAGTAAGACGAAGCTCTGCCGGGCGTCCAGGGAGCAATAAATGTCGAGCAACATCAGGTATCCCTTTCGCGTTCAATCTCATGGGTACTAGCTCGTTTGCCGAAGAGATATGTTCTTGTTGACAAAGAAGACCTTCAGACGATCGAGCTTGACCGCCTTCATGGACGCAAACACTTCGATCGTGGCTTCAACCGGGACATCCATTACCTTCTCCCTTTGGGCGTTCCAGTGCCCGAGTTTTGTGGAGGCGTTTCTGTCTTGTCGCTGCCAGAACAACTAGGGCCGTACCAGCGAAGGCGACCCAAGACAGTCTGCAAATAGAGCAAAGCGGTACCCAAAACGAAGCTGCAAGATCAGCGTATATTATAGCGGCGGCGCTTGAACATCATCGGTGTCATTCGTCTCCGATATCAAAACAAAGCGTGTGCACTAAGCGTAAGCACCAGGGATTGGCGGTTCAAGACCAGCAATCAGGTCGACTTTCACACTCAGAAGGGCGGGTGCCCGCCATCACTGCAGCAATGATGAGACACGTCTTTGACTTTCAAATGTACGTCTCGTTGTCGTCTTTTCTGGTAGTGGGTGAGTAATTCAATCGAGAAGCGCCGACCAGCAATGAGGGAAGGAGCAGTGGGTCAGTAACGCTGTGGAGGTATGAGCCGCTTAGGAAACCAGCACGGCTACTGGGCTTTGGTTTCTTGGTCACAGCTTTCTGGATGGGAGACAAGCGTCGTTGATCGAGAACTTAGCGCTGAGAGGGGCATATTGTTTTCAACAATGTGGCTCCCAAGGCCGGAATGAACTCAATAGGAGAACAACTTGCTCAGCGGACTGCTATGAGCTTTGTGGCAAAGTGCAGAGTCAGAAAGGGCTGTTCGGCAACAATGGCTATGGCCGTCAGTGCCGTTGATTTTATCACGAGAGTAAGAGCCGCGAGTCCCAGCTCTGCGCCGCACATTGCCCGGCAAGGGAAAGCCGCGTCCAAGATGAGCACCATCATTCAATAAAAGCAGAGCATGTTCGCACGGCCGGCCTTAGCGTACGCTGTCGTAGGCGATGCCAATGCGTCCTGGTGCTCACATATTCTAGAATGGTTGAAATGAGGCGGGAATACAGACAGGGTACTGCTAGCGGCCAGCCGTAGAGCAGAGTACCAATAAGAACTGAGAGGGTGAAAAGGATGTTTTGGCGCCCATGACGGAGTATCATGAACCCAATGTGGGCGTTGCGGAAATATCAGAGTGAACGACACCGAAGCCAATGCTGGCAAAACGCGCCGGTAAAAGGCAATCGAGTAAGCAGTCGTACGATAACAGACAGGGTACAGTAGCAAGCACACATTCGACCCCAGAGAAACAGTGAGGTAATTCACGCAAGGAATCGACTTACTGTGCTAGCGAAGACCTACAGTAGTTGGCAGCATGAAAGTCTCAAATGTGGACCTGAAGTGTGAACGCTATAGTCACGTGAGACATGATTGCACAAGCGTAGCATCGAGGGCACACATGAAGAGAAGCGCATCTTCCATTTGCAACCACAATGTCTCGAACGCCATACGACCGCGGTGCCGGTGGTGGCAATAGAGGTACTGGAGGTGGTGGACGCGGCGGTGGCCGAGGACGTGGCGCATATTACCGGGAAAAGTATGGCGGCAAGCGGGGCGGCACTTCTGTGCGAGTAGGAGCGGGAGGAGGAGGAGACGGTGCAGGCGGGAGGAGTGGGAATACAACCGACAGCGAGAACATTGGCATTCCAGCACGGTCCGGAGGCGCGTTGGCGGACATGCTTCGTGGCCTCGAGCGAGCCCCGTACGCTGCTTATAAGGATCTTAAACGAGCTTATTATGAATTTGAAGACGGCAATATTTTGTTGTTTGTGGACCATGTGCAAGCTGTAAGTAGCTGCTTCTCGTGAGTGCTCGGACACGTTCTCTGAATGTCACGCTATACGTAGGACCCATATGCGGCGCCGTCAAAAATCCGAGTTCGGCTTTCTCAGAGTTTGGCCGGGTTCCCGTTGTCGCTATTCTCAACCCGAACGCGGCGTGCAGCGACCGAAGACTACGTGACCCGCCGCATAGCAGAACACGTCATGCATCGCAGCTTGAATGTTGCCAATGCTGGAGGAGGCGGATGGCATGGAAGCAAAGGCGCCGACATCCACATTGATACGCCTGGACAGCAAGTTTTGGTACGCACGTCCGTTAGCATGACCTCGGAGTACATAGAAGCACGCCTGACCATCAACCTTCCGGCACAAGGACGCAGCATACTCGGCATGCAAGCGGCGCAGCTGTTGACGGTTACAATTCCGGGTCTCGCGCAACAGACGCTTAGGTGTAATGCGTTCCCGGAGGGTGAACTTTTCCGTTTCGTTGAGTCGGTTGAAGATCAGACTGCATTGCGGGATATGTTGGATGATGCGGGCCTGTTGGCCTTCGTGGCAAATGGGGCGGTCTTGCCGAGAGAAACGGGTGCCAAGGATACGCCTTTGTGTGGACCTCATGTCGTTCCATTCAAATCTCCGCCGTCGTTGGAAGTCACTTTGACGTGTCCAAACAGAGGCGTCGTAACAGGCATGGGTGAGATACTTGCTGGAGCAGACTGTTAAATCAGAAGCCACCCGAAATGACACGTGCATTGCGCGCATTCTAAGGCGTCCCGAAAGGTATCACGCTGATTGTTGGAGGGGGTTTTCATGGCAAGTCTACCCTTTTGGATGCCCTTCAGTTGGGTGTCTACAATCATATACCTGGTAAGTATGATTGTCGACGTGCCTGCACTCTTAGAGTTTGTAGTGATGATTGTATGTGCTCACCCAAAGGCGATGGACGTGAGTTTGTGGTGACGCAAGCAAACGTGATGAAAATCAATGCGGAAGATGGCAGGTAAGTCTTTCATTTTGCTCTCTTCATGGTCAGATTCTCATTAGCGTCAAAATGCTGACCTACAGGAGCGTCGCCTCGGTTGATATCTCCCCGTTCATATCAAATCTTCCGTTTGGCAAGGACACGACCACGTGGAGTACGTCCGACGCGTCCGGGTCTACGAGCATGGCAGCCAACATGCAAGAAGCCTTAGAGGTATTTGCTTCCAAAGTACACGCAATTTATAGACAGTCCGTGTGATGATCAACTTCCCCACGTTTCATCATCAGATTGGCTGTTCGGGGTTTCTCCTCGATGAAGACACATGCGCAAACAACCTGCTTTTTCAGGATGAGCGCATGGCAGTCCTGGTGGGCAAATGCAACGAACCCATCACTCCCCTCATCAGTAAAGTCCGCTCGCTCTACTCTGACAAAAAGTGCTCGGCGATTTTGGTCACCGGTGGAAGTGGTAGTTACATGGACGTAGCGGACCTAGTCATCTCTATGGTGGCGTATGTGCCGTCTGACGTGACATCGAAGGCGCGACGCGTGGCCCAGACGTATCCGAGTGGATTGAATATTGAGCGTGGGTGTGACTTTGTTTTTGCTTGGTTGCTTCAGAGCTGATACCATTGAGTTGTGTCTGTTATTGTAGATTTGCCGTATGGGTCGATCACGCCGCGCATTCCTCTCATCCCAACCGCCGGCCAGGGATCTTGTGGCCGGCAGGAAGTCATCGCAGCCACTACGCCTCGCAAAAGCAAAGCGCTGAACGCACATCGCATAAGCATCGATGGCACGGACGTGGACCTGTCTGGGCTCGAACAGCTCGTGCATGGGTCGCAAGCGCGGGCGATTGTTGCGGCAATCCTCCACGTTCGCGACCATGTGCAGGACGGAACCCGTTCGCTTGCTGAGTGCGTTGGGGCGGTGAATGCAATGTGGGATCACGGAGAACGCGGACTACTGGAAACGTCTGCCACTGGATGGATTGTAGGCGATCTTGCGCGACCGAGGATGCTGGAACTGGCCGGAGCAATCAATCGTTTAAGAGGGCTGAGCGTAAGAAATCTACATGGCGGTTGACTGGGATTTTGCCCTTAATTTCTGCTACTTTCGCGAAAAATCCCAAACATTGTATATGCATCATATTGTAATCCCCACATGTCGGGCTGTTTCGTTTTTTTTTTGCCTGAGGTGTTTGATCCTTTGACGTCGAACTTGGCATTTAAGTGCACATCCCAACCAGCCTACCTACAGGATTGCAGGCCGGGAATGGCGAGTCGAGCGTGAATAACGGTGCCAGAGACACCTCATAGGCCCCACTCATGCGAACGTTTGATGGGAAATCCAGATCAGGAACGAGACTCTCAAACTCGGCGCCGAGAGCACCCCAAATCTGTCTTCATATCTGAGATCAACAAGTGTAGGATGGCGAAAGCAGCGGAGGGCGTCAATCGCAGGCATCTTGCACCCCAGACTAGTGGAAACAACGATTTCTCATATAGTTCATTTACTTGTGCGTTAAGGCCAATAACTACTGGTGGACGAGCATTGAGTTTCCTTCAAACTATTTCTGTGGATTTTGGGATGTTCTATTTTTCAAGTTACCGAACATTCTTCAAATTAATATTACGTACAAGTTGGTTCCGATGCCATGTGGCCATCGCGACGAAGAGCTTGGTCTTGTCAGCATGGTGACACGCTACCTGATGCCCCAATCGGCGGAAAGGCGACATGCACTGGCAACTGGAGATAGGGAACAACCGCGTATTTCGCAAAGCAAAAAAGTGAGTGATTGAGGTCGAGCGGGATGGCAGAGATCAGCAAACCTTGTTTGTACGTGGGTTGTTGGTCGCACAAGCACTCTGGATCAATGACGCGCGCGCGTAGGACCCCGAAACGAGTTGATAGTACATAGTATTTTTTGGCATTACTTTCCGCGCTCGTTTGATCCGTGTGAAATTCTGTGTCTCTGGCGATCAACTCGTCCATGTTGTGCTGCGGCGGATGTCAAAAAAAGCTCGATCACCCGGCATCGGGGGGACCCGCGGGTTTGAGGGGAATAGCCTGTACGCGCGCGCGACACGCGTGTCTTGCTTGATTTGACAGCGAAGTTTACGCATGGGGAGCAGTTTTTCCCCATGACAGAGGAAGGAGGACCTGGCATGTCGCAAAATGACGATGTGCGAGATGGAGGGCGGATTGGGAAAGGGAGATGAGGGGTGTGAGCTACGGATTGACGCATAAACATGCAGTTTCGCGGTGCTCCGTGGTCAAGGGTGCTTGGGACGGACAGGCGGACATGATCAGCTCCAAGGAGCAAGATCAGGATGGATATGTCGTCTCCCCACAAGCGCACAAATGTGGCGTTGGGAGGAAGAAAAACGGACCTTATGCGAGCTTGTGGGGAAAGATGGCGACTATAAATGAAGCGCTCATCATCGTTCAGAGCTCGCGTTCTCATCCGCGTTTTCCACTCTGTTGTTTGTCTGTCCGTACAAGTTTGCCCCCAGCGCCTCTTTTCCATACCACATCCACATTCACCCAATGCGCGGCACATTGTCGACGGTTACCGCTCTCGCTCTCTTGGCCCTGAGCACCCACGCCTCGCCCCTCCCACAACCTCGCGAGCAGGTCTTGCGATGCACGCTGGACACAGCAGAACAGGTTTCCCACATTGAGACTCAGAATCTCGACGTGTGGTCTCATCACGGCGTGAGCGCTGGCGAGAAGGCGCGACCCATTGATGTCCGTGTTAACGATGCACAAAAGGCCGCGCTCCTGGCTACGGGTGTTCGATGCGAACCGTTCATTGAAGACGTGGCTGCACTCCTGAAGGAGGAAATGATCCCGGTCAGCCAACAAACGCTCCAGAAGCGTGCCGCCCCGTCTGACCCGTATTTCAGCACCTACCGTTCCTTTGCCGAAATCAACGCTCAGATCGCTAAATGGGCCTCTGCCTACCCAGCCACCTTCAAAGACCTCGGTTCCGTCGGGCAGTCCGCGCAAGGCCGCGCCCTCCGCGCATTCAAGATCACCAGCGCCAAAACCGGACCCAAAAAAGCCATCTGGCTCAACGGCGGCATCCACGCCCGAGAATGGGTATCCTCGGCCACCACCATGTACATTGCCCACTCACTCCTCACCGCCCCCGCGGGCTCCCCTGCCGCCGCCCTCCTGGATTCCCTGGAATTTTACTTTACCCCAATGTCCAACCCGGACGGCTACGAATATTCCCGCACTACCAACCGCATGTGGCGCAAGAACCGAGGCAAGAATGCCGGCTCCTCCTGCATCGGAACCGATCTCAACCGCAACTGGGACGAACACTGGAACGTGGTCGGTGCGTCCCAAGACCCGTGCTCTGATACCTACTCGGGCACCAAAGCTTTTTCCGCGCCCGAAACGCTCGCTCTCTCCAAATTCGCCCTTTCCCTCCCCAACCGTGTCGCTGGAATTGACCTCCATTCGTACGGACAGTACGTCCTTCGCCCATGGGGTTGGACCTACGACGCCCCACCAAACAACGACTTTTACACCCGCCTCGGAGACGGGATGCGGGATGCGATCAGAAGCGTCTATGGAACGCGATACACGTCTCAGTCCGGCGCAGACCTCTACCCGGCAGCTGGGGCGACCGATGACTGGATGAACGCAAAGGCCCGCATGGTTGGATTCACCATCGAGCTTCGTGACACTGGTTCGTATGGATTCGCCCTCCCGGCGCGGCTCATCGTGCCCACTGGCGAGGAGGCCTTCGCTGGCGTCGTGTACTATGCTCGATTCGTCCTGGACAACAAGGTGCCCATCTTGACCCCGGCGCGATCCTAGATCTGCATCAAGCGGCTCGGGGTGTGTGCTACTGAGCTGACTTCTTGCCCAACTGAAACGGACTATCAGCTACTTTCTTCGGGTGCCTATGCATGTTAGATATATGTTGAAACTGCTGACATTCAATAAGATGGCTTCGCGACGCAAGTCGTCTCTTTTGCCTTTGTACATTCATCAATATGCATTCTTTTAAAACCTCAATTGCGACAAGAAGAACATATCCTTCCCATTTCATCCATATGTAGAGTGCCGATTGAGTGTGCGAATTTGTCTATCAGTTGATTTTATTAGAAGAGTCCGTGTGATTCCAACAGTCCAAACAAATGCTGTGACTAAAACGATGGCTAGAACGGGGACCGACCAAAACATGATGCGAGGGGAAGGAATCAGAGTCCTGTGTGGGGAGGAGGAACTTGATTTCCGTCCAATCCTCCTATGTACACAGGGAATGTGGGTAGAAACGGGGAAAAAAGGGACAAGAAAAAAAAAACGCGTAACGAACTGGAAGTATATACACTACAAAAGTTGTGCTAACCACAACTTGCCCATATGTCAGTCGACAAGACAAACCTGGTCACATCCTTTCTTTCGCTCGCTCAAGCGTTTTCGGGACCGTGGTTCACTTTCGCATTTCCCAGGCTCATTCCACGATGTTCGGTGAGGGCATTCGAGGAACAGTATTCTGCGTTGCAGTCGGAGCAGACGTCTGGCGGGAGATAGCCGCGCGAAGAGAGGAAGTAGATGACATGACAAGCGAGGCACAAATTGAAGACGCAAGAGAGAAACGACATGAAGGCGAGGATTCCATACAAGATGTATGCCGGTATCGGGTTGTCGGTGAAGATAAGTGCAAGCCCGACAGAGGAAAATATAAGCCCGCACAACTGCGCGAAGCGCTTTGGGGGGCCTGCCACAAATTTGGGTGACGAGTTAAGGACGCGTGCTACGATGGGCGAGATGATGAAAAGAACGACATACTGGAAAACAGAAGGAAAAGGTCAATTGTTAATGGATCGTGAAACCAAGACTGTATATGCGCTAACTTACAGCTTGAGGATCGAGGCGGGATCCACAGGTGACTCTCGCCAGAAATCCGTAAGCAGCATAGACCAGCACCCATTTCCCAGCGGCGATCCCGGCAGCGTGCAGCAAACAGCCGACTACGACTAGAGAGAACAGGCAGAAGTTGTGGCAGCGCGCATCTGTCTCGTTGATCGGATTCGGGAACTTGAAAAATTCCTTAAACGTCAAGTCCTTCCATGTGGACGGGTGCATCCACCAGAGGGCTTCCTGCCTAGCGAGTACGAGTCGCCGCTTCAGGGTGATACTATTGAGGAATTTTGGGCTAAAAACCGAATAGATGGAATTGGTGAGATTGGGGGTGAATTCCAAAAAGGTTGAGCATGATACGTACTAAACGTCAACAGTCATTAGCTGAAGAATGTCAGTCTGGACGCTCATGAAGATGGTCCTGTCAATTTTGCGCTTTTCCAGATTGGCACGGGCGAGATTTTCTGCATTTTTGCGAGGTTTGACGTCAATGTTGATCTGATGATCAGCCTTCTCGCTGATGAATTCGTCGAGAATCCATTGCACTTCACGCTGGTAATGGTCATACGACGTATTTGTGCACGCTTCGAACGCGCGGACAGCCAGGTAGAAAGCCGGTAGTTCGGGGCACAATACTTTCCTGCTGAATGCAAGATACGAGTTGCGGTCGAACGGCGCGGGCTCGGCGTCGGCCAATACCCGCTCGAGCGGTGGAGGTGCACCAACCAAAATCACAGGACTGCCCAGTTTGGAAGTGGAGCCATTGTTGGCCCGCGCAAACACAGCAGTAAAGTGTGGGCAGTCGGGGTATTTTGGGGCCGTCGCCACGACAGGTGCTGAACGGAAGCGAAAAATGTGTTGCAGGTTCATCAGCGAGGCATGCTTGTCGTACCGACTGCCCGTCTGGCTGGTCACCGTCGAAGCGCGGTCAATGCTGGTGCGTAGGGGCACTTGGACCGGCGGGTGAAGAGTTGCGGGAGGCACTATCACTGTGACTGACGGCACCGCGGCGACTTGGGCCTCACTCATTTCGGCGGGGCCTGTTTGTGGTTGTGGAGGAGCTGGCGCTGTCATCTCCATGGTATCGTGCAAAGTATCGTGCAAAGAAACAGCAGTCGCAGGAGGTGTTGTCCAATTCCCAGCTGGCCTTTTCACCGGTTTCGAGGCTTTAGCATCACCGTTTCCACTTGGCATGTCGGGTCCGCTCTGACTCTTTTCCCGCGTTTCTATTTTCCCCCCTGGTTTCTTTCCCTTTCTGCTGCAGGATACCGTTCTCTGAAGTGTGGCTGAGGTTACCGTTGAATCAATCCGGTGATTTCTACTGGCGGGTGCGGAGTTGGACTGACGGAAAGACAGGGGGTTTCAGAGTATTTTGGCGGTCAAATGGCCAAAAAGACGTGGACGTTCAAGCGAAATTGTCGAAAGAGCGAGGGGGTGGCTCGTGATTGTGCGAGGGAGAGAACTAAATATTAATACATTTACTCGCGCCTCGCGTTTTCGTGCACCCAATTAAGAAGGTTCGTGAAGGACGGTTAAACAAGAAACATTGACAAATTCATCATAAATATAACGGCAGGATGAAAAAGTTGACTAAAAGCAGCCGAAAGGGGGTGGGTGATGATGGGAGTGGGGTAAAGAAAGACCCATGGATGTTGGATCGTGCGCGCGCCCCTCGCTCGCCAAGTGGTGTGTGTCCATGCAAAGGGAAGAAAAGAAACGGAAGAACGACAGACTGGCGGTCATAATACCAACCTACTTTATTCAAGCTGGCGGAGTGTGTATTCTTATGATGTCACCAGGTCAGGTTCAACCAATTCGTCAATGTTACTTTCGTGGGACGGTCATCCCTACAAGGATGAGACATCGTCCTTATTTTCTCTCCTGTCTGCTATGATATCTGCTGGGCCGTTCATGAATCCACAACCGAAACCCAACGGCAAGGCACATCCACGAGATTGGAAAATGAGTGTGCCAATAGTGTGCGGCGACTGAAAGGTTGTAGATATGCATCTGTTGTCGACAAAGATTCGATCATTCCTTCATCACTGCCGCATTCAAATTCATTCACTCAGATTCAATGGACGTACAAGCGGCGCGGGTCAGTCAGTGAGACAGAAAAAAAAGACACTCCACGGACATGCACATGATGAAAGACGATGATCGCGCTTTACGTAAGCAGAGCGGAGATTCAATGGGCGTTTGCGCTTTGCGTGACGGAGAATTCGTGACGTGTCAATGTCACCCTTGAACAAACAAAACCAATTGCACTTAGCCCCCGTGGGCGCAACCCAAATGCGTCCTATTGTTCTTCTGGCGACTTGATTACCGCCCTTATCCCCACACTTAGCAGAGGTCCCCTGTTTGGTTTTTCTTGGCCGCGCCCCTGACGTTGCCATCGGGTCGCCTGGGCCTGGCCTTCTTGGTCTTCCCACGGAAAAACCATTTTTCTCTTGGCCCCCTCTTTTCCAACGATTGTCAGCAAACATCTGATGCCAGTGGGCGGCACCACTCGGAGAGAAGGGGATCTGATTCTTGCATTTAGCGTAGCGAAAAATGTCTCCACCAAGGTCATTGTGTCATTGTCCCTACCATTGTGGTCCCGCTTGTTTTTTGCGTTCCCGTTATTCCGGAACTCTTGCGGTTGGGGCACAGAGTAATCGCAACTAAAGTCAACTTTACGCTTTAGCACACGTAAATGCACCGTGTCTTGTTACTGCTTTGCGCCCAACTTCCCACTCCGCCTCCCATCACACACTTCCTTTTCTTCACTTTGCCCCGCCCTTCCCTACAAAAGAAAATCCTCTGAATATGGCAGCACTTGAAAAGCAGATACATAAACATTCCCCTTGCTTCGTTGCCTTGTGCAAGTGCATGACATATTCCTCTGCAAACGCTGATGCCGTTCAACGTGCGATATCCTGGCGCTACAATCAAAACTAGCGCGGATTTCTTCTTCTACACTGCCCGATAAACCACCAGGGACCAAATACCTGTCTTCCACCCAAATGGCTCCGTCGTCGCCTCCACCTCCGTCAGCTGGCATGGTTCTTCCGTGCTTTCGCGCCGACGAGGTCCCACGGTTGACCAAAATGCTCGTGGAGCTCGTCGAGTTCATGTGGATGGAAGTCGACCCTGCCCTGTCACATTCAGACATCACCATCCCCACCGGCGTGCTCCGAATGGGAAACAACCAACGGCTCAACGAGATATGCTGGACATTCGTCAACCTCGTTGGAAGCTCTGGCCCCGAAGCCCTGATGATGCTGCGGTTCCTCCGTCGACTAAGGAGGAGAGCACTGACGTGCCCACCACCCAGCGAGACGGACCTCGCAGCCGCAAAATTCGACGACATGCTTTCCGCCATGTCCTGCCAGCTGACACACATTCCTGACGCGGGTTACAAGTGGTGGACGATCGAGAACGCCGCGATTGCCGCAATGATGCTCGCCCACAAAGTCTTGTGCGACAACGTTCTGGGCCTGTCCGTCTGGGCCACGGCATTCAGAACCTCACCAGAAAACCTCACTGCGTGCGAATTCGCGTTCGCATCGGCGATCGAATACAATCTCCAACTCAGCGTAGGCGCCTACTACCGATGGACAGCTGCTCTCGTCGAGTTGGGCACCAGATGCCTCGTCAGCCCGTGGATCGCAGATATTATCCCAAACTTTTCGCAAAGGATTTCTATCGCGCAAGCATTAATGCCCCCACCCGTACCCTTCCCGGAGATCCCTCCCGACACCATGTTGCACAATATGTATACCGGTCAGGTACACCCGTCATCGCTGGCGCTGGTTTCCTCCTCTTTCAATCTGTCCGAGCCAACGGCCTGGGCGTCGGCTTCCTCGAATGCGTCCATCACGCCATTACCCAATAACCACGAACCCGACTACTTTCCAGTACTGGGTCCTTGGGCTTCTGACGCGGCTCTGTACAACAACGATATCACCGCCACCACCCCCGCCTATCCACCAGGCCTCTCATTGCCGGCATCTCTGGACTCCAACGCCCTCCTGCCGCCCATGGCTGCACCGGCTGCGGCTGTGGATGCGGCCCCGCCGGTAATGACGGTGCCAATGGACCAGACGGTTGACTCGGACATGGACGGCGAGCATGACGAGGAAGACGACGAGGGAGACCATGTTCCCGAAATGTACCCGCAATTCCCTCCGCACATGAATCTGGGCCATTCAGGGACTTGGGACAACAACAATAACAACAACAACATTAGCATTGCCGGCGTCGATCAGCAGCTCTCTTACGAGAACGGTGATGCCACCGCAGACGAGATGCCATTTGGGTCAGATACCCTCACGGGCTTTGATTTCGATGTAAACCACCAGCCATTCAACCAAGCCATCAAAGCACCACCCTTACCGCCGCCCCAACACAAGCGGGAGCAGCAGCAGCAGCTCGCAGTATTCCACTCTCTCCCTCAATCCGCCCTTCATCATACCACGACCTATCAGAACCAGCAGGACTTGCAACAACAGCCGTTCACCCAACTCTTTCAACCGCCTATCGTCAAATCCCAAAGCGAGCACCCACCACTATGCCTCTCCTCCACATCCTCATCCCAGCTTCCGCGGTTGTCCGCCCAGGCAATGCTTCAATACTCGGCCTACCCGCCGTCATCCACGTTCCCCCGGTGGTTAGAAACCCCCTTCCCGACCACGAGCATAAATGCAATTAGCCACGGTACTGACACATACCAGAAGCTTATGCCGCTCCGCACCCCGTCACCTGCACTGCTGCAGTACCCTCAACAGCCGCAACAACAACAACAACAACAGCAGCAGCAGCAGCAGCAGTTTCATCCCCCGACTTCAGCACGCACACCGTTCCGAACGCGTATCGCAGCCTACCCCACCCACATCAACACATTCCAACAACAACAACCCCATCAGCTACAGCCACACTACGCAACCTACACACCCTACCCACGCACATCCCGCCGCACATTCACCGCACCCTTCAGCGCACCCATGTCATTCTACCACCCCGAACCACTCCCACCACCGCAACCGCAACCGCAACCACCACAACCGCAACCACCACATCACACACCGCACTCCACTCACCTCCCCGGGCCTCACCACCCACACATCGACTGCACGTGCACTTACTGTGCTCTGATGTGCGACCTCCAGAACCTTGACATCACGAAACAGAACCAGCATCACGCGTTTTTTGATAGTAGTGGTGGGTGTTTCCCTCTGTATTCAGAGTCATTGAACCCGATGGCGGCGCATCCCCTCCCGTTTGCGGTCTCGCACCCTTTTTGAATCATCTGCGTAAAGAAGCCTTTTTTTCCGCATCTTATTCTTTGTTTGTTGTGTGGTTTTACCTGCCCTTTCACACTCCCACGTGCCAAGAGCTGAACTCTTATATTCATTCATTCATTCTGCGCGCGTTCTGACGCATCTAAATATACACACTTTCCCACTTGTATCTCAACGTGTCTGCTGCACTTGTGCGTGTATCTGTGACGGCCGAGGGCGAGTTTCCTTTGCATAAGGAGGCTACACAACTTTTATGGTCGCTTTGTCCTCGTGACACCGGGATCCTTGAGCGATTGCACACCTGATTTACAAGAAAGCGATGCAAGCCATGGCTCGCGTCCACATTTGTTCAAAGCATAGATTTAAGGACAAAAAAGGCTAAAAGCGACATAGATAAAACAAAGAGAACACCAAAGGAGAACCAAAACAAACGCACAGCAGGCATGATGGCATGTGCATCACCATGGGTCATGCACAATACGTAGAGGCTGCAAGGAGGAAAACAAAATTAAGGAAGAGGAAGATGTAAAGATAGAGTCCGGGGAGTGGGGTAGAAAGGTGACGACGGGTTGAGTCGAATCGGAAAGGAAAATTAAAAATGGAAAATGGAAAAAGCCCAAGAAAGTCTATGTGAAGGGTGGGGAGGGAATGTCCAGCTTCCCCAACGTCCGGTATCGAGCCGTTTGGTGGGAATCTATGAGGCGATGGGTCAACGAGCAAAAAGGATCTCGCGTTTATTTGAACATGCTCTTCAGCTAAAGAGACGGGTAATTAGAAAGCCATTCAGTGGCCGCGATGACCAACTCGTCACGAACACGAAACCAACCTTTTTCCAGATACCCTTCTTCTTTGGGCTGGAAGACGTGGCCGGAGATGCGGCGGGTTGCTAAGAGGATAGATCTATGAGAAAGCCGGGTTCATCCTATCATAAGATCATAGATACCTACCTCAGTGGATGCCTTAGGGGTGGTGGCGGTGGCGGGTTCAGGAGTGGCAGACGCCGCAACGGGCGCAAGGGTTTCAACAGGGGCTTCCTTCTCGGCGGTGGCGGCAGGGGCGGATGGAATTTCGACGGATTTGGTCTCCTCAGCGACAGGTTTCACCTCAGCGACCGGCTTGATCTCCGGGACTACGGCGTGAATCTCATCCACTACGGGGTGCAAGGTCTCGATAGCCACTTCGGGGTCGACTTTGGGGAGCGCGGGCTCAGTGGGGGCAGAGCCAGGGAGAGCGGTCTTTACATCATCAACGCTGGGGACAGCAGCCTTGACGGACTCAACAACGGGTTCACCGGGGGCAAGGCCAGGCACAGCAGCCTTGACGTCATCAACGCTGGGGACAGCAGCCTTGACGGACTCAACAACCGGTTCACCGGGGGCAAGGCCAGGCACAGCAGCCTTGACGTCATCAACGCTGGGGATAGCAGCCTTGACGGACTCAACAACGGGTTCACCGGGAGCAAGGCCTGGGACGGCGGCCTTGACTTCATCAACACTGGGAATGGCGGATTTCACGTCCTCAGCGACGGTTCCCTCGGCCTTGACCTCCGGTACTTCGGCGTGAATCTGCTCGACAACGGGGTGGAGCTTCTCTACGATTGCGTCATCGACTGCCTTGACCTCTGGTACTTCGGCGTGAATCTGCTCGACAACGGGGTGGAGCTTCTCTACGATAGCGTCATCGACTGCCTTGACCTCTGGTACTTCGGCATGAATCTGCTCGACAACGGGGTGGAGCTTCTCCACGATAGCGTCATCGACGGCCTTGACCTCGGGTACTTCGGCGTGGATCTGCTCGACCACCGGGTGCAGGGCCTCAATAGCTTCCTCGGGCTCAACAACGTTCTTGTCCTCAGCGACAGGTTTCGTCTCGGGGACGACAGCGTGGATTTCGTCCACGACTGGGTGCAGGGCCTCGATTGCCACCTCGGGGTCAACTTTGGGGAGGACGGGCTCGCTGGGAGTAAGGCCAGGGACAGCGGCCTTGACGGCGTCAACGCTGGGAACGGCAGCCTTGATCGACTCCACTGTAGGAACAGCGGCCCTAACGGACTCCATAACGGGCTCGCCGGGGTGGAGGCCGGGCACAGCTGCCTTGATGGCATCAGCACTGGGAAGAATGGGCTCACCAGGGGTGAGGCCGGGGACAGCCGCCTTGATGTCATCAACGCTGGGAACAGCAGCCTTGACAGACTCCACGGTGGGAACGTGAGACTTGATGTCATCGAGGCTTGGGATGGCAGCCTTGACCGCCTGAACAGCGGAGCTGACAGTTGCCATGACGGCGGCAACGGGCTGGACGGCGGTGGTCTCCGCTGCCGGGACAGTGACGGTGGCGGGGCTGACAGCCTTCTCCTCTTCGGCATCAAAGGCCGACGCGTCAGGGATCACGAAAGGTGCCACTGTCATGGCCGGAACAGCGTCGACATCCACGTGGCCAGGGACGACGACAGGGAGCTCTTTGTCGTCTTTGCTGGCAACGGCGGGCTGCTCCTCGACGAAGGTGAAGACGTTGTTCTGGTTACCGGCCTCGTCCGTCTCTACAGGATAGTTGGACGCGTTCATCCACACACCGTCGACGACAAATTTGAAGGTAATCTTCGTGCCGGCGGGACGCTCAACTTTGGCTCGGAAGATTCCATCCTCGCCCTGCGCGTGTGGAGGAAAATATAGAGTTGGTGACGGGCCGGAGTTTGCAGGCATTGAAACTGTCAATTCGTCTGCTGATCCTTCAATACATCCTTGACAACACTCCCAACCGTCTGCTTTCAATCTGCGAAACCATTACCTTGGTGGCAACGAGATCCTGCTTCCATTCGGCAAAGTCGCCAGTGAGGACGACGTTATCTCCGCCGTCCTTCCATTCGAATTCGTAGCTGACCATTTTGTATTCTGAGATGGGAACGATACTGCCGCGAGAGAGGATGTGATGCAATACGTGTTGGTGATGAGTGTGGGTACGTTTTTTTCTCGTTGTGAGATTGCGTGGGAACATACCTGGGTGACTGTCTGTCTGTCTGTTTGATATGCGTTTTCGGTCAACACACAGCGGGCGGGGGAGCGAGTCGAGTCGAGTCGAGCGGGCGAAAAAGGGCAGGGCGTGATTTGGGCGGGAAACTCAAGCAAAATTGACTGATTGACTCACTGAGTCACTTTCTTCACAAGGCAATGCTAGATTTAGTGAGATAGGGCTGGCGCAGCAACAAAGATGCTCTAATCAAAAAATAAGCCTAGTGTGTTCTTGGCCTAGTTCTAATGGTCGTCGTTCTAATGTCCGACAGTCGCCAGAGTCCTTGTAGCGTCGAAAGAAAGGAGCGGCAAGACAAAAGTCGCAAAACGCGCACAGACCGCTAGGCCCCGGACGCGCTCTGGTGCAATAACCCCGACATAGCATTCATTGAACTACACAGCCACAAGTCCAATGCCCACCAAAATCGGGAAAAAAGCAAAGAAAGAATGAGCCCGACGTGGGGGTCGAACCCACAACCTTGAGATTAAGAGTCTCACGCTCTACCGATTGAGCTAGCCGGGCTGATGTGAGTGCCTACAATTGAGACATTCTGTCGCAAACAATCATAACCTTGTTAAAGTCAGAGGCATGGGTCGGGCATATCTCAAATTGATAACAGCAACTGAGACGGGCACGCAAAGCGCTTGCCCCGGAATATTTCTAACACATCGCAGGATGACTGTAAACTAGTGAGAATGGTGATTCAGATGTACAAAGAGGAACAGAGCCTGAGGAGCAGGAAAGGAACAGAAGGAACAAAACTATATAAACAATTCTTGGCCATCTAATGTCTCCGATAGTCACTGTAAGGAAGGGATGATAACAGAGAAGAGAAAGAAGGGGATAGACGCAGAATCTGTCAAATACCGTGCCATATGCCTGGCAAAGTGAAAAACCAAATCATGGAAACAAAACAAATAGGGATCGCCCGAAGCAAAGAAAATGGGGGCCTTTGTAACCGGACTGTATCCAGCGTCATGCCCTGTACGACAGAAAAGTCTGGACGGGTTGCTAAACGGTGGTAGATTGAAGGGGAAGAGTTCTCGCAGCAGCGTTCATAGGAGATGGCCAAGAAGTCTGGTACTCGCATGCCCAGACCAGGTCGCGGAGGGGGTGATTGTCAATGTTCTCACAATGGCGCGGATCGTGACGAGCCACGACAGAGTTGGCGAGATCAGTTGGGTTAGTATTGATGTTGCCTGTCTCCAGAATGTGAGAGCAAAACGAGGAGAGAAGGTCCAAGGCGGAAGGACGCTCGCTCGAAGGCTCTTTCGTCACTTGAAATTCGGCAGGTGGCTCGGTCGAACAGGATTCGTGATCGTAACAGTCGCTAGACTCGTCCTCCGACGACGAGCACTCGGATGAAGAGCTGTCCGACTCTTGTTCTTCGGGGTCCGCCTCCGCATCGGATGACGATGAATCCAATGTATCGTCCGTCGACAGCGGCTTGTTGCTGACAGCGTTTTCGAACTTTCCTGTGGCAGACCGCGTCCGACCGGCGATTGTTTGGGGATCGTCAATGCCTTTGCCAGATGAAGATGGAGCATTATCAAAGAAACGCAGTCTAGGCGAGCTGCGTACGATGGGTGAGGGTGCGATAGTCGAGATCTTGGCGTTGCTCATGCTATTAGACCGGATGCGAGAAGCGATTTGTCTCGTCTCAAAATCCTACCAGTTGAGATGTACGGAAGTATAAGCGAAGCTGACTTGTTAGATTCTGAACAAGGGAATCCCACCTTAAAGCCCTTCGCATGGGGGTTGTAGTTCTTCTTGAGACTGTTCACTTTATGATTCTGGTAGTGCGTGACCGCAATGAACTTGGTCTCGTCGAAGATGAAGGTTGCAACCTCTCTGTGCCCGGGCGTATGCTTGATGAGATGGACTCTAGGTTGATACTGATGGAAAGACTGCAGAAAAAACATCCCATCTGTCTCTCCGTCACGTCGCTCGCCGGTCACATTTGTGAGCTTGATTTTCGTGAAGGCGGCTCCATTGCGCTCCCAGAACTCCCCTACAAAGTTATCTCAGTTCAGGATATGATCATAATGGTTCGAGACGTTCATATGATCGCAGTGCCTACCGGTCTGAGCTCCGCTGGGATTGACGAAGGCTGTCGATCGCAGAGCCATATCATTGCTATCGGAAGTGGTGTTTTCGGCGTCATTTGGGATGAGGGGTGTCCACTTGCCGTTCCTCAAGAATTTGAACTTGTGGGGCACAACTTGAACGACGTCAATCGCAACGGTGTAATGCGCTTTTGGATCGAGGTTGGTCGGCCGGAAACGCAAGGTGGGAAATAAGCAACGGCCATGTTTTGTCATGATCATCTCTGGAAGCAAGAAAGAAAGTTCAGAGCGAGCTCTACATGCATGAGCATCCAAAGTATTGGACCTCTGATGCTTACCATTGCCAACGGAATGGAATTGAGCCCATAGCTTTGCATCCTCCAGCAACATAGATGCGGATCGTTCAACTTTGCCGAAGCCCTGCCGATATCCCAAGCTAGCTGGTACACGACGAGTGTTTTCGAGATAGGCCTTCCTTCGCGGCTCCAGATGGCGTCTGTCTTCCCTTGCCTCGACGACAGTGGGAGCGCTGGATGAAGTTCGGAACTTGATCTGCACAGTCTTGTTGTCGACAGTAAACCGACGCGAAGAAGCTCGCATGAGATGCATCTCATGACGGGCGACGGGTGGAAGCTGCCTTCGCTTTCCGTTTGGAAGGACATCTGAAAGGTGGCGTGCACGGAGAGATTACTACGCAGTCCAGTGTCTCACAGCGGGTGACCTCTGAGATCATCTCATGCTTGACGTCTGGGTGTTCCCACAATGACATACCTTCGTGGAATGAGCGGGTCCGCTTGCCACAGTACGGCGCATTGATGAGTTCGGAGACGTGCATTGCGAATGAGGAGTTTCCTGCCAAAACGGTGTCTCAACTGCTATGCGAAGCAGCCAATGATACACAAACTACGTTCGTGGGGTTGAGTCGGGATGGTGGCCCGAGAAAACGAGACGAAATGAATGAGAGAAACAGGAGACAACGACAGTCTTTGCGTGTATTGAGAACAAGTGTTGTAGAGAGATGGGGACGGCTATGACAAGGTTGATAAGGAGGGATTGGCAAAACAAAATAGCAGTCTATGCACCAGCCGCTTGCGCTTTTATATGTGTTCTACGACTTGGGCATGCAGTGTGTGTGGAGAGTGGGAAGGTGCGTGCGTCCGTCCATGCGTGCATGCGTGCGATTTCTCTGCGATGCGGCCGGATGGATCTGACGAATGAATGGATGTTTCAAACAACAACCCCTAGCTGGCCCTACCTTCTATAATTGCCTGCGCAAAGAAAAGTAATAGACGGAGTGGGAACAAAAGGAAGGAAGGGATGCGAAAGAAAGAAAGAGTGGATGGGCCCGTGGGTTGGGTGGGAGTGGGTGGCTGCCAAAGGCGGCAGTTTCCCTCTGTGCCTTTCCAAGGATTCCGGCGAGAGAAAACCGGCGGGCAATTCCTAATCGCTCAGTTACATTACTTGAATGACATCCTGGAACAATACATTGGGCGACAAAGTAATCGAGGAATCAGGCAGGGACGCATGCGAGCGGCGCTGCTTGTGCGATTTCTCAGACATCAACTAAATGTAATAAAACGAAATCAAGACGAAAAGGGCCTGAACGTATCCCACCCAGAAAGGAAACCTAAATTGCCTGCCCTTCTCTCGCCCCCATCTTGGTCCCTTCTTGATAGTGGATTAGACATCACGTTAGAATGCGGTCGGCCAGGGCTCAGCACAAGCCACACGAGCGCGTCGCTTCTCTCCCATTACGACATGCGTGAGGGCGTCCCTTTTGATGGAGTTGGAGCAGCCTGGATATAGGCAGCGACTACATACTGTGTGAGTCAGAAGGGCTGCGTGTTCGTTCTCCTTGTAGAGTGTTTGGCCAAACAAAAGAATATAAATGTGGGGCAGGAAAACAAGAGTTTGTACGGCTAGGTCCGTCTGATGCGAGACTAGCGCGCATATCCTAGCTCTCTGGCACAGCACATTGCAGTTCACTATTTCTGATTACGTTCTTATTGGAATCTTACTTGTTACTGATTCAGTAGTTTAGCATTTGATTTGGTGAGTTATTTATGTGATCATTCGTCTTGTTAACCTTTCCTCTCGTTTGTCTCGGACGCCAATGGGGCGCAGGCGCAGCACAAGCCACGCCAACTGCGTCGCGTGCCTTCCCCACAGAAGTCTTCAAGAAATCGCCACACTCAAACTACTTTCAGGGAGAACCACACCTAGTAATTATCGTCGTAAATGTGCTTCATGGCGGTGGCGCAAAGTTGAGGCGAGCGGATTTCGTCTGTGGCAAAAACCCCGCGATTGTCGTCGGACGTGTGCTTCCCGGCGGTCGCAGGATGTAGAAGCGAGCTGAATCGTTAGTCGCAAATACGGACATTTTTTCTACCACGATGTTTGTGTAGCGCCAATAAGCACCCCAGTTGTCCCGTTCCGTGGTGCGGCCGAAAAGGCTCCTGGTACGCTTGCAAGTGGGAGTCATTGACGACTCTTCGAAGCAGTATCGTACCACTCAAGACCTAAGCGGAGAGACTGGTTACCGGAGAGATATGTGAGCTCATCAGCCTGGCTTCCCCGTCACTTTCGCCCGAACTCGTATGGCGAGTCAAGATGCCGCCACAGTGTCGGCGGGCAACGACCCGTGACCACAAACCCATTAGCGACTGGTGGCTTCTTCTGTTCTCCATTTATCGCACCTTCCTCTCCATCAAGCTTTTCGAGAATTTCACTTTGCAATCTTACACCATCGAGCTAGCCAACACCACACTCCTGTCTTGCTGGCTTACGACCACATTTCTGATTGTGAACCAAACACTCTAGCAGCATTGCAGTGAAATTGGAGTGAGTGGGGAATACTGATACGGCACCGCTAGGATCGCCCCAGCCCCCTCCCCAACTTCAAAAAAGATGAGCACGCGCCGGCATTCCGAGTTTGTGCATGCAAAGTGCTATCAAAACACAACCACAACAGACTGGGTGCCACAGGTAAGCGGCTATGTCTCAGCAGACCCATCTCCTCAGAGCCACGATCCTACAATGGCATGGAGGATGTGCTCCTCCGCTGGCTGCGTTGGCAGATGGCAAGGCGCATTCCATTTCCTACGCAAGAGCAGGAAACGCACTGAGGCTTTGATAGCACATGCACGACAAGCAGACACCATAACATCATGCAGACAAAACGATCCGGCAAGATATGTCAGCTGGAATGAGGAACTACCAGAATCTTTGCGTGACAAACAGGTTGCTCTTCTATTACGCAATTTGCTCTGTCAGACTAAGATTTGATAGACCTCATACCAAAAGTCTTTTGGTGCTCTCGGGGTATCTCAAGCTACTGGGGAGGGACGGGAAAGTGGAGAAGGCAGGCTCCTTTTATAACGTGGGCAAGCGGAGCAGGCAGTGGCGGCGTCAGGCGTGGCTTGTAGCATAACGGCTTCGTACAACGTACTCCGTGTGACTCGCGTGAAGGGTTGGCGGGCGTTTCAAGTCACTTGCATGTTGTGCGTGTGGGAACTGCACCAATCAGATTGCCGGTATGATTATGTAACAAGAAAGCAGTTGTGCCTTGCAGGTAGCAAATTACCGATCTCATAATCACGCTCCTATGGTTTAGTGGCATAACGTTGCCTTCACACGGCAAAGGTCCTCAGTTCGATCCTGAGTGGGAGTACGGGATGACCTTTTGCACATCTTTACTGCATTTTACTGGCTTCTCGTACGCCTGTGCTTTCCGTGCCTTCGATATCATATGATACGACTGAAACACAATAACCGCGAGTGCAGACTTGTCGTTTTATGAGAGGAAGAACATATGTCATATGTATATATATACGGTAGAGGAAAGAAGAGAACAACCCAGGGTACCCATGCGAACCACGTCTTCACCAATCAGCCTATGCTGCTGCATGGTACTAGACAAATTAGGAGGCCAGGAGTATCCCGGGGTCATCAGCAGGAAAATAAACAAAACAGGGATGAATGGAAAACTAGGCACTGAAACAAATGTCCATTTCCCCAAGCGGGGGGCCATCCAGGCGAACGAGCAAATGTCCAAAAATGCTCGGTTGCAAATAGCATGCGGGCCAAAGACAGGGGAAAAGGGTAGGTAAGCTCAGTGTTCTCCGTTTGCTGAACTGTGAACGCCCCCAAGTTCAAGGGCGATTCATTGTTAGCAACGCGTCCGAGATGTGCGTTGCTGCACCACCATCTCTTCCAAGGACACCGCGCGTTCGCGTTTCCGTGCCTCCGTCTCGTCATCATCGTCGCTTGTCTGCTCTAAATCCGGAGGGTGCGCGATGTTCGGAAACGCGCCGAGGGTGGCGTCAACCGCATCCGCGCCCACGACGCGGTTGTATCGTTGCATGGTTTCACCATAGTCCGACTGATCCAGCTCGGAAGGAGACTGGGCCGCTAGTGGTAGAACGAACGCAGAGGCAGTCGTGTCTTGCATAGTGCCCGCAGATTTGGACGATTTTGAGGAGGGAACTCCAGCCACGGCGCAGTAACGGGCCACCACCTCGTAGCAGAATGCGAACTGACTCAAAGATTGCACCATGAGAACTCGCTGGGACCGGAGATGGTGGACAGCAGCAAGAATCATGTCGTGCGGAGAGCTCGCTGGGCCAAAGGTGTTAGGGGTGAGAATGGGGCGCACGGTTGACCAAGTGTCAGCACCGGGAGTTCCAGGAGCCGAGCGTGTAGCAGTGAAGGCGGAGGGAAGGACATCATGAGACTGCTGCGACTGCTGCGACTGCCGCTGCTGATGTGGTTGCCCAAGGATCCCGGGGTGATGTTCGTATAGGGTGGTGGACATGAAAGACGAGGACGAAGCAATCGAAGCTGGTGATAAAGACAATCCCAACGACGATACCGAAGGAATGGCTCCCAGAGAGTGCAGTGCGGAGAGAACAGCATCAATGCAAATGAAAGCACCCGTGCGCCCACATCCGGCAGAACAATGGACGATCACGGGACCAACATCCTCTTTGCCATACGCGTGATCCAGGCGGGCACAGAGCTTTGACACGAGATGATGCACCTGCAGCATTTCATCTGCATGCTTCGGGACGCCGTGGTCGGGCCATCCGAGATACTGAACTTGCCATATGCTTCGCGCCTGAGACTCGTCGCCATCAACGACCACGACAAACTCACGTAATATTACTCCTCCGCCTGCATCTGGATCACGTTCGGCTTCGAATGGTACCTGACGTTCTCGGATGTGTGACACTCTGACACGTCCAAACGCCTGACTCAAGCCCTCGCTAGGCCAATACTTGTGACAGGTCTGACTTCCTTGCTGAACATCAGCATCGGCAACCAACATCAAGACGATACGAGACTTTTCTTGCCAGGCCATTCGCCAGAAGTCGTCGAATGTGCTAGCGATCGGCCCTTGTGTCGCGATGTAGCGCCGATGACCGGCTGGGGATATGATATGCGAAGCATTGATGTAGTCATTTGACATCATCTGCTGCTCGGCAGTGCAAGCCTTCGGAGTGGCCAAACCGGCCGCGGGGGATGTGACGGTAGGAAGTAGAGGGTTTGCGAGGAGCTTTTTGCAGGATAGCTTCACGCGATTGTGGTTAAACGGCCAGATGTTGTTATACCTATTCCTCGTCGCGCCGCCTTCCAGCGCGTCCGAAACGGAGAAGGGATCAGTCCGAGAACGCGCGCGGAAAGAGCAGTCGAGTCGTTTTTTCTCCGCCGCTTCCACTGCTGTGAAGTTGCTTTCGATCTGAGCGCGCACATTTCCAGATTCCAGCAGGTCTTTGAGGAAACGTGGCAACAACTCGCGGTCTTCAATATCCACCGCGCCGATTAGTGTGTCGTTTTGACTCAAGCTGGCTACGCTGGTATGTGCAGCGTATGTTGGTTGCAACAACGTGGGCCTGCCTGCTCCGAGCGCTCCCAGCGCGGAGGGAGCTGTGAGAGGACCTAAAATAAAGGCAGATGTAATTAACAAATGAATCACCTCAAAGTCCGAAATGAAAAACAAATGCGCTTATTCCAAATGTGACGTCAATCTGCGCCAAGCCCCCTCGCTGGCGCTTGCATTTGCAACACCATTGCATTGACTAAATACCGCTCGGTTCAGAGTTGCTGCCCATAGAGGTACAAAACCCTACCTGCAAGATCTGACAAACACATTCCCTTTGTTGCCTCGTTCGCGGCTGGCGCAATGCCTCCTGATCCGGCCGGTGGCGGAGAAGCATCGCAAAGATCCGGGTGCATCTCCGCAAAGGCCGCATAACCACCCATCAACCATCCTATCTTAGTATTGGTGTTGGCGTGGAGTAACAGCTTTGAGGCGAGGAGTTTCAGCGGGGAAGCATCATTCGCAATCGTCGAATCGGCATCGATAACGACTATGTTTTGATAGCTGGTCCAATCTTTCAAAACGTGTTTTGCATGATCTGACGAAACAGATCCGAACATTTTTACCGGGGTGAACGCCGGTCTCCTGAGGAGGGTAGTTGGGATGGAGACATTGACTGAGTCAATTATCCGGTGTTCCGAGTATTGCTGGAAGGAGCGCATATCCAGGCCTAAGACCGCGTGGGAGGAACTCGTGTGTCCCCTTAACAGATCCGCCAACTGATCTGGTTGGAAAATTAGGATGTTTTGCGCTGAAGTCGTGGATGCTTGAGAGGGACGGGCATTGGGAGTCACGGATCCGGCAATGCTGCTGGGTCGTGGTGAAGTTTGATTAACCATGTTTCTTGGGATAGGAATTGGGAGCGGCGTGAGGCTGGCACCGGTCTGTGTCGGTTTTGGTGACGGGAGGGACAGCTGCATGGGAACGGGCGTGCTGGCAGAGGTGGGCACCTCGGAGCCGATTGCCGGCGGAGGAGCAGGCACACTCGTACTGGAAGGTCCGTTTGTGCTAGTAGTAGTACAAAATGATTTGCTCAAACAACCGCTATTCACAGACGTCCTGTTGATTGATGGTTGAATGTGGGGAGCGGTGACCCTGCCGGCGCGGTGATTTGGTGTGGCAGGTATGTGTAGTCTAGGGGAGAAGAATGGAGTCTCGGGAATATGCGCCGCTGGGGTGAGGTATGGGAGCGGGGTGAAGCTGGGAGATATTTCTCCGGTAGAGGATGAGACAGCAGAACCTGGAGTGTGTGAAATTTAGGGTTAGAGACGAACATCATGCGAGACGATCTAAAACGCGGAAGTAGAGCATGCCTCTGGAGAGAGAGAAGTAATCGTGGTTGAGGTTGTAATTGCTTTGCTGTTGGTCTGTGTCTGGACTGCAAGCGATGACCTTTGCCATGACGAGTTACGGGGGGAGCCAGTTACCGTACACGAGATGACGAAGGCAGGACAACGACGCAGGACAAGATAGGCGGAGGGAGAACAGAAACGAGACCGAGCAACTCGTTCGTGCTGGGGCGGATTCGGCAGGAGTGGTGAAGGTAAGTTGCTAAAGATTGCGACCGAGAGAAGTCGTCGATGTGGGACAGTGCCGATGATGTAAGAGGTTTCCGTGGCAGAAACAGCGCTAGTACTGTAGTTGGATGTACGGTTGTGTTGGCTTGTCGACGTGGCGGCCGTTCGAGAGCGGGAGAAGAACTTACGATTCCAGGGTGTTATTATTCCTGTTTATGATTTAGGGGAAAGTAGCTGGGGTTGGTGGTTGGGCAAGGGGTTGGGAAGCGAGTAGATGTTGAACGCAGCAGTATGATAGTAGTAGAACGTATAGCCAATCCATTCAGCCAGCGAGTGAGGGGTCTAGACCCACAATCTACAGTAGTCTTACTACTACTACGGGGAGCGCTTGTTACCAGCGGGTGCGTGACTGACTGTTTCTGTCTTGGCTGTGGGGTTGGGGGTTTGAGGTACCGAAGTATCGTCTGCATCAGACCACGCAAGAAGAAGAAAAAAAAAACCCACTTCTCGCCTGATGCTGAAGCGAGAGAAATGCGGGGGGCTGTTTGGGTGAATAAAATGACGACTGGTTGACGACACGGAACGGCACTTACAGTAGGTTTGAGTTTGATGACTCCCACTTGACTCAACGAACCCAGGGCATGAAAACGCAGTCCAACGCCTTTCCCGCTCCCCATGCGATTGGCACTTCAAATTGTCCAATCAAATATCTCGCAGTACCAAATAACGCGCGGCTGGTAAGGCTGACCATCCTAATGAGCCGAGTGCGCGACTCAGCCATAATCAAACCTAAATTGGGCAAGCGCAGCGGCAAATCCCCTCCAGGAAGCGCCGGACAATGACGTCTGATCGACGGAATGACAATCGGAAACGCGACTCAGCCCAGTGACGCACTTTCCCACGCAAGGAAAAGCACACATCCACACTCCATCCAAATTAATTAATCGTACAACTAGAAATGCTTTCGAATAAGTTACTTATAATTACATGTCTACAACTCAAAAGGCGCTCCTATGGTTTAGTGGCATAACGTTGCCTTCACACGGCAAAGGTCCTCAGTTCGATCCTGAGTGGGAGTACAAGGTATAATTTTGTTTTGTTGACAGGTTTTCTCGCGTGTCCAGCTTGGTAAGCATTCTCCGCTGCATGAGCCTCTTCGATCTCTAAAGTATGTTTTTTGCCCTTGTCAAGATATACTTCCGTTTCGGACCATGGTTGTTCCTGAAACGTGTTCCAGGGACGCGGAATGAGTCTCTTGACTTATTCTTCTGCTGCTTTTCCACCCGAACATCACTTTGTTTGCGAGCACATTGACCGAGCAAACGAATAAAGAAAGAGGAAGAAGTGAACCAGTGTTACTTCAAAAATAAGCGCTGGGGAAGAAACCAATTCGTGAATGCACCTGAGAAAAGAGTGCCACTTGTGTCTCCACTGCAAAGTCTCTTCGAGTTTGGTTGTGGGAGGCCGCCGTGCAAAGGAGACAACGAGCACGGGGGCTTTGCGTTTTTCTCCACTGACAAAGAACACGGAAGGCAGCCGCGCCCGGGCGGAAGCTTGATTCACCTCTCCAAGCGTCAACTGGCTAAGGAATGGACTATGATCGCCCAGGCGGTGTCGCTGCCAAACTACTGGTGTGTAAAACAAAAAGAGCACAGATATCAATGATGCAACCGGGCGAGAGTTGACATGTGATGGTCATGATGCATTCTCTGGTGCTTTCCCTACCCTACCATCTTGTCTGATGCAGGTCTCGGTCCGCATCCGTCCGCTTGCCGCGAAAGACATCATCAAGGACAACATCCAGACGACGGCCCGCGCCATCGACGACTACGTACGTACTTGGACTGGTAGTCCCTTTTCAATGTCATTCCAAGTGACATTACAAATCTTACCTCAACCGCTTGGTGTGTGATCTTGGTGTGTAAATTTCAGAGCGTCTGCATCACCGAGCCAACACCTGCAGAAGGCACCGATGACTTTCTTCAGCGGACCAAAGAACGACCGAAAGGACGCATATATACGTTCGACCAGGTCTTTGGCGAGACAGCGTCGCAGGAGGAGGTGTTTACACGCACCGTCAAGGGTCTTATCGATGGCGTCGTCGCTGGGTTCAATGCGACTGTGTTCGCTTACGGTTCGTATTCGGGAATAAAGACATGCTTGTCTATTCGAGCTAGGGGAAACAGCTAACTGATGCAACGGATGGGTCGGCTTGTCTCTGCAGGAGCGACGGGTGCCGGCAAAACCTACACGATGCTGGGCACGGACACCAGCCCAGGGATCATCTCGCTCACTCTCCAACAACTCTTCACCGTTCTCGCCCCACCCACAACCCCGCCGCCACAACCGACACCCACCAAAACCTACACCGTCACGCTCACCTACCTCGAGATCTACAACGAGAACATCCGGGACCTTTTGTCGGGGAAGAGCGACTACCTTGACCTGCGCGAGGATGCCGGACGCGGGGTGGTTGTTGCGGGTATTACATCCGTCAACGCGCGCAGCCCGGATGAGGTCTTGGCGTTCTTGAGAAAGGGGAATAGGTATAGAACCCAGGAGGCGACAGGTGCCAATGAAGTGTCGTCGAGGTCGCATGCGGTGCTGCAGGTGATTACACGCATAATAGAAAGGCAGGGATATACTGCATGAGGGCTTCCCCAGTTCTCAATGCCTTTTTTGTAATGACAAGGTTCTGGTTGGATGCACCACCATCGAAAAGAAAGGAAACCGCACTGAGCGCTTCGGCAAACTTTCTATGATCGATCTCGCGGGGTCCGGTACGTTCGCTGACTTGACAATCACAGATCATTCATGTCTCATGACATGATGTCCCTCTCAACTTCTAGAGCGTGCGGCAGAAACAAAGGTATTTGGGGTCGATTTGAACCTGCACGGCAGCAGACACCACAAACGCTGACCCTCTCCCTGTTGTACCCAAATAGAACCGCGGAATGCGCATGATTGAAGGTGCAAACATCAACCGCTCCCTCCTCGCATTGGGAAACTGCATCACCGCCCTCGCGGAACCGTCGAAGCGTGGCAAATACGTCAATTACCGGGACAGCAAGCTAACTCGGCTATTGAAAGTAAGCTAACAATGGAAGAGCCAGTGTTCGGTTGTTAAGGTGACTTGTTCCTGAAGGACTGTGGTTCGATGTTTAGGACTCGTTGGGAGGAAATTGCAGGACGGCCATGATTGCGAACATCAGTCCTGCATCCTCGAATTTTGATGAGACTCTCAACACGCTGAAATATGCTACTCGAGCGCGGACAATCAAGACCAGGGTAAGAACCAAGAGAGCATTGTACGAGATACGCCGGAGAACGGTTCTTAATCATGCGCCGCTTTCCTCTCAGGTAACCCAACAAGCGGCACAATCATCTCCCTACAATGCCACCATCCAGTTGCTTCACAGCGAGATTGGGATGCTGAAAGACCGGCTCGTGCGCGCAGAAAGCACGCTCGCACTCCCTACTTCCCGCAGAAACAGCTTGAGCGTCCGCGGACAGTTGCTGGTGCCCCCAGGACAACAGCAGCTTCAGCGTCGACCCAGCACGAAAGGATCGTCACTGTCCCTCGTGTATGCAACCACTCCGCCAGAACAGTCCATGTTCACGGAAATGAGGGAGATGCTGCAGGGCTTGTTTCTGAACCAAAGGGAACTCTTGGTGCGGACACCTGGTGATGCGGAGGAGGAGGCGGAGACGAATCGGAGGCTCGAGGGGATTGATGAGGAGATACGCAATATTCGCTCCGTGAGTACATACTCGATTCGTTAGCTTCAGGCGCGTAGAGATCGCATTTCTTACATTTGACTGCGTTAGAGTATACCGCGGTCTCTTGACAAACGCAGCAGAGAATACCTCGAGCTGATGATCCAAGCTCACTTTACCTACCTCGAAAGTACGTTTCTTATCTTTCGCTTTGTTGACGCGCTTTTTGTTCACATGTAGATCCTCCTTCCATGCAACAGACCATGACCTTCGCATGCTGCACGCAGCACATACCCAACGAACACAGCATTCCCACCTCTCCGCCGTCCGATCCGGTCTCTCGACTCTTCAGCATTCAGGGACCGTTATCCCGCCCTCCCTCATTGCCGCTCTGCTCCCCAACGACGACGAAGACCACGCCGCCGCAAACAACATCGACGCGCTCGACCGCCGCGTGCACATCCTCGAACACCGCGTCGAGGCCCGCCGCGCGATGGGATATACGGAAGAGAACAACGAGGGATTTGTTGTGACGCCGAGGCGGGATAGCGGACCGCGGACGAGTAAGGTCAAACAGCAGCAGCAGCAGCAGCTGACGCTACCTGTTATCACGAAAACACGCCCATCGGTTGTCGCTGTACCTACCAGACGTGCTCCTGCTGCTCTACGGTACGTGCCATGCTCTACATCCTTCCCCTGAAAGTGTCTCATCTGCTCTTTCCACGCTGACCTCTGCATCTAAAACAGCACAAACAATACTCGCTCAACAAGTACAAGCACCACACCCCGCCTTCCCATTACCGCTACCACGAGCACCTCATCAGTATCAACCGCAACGTCCCCCGCGCCAAGGGCCACCGCGCTCACACGATTGAAACGCGTTTACGCGCCCGTTATTCCGCTCAAACACCGTCCTCGATAGACTATACCCGTTTCAGACAGCACTCATTACTGTAACACTGTACATAGGGTCTCGCTCCTTACTCTGCTGGCGGAGATTTGGCGTTGCGCCCAAAACTCGACATTTCAGAAAGCGCTCTTAGATGCCATCACCGATTGCATCTTCGCTGGATTGCAGAATAAAAGAGAAGAATATACATGCATTCTAACATCACTCCGTTTCTAAACCAGCTTCGACAAAACAAAAAATGATGGTCGTACTCCCACTCAGGATCGAACTGAGGACCTTTGCCGTGTGAAGGCAACGTTATGCCACTAAACCATAGGAGCGCTCTACACTCAACCTGTGCCTTCTAAATCCATTCAGTGCAATGCGGCACAGTATGAGTCACAACTGCTCATTCCGCGAAGCAAGGTTAACGCAAAATGACTCATTTGACATGTGATAATTGTGACGCGACTTGATCCGAAAAGGGACAACCAAACGCGTCGATGTTGTAGCCGTCCCATATGACAAGGGAGATATCGGAAGGCCAAGCCGCAAGGAGGGGTGTAAATTTAAGGAGACCGGGGATAGGGCTTATTCCGGCATATTTGAGACCCACAAACGCCGGCGTATCACCATTTAGAAGAACAGGCGCAGACATGACGTGACGGTGCGATGGCAATAAATGCGATAATAACCGGGTCCCATCAGTTGCACGAGGGCTTTGCCTTTTCCGGTTTGCCTCCTCCAGGCCGGCCTGTTTGTCTGGTCTGGACTGGACTGGCACGCGTCAGTCTGTTCTGCCATGCGTATTGCTGCATCGCTTTGCCATGCGCTCTGAGAGAAAGTGCCTTGTTGTTTTGACTGAGACCCCACGGCCTGCGGTTTGCCCCCTTCGTTCTTCATCGTTCACATAATAATAATCAGAATCGTTCAACGCGCAATTCCTGGCTGCCGTTTTTTGATTCACTTTTCCTGCTAGTCTTTCCCTCCCCAACTTCACTCACTCAACTACTACCTGCTGCTTTTCGGCCGCTGCCTCGTGCCTCGTCCGTTTTTATATATCTTCTTCACAAACCGCCCTGCGTCCCCTCTTTCCTCATTCTTTCTCCCATCTACTTTTGCATCTCCATCCCCTCCATTCCCACCATCTCGCATCTTCCCACCCCTACAACTACGTAAGTTTCTTGTGTCATACATCGCTTCGCAGGCTCCACATGCACGTGCTTCCTCGTAGCATGCTTGCGTGATTGTTGTTGTGATAAGATTGTCCTGTTTCTCTCGGATGTGACTCTTGCTCTTTTCAACACCTCACTGTACTTTTTCTTCTTCTCCTTCTCTCGCTCCATCCTTGCTCATTCTTTTCCTGCCCCTGAATTCGGATCACATAAAGGTATGTCGCATTGAACCTGTGTTTTTTTTCTGAATGTCGCCCCTCTGAGCAAGTTTCCCACGCTTGTCTCACTACCGTACGCAAGCTGTCAACTCACCGTTCGTTGCATTTTCTGCTTTCCCGTTTTCTCTAGTATCACACAATGACTACCTACTCGCAGACCGTCAACACCCAGCTGAACGGCGACTCCGTCCAGAAGGCCAAAGAGACCGCTCAGAAGACCACTCGCGCCGTGCAGGAGCAGATCAACGGCCCCCGTGCTCACGTCAGTGACTTTACTAAATCGGCGAAGGATGCCGTTGCCCCTCAGGTAGCTGCCGCTGCCGAATTTTCCCAGGGTGTCGCAACCCAGGCTCAACAAGAAACTCAATCGGTCGTTGGAAAGGCTCGTTCTGCAGCTACCTCGGCCGCCTCTACCGCTCAGCGAAGCGCCTCCAAGGCCGTAGGAACTACCGTTGGAGCTGCCCGCGCCACCGTCAACGCCGGTCTGTCTGCTACCCGAGCCGCCGCGTCTCTCTCCATTGGTGGTGCCGCCAAGGCCGTTCGTTTCTACGTCCAGACCACCGCATCCGTTGTTGGCGCTGGTGCCGGAGCCGTCTCTGCCGTCACCGGATATGCCTACGGAACTGCGGCTTCCATTTCCAACAAGGCTGTGGACACCACCAAATCCGTAGTCAACTACACTGCCGCTACCACCCACAACACTGCCAAGAAGGTTCTTCCCGTCAGCATTGTCGGTCGCGCGGAACAAACATACGAGACCGTCGCCTCTGCCGCCGCTGCTCCCATCGAGACGGCCAAGAACATCCTTCCCAGATCCATCTCCGGGGCTCTGGAATGGTCTGTCAACACTGCCGCCAGCACCAAAGACCGCACAGTGAACACTGTTTACTCTACCAAGGAGAAGGTCGTCGGTACCACCGTTGGAACTATTAACAGCGTCGTGTCCTCTCTCGATGCTACGGACAAGTACTACATGAACAACGCTTCCGTGGCGTGGAACGAGGTCAAGGCTACCTTCCCCAGCCAGAAGGCACAATCCACTTAAAGTCATTATCCTCCCAACATAAATGCAAGGTATGTTATGGCAAAACGATGGCGTTTGCTCCATTCGTGCATGAACTCACTATCCCAATACAGGCGTAAGCCCTCACCATACACTCAACAAGCGCTCAATGATCCTTAGACCATTAGCATCGATCGACCTGCCGGGCCGCGGCGAATGTTCTCCTCTTTAGTATATTCTTTCTTTCATGGCATATTCGCTATGTGGAATGATTTCCGCACGAATCGGAATGACCATTTGTTTTCCACATTTTTTATTATGATATCTTTCCTTCACATGTGTGTCCTATTGACACAACCTTTCTGTTTTTCCTGTATTCTCCGTGAAATGTAACTATTCGAGAACAGCAAAGGCACTTGTGATCTTAGTAACACGGAATATGGCCAAGCCAACAGCTCTCCGTTCCTATGGTCGCTCCTATGGTTTAGTGGCATAACGTTGCCTTCACACGGCAAAGGTCCTCAGTTCGATCCTGAGTGGGAGTACAACAGAATGTTTTGCTTTTTGTCGATCGATCTATTGTCACAAACGTGTAGCAGCGGGCTTACCAGGTCGAGTTCGCTTTCAGATCAACTTCTGATCTTTCTTGTATATTCGGCCGGAGTGGAACGTACCAAAACGGTAACAAGAAGTTGCCATCTACCGTCTTAGCAGCATCGAAAGATAAAACAATAACAAAAAACTGATTGCTCCCTACAGGGGTCGAACCTGTGACCTTGGCGTTATTAGCACCACGCTCTAACCAACTGAGCTAAGAGAGCTGATGCGAGGTTCTGGGTTGTTATATCTATTATCATAACTCCGTATCTTAACATGATCAGTTAGCTTGCCGGCTGTTCGGGTTTGAGCGCATGAGAAAATGACAGAACAACAGGTATATATTGTAACAGATGATAGAGAGACTAACGACAAAAAAATCCAAATGAATGCCTTAGCTGCGGGGGTGTCCAAAATAAATTAACAATTTGCGTGGTGAGGTTTGTCGGGATCAGATTGTGGTGTGTACATTTGTGTGCGGGTGTAGTGATGGTTTGCAAATGCTGCTGCTGCTGATGCTACAGCTGAATGTCCTCACCCTGCACCCTGCAAATTCGCATTCTTTGTTTTGAGCATATTTCCAAACGCGGACGCAAAGTTGGTTTTCTTCTGCTGTTGTGGTGGTGGCGGTTGGGCATTGGCAGATGAGGGACTTGATGGCGCGTGGCTGGCACTGTTCTGTACCGGGGATGGGTGATCTGACGACGACCGCATGCCCGGCGACTCTCCGCGGGCGTTGTTTGGGTGTTGTGTTTGTTGTTGGTGGTGTTGCTGGGCGGCAGCGATGGCGGAGGCGTTGAGGGTGGATGTGCGACGGTCGCGGATTTTAATGTTGTTGACAACGACTTCGAGGTGGTTACCCGGCCCGTCCAGACCGTCGAGGACAGAAAGTTTTTGGATGAGGTGTTGGACGTCAATGAGCAGTCTGTGAAACAATGTGAGGTGCTGGTTAGGAAACAGAGAAGAAACAGAGAAGGGGGTGTGTGGAACGTTTGACCACGCACGTACCGGTTTTTGCCGGCCCCCGTGAAGAGCGCCACGTCTTTGAGCTTATCCCCGATACACTGGTTGTACGCCTTGAACACACCCAGCATGACATTCTGCAATAAGCCAATACAAAGAGATAAACAAAAGTAAGCTTGCCAAGATCAAGCGAAATCACAGCCATGTCAGTTCACTTGCCCGCATCGTCTCCAGCGGTAAATATCGGGTCAACACTTTATGCAGCGTGACGGTCTGTTTGATGATTTCGAGCATGGCGACGCTGGCCTGCTCGGCGGACGAAAATTGGGAAGGGTCTGGGTTGTCCCAATCGATTGCCTGGAATGTGCGCGAAAAGAAAGGGCATGAGAAAAGAGCAACATCAACAAACATGTGGTGTAATTTCAGCCGGTCGCCTAAACTCACCTGCAACCGATCGGACTGCGCGATACAGAAATCCTCCATGATGGAGATCAGTTTCCCGTACAACTCTGACTGATGATCTTTATAATCCTACAAAATGAAAAAATCAAGAAGAATCCAGCATTATTAGCAATATGCTCTTTCTCTCATGTTTTTGGAACACTTTAACATCTGCGATGCTTTTCTTCTCTGCTGTGAAATGTTTTACGTACCCTCAACAACCGATCAAAATCCCCCAACAGCACATGCTGTTTCGGGGGCAGGTAGCGTTGGATTCTGTCTTTGATGTGCGGGATGACGGCGATGATGACAGCGAGGGCTTGGGCGGCCAAGGCAATGTGTTTGGCGGAAATGTTTTTCAAGCCCGCGGACCGCATCGCGCCCGCTCCGAGGATGACCTGGCATGTCCGAGAGTTGAAGAGCTGTTTTGAAAAAAGAGGAATAAGACGGTTGTCAACTGAGCTGCCCCCGAGTTCAGTCAATGCGCACCTTCAACGCATCCGCAATCCTGTTTAGCACGTCCGTGGTCAGGGCTGGTATACTCTCCATGCACTGAATATACTCTGTCATCATTTTCAGAAAGAGAAGGACACAGGCCACCACATTATATTTCCGGCGATCAATCGACAAATGCCGCTGGTTTTTCTCGGACGCATTGAGACTCTGCATGGAACCTGATAGTCCGGCACCGCTGGGTGACGCATCGTCTTCGTCGATGGTGCTGTGATGGCGATCGAGGGATTCATCGCTGGAGACGCGGTCGGTGATGGGTGACTGCGGGGGAAGGTCTTGGAAGTATTGGAGGACGAGTTGTTGGAAATCGAGTGGTACTTCGGCTTGCGCCCATTGCTCATTTTCGACAATGTGTGCAATTTGTTTAGATTTCTCTTCGTGGAAGCGATTGATGAAGGCTTTGGCCTGATGACAGGTTGAGAAGTTGGCGAGTGGGTGAGGACGAGCTTTTCGGGGGTTCGGAACCGGAGCAGGGACCGCCTTACCTGCGACAACAAAGTCCCTTTGAGACCAAAGCACATTCTCCCACACAGTGTCTCACCGCCCACGATAAACTCCCACGTGGCGCCAAACAGGCGGAAGAATTCTGCAGGTGCCAGCTGTGCATTCTGATCCGACCGAACACCAATCAGCTTTGCACATCGCACATGAGCCAAATCCGACGCCGAGAAGAGCACATCACTGGACTCGGAAATCATCTGTCCATAAGTGGAGCACTGGGCAGAATCCATCATCTCCGTTGAGGCGGCCAGTTCTTCTTTGGACGCCAGACCCGCGCCCATGAGGGTTGGATTGTCGAGATCGAGTGTGGTGTTAGACGTGCCAAACTCGTCTTCATCTTCGCTGGCATTTTTGCGGAGCTTGTTGGGATGGGCTTTAGGTGAAGTTGGGTTGTTGTCTGCATTGATGGTCGTGGCGGCGTAGGATTCCAGGTACTTTGCGCTGTCGGCGCCAATAACCACGCCACGTTCTTGGGCTTCTTTGACAATGAGAACCACAATTTCATGCACGATGGTCACGCGTTGAAGAACGTGCAGGAGGGTGATGTAAACCATCAGAAGGAGATCAAAGAAAGCCTCGAATGTCATCCCACGAAGTTGCCGCGCTAGAGGACTTTGCGTTTGCTGATTTTTGTCAGGATTGGCGCTGAGTGGCGTTAGCGGCGACCCCACTTGAGGTGATGAGAGCGCGGCATAGGAATCTGTCGTTGAGAGGGATGGGTAATACTTCTTGGACATGGCCTTCACCTCTTTCAGCAGCGCCTCCTTGTACGCCTGCAGGGCGCTGCCCAACTGATCCATCCGCAGGAGCCCCAGGACCAGCGGCAACAATCTCGATTTAAGTCGTTCCTCGCCGACAATCAGCGCCGCACCAATGGTCGTTGTGACCGGTGACGCGACCGAGTAGGTGTAGGTGTTGCTGAGCATGTTTTTAACCCAATTCGAAGCGGGTGCGCCGTTCAGTCGAGAGGAGACTTTTGACGCATCCATGGTGGCGACAGTCTCACGAACATCGGCAAGGATGATTTTCACTAACTCGCTTTTCATGATGGATCCCATTGTGCGCGACATGTTGAGCAGCTGTGCACTGAAGCTCGCTAGTGCACGAACGCGGCGGAGGTCGAGGCTTTGTGAGACAATCGACGTGTTCCGCACAACTTCAACTCCCTGAGTTAGGACCGCGCGGTCGCTGCCGTCATTCGCATCCTTGCCATTGATGTCGGCTCCACGAAGAACCAGCCCCGCGTGCTCAATCATGTCCAACGCGCCAACATAGTCGCCCTGGTCCAGGAGAATATGAATCATCGGTTGGGTCTGCCGGACTTCTGCGACCAATTTCACGCCATTGTACAGCACGCCCAGGTTGCCTCGCCGCCGTTTTGTCCGCACGACTTCCAGGCCTTTCTTCGTCGTGGTTTTGGACACGTTGCTGAGCTTCTTTCGCAACGCTGTTATCTGCGCCACGCAGTCAAACGTCTCCTGATGAAGAGCTTGCAGATTGGCTAGGGCAGCAAAGAAGGATGTTGAGCGGTGCGAGATCTCCTTGATGAGGTGAATCTCGACCGTGTCGAGGTAATGGGAGAGTTTCTCTTGCAGCGCGCCGTTGGTGTTGGTCGAGTCGGACGGTATGGGTTGAGTGATATCGCTATTTTCGCACACAAAGGCGAATGTGTGCGGGTTGCTGAGATTGAACTCGGGCTCCATGAAAATCTTGGGCACCGTCTCCAATCCCGGCGCGTTGTCAGACCGATTGCTTCTCTGCATCGCCGACGCCGTGCCAGGCGACCCAGCGCTCTTTTTCAGCGGAGATTGAACCCCGAGACGGGTGGTTATCTCCTCCAGGTTCGCAAACGAGGGGGACGGCGCATCCACGCCGAACCCCAGTGTTGGCGTACCCTCGGTCGCGTTCGCTAGCCCCAACGCCCGATTCAGCTGATATCGCCCATACACTTCTCCCAGCGACTTAATGTACGGGTCGAACTCCGTGTTCTGTACCTTCCGTATGTTGGTCGGCGCGGCTGGCGGTGCTGTCTCCATGCCGGTTGTTGACCCAAGACCCAGCCCCAATCCCATGCCTTTAAACACTTTTGAACCGCCCTTGCCCAAGTCATTTGGGTCATTGAGGATCCCCTAAATTGAATGGTACGTATATACTTGAGGACGAGTCCCACAAAGTGCGCGCGGACAGGAACTCCTTTCAAGTTGCAGGCCCATTCGGGCCGCCAAGTGCGCAAGTTGTTTCTCACCGATATTGCATTGTTGCCGATATCCCGAATGGTCCACGCATGCTCACCCTGTATCACCTCTTCTAAAGGGTTCTCGGCTACGACGCTTTTTCGGAGTGTGAGTACGTCCGCGGATGGTGATTGTTTCATATCCTTTTCTCGCAATTGAGTCTGGTTGGGGTTGGAGTCCATGGGTGTTGACATTGACCTTTTGTGTCCGGCGTCTGTCCGCGTGCGGGTGAAATTTGAAAGAAACGACATGCTGTGCTGCCGTGCTTCCTCCAGGTGGGATAAGATTTTTGTTTGTTAATGGCCTTACAATGGAATTGCGGCCACGTGCGGGGCAAGGAAGATCTTTCCGTCGATGTTTTTGGCAGAAGGTCGCGGAGCCGCGAGTATGTCAGTCGCGCGGCGAAACGTAATCACTTTCGGCTCTCTTTCAAGTCTTCTTACCGGTGTTGTGAATCGTCAAGAAAACAGAAGACATTTCTTTTGAACAAGACAGTGATCAAAGTGTAAGGCCAAATAGAGTCTCATATTTCATCGTTGAACATACACCAAAAAGCAAAGAAAAAAAAAGAGTTTACAACAAAACGAACTACAGTAATAAAGGACTTAGAAATACGCCAAGACGAAACAAGGGAGATACTCTACATCTATAGATATTAGGATTTTACCGCACGCGGGTAACAGGTCGAGATAGGACTGAGCCGGTAATTGGTCATGTGAACATCGTGTGATGTTCAGCAAGGAGGAACAGACATTTGCATGCAGAGTGCCTAGCAGTTTTGTTCAATAAGTAAGATTTTGGGCCGGCCGAAATCAATGCTCTGGAGCATCGATGATTTCATCGGGAGGAAGATCGTAACGGCTAGAGTCCGAAGTGCGGGGTGAGGTAAGAGTTCCAGGCGAACCAGCGCCGGACCTTGTAGAAGACGAAGAAGGGCGATCCATGCTTGACCCGCCAGGAGACTGAGGGCGGTCCTGACCCAGTGTGTACTTGCGAGACATGCTGGGCGGGGCGATGTGGTGTGGAAGAATGGGCACTTTCTGTCGACGGTTGTGGTGCATTGGAGACGAAGGGGGAGATGCAGAAGACGAGGTCGTGCCCCAGTCCCGAGACGCAGTGGCAGTGACGCTAGGAACGCTGCTGACGTGTCTGGGCACGGACCCGCCGTCATCGTTCTGCTGTTGCTGCTCAAAATCAAACAGCATGGCATTGAGGTTGCTGTCTGATGAGTTTTGGCTGTCGCGGATACCGCCCATGGTCCGGTCGGTGAGGATGCTCATGGCACGGCCAAATGCAGAATTCCACTGCTGATAGTCGGTAGACGATGAAGCGGAGAAGCGGTAGTCGTACGGTTTGGTGTCAACGTGCAAGGCAAAGTTGCACGCTGATCGCAGTTGCCCTTCGTCAGAGATTGCGCGGATGTCGCTAAACTGGATAAAGGTAGGTGCAGCAGACGAGGTTTCGGACGACAGTACAATCAACAATGGAGTGCCTTTGAAATGTGGGGAAACAATAAGAGCGTTAGACAGCTGGAAAGGAAGAGACAAAGAACTCCATTTCCTGGCTTCCCCTTGCCCAAAATGTGAATAAAACACACACATTCCCCTGCTCCGCTCAAACCCCCCGGCCTGCCGCCCTTCTCCGTCTCCCGCTATCCCGAGCTTTGTGCTGGGAAAAAGCCCCTCCGTCTCTTGGTCGGTATTCCTTCCTCTTTCACGTCTCTCCTCCCTTTTCCGCCTCCTTCTTGTCACTGAGATGTCTCTCACCTTTGACGGCGGCACAAGCAATGTTTCCTAGCCAAGGAAGGCTCTTGTTGTCAAGTCCATCCTTTGGGTCAACGTGAAAGACCTGAGAGTACACCTCCTGAATGTCCCTGGTGGAAAGTGGGGCACACAGGATAAGGTACTTTTTGACAGGGGCGAGCGGGCTCCTCTTGAGCGAGAGGTACCCTGCCTTAAGGATGCAGGGGTGGTCGAGATCGGTCATTCTATTTCGACGAGTGTGCGATGAAGTGATCGGTGTGAAGTGTGAGGGGCGAAGGCGGGACAGGGTCCTACTAGTTGTGGGGGCGGGAGAGGGATGTTTTGTTAATCAACTGTTTTGGGACACGAATGCAAGTGTCTTGGTGTTCTGTTGCATGTGTCAGCGGACTGACGGGAGGGTTTGTTGTGCAGCTGTCAGTCTCGCAAATTGGCGTCACCAAGCAGGCAAAAGGACAAAAAGCGACCAGGCAAAGCGCGCAGCCCCCCGAACTGGGCCCTCACTTTCCATCCGAATTCCCCAGTCCGAGTCTCCTATCGATACAAAAAAGTTGTCAAGTCTACTCGACTGAACTGGGGATAAGAAAAAAACAAATCAAATTTCACACCTGCATTTCACACTTACGTCGCCTGCTGCGCGAAAACGAGAGGAAAAGCCGAAACCGGTACCGCGGTATGGAACTTTAACGCACACTCGTCTGCTGAGTCAGCCTGAGCTCTGCGCCACACCCGCACTCCCAACTCGGCCCTTCAGTTGAACGTTTTGATTCGACGAAGACAAAAGAGGCAATCATTCAAACGAACTAACAGGGCCGTTGCTCTCAGATTGCGATCCACACGACATAGGGAGTCACCTCAGCTCTCACATGTGTGGGGAGTGACTAAAAGAGGCGTCATGGAGGGAGGTCTCCGTGTCACGTGGTCCAAAGTGTGAGTAAGTTGGGGATTCGGCTGCTGTGGAATTCGACAACGCCTGGCGAAGGTCTTTTGCATGGCTGTGCGAGAGACCAGTGCAGTGCTACGAGGTGACATGGAAGGGAGGGAGGGGGTGGTGCAAATGCAGCAAGGCATCCTCAGTCACTGGCAGATTGCCTGCCTTTCGCTTCCAGCAATAAAGGACGTGGGAACGTTTCACGATTCCCATGCTGGCAAGCATTGCGCGAGATGATCGTGCAAGTGCATGGATGTGGACATGCTACACACAGCAATCAAAGCATAAATAATTTGAAACAAGACCGGGCATGCTCGCACCACTGTACAATTGGCATTCTCGCGGTGCCGATCAGCGCGCAGGCATCTTCACGCAAAATGGCGAGATAGTAACCCCTGTTCGGATAGATCATCTTGCCGTTAGAACTCTTCTTCAAGTTTATACGGCAGTGCATTGTCACGTCCGCGTTGGAAACTAGCGTTCGTGCGAGGCGATTCTTTGACTTACGCTTAAGTCGCGGTACGATGCGCGTAAGCAATCGCTTGGGATCTCCGCATCCCCGTTCCAACCCATCCTTTGCGGTCACACACTTCGTGTTTGCAACAAGGGCTGCAGCGACTAATAGTGACAGGAATTACCCAAAGGATGCAGGGTGGTATACAAGGCAGCAAGCTCGAAAGCGTTACGTTGAGCACAACAACCCACGGCCGAGAATGGCGAGGTTACCACTCGACCAGAACAACACCTGTCGGCTCTCTCAACGCTTTGAACAACCTGTCAACAAGATCGCAGGAATCTATCCTTTCCACCTGGAATTCGCGCAGCAAGGAGCTCTCGCCTCGGAAACGCGGAACACCAACCCATTCCAGTAGGAATTTGAATGAACGCAAACCGTTTGTGGCTGCGGAAGATGAGGCAAGATCAAAGATCGTTGTCGTTGGGAAACAGAAACACAAACGAAAGAAGAAGGAGGTGGCGGAACCACCACCGCTGCGGCGGACCAGCGAGCCAGTTGGGGAAGTGCCAAAATCTGGCGAATTGGTGACCGTTGCCGTCGCCGACTCGGTAGAACAGACTAATGCCAAACGAGCACCCGTGGTTCCCGAGCCATCAATCGTCAGCACACCATCACTACCGCCAGCAAGATCCTCTACCGTGGCAACTCTCATCCCCATCCAACAACTTGTAACATCAGTAAACAGCATTCAGGGGTCATTGCGTGAAGCTGACATCGCACTGGCGGATATCTCTCGCTCACATCAAAGGTATGGTTGCCTCTTCACGCGTCCCCATTGCTGCCTGCCTAACTCTTGGCTTTCTTTTCACGACAATGCTAGACTTGCAGAGTGGCGGCCCAAGTGGCCTGATTTCGATGGTATCAGAAGCAGTGGACAGACCCCCGACCATCAGATTCGGCAGATAGATATTCCTCCGCCAACAATAGCTGCGGAAGACGCGACATTGTCAATCGCATCTCCACCCGATGCACAGCAGAATCTTCAACGCAACAAGACGTCCAACGATCCGATGATGAAGTTACATTCTGGAATAGTGCTCAATAACGGACCAAGCACCCAGCCGGAACACATTGTCGTGTACGAGCTACCACCGGACACTGAATCCCCAGCATCCTCTGCGCAGGCTGATCAGACCCAGGTATTTCCAACAAGCGGTGACTGCGTTTTTGGCGATGTAACGTCTCACACCATATTGGGCTAGTGAAGGCAGATCTTTGGGCCGCGACTCCGCAGCGTAAGACGGACAGAAATACAGATGGCCAACCTGAGCCGCCTGTAGCGCGGCAGCAGACAGGTGTGTGTAGCTAGGATCTTCCAATTCCATGGAAGAAGTTCTGGGCAAATAATCCTCTATTTTTCCGTTTTTGTAAGATGGTACTGGCAAACCCGGAGATTCCGACAATGTGGCTGGGCCAACCACGGAAAAGACCGAAAGGAGCGATGATCCACGGCAGGCTCAAAGGGAGCAGACCGGCGCTGAGCGAATATCGGAAGCGCGTTCGGCGTCGCTGGATCAATCAGCGTTTACTGCCCTTCCGACCGTAAGCACCACAATCGAGACGACGCATGGAGCGGGAGGAGCATCTACATCAAAACCGCAATTGGACGTCGCAGGGAATCATGAATCAAGAGGGCTACAAGAAGCGCTTGTGGAATCAACAAGCGGCACGTTTCTGACCAGAGTGCCAACCCTATCTGGAGCACTGTCAGAACGGCGGACTACAACGTTCCTGACATTAGATGTCACCGACGTCCAAATCACACCATCATCACCTCCACATCGACGACAGCATCACCAAGATCACGAACGCCCCGCGACAAGCGATGCCAGCAGCAGCAGCAGCACCCCGCACGCCCATCAAACCAGCCTTCTACAGCAAGCGGCGCGCCGCCCTAAAACCGTCGACATCAGCCCATTCAAACCGCGCCGCGTTGCCTTCAATGAAGACACAGCTATATCGAGCGTCCCGCAATCCGCAAATACCTCGCATCGCCGTTTGTTCTCCCCTGAAGAAAATATTCTGGCCATTCGTTCCGACAACAAGGCTCAGGAACCACCCGAGCCGTACCTCGACTCCACCATCGCCGAGGACGCCAACGTCCTTACCGTCAAATGGATTCACCACGGCCCACCGGCCACCCGAGCAATGAGCTCCGATCACTCTACCCAATTTCTCATCCCAAGAGTCAAAGAATACATCCCTGACGACACCCACAACAACGACGACCTCCGATGGCCATCCCCAACCCCATCGACCCCGCAACCGTGGGACGATGACTACTACACCACCCGCAAACTCGAATACTACGACATGCTCGCTCAGCGTCCCAGAACACCCCTTGAAGAATCGGATCCGGATGACAACCGAGGCGCGGATCATACCCTTGCTGGAGCTGCTGGCACTGTTGATGCGACAGATCAATGGGCGGATATGGCAATCAAATACCGCCCCAGCACATCCTACGTTCGCCCCACACGTGGTGTGCCCGCCCTGGCATGGGTGCAATCCAAAATCGGCAAAAACGGCGAAAAAGACCTAAAATCACAACCTCCACGACCACGAACATGGTCTAGCCCCGCTGGTCGAAATGAAACCACCATCCGACAACCGCTCCGGTCCCAAATGTTTGAAATGCGCGGATGCCCGAACGCGGAACTCATTCGGCCACCGGTCCGCCCGCATTCGTCGCTCAGAGATGTAAATAGCACTCAAAACACACGACCGTCGACGCAGCAATCCCAGCAGCTGCGTGACAACAACAACAACAACATCAGTCACAACCGGCCGACCAGCAAAGAGGAACCGAAACGATGCACGTCCGCCGCGGTCGTCTCCCAACTCATCCGCGAAGCCGTTACCAGCATCTCCTATAAATCCTCACTGTCGTCTCTTCCCCGACGCAGCGGCGGCGGCGGTGGGTGCCACATCCCGGGCACATGGTCCTGCGCGGACTACGAGCCTCTCCTTGCCCCACCCGTGCGCCACGAAATCTCCGTCGTCGACGTGAACCAGCAGTACGACCATCTTTGGGATACATCGCTTTCCGCCACCGGACCATCAACTGCGGAGGCCTTGACGGATCTTGTCTGGGCTCATCGAATCGTTCCCACGCCTGACCCGCACCTGGACCGGGATGTGTTGATCAAGTTGGCGGCCAACACTGTCGCCAGCGTGATAAGTCAGACGAATGAGGGAGGAATTTCGGATGGGAGGACAGCGAGAACTCCTGGCATGGATTCAGAATCGGGTAAAAACCTCATACCACATGGGGCGGAGGGGCCCGGTTTAGACTCGCTGTGCGTCAAAATACCGAGAATTGTAGAGACCCAGGTAGAAACAAAACCTGCCTCTCCGCCCGTGCCACCACTCACACTGCCTCCACCACAACCACCTCTTTTGCCCGTGATGCTTGAAGCCCCGAAGGAAGCTGCTTCGCCTCTATCTCCTCCTCCCGTTGCACCTTCCGAAACAAAGCCTGACATCACAACACCGAAGAAGGACCGAAAAACGCCAGCACTTTCCCCCGCACCACCCAAGCCTGGACCACCGCCCCCTCCGTCAACCGCACCCACTACTAACTCCGTACCCAACACTTTCTACATCGCTCACCAATCCCAACCCGCCGTTATAAACACCACAGCGGCGCCGCCGATTCCACGGCCACCCGTTTCCGTTTGGTCTCTCCAGAATCGCGTGCCTCTCCACTCTGCTTTGCGCACTCAGCCGAAGCACACCTCCATCGCGGGCGCTATTGACAAGCTAATGGGTATCGCGATGAAGGAACGTGGATGTGACCGCAACGCTTTGAGTGCGATCTATGCTGAGATTGCGGAGCTGCGAATGGGATTCGAGAATTCCGGTGGTGGGGTAAGTGCGACGCTGTCCCAGTTTTGGCTTAGATCACTGTGCCTCGTTATTTTCTTCTAACGCTTCCCAATAGGAGTCTCCCGAACCCATATACCCACGATCACCTCCACCGCCCAACCCCACAATCCGCCGAGTTGTTCCCACCCCGATCGAAGTCAACGACACAGACCCTCGTCCAGCGACCCCCGAACCCACCAGCAATCGGCTCCTCTCGGCAGACCGCCCCGGCACGCGTCTCCCCTCCGCCAACCACCGCACTCTGACTCTCACCGCCATATCGCACGGGTGGCGCACCAACGACGGCGGAAAAGTCTCGCCGGAATACTTAGGTGACACGGATGAATTGGACGCGGAATTTGTGGGAAGATACGCTGGGAGCAGAGCGGCGTCGCCGATCAATGTCATCAGAGACACGATCAAGGAGAATGCTCCGAGGTTGCCGGAGCTGTTGACGGAGGGATGGTTTGTGCAGAATATCAGGAGGGATGAATTGCTTGGAAAGCAGCAGCAGCAGCAGCAGCAGCAGGCGGTGAGCGAGGATGAGAAATTGCCGAGTATTGTAAGTCCCTCGGTCAAACCTCCTTCACCACCACCGCCATCAGCAGATCACCCCGATGCCGACCCCACAACCTGCGAATCCGGACCCGATGACGAATCAGCGTCCAAACAACCACCCGACCCATCAAACCTTACGACCACTACCACCACACCGAAAAAGGCCACCAAAACCCGCCGCAAAAAGCGCCGCGCCAAATCCGCAAAACGTAAATCACAACGCGAGCTGTCCGCAAGTCGGCGAAGCAGCGCATTCACCACCGATGCCTATACCTGCGGCGACGAACTCGGCGACAGCGGAGATGTCGATGGCAGCGGTGCGACGGCTACCCGGCCGACCAGTGGACGCATCTCATCCATAGCGTCACGCAGGACATCATCGATGCATCCCGAAGAAGCTGACAATATGGACGATACGGTTGTGCCTATTGATCAGGAAGTGGTGGCGGTGTTGCCGCAACGACCGAGCGGTGAAGTGGATGCTGCTGCACGCTCCATGTTGCGGTACCATAAAATAGTTGAACTGATGCAGAGGTAAGCGAGGAGGACTGTTTTGTGTTTTTCTTCTCAATTTTCTTGTTGACTTAAAGTGCGATTTGAAGGAAAATGCGCGCACATAGGCAACGCGTGCAGTACCGGCTCTACATGGACATGATCTATCTCGTGCAAAGGTGAATACCAACGCACCCATCTCCGCCCATCACATCTCTTCCACGGACTCACTTTTTATATCGACATCATTCTCATTGTCATGTGCGTGCCTTTTTAGAATGTATCGCGGCAAACGCGTGCGCGCACAATATCTCCGCATCCTGCAACTCAAACGCACGTCCCGAAACGCAACCCTCGCGATGCGGCAGATGGAGCGCGTGGATGACGCAGCGCACATACGGTCCGTGGGCGCCACAACAAGAGAGCCGCCGATCCGTTCCGCTTCGTCAACGCCTACGTCGTCCACGGAGGATTTGCTGGCGTATAAAACATCATTAAATCCGGTGCTCCACCGCGTGAAAACAGTTACGAGGAGGCGGCTGAATGCGGCTGCTGCTATGGCTGCGATGCTTTCAAATCCGAACGAGGAGGTGATGGCGCGGCTTGCGCAGTGGGAGGAGTATGTGGCGAGATATGAGGTGGTGAAAGCAACGTGGCCATCATGGGTCAACTTGTTGGTCAAAGCCGGGGATGGCGGTATGACAGTCGGGGCACCGCTGGAGGGTGAAGAAGGGTTCGCTTTCCCACGGGCACCTACCCCGCCACCACCCGTTGAGATAGTGAAGGAACTGTCGCCGAATATCTCGTACTCAATGTTGCCGGGCCCCACGAGCACCAGCGCGAAGCGAACTTCTATTGTTTCAGCGGGTTCCAAACGCAGCTCCATCGCCCGCGCAAGTTCCGCTGCTGCTGCAGGGGCGCCATCTACGACCAGAGATGGGAAGCGGACAGGCTCGAGAAGCACACCGGCATCCGCCAGTTCAACACGACGCACAAAGGATCAAGAACTGTCAAGCAATAATACCACCACCATCGAGCGCAAAACCAGTCTCCGTAGCGCACCGATGAAATCCTCCCGCCGCGCAAGTTTTGCAATGTCGGTTACGGCTGATCCCGCCTGTCCCACTCCAGGATCAGGTGTGGTCAAATCAGCCGGATCGCGACGTGTGAGTTATGCGGCCGGCTTGGGTGGCGGTGATGGTGGCAGATTGTCTATTGGTGGTGCGGATAGACCTGGGAGCTCGAGACGCGTCAGTATTGCGAATTCTTTGTTAAACAGAGACGGTGTGGTCGCGGACCAGCTCGTGGACATGTGTAGCCCTAAGCGATTGACTTTGGACGCAGCATTAAGAGCTTTGAAAGATGCGAACATCGCCGGAGGAAGCAAACTCTTTGCTATTCTGGCGGGAAAGGATGAACGATGAGGAGGATGGCGTGACAGCATTGATGTATCATGAATCATTATTCATTTATAGATTATGTTCAATATCATTGTCCTATCTGCTTCTGCTCTTCGAGTCTTTTCCAATGTCCTCACTGCTTTCGCGAAATGATTGTGCCAGAACCAGCTTGATCCACCCCAGACAAATTAGCGGGCGATAGTTCGCAGAGCATCTGCAATAGGCGGGATGGAGGTCCATATAACGGAAGCGGTTGCGAAAAGCACAAAGGTCAATGATGACACGGCGGCCGCAGCTGGGTTTCGTTGGAGTAGACCAGCTAGAGAAAAAGCATAATGAGCATGAATTATTGTACTTTTTAACACACATGTCCCAGAGGCGTGAACTGACCTGTTCCGACAGCATGGCTTGTAATACCAATGGTGACTCCGAGGGATATATTGTCATCTTGTTGAGGGGAAGGAAAGACATCGTGTTGATAAGCTCTGCAGGCTCCAGTTGACATTGTAGAAGAATGCCTACCTTTCGCAAACCCCACAACTTTTGCCAATTTGAGGCCTACGACGTCCCCGATCACGCCAGAAACAAGGATCATGACGACGCCCAGACTCGTATTTGCTTCAGTCAGGACCGAGTCGAATATCTGAAGAGCTAGCGGAGTGGTCACGAATCTGCGTGCGCGCGTTGTAGATCAGGGCCGATGGGTGATAAGCTGTGTCGGTCGGTTATCTACCTCGGTCCCATTGCCAAGCTGTTGGAAGCATCCATTCCAAATGCTTTACTTATCCCCACATGAAAGAAAAGCGATACAATAGACAACGAAGCCACGGCAGTTAGGATTGTCGCGGCCTGGCAAAAGAAAGCGTGAGCGCGTGAAATCTGGAACAGCAGCTTGGTGTTGTTGTGCCCCCCGAATGAATGTATTTCTTACGTATTCACGCAGCAGTTGTCGCTGCTTGTACATCCGCACCGCCAACGCCGCAACAGCCGCATCCAGCAGACTGTACAGAACGTCTCCCGCTCCCGGCTCAGGCACGGGACGCTGCGCGGCCATGGCAGTCAAGATCTTTGTAGACTTGGCTGTCCTAGAATAGGAATTTATAGCTGGGGCAAATGTGAGGATGGATGCAATTGTAAGGTCCTTCTCCGCATTCCATCTTCTCACCGGACTTCAAACTATGGCCCTGCAAGCCTGCGATCGCCCATAGACCCATGATTGTAAGGAACCCGCATGTCAGCAGCGGATGGAGTAAAATTTTGGCTTGCCGCGGCATAGCAAGGCCAATGTAGTAAGCGAGGATGGTGATGCATAGGTGGACGGGTTGGAGAATGTCTGATGTGAATGCAATGACGAGACTCGGGCCGAACAGTGCCGAGAAAATGATAAGCGTAAAAGGGTGGATGGGAATTCGGAAAAGTCCCGAGACTCCCGGGACAGGCTTGGTGGGGGGTGATGTGTGTGCCTTTTCGGACGATTTGATGCTGCTTGGATCAGAGCGCATAGAGACGTCATCGGCGCCCAGTTCGGATTGAGCTGGCAATGACTCGTGCAGCGTCGGACTTTCGTGGCCCTTGACCTGGAACACGTATTGAAGACCTCGGGCGCTCCATAGCGATAACGGAAAGAACACACAGAGTCCAATCACTATATATGGCCATCAGTACGGTTCCTTTAAGGCATGGCCTGACGGCTCTTCCGAGAATCATGAAAGACAGAACATACCAAAACCACCTATGACCCTCCCTATTTCTCGTCCACTCAGCAGGTCCTGGGCCGGAATAATGACCACTGCTGGTGCAAACATCAGGGTCATCCATTTCAATAGCCATTCTACTCCGCCGTCACTCCATTTAAGCACTCTGTCTATGGCGGCTGCACCATGCGGAAGTCGCGAAATCAAGAGGAGAGCGAAAAACAGAATGAGCATGGACAGAACCTGAATTGCAACGCACGGTGAGATCACCGTGGAAAAGGGATATGTAACAATCGAACGTACGCTGGCGGGGACTTTTGATTGCACCATGCGGTCCACGGCCCATACATAAACAAGCATTGTTGTGGTGAACAATGGAATGAATAACCAGTCATTGAGCAGATCCTTGCGACTGGGTCGGAAAGTAATGTATATACGCTTGGACAGCGAGGGAATCTGATCTTGCGTTGGCTCAGTGGTGGGATGGGGCAGACGACCACGACTGCAACTCCGCTGTCGCAACATCAGCAAGTGTCGGCGATATCAACGAGAAGTCTTGAGCTCAAGTCGCGGTTGCGTCTGACAGTTTGCCACAACAACAATGTCCTCCCATCCGCCACTCATTCTTGGCTCCTCCTCCAAATACCGTGCCCACCTCCTCACTGCCGCATCCATCCCATTTACCATCCTCACGTTTCCGATCGACGAGAAAAACAACATCCCAGGCCGCACTGCAACGTCGACACCCTCAGAAACAGCCCTCGCCGTTGCCCGCGCCAAAGCCGCTGCACTGCTTGCGAATCGCGCAGAAGACGTCAGAAATGCGCTGGTGGTCACTTGTGACCAAGTTGTGTCCTGCGGTGGGGAAATGAGGGAGAAACCGAAGGATGAAGCGGAATGCAGAAGGTACCTGAAGGGGTACGAGAGCCAACCCGCGGAAACGCACTCGGCGGTGGTTGTTAGTACGTATCTTTCTTGCCATGGCATGCCTGATTTGCCACTCGGCGGGCGAGTGGCTGCGTGAGTTTGGAGCCGAGGAGGATGCATTACGTGTGTGAGCTCGACCGTTGTTCTCTTTTGATTCTCATAACCTTTTTCTTTCTTTGCTATTCCGTCAGCCAACACATCAACCGGAGCAGTAGCCGAAGGTGTCGATGTCGCTCGTCAACACTTCCTCCCTCTCCCGGCGCATATCATCGACGCGTTGATCGCAAAAAGAGACGTGATGTATTGCGCCGGCGGGTTCATGATCGATGATCGTACGTATTCTTCCACTAACATATTTTTCTAGTCGTCACAAATACAGCTTCTAAACAACGCTTGTTTGCTCCAATAGCGATTATGTTTCCGTATTTGGGAGCTCGGGAAGGTGATGAGGATTCAATCATCGGGATGCCCCTAGTGTTGCTGAAGCGGCTGATAGAGCAAGTGTCCAACTAAGAACATCTATCCGGTTTGAGGTTAGACTTTTAGATAGACCTCCGTGTGAACCCGTGCCCCACAATGGCTACCTGTGCGCCTATCCCAGCAGACGGCGACGACTGGCTTGAGGCAGACGCTAATCGGAAATGGGTCGAGTTCTACACTCCGGAGACTGGTAGCAGGACAAGCATCACAGCTCTGTAGACGCACATGCCCACAGTGATACAAGCAAGCATCACGTTGGCGCGAGGCGTACGTAGCTTCGTGAGCTTGCAATGCACTGCCGCGGTTGATCGGGAGGGAACAAGGAGGATCATGTCAAATGAAACAAATTTGCAAGGATAAGAGCAGACGAGGAGATATTTTTGATTGTGATGATCCGTGTATCGAAGTCGCACGGACTATCCATAAAGATGAGAAGAGCAATGGGAGATTCGATGGTTGGGCATTTTCCTCCTCCGGACCTCCCTTGCATCGCGCCGCCCAGCAGCCTGAATCGAGGTTCGAGACCCTGAAGTTATGTGACTCCCCTCATCGCTGGAATCGCGACCATGCACGATCAGCCGCTTGGGGTCGGCCAGTCTGCGAAGGCGTGCAACTTAAGCCGCTGTTGCGTTCTCCTCTGCCAACATCGCCACAGCCCCGCTGGCACTTAAGATCGAAGCCGATAAGGGTCCAGGAAGCCGGCAGGCAGAACACTTGAAGTAGACATTGTATGGGCTGACGGCTAATAAAAGGACAGGCAAAACTGACCGGATAGCTGTGCATTAAAGTACTGGTCGATTTTTGGGGTGGCTTAGTCTGGCGTCTCCGCCACGGGGATTTGTACACTGCGGATGTACATTGCACACGTCGTCTTTTGTGACTACTAAGTTGGACATTACATCATAATGCGGATCTTCCGAATTTATGTCGATGTAAGTCCCACAGGTATGCAATCTCAAACCGTAATATTTCCGGTCTGTGATTGCGTGAAACTATTCTACCCAGTATTTCGTCCAAATTGGTGACCAGAATGACCTTTCGAGACATGCAAGCGTGGTTTGCGAACGGCTGATAACATTCCTACGACCTCTTGAATTGGTGTGAAAGGGAATGGGACCAGAGATAGACGTTCTTTCCTGAATTGCGCTCATTCGCAAGTGAGAAGTGCGAATTTTGTTTCTGATATGTAAATATCTATTTTGATAATCGAAAAGATGGCAATGTGATAACTGAAGAGATGGCAACCGTAGCATATGTACATGTAGGTGGATGGTCTGCTAGTCTCGAATCTGCAGCGCAGCAAGGCACAGTTGAGGAGTCATATCGAGTGGGGTATACTTTGCGCAGGGATGGAGCAGATGGGCAACGCTTACGTTCACCATCGACTGCGGGCCCCACCCCATCTCAACAAGAACCACGCAATCAGACCTCCAACCACCATTCCTTGCATGAAGCTGTCACCACCGAAACCCACTTGGCCTCCGCCGACATCGTTGTGTGTCGGCGCACTCCGCGTTGTTAATTCGCGGAGGGCTTGTACTATCCGGTCATAAATTGTAGATAGGTCCTTTCTAATTGTCAATTGCTGAATAGTCACGGTTTCTCCAATGCTTGAGAGCAGCGCTTTTTGTTGGTAATGGTGAAATATTTGGGCGTGGGGTCCTGTAGTATGCCCACCAAACAAAAAGGCTCGTCAGTCAGCCAGTTAGCCAGGCGGGCTTTCCACAATTACCGATACGTTATCCTTGACACTCACCGACGTATCTCAGACACTGCAACGCCAGCAAACATCTTTGCTTCTCTCCCTCGCCTTCAACAACCCGCTCTACCTCCTTGTCGCTCAGATGCACGAGCGCATCACCGTCCACGTTCGCGTCCAAAAGGTGATCTTGAAACGACTCTGGGAGCGCTAAAGTGTGCGCCCATGCAGTGGCGTGTAGCGGCGACCACTCTGCAGGGTCTGCTGGTAAGAAGGTCGAGGACAGGAATGGCGGGGCTGTCCTAGCGTGCGCTGTCGTGAGCATTGAAACGGACGTGTTCCGAAGATTGCCAAATGGTTGTCCTAGTCGGAACCTTCACCACTATACTTCGTGGTACTCTAGCGTGGAAACTCAGACTAGCTGCATCCCTTGGCTTGACAGAGTCAAGCTCACCAGCTGCTGCATACGGATTACAGATCCTTTGAGAGCTACGACACACAATCTCCACACATACAGTAGGCTGAGAAGAAAAAACAAGACCAAAAAGATCCCACCGAGATTCGAACTCGGGTTGCCAGAGTCAAAACCTGGAGTGCTAACCACTACACTATGGGATCTTGGGACATTACGTTTTAAATACTGGTCATATGCCATATTTGTGCACGCTGACCACAATTTTGTTGCCACGGCAGCCACACGCGAGTTTCGGTAGCTGCAACTTCTTCAGCGACGGCGACACTACTTCAAGCCGCTCATTAGATCGACTTCAGGTCCGCTCCTGTTATAGGCTTCGTCATGCCAGCTGTTCGTCCTGCATTGTGCCCTCTACTTTCTGCGGCGGCGAGGGCAGCGCCATGTCGGCTCCTTAGGTCTTCGGGACATTCAATAACTTCGGCGAGGTGGGCTTCCTCGTCTCAAGCGAAAGCGGTTGACGACACCCACCCCTCACCAGCAGCAACCCCAACACAAAACCGGACCGCAGAACCCACGGACTCTGCTACCACGATACCCACCATCAGTAGCGCCGCACAGCCCGCCACATCCGCTCCTTCCAAGACCACTCCGACTCCAAAACCATCCAGTAAGGCTAGCAGCTTCCCGCTCCCTTCCATATTCCATAGAAAGTCGTCGCTCGCCGCACATGTCGCAGACTACCCGTGGCTGCTCAGCACGTCGCCACCGCGGCGGCCGCGTCCAACGTTCTGGAGCGTGCTGCGTGATAAACATTTCCTGGCGGTCGGGACCGCGCGGGCACGCAAACACCTCAATCACCCGACGTATGACTTCCCCGATCAGTTCTGCGATGATGCTGCAGCAGTCACCCAGCAGCTGTTTGAGACCTTGTCCGATCCACAGCGGGCAGCCGACGAAGAAGCGCTGAGACCTGTGCTAGTTAAGGCGGTTGCGGATCGCTATGCCCATGGATATAGAGCTATGTTGGCGCAAGGGAATCGCATAGAGTTTGTCTTGAAGAGCAAGCCGAAAGTGACGGTCACAGGAACGCACTTCACATATGGGCCATATCCAGCTCCACAGGGCTACATCGCTCAACAATGGTGGTCCCTGATCGAACTTATTATACCGGAAGAAGACGGTGTATTTACATCCCACCCACGACAAAAAGAAATCATGCAGCGCGCAATGGACGACGGCGTCTTTTTCAAGGTCGATGTCCGGGTGGACTGTGATTTGGAGTTTATCGTCACGGATGAGAGGAGTGGAATGCCCATCATCAGAGATACGCGTCGACAACTAGATTTGCAGTTCATCTCCCCGCACTTTACGCCATGGGACGAGGTGTTCGAGTTGGATTCTCAAGGGGAGTGGAAGTTGAGATGGCAATGGAGAATTTCTGATGTGGATTGGATCGTTGAGAGCATGATGCCAAAGGTGGATAGAAAACATAAAATAGATTGGCGGCCTAGGAAGGACCTGTAGGACAAGTACCTTCGCCACTCTCGCCCTCTCCGCGCTTCCTGAATATATATTTACATAGCTCGTAATGGCTCGCAAAGGATAGGGCAAATCATGCAAAAATGTTTGCATAGATGAATGTTGGTCGCGATTGTATTCCTATGTAGCAAACATCAAATCCTGGCCTGAATCTCCTCGGAGAGTTTCTTCAATTCATCCATGTCAGCCTTCTTAGCAGGCCATCCAACACCAAGTCCCTCAGTATCATTCGGTTTAGGGCTATTGTAGAAAAGAACAGATGTTCGTTAGTTTAAGCCGATTGCACATCTCGCTCACAAGATTCTGGTGCTCACATGATGTGGAAATGCACATGGTCCACTTCTTGATCTGTGTTATCCAGAAGGGATAGGTGAGTCCAACGAGGCGGTGAAGCAAGACGACTCGGAGACATCACGCGATACGTACGGGCAAGGCGGCCATTGTTCTGCAGAATGTTGTAGTTTGCAACGTTGAGCGCTTTCGCTACTTTCTTTGCTACAGGCATCAAGTCAGCCAAGCTTTCGTCAGACAGCTGGTGCATGAACTGTGCGTGCTCTGTCGTCATTTGATGAGTTTTGCGGTCTGATTCCCCTCGAAATTGGGCCACTGCTCAGCGGATAGTTCCAGTTACCTTTTGAGATCACGAGCTGTTCCATCAGGCCATTTAAAAGTGTGATTAGCGCTATGTAGACATTTAAACATCAATGCTTCCATGGAAAAACCTACAGCCTAGAAGCGAAGAAAGTGAGTACGTTAGCATCAATCTCCCCGTGATAGGTTTGAGCGTTCAGGACGCCTTTACTTACATGGCCTTTCGACAGCGGCCCAACGTCCAAGAAAGCGAGCGACAGCTCAGTCTCGAGGACTTTGAAGGAGGGGATGGCGCCCTGTCACCCATACGATGAAAGTGAATAATCAGCCCGTACAATGCATGAACTATGGCTCAAGATGTACCTTAACGATCTGTCCAAGGTGCAAGAAAAAGTGCGTTGTGTCAGTGAAACGGCAGGCCCAAATCGAATACCTGGCAGTTTTCCAACCTTGCAAAACAGACACGTAGAAGCCATTATAGACAGTGAGTGTATAAAGTGTGAAGTAGCGGAACGGCAAATGTGGGGAATGGTTGTTGCCTCGTTGAGGCCAACTTCCCCAGCAACAATGTCATTTCCATTTATCCAAATCGGGCTCGATGAAATGACAAGCATTTTAGACACAATCGCGACAGCAACCTGGTTGGTTCGGGCACTACTGAGTTGAGCGCTTGGAAAAGTGTTCGTGAAACCAAAGCCATGTTTATCTTTCTGTAACACGTGAAGTGAAGGTTATGTGGTATCAGAGTGCGCTTGTCTTCTATTCTAACATAATAGTTCACAATCGGCGCCCGTCAAAGCAGCACTACGTCGCTGATCTTGTGTGAGTACTTCATACTCGAGCCTTCGAAAAAGCGCTAGGTGTTCATCACTTGCTGGATGAAGGGCGGCCCACTCATCTTTCATGAGGCGGGCCCACAAAGCGGCGACCTTCTTCATACCATCCGCAACAGCGTCCTCATCCTCCCAAGGCGGAACAGAACTTCGATGTCCCCCCTGATCCTTCAACATCAACAATCTTCCGGCATGAAACACCAGAAAATCCCACAACATTTCATAGCCAAAGCCCGCATTATTCGCCCTCAACATCATCTGACAGTGTGGGTCCCACTCATCCTCGCCCATTTCAATTCGATGTTCCCCAATCGCGTTCCGGATGTATGCCAGGTCCGTTTCCAGATTCTCAAATATCGTGTCGATATTGCGGGCGTTGCACCAATTATGATTTATCGAGATGGTTTCGCCAATATTCTCGACCTGATGATACCACCGGCTTGGGACAAAGACAAGCTCGCCTGGGCGCTGATAGATGATGATTGGCGTTGTGTGCATGTGGAAGGCCGGGAATTCGGTTGGGGAGGCAGTACGAATGTCGGTGATGGTGTCACCCCGGGCGTTTGTCAAGTAAGCGGATTGGAACGGTGGGAAAAAAGTCCATTTCTTGATACCGCAGATGTTGGCGGACCAAGAGAAGCTGTTGAAAACATCCACATGTAACGTAGTGCAGGTGCCTGATGCTCCCATATCTGCCCCGTGAACAAAACATCCAGGTTCATCTCCAAACGCAAAGATAAGCTTCTACACGTGACACATACTTACAAACAAACCGATAATCATCGTCCCCATCCGTATCCAAATACGCATTCAACCAATCATCCGCAACCCACTGTGGGGTTGTATAAAACGATTCCTCGTCTCCTTCTTTCTGGCACTCCCGTAAAAGGTGCCAGTCCCTCAAATATATTTCCTCTCCAGCTTCCATGCTATTCAGAAACTCTTCAAACCGCATCGGTTCAGTTCTGCCTGTTGGTTGGACGACAAGGTGGCCATACCGGGCTCGTAGATATGGATAGTTTGGTCGCCTTTTCTGATTGTCGAGGACAGTCCACTTCTCGGTTGCAGGTTGCAGCGGGAACGTGAGGATGCAGATGTGGTCGTGTTGAATACAGTTGTCGTTGTACCTTGTGTATCGCGGTATGGAAGGTTGTCCTGCTCCACCAAAGCGAATAACGTATTCTGATTCGGCCTGCGAATTCGCTCCGTCCATGGGGTTCTTGTTCGAAGGAACGACGCAGGTCGAACGAACACTCCAAGAAGCAAAACGCAAGTCAATTCCTAGAGCTCCTAATGACCTGGAGCCGAGGTTTTATCCAGTGCCACACTGAGAGTGCGTGCTGTTGAATTGACAATTATCAACAAAACGAAGAATCTGGAGGCCCGTTTTTCGTTCGCTTTCTGTCTGTCGCATGTGCGCAGCACACGCGCACCGCACACTCATCTTGACAGGTTGAACCCTTCAAGATTGTTGGTTGTTTGTGAAGTTTCGTAGGTTTTGGGCAGGAATGTTACAACTTCTAAAACCTAGGAATGTCACAACAACCAAAGACCATGTTACGGTACACTTTCCTTTCGAACGCTCACGCAGCCTTGGTCCATGAGGGTCCACCTATGGGACACAACGCCGGCCGGCTAAAGCGTGCTTGAATGCAGACGGTCCTAGCCGGTTCGCTCCTCTGCGGCCGGTGAGACCTGAACAAACCACCTTCCTGCTCCTTCATTCCTCAACCTGATCAGTGCTCTATGGGCACATAGCGGCGGAACCAAAGCTTGCACGAAAATCATGATCTCGAACATCGTCATAGCTACAACGGCGTTTCTGTGCAGCGCAAACACACCTGAAGCACATTCTCCACTTCTCTTCACCCCAATTTTCCTCAGAATTTCTCTCTGCGTAAGCGTTCAGCGAGTGTTCGGGTACACCTATTGCCAAAAGTCTTCACTGTGTGGCCATATACGCGATACCAGATCGAGACTACGAACTTACCTGTGCGTTCCTACACACCTTCGCCGAATTCCAGACAGGAGACCAGTACGTCTGGGTCCCCGAAGTCGCAAGACATGTGTGAACGTACCTGAAGGGCCCTTCCCGTGCTGTGACGACTTCGCATCTGGTCTACAAGATGCTGGTGAACGGGATTCTTCGCGATTGACTATACATCCCCGACGAATCATGTCACCTTCGACGAATCATCAGTTTCTAGTACTCGGTTCCAAGTATGCTAAGTTATCGAGAATGGGACAGTTTCGCCACTGGTCGCCCACGGGGAGGGGAGGGGGTGAAGAATGTCCAAACAACAAGACCAATGGGCATGAGGGTGTTGGTGCGCACCATGAGACTTACCTTGGCGTTCACCATAGTAGAGAACAAGAACACAAAGAGGGCGTGTGGATATTGGCACTCACCGTGGGACTTACCTTGGCGTTCAACTGTGATAGAGAATACGGGGAGAGAGTGCGTAAGGGTACCGGTACTTACCGTGGGAGACTTACCTTTGCATATATCGTGATAGAGAATACGAAGAGAGAGGGCCGTGTGGATATTGGCACTCACCGTGGGACTTACCTTGGCGTTCAACTGTGATAGATAATACGGGGAGAGAGTGCGTAAGGGTACCGGTACTTACCGTGGGAGACTTACCTTGGCGTTCAACTGTGATAGAGAATACGGGGAGAGAGTGCGTGAGGGTACCGGTACTTACCGTGGGAGACTTACCTTTGCATATATCGTGATAGAGAATGAGAAGATAGAGAGAGAGCGTCAGGGTATCGGCACTCACCATGGGCGACTTGCCTTTGGATCGTGATAGAGAGTGAGAAGAGAGAGGGCGTGCACGAGAGAAAAGCTACTTGATTGTTGAGCGGACACGAAGGGCGGGGGGAGGGGGGCAAGGACGTGCCCTTTTATAGCCGAAAATGGGCGAGGGCAGGCGCTGCGGGCCCGACTGGCCCAGCAGGCGTGGGCAACGCACAATACTAAGAAGTGCACGTGGGAAAGCGATACGGGATCACACGGGCGGCTGATGGAGATTGGGGTGTCTGAAAGGACCGTCAGATGATCCGTTTCCTGATAAGCATGAATGAATGAATGAATGAACGAATGAATGCGCGTGGCAAAAGAATGGGTGTCTGAAAAACGAAAGAAACGCGTCGTGAAAACCCCCTTGAAAAGGGTCCCAGTCGCATTCATGACAAATTGTCGGGACGCGTCAAGAGGAAGGGAGAGGGTCACCAGCGACGCGGACCCTTGCGCAGCAAACGTGGGAGAGATGGATCTGAGTCACAGGAGAAAGAAGGTGGTAACTGGAGAGGTATCCCCAGAACGCGGAGAAGGTGATGAGGCCCGAAACGGCAAGAGTGATATTTTGCCCAGAAACCTCCCAAAGCTTCGTCTCAAGAAGACGTTGGAAGAAAGGCCTGAAGACCTAATGGAGAGGCAGGAGATAGTGAAAACTGATCATGTCTGTGTCGACATCCGCCCCAATGTGCGCATTGTTCTCATATGCGTTCCGGGTGCAAATGCCTGTTGGTCTTATCCATCTGAATTCCACCCAAGGCGGTTTATACATTGTCGAAAATGCGCGAGATACCAGTCAATGCATGCACAACAAGCAATATATGAGCGTGGGAACCCAAAGGCAATCTATAAAATGTGCCTATCAATCAAACGACGAGCTTTCTCCCGCAAGATTTCTTGGTGGAGCTCCCAAGCCAGCTTGTATTCAACATCGGTCGTGTGGTTCATGCGTGTGAGTGACAAATCGTCGTATGGGAACGCAAAACGAAATGAGCGAGGAACAACAAATATCCATCAATTCATGCCATCATGCTCAGTGATCCTCGGTGTCCCTGTTTCGTATGACAGTGTGCGGACCAGACCGTTCTCGAATGGAACAGTATGTGAAGCAAAGCCCTCCCATCACAAGACTTGTCCCGAACTGAGCAGGATAATGCACATGTGCCTGCAATGTTCTATATCTCCCATGCCAACCAATCCCGGGAGCGTGTAATCTTTTCATTTCACCATCTCCGGATCTCTCAGTAGCATTATTCAAACAGAGTAAAACAAAGCAGCGACATCAAGGTGCTTCTCATCAAATTGAAGGTTTCGTATGACTTTGGCCCGATCAGCACGATGAAGCCCGTGTCCAATCCAATGAAATAAATTAAGTGATGCTTTGTGCATATGTACAGCGGATATTGATAACAGAAGACTCCGGTCGGGACTCTCATTTTCCCTGGATCTTGTCCAGCAGGTGTGATATCTGATTTGCCATTACGGGCTGCCCACGCCTGGTTTTCTTCTGCAGTTGGTCCCGAGTATTGTTGCGCTGCAATCATACAGAGGGACAATCAACACCCAAGCCCGCTTCCTTGCTGCTCACATCCAGTGGCAAATTACATACCTTTGTATAATACTGCTTCCGCCCTGCCTCCTGCTCCGCTTTCAATCGCTTCGCTTCGTCGAACGCAGCCTGTCGTTCGGCTTTGCGCTGTTCGGCTGCCTGCACCATTTTGGCGTACGGGTTAGGTTTGTGATGCGGTTGCGGCTTGACAGGCAATCTTCTTCCTGGTTGTTGTGCTTGGGACTTTCCCCGAGGAGCCGGCGGCGGTGGTGCGGACCGTGGCCATTGTTCCTCTTCAGCGACGTCTTTCGGTTCTCTCGAACTCTTCGGTTTGACGAAAGTGCCCTCCATTATCTCACTCTTTCCCTCATCCTCTACATTGTCATCCGCATAAAGATCATCTGCTCCTCCCTGCAAAGCGCCTCCTTCCTTTTCTAAAAGCTTATAATACTCCTTCTTTATTTTCGTCCGTCGGATCATTTCGTGCTTCTTTGATATCCCCGGGTTATTTTGCTGTTTCTGCAAGCCAAGTTTTTTCTTGTAGCCGGCTCCGGGGTTTCCTCCCCATTTGGGAGCTCCTGGTGGAGCCATTTCGGTATGTGTTTGGTCTGAGTAGAGAAGTGTGGGGAATGCAGTAGCGGAGGTTTCGGGGGACAGAATTGGGAGGATAGAGGCTTGCGTCAAAAAGAAATAAAAACACGCCAGGCCTTCACGCGCTTGGAAGTTGCGAAGACTCCAAAAATTGTGACGTTTCTCACGTTAATATACCCAGAATTCTCGACTGCGATCGGAACGGAAACCTAGATACTACACCCGTAAGACCCTAAGACAGATAGAAATGTGAGTATGCGTCTTGAATACGACATGTCATCCGCTATTCGTGAAACAGATACTCCTTTATGTAGCCACAGTTGCGATACTTCGCCGTTATATAAGGGAAAGAATGACAACGCCTCAACCACCAAACCCCGGTAGTAGCAACCCGGTTACGCAAGCTGTGAGACCGCCACCAACAGCGACCAAAACGTCGAGAAAAGTCAAGAACGTATGGCACTACTATGAGCCCAAACCCGCAAAAAAAGCACTCCCAGCACCGAAGCCCTTTCCTATCCAAGCGTTGCTCTTGCCACGGATTGTGCCGGCGGGGTCCACATCCATGCTTCCGCTACGGCTCCCGCCGACGCCGCAGAATATGCTACAGTTTGCGAATCCGAATACGGCGTTTCAGCCGGGGTTTGGAGGGTTCGCGTTGCCCAATACATCGGTGGGACCGGCAGCAGCCCCTGCATTGGGATTGCAGCCGCATTTTGGTGGATTTGGACCACCGCGATCGCCAACGCTGCCGCTGGCTGTGGTGCCGACATTGCCGCTGCAAAGGTCACCGACGCCATCAGGTGCGGTCGAGTCGGACTCGGATGAGGAGCAGGAGAATTCTGAAGAGGACATTGTAGAAATCAAGAGGGAGAGGGACAGTGAGGTGCGTTGCGCCTTGACTATTGCTACCACGGAACGAGAAATCTGAGCTGAGATGTCTTCATTTGTTTTGCTTCAGGATGATGAGGAGGGCGCTGGCGCCCCAAAGAGAGTGAAGACAGAAGGCGTCGTAAAAGACGAGCCCGGAATCCCCAGCGCTACCTATGCACCAATTTTGGCGTCGACCCCTGCGGGAATTGCGCCAGCGCTGCCAGCATCCCAAACGCAACAACCATCAACGCAACCGCCTAACCTCAGCGTATTCTTTCCCAACTACCTGGCACTCGCGCAGCATCACATGTTTATCCACACGGGGGGCGGCCGTACGCCGATCAATCCAACAGCTATACCTCCACCCCCACCAGACAGTCTGCTGGCACGGCTGGCGACTGCAATCAGTGCTGGAGATTACCAGACCGCAGGCGCATTGGAGTATCAGGCTGCGGGGATCCTTGCTGGATTCATGGCAGTTGCCACTAGAATGGCCGCGTCCGGCGCTACTCCACAGGCCGAGCCGTCAATACCATCGGTCGCGGCTGTGAAGGTCGAACCCAACCAGACTAGCTCCGCGTTGACCGTGACCCCAAAAGCCGAACCTCCACCACCAATTCCGCCACTACCCATTCGTGATACGCCTTTGTATACAAACATTCCTCCTCCGCTTCTCTCATCGTCCCCGCAGCACAAACAAGAAGTGCTCGACTCGAGCAGCGTCAGCATTCAAGCGAAAGAAGAGTCTGTAGCAACGGCGGGAGCAACCGCTTCATTATCTCAAACCTCAGCCAAAGAAGAAGGATGGGACCCAAATCTGGATCTTGGAAAGATCAAAGCCGAGCCTCGCTCCGACGAAGATGGTGATGATGATGAGGATTCGACGGAAGAGAACACCCAGTCGCCTGGGTGGCGTACCATCAAACCCGAACCCAGGTAGTAGCTGCTGTTTGCGTCGGTGTCCGTGATAAGTCGAGGAGGGTTCAGAGGCGCCATGGAATAACTGTATATAGATCCCGTATTGGTGTCCCCCAATACTTGCACTTTCGTGCTGTCTCAAGAACATAGTGCACCTTGCAAACCCATCATGTCTTTCTTCGTTTCTGATCTCGTCCAATCTTGCTTGCGTTTCCTACCAGTTGCGAATGCAACACTTCTCTCTCCGAATCAGCTTTCTGCAACGGCGACAGAATAGCGTGGGATTCGCTCGCATCTTCTTCCTTTTTTTCAACATTCTCGTGATCGGCCAACGCTGTTGGTGGTGGTGCGTCGACGCCAACGACCAGTTCCACAACCGCATCCTTCAAAGCCTTGTACTCTTCAAACAAATGCTCCAGACTATCCTCTTCTTCTGCTCCAGCGACACCAGCAACCGGATTCGGGGGCTTTAAATACCGCTCCGCAAACTCATCCCATGTCAATTCGTGCTGCTGATGTCCTTGGACCGCCATATCAGGCACGATCCAAAACGCATGTTCTTTGCGCAGGCGATTATAGCAGTATACCGGCTCCGGCATGCTGCGCTGCACGCAACCCTTGTAATATGTGTACAAGGTGGCGTATTGATCAGGCGTGAGTTTGATAGGCGGTCGGTTGGTGGAAAGGCTGAAGTAGAGGTAGTAGAGTACGTAGAGAAGGGCACCAGGACTGCAGGCGAGGTTGATGGCGATGGTGTAGGCGGTGGGCAGGTTGGCGGCGGTCAGCAGGGTGGCAATGGGAAGGGTGCCGGCGATGCCTTTGAAGGCTACGAAGCTGGCTGTCCGTCGCTAGGGGGGGATGGGTGTCAGTTGAGGGAGAAGAGAAAAGCGAGGACGGAAGGTGGTGCGCGGATTCCATACCTGTTGGAAGGTGGTGGTGAGCGTTTGCATTGCACGCGCGAGAGAGTCGTTGTCGGACATGGCTCCCTCTATGCTTCTGCCCAATTGTATTGGCAAATTCTGATCAATGCGGTTAGCTGCCGGTGGTTTCAGAAGCACATTGCACATCATGTGAATTGAGAAGTGCAAACAGATAGAACGCGCCTCGTCGGAGCTTACCCTCCGTCTTAAATGATCATAGTACACTAAAAACCGTTTGAGTTTTCCCTTTATATACTATTTCCTACCCACCGCCTATCCGACTCCTCCCATAGACCCTACATCCATAATGTTAGCAGGCTCGCTATCTCCCACCCCCGATGACGACGACCACATGGACACGGGCCCAACAATAGGAACAGCAACCGACAGCACATTCACATTCTCGCTCAATGACGACAACTATGAGGACGATACGACGTACTTCAACGACGACATCCGGAGTTTAACACAATGGTGGATCAATGAACGCTGCGCACCTGAATTGCTCATGTACCAGGCTGACTTGGTCGAGAGTTTGATGGAGATGATGGAAGCGCAAGTAAGCAAGAGGTGGAACCTGGACAACAAGGGTTTTGGATGTGGAAAAGTGATGTTTGATATGGTTGGGTGTTTTTGGTTTGCCAGGCTGGCATTATCGAATCCAAGAGCTCCGACACACCGGACAGCGCATTCCTGGTTGTCCTATACCAACAAGAAATGGAGCGAATCAAATTTATCATCAGGAGTTATCTGCGGACACGGCTAGCCAAAGTAAGAAACATGGTGGGCAAGCCTTTGACACAACACTTGGGCTCACTCTACCGCGTGTTTCCTTTGCCTTTCGTGCACGATAGATACAACGACACACACTGCACATTCTTCGAGAAGCAGAGTACAGATCACGGCTTTCAATCGACGAAATTATGTTTGCGGAGAAGTATGCGGTCGTCTGTGGGCTGGTCTTCGTTTCCTTTTTCAAAGATGGCTTACGATAATGATGCTCCAGGTACCAGGAATTGCTGGCGCATCATTTCCAAAAATTTGCTTTGGAAGAACTCCCGGATTACTTGCAGAGATTGGATGATACAACTGAGAATCTCACCATGGTTAGCAGACCTGACTTGGAAGATGCCGTGTTTTGCAGAATAAAAGAGCAAATTGGAGTTTTCCAGCTTGAGAGCAGGTAAAGGATGGACGCCTCCTTTCTTGCCCAACAGCTCTCATTTGTGGCTAATGTTATCTGTTTGCTTGATCACAAGTGACGAGGCGATTGAGATGCGCCCCAACAACATATATTTCCTGCGATACAATGCCATAAGACGGTTGATGGAGGATGGCAAGGTTGACCTTGTATGACCATACTCCCCGACGCAACTCTTCCGCGCGACTCCTGCCATCCCAGCGCATCCAAATAGCCATTACGGCAACTGTGCATACGCATATGGTTTTATGGATTTTTCGATACGGTACTGAGGGCGGCTGAACGGCACCGTCATCCACATGACCAATATCTACGGAATACCGGAAGACATTTGTATTGCTACACACCGGTGATGTACAGAATGTACGATTGTTGCATATATAGATTTACCACGAGGCGTTCTACATTTACGTCTCAGGACCCGGAGGAGCGACCTCGGCCCTGGCCTTTGTTTTGTTGGGCTTGCATTCGTTGTAGAAGTCACGAATGTGCTTCCACGCTACAAAATGAGAACGCAAACCACGAAAGAGTTAACCTACTTCCCCGCTTTCCATGTACTGTAATCGAACTGTGATTGTGACCTCCTTACCTTCCTGTGCCGTCTCAGCGTACTTGAAGAGATCGAAATCGCGTGCGTTGATGACACCTTCCTCAACCATGTTGGGGAAATTTATGATGCGATCCCACCACGGTTTGCAGAAGAGGATGACAGGGATGGGAGCCATCTTTTTGGTTTGAATCAGCGTCAAGGCTTCAAACAGTTCATCCAGGGTTCCCCATCCACCTGGGAAGGCGACGAGGGCTCTGGCACGACCCAAAAAGTGCATTTTACGCATGGAGAAGTAGTGGAAGTTGAAACACAGCTCGGGCGTGATGTAGGGGTTCGGGGCTTGTTCGAACGGCAGCACAATGTTGAGTCCAACCGAGCGTCCACCGGGAACTTGCGAGGCGCCTCGACTGGCAGCCTCCATGATTCCAGGTCCTCCGCCCGTGATAACAACGAGCTTGTTCCCATCGCTGTGGGCTGTGATGAGTTCACCCAGCTCTCTTGCTGCCTCGTAATACTTTACACTGTCCATCATTTTCTTCGCAACTCTCAACTTTTCTTTAGCCGCATCATCGCCTTTGGCCTTGAACTCCTTCTCGGCCACAGCGAGCTGCCTGGACGCGCGTTCCTGGTCATGGATTCGCGCGGACCCAAACACAACAACCGTGCTTTCCACGCCAGCTTCCTCGAGAATCTTTTCGGGTTTCGCGTACTCGAGCTGCAAACGCAACGGCCGCATGTCATCCCGCAGCAAAAACTCATCATCAGCCCACGCGAGACGGTACGCGGACGAGGCGGTCTGCGCAGTCGGCTTGTCTTTATGAGTGGAGACGACGGCGCCGGGAGCCTTTTGGGGGAAAGGATGGTAGTCCTTCATCTTGTCCGGGACCATGGACGCCGCTATGAATTTGAAAGAGAGGTCAGACGCAAGTCTCTCCGACAACAGATGGGATCACCATCACGACTTCAGTTTGGACTGCGTTACCGGCCGTGATTGCCATGGCGGCCGACTTCAAAGAGGGCATGACTCTCTCGGCGTCTACTTCAGATGATTCCGATCGCTCGTGTTTGCTCATGTCGAGTCGTTGATGTGTTGCGCGGACGGCAGTTTAAGTTCAGATTTCGGTGCACCAATCAGTTGTGGAATCTTGAGTGTTTCCAGAGTCGTTGGGATGGCTAAGCCACTGCACAAATGACGCACGCGACGTTCAGCAAACTACAGACGGCCAATTCAACCTTCAACTCTGATATTCTTTCATAGCAGACAGTCGGCTACTCAGTCGATACAGTCTCGTGCGTCATGATAGGAAACAAGGCCGCCGGCGGGTACACTTGTCAACTCGAGTCCACCCTGTCCGACCAAGATGCAGCAACTCTCGGCGACATCCTCGTACGCCTCGTCGCAGATGGCCACAGCCTTGGTTTCAACCACCCGCTCAGTCCAACGACCGCGACCGCCTTCTTCAAAGAAGCTATCGCGAACAAACACATTCGCCTTCTCGTCGCCCGTGACCAACAAAACGACACTATTGTAGGGACTGTGCAGCTGGACCTTGCGGCGCAAGAAAACGCTCAGCATAGAGCAGAAGTCAAAAAACTGCTTGTGAATCCGGATCATCATAGGAAGGGAGTAGCCACGCTGCTGCTTGGCGCTGCCGATGAGCTTGCACGCAAAGAGGGACGGCTTTTGTTGGTTTTAGACACATGGAGCCACGGGACCGCCTGTGCCCTGTATCGCAAATGTGGGTGGATTGAGATCGGGGACATTCCGAACTTTGCCCGGAACCATGACGGCAGGCTTTGTGCCACCAAACTGTTTTACAAACAATTTGTATAGTGAAAAAGTAAACTACAAGTATAAAAGCAAACCCACAACAGTAAAAGCGTTTGCACACGGAAGCGTCATCACAAATACCAATTTGTTCCCTTGTGCAGTGGGGTCGGTGGTGCTTGGCTGGTATTGGGAATACAGTAGGTGCTGGGAAGGAGGTGTTGGACGCATATCGGTATCCTGCGTGGTGTTAGACGCGCCCATTTGTTCCCAAAATGGCAAGTGACGGGCGCTCCGCACCTCCATTTTTGATCGCCGATTCACGCCGATCCGTCCGATCGCCATCCAAAGAGTAAGATTCCCAAGTGTGAAAAGTGGAATCCAGATATCGACATTCCATATTATAAGAGCTCTGCATCCTGTCGTTTTCGTGCATCCCTTTGGTTCGTCGATGACCTGTCAGATCTTTCAACACTTTTGAAGCCTTGAGCACTTCCTACCTATTAGTCTCTTTTTCCACCACCTCGGCATGTACTCCTATCTTCCTCAGCAACTGCCGCCGCACCATCAACCGGCACGACCACCACCGCAGCCGCCGCAGCCGCTGTCGATGCCTGCGATGCCCTCTCCACACTTGAACATGAACGCACTCACACCGCACGGTGGTCAAGCGCCGGTGCCCACCGACATTCCGAGCGACAGCGTTCCCCGCCACTATCCGTTTCCACCACCCCATCACCAGCACCCTCAATCGGGCCCCCTGCACCCTCTCCCTGCTCCACCGCCTCCAATGCCGCAAGGGTACTACCCAGGACCGCCGCATATATTGGGACCTTCTGCATACCCGCAGCAGCAACATCCTTCGTGCACATATTGCCCATCTGACTATGCGGCCTATCCATCTATTTACCGTCGATGTGGCGCCGCACAGCCCGCCTCTGTATCTCTAACCGCCTATGTGGCTCTGCCGGCCTACGCGATTCCGCCCGTGCCGTTGGAGAAATTGCCGGACGCCGTGGGGCTTCCAATGGCCCAGAGAAATCATGCAGCATATCCCACATCAGCTCACGCCCAGCCGTCCCCGATATATAAGGCAAACCACACTTCTCATGCCCCACCACCACATCAGCCGCCGGCAGAGAGTTCCGCCCAAGCACACCATGTCCCGCCGCCACACCATGGAGGACAACGTCCACCCTCACATCACAGCTACCACCAAATTCACCACCACCAGTACGATGGGAACATGCAGCAGCAGTCGCTGTCGGTCGCAAAGCTTACTATGTCCCCAACGGCCAGCAAACCGTCGAATGACAACGCGTCCGATAACACTCAGCATCGGTCGAAACGCCCGCGGATAACACCACAATCATCCGCCCACGACGACGGCGATGCCAACGTGTCTGAGTCTAGCAACAAAAGGGTTGCATCGCCGACTCCTACCTCCACCTCGACAACATCAGCCACAGTTACAGTCACTGCATCTGCCTCCCCTTCCGTCCGGCTGCACAAATGCCCGCACTGTCCCAAATCCTTCTCCCGCCCAAGCAGTCTGGCAACCCACACTTACACGCACACTGGCGAAAAGCCATTCGCTTGTGATTGCGGAGCTATGTTCAGCGTCCTCTCCAACCTGAGACGGCATCGCAGGAAACGGCTCGGGTCAGCGTCAGCTACCGGCCCATGTACGGGATCTGCCTCTTCCGTCTCTGTGGCTGCCAAGAAGCTCGGCGGAACTACACCACCAAGCGATGGGGAGGATTCCGCTTATGGTGGTTCCGTGTCTTCTGGGTCGACCGATCCCCCGCGACAACGATCGAACGCCGCTGCAGCTGCTGGTCCCGTTGTGGGGTCTCGCTCGGCGCCCGCCACGGTGGTCGATGTTGTTACAACACCACCTGATTCCTCTACTGATTCGACACCGTCGAAGGGCACAGAATCTACGCGGTCGCCATAGGATTCTTGATGATCATGATCTTTGTTGCATATATACGAACTTTTTAAATACACGCCCTCCTCGCGCAGGCAATCCACATCTACACGTATAGAAGGGGTACGTCCGCCATCACGCACTGAGCTTGTACGATCCGATGCGGTTCGGGTGCTGTGTTCGAGAGCAAGCCTGGCAGTCTCCAACAGCAAGCCACGCCTACCTTCTGTTTCTTCCATGGTTGAGGCCCAGCGCTGGGGCATCTTTTGGCCCGAATCGTCACGCGTAATGACGCACTGCAGCCAGGACTGCTCCCCAGCTTTGCAATTAGAGCGGGATCAACAGCCAGACAGGACACGAGCAATGCACCTTGAAAATCTATGTGGTCGCAAGCAATAGTTCCATCAAGTCATCGTCTATCTCCGCCCGTTTGTGCCATTTATACCCACTGCGGACCTTCGCAGAAGATTGCTGTGCATGCGTCTTGTCCGAACCCCCTCACCGCCGCGCGCGATGGTACCGCGATACGTACCAGTAGTGTTCGGAGGGAGCCCGGACCCCACACCGGGACAATTGCCCGCAGCTCGGTTCACAAAGTCGACAGCGCACATGCGGCCGGCGATAGGTGAGCGCGCTCTGTGCGAATATCCATGGTCGCGTTACGGCCATGATATCATTTCGGTATCATACATTAGCAAAAATCATTACGAGGCATTCGGACAGTCCCATTACTTTCGACCTCACGGCTCCTGGACCTGTGCTACCATCCGCAATATGTAGTCAAGGTATCAAGCCTCCCGGCAATCACCGGATGAACCCTACACTCGCGGTTGGTGGATACGACGGTACGTATCGTTATGATTTGCGGCGTTGCTGATATGGCATGATCCACCTTGCCTTCTTGGTGTCCAGTCGTCTGGTGATTTCCGGAACCCGGGCACGGCCGCTTTGCCGCAAATATTGGAAAAGGTCCCATGCCGGCACTGCCTTGTGCCGTATTCAGGTCCGGGCCGCCCTTCAGTCGCTTGGGGTTCAGTACATGTATCACATGTATTCTAATATGCCACAATTTACGTATTGGTAATACATAGTATCCCTCCCAAATCAATATCCTGGTGGCCGATTGACTTCAATCAATCAACCGCAGCATGCTTTCGACCACCCGCCGTTCACATCGTTCGCAAGAGATTTCCGTTTTCAATCGTCCCAAAGCCCTGAGATCAACTATGCCGCGCCGCAGGCGAGAAACAACCACATTCAGAACGATATCGATATGGGAGAGAAGATCACCAAGTCTGTCATGCACGAGGCCAAGACTGAAGCAGAGGCTGCTCGACGCTTTGACTACCCTAAATCAACCACCCACAGCATTATTGAGAAGTTCCGCCGCACTGGAGACCCAAAGAAGAGCCACGTTTGTGAAATCAAACGGCCGTGTGTGCGAAAGCTGTTCATATAAGCGATTGAAAATAACGGCTGATCATTGATGTAGCATGAGCTGTTAGATTGAAATCATACGGCACCGATTGAAGTCAATCGGCCACCAGGATATCATTTTATACGTGCACAGGGTACGGCTCCCATTCCACCGGGAGGGCACCCGGACTCACCAGCACACCCGCTCGGTTGGTGGTATTTTGTGACAGGAAGCAAGATAACTATCGACCGCACATGAAGAGTTCCCTCGTTCCCTTGCATCCGGAGCTCTCCCTGCGCACGGCCCGGGTCTTACTACTCGTCGTCTCGAGCTCTCAGTTTCCGGCGTTTCCTAGACAAGCAGCCAGCTAGCGGTGCTTGTGTGTACCCGTACTGGTCGTTAGTAAGAGTCTTGCGCCGCTGTCGGGTGTTGAGGCAGGCCTTCTCGGTGGCAATATTGTTGGCGGTCGGTTCAAGTCCCCGTACATATCCATGCATGCGAAATGGTATCACCATCCTTTCCTCCATCTTCTTGTCGAGGATAGGCGTCTAGTGTTCACGGCATACGTGATTTCCCACTTACCGCACATGGCATTATGTGGACGCCGGCTCGGGTCGCGCCGGTCATATAAAATCCTGGCCCTTCCCTGCCCTCGCTTTGCGCTTTTTTATACAAGCCGCTCATAATCCCCCCCATTCCTCTCGTCTGTCTACCAAACACCAGCACCACATCCCCTCCTACACTCCGGTCTTATTTATTTATTCGCCGCCAACTCATATTCGCACTTGCGATGCACACCGCACTTGTATTCGATCAGATATCGCGTTCTCAGATATTCGCAGCGGTGAGTGGCCAATCTTCGTCGAGTTGAACACCTTGGAAAGCACGGAGCCTCGTCATACCGGCTCGGAGAGCCGGCGGGTGAGCCTCTGCAGATATTACGGTCTCAATCCGGGTAGAGGTATGCCTGGGGTATGGCGATTGCGCATTCTTTTTTGAATGAAAATGGGAATTGACGGTGGGGATGCGCAATTGTTTAAAAATGATGTTCAAAGGCACACGATCGGGCCGTGCGACGCCTGTGCATTTCGGGGTTGGCATGCCACAGGCTCGCACGCTGCGCTTTCGGGTATGCTTTTATGTCTCCATACTCACGCCCTTTGTCAAGTGTGATTTGTTGGTATCCAAACTTCCTCGTCATCAGATGCACTGACGCCCTTCTCTCCTTTTTTTTTGGCTTTCCCGTCGTCGTTCGACGTCGTTCGAGGCGCTCGCTGCAGGACCAACCTTATCCTTCACCGGAAACGGCCAACCATGTTTTCGAGAAAACTGATGTCCTCGAGGCACATCCCGGGTACGTTTACTGGAGGATACGCCGAGGGAGCTCTCGTACCGGCTGGCTCCAGGGTGCTGTCGTTTGGGGAATGATCTATCGGCTACTTGTAGTCGGCGGACGTACCCCTTCTTAAACGTGCTGGAATCGTTTGAGAGTACGGCTCTGCGTCTTTGGGGCCAGAGAAAAACTGATCGTTCGGGAGCCGCTTGCTACTTATGGTACTACCATACTGATGCTGGACCTCTCGAATGGGTCTCGTACCACTGGATCATAAGCCAAGCCGCACTGGCTTTCTGCTTCCTTTTTATTCCTAGCCTCTTCATGTTACTAACCAGTGCTTTTCTTCTTCCGTTGTTTCTTTTCACTTCCACCGCGTCTCAATTTACGCATGCACGACCCTGCCGCTGTGATATACCCTTTCCGTGTGGTGAGAGTGGATGAGTGTTAGGAGCTGATGGCCAATATCAGAAACTAGAACTAAACGATTGTCCCTAATTCAATAGTTTTATTGCACCCTATCGCACTTCCGTCATCAAATCTATCTCAGGGTCTTAGGGTCAGCAAGGACTGGTCTGCAAAACCAGAAAATCAAATCGTGGATTTAGCTCATGTCGAAAATGGGTATGTACGACTCTGCTGTTTCTTTCTAGAATCGATTCATCTTTGCTGAAATAGACCTCTCCGTCGTCTAGCGGTCGCGCTGGAAGCTTTTCAAATGCACATTACGGGCATCCTCGTAACCTCATTGCTCCAGGTCGCTCTCTTACAATGGCTGGAGGGTGGGAGACGGCTCGTAATCCTGACAGACCCAGAGTATATGTCACCGATCCGTTGAGCATTTAACGCGTTAAACGATACTTTCCTCGTTAAACGGGAGCGCAGAGGAGGATAAGGTGTAGTAGTGATGGCAGCGCAGACGACAAGCAAGGTATAGACACACAAATAGCCCCCGCACTGAGCCCGAATTGGAAGGGTCCCTTGAATTTTCGCTCTACTCGGATTTCCAGCGGCCCCCGCGCTGTTCCCAGAGTTCTATAAAAGGCGGCTGTCTGTGCGTTGGCCTCCCTCAGAGTTCACTCTCATCTTTTTCCTATCCTCTTTAGATAGATTCAGTGCACCTTCCCTCTCAATACTGGGCGCGTGCGCGCATAAGCGGTGATGTGCTTTCTTGATCTCGCCGTTTGGTTAAAAATCTTCCAACATCTCTAACAGATAGGAAATCACAGAGAGTGGGACGGAGCGGTGAGAGGAGACCAAATCAAAGAGGACGCTCATTGTGAATATAGCGAACTGAGCAAGTTGAAAACCCCAGGACGGAAAAAAACAGAGATGTCTCTGCAGTAAAACGAAATGGTGAGGAAGAGTTTCTGCTTTTTTGCCCCGCCCATAAGGAGCAGAGCAAAAGAGAGGATGAAAGTACTGAACGAGCCAACCTGCATGGCGCGCAGCGGGGCGCGCAAGGTAAGGAAGGAGGGGATCCGATCGCAGGGCAATGCAAGTGAGGCGGTGAATGCTGTCTTGCGCTACTTAGTCTACGCAGTGCTCTTCCGCGTCCCCTGTGTGGCTCCCTGCCCTCCTCACTGCCTGGCCTCCTCCATACCTTTGGGGCAAGGCCATGGGTGACGCAGGCAGCGAATGGAGGCTGCCAAGCTGGCAAGCTAGTTGGAAGGCAGTAAGCGCAGGTAGGCAGGGCATTGTTTCCCGAGTACGAGGACTGGGAAATGAAGGAAGCGGGTGACTCCCGGGGTCAGCTTCGGCATCTGCGTCTTCGGCTGAAGACGGAGCAGCGCTGATAGTGGTTGGCGAAAGATAGCTTCGCTTATGCTCATTGAAGCAAGCTTTCATCGTTGGGTGCAAGATCAGACAACGATAACTCAGCCAGCGATGAATGCATGCTTCCATGAGGATAGGGGTGGAGGAGGTGGGGGCAGCAATGACTTGTGAAGGGAAGGAGGAGCGTGATCCATGTTATCAGCGTGATGAAGTGCGTCCCATGGAAGGAGATTCACTGTCTGAAGAGGATGGTGACTCAGTGGATTGATGAATGGAATCTGAGTGGGCGTTGAGGCAAGGTCACAGGAATATCCTGCAAAGTGGCGGTTGCAAGAGGTTCTTGTGTGCGGAGGCAGTGGCGACCGATATCCTTGCCGGATTGACGGAAACGGCAGTAGCCGGAAGGGAACTTCTCGATTCCACGAGATCGGACGCAATGAGTACAGTCATAGTGACCTTCGATCTCATGCAGATGATTGAGGGCAGCAGTCGGCTTTGGTGCCTGCTATATCGACATAAGCGCAGTGAATTCAATGGGATCCATCTTGTGTCAAGGAAGGCGTCCAATAAACATTAAGATGTCTAGCATCCGGGATGTGTATATTACTGCGGGGGGTAACCCACGTATCTGCAAACAAAACAAAACTCTATACTCTCGAAAGAGGTTCTACAACGATCTAGATGAACAAGGCGACGGCAGCGACGGCAGCAGCAGCGGAGACGAGGCCACCCGACACGACGGACGCGCCAGAGACGGTGGAGTCATCGCCCTTGACAGGGGTGGCAGTCGGGCTAGTAGTCTTCTTGGTCGATGAGGCGGGCTTGGTGCCGGGGACCGTGGAAGCACCAGGGGCGTCAACAATGACGGTGCTGGTGGTGGGGGGCAGAATGACAGCGGTGCTGGTGCCAGTGGCGCGCGGGACGCTAGCAGTGGTGGTGGCGCCGACCTGGGAGACGGGGGTGACAACGGGGGTGGCCTTGTCATCGACGACGGGGGTAGTCTTGGTGGAAGGTTGGACGACGACAGGTGTAACGACGACCGGGGGGACGACGACAGGGGGTGTAGTGTCAGTAGGACCGTCCTCGTACTCAAACTTCATTTACAAGTTACCATACAAACGTAAAACAGTTAGAATCATATTTTCCAAGGTCCATGCCCATCTCTGTCGAGCTTCTCAGGCTGCTTACCTTCCTCTCTCCAGTCTGGCTGTTCCTAGTCACAATCACCATGCCCCAAACCTTGGCCACACTTCCAAAGCTCTGAGCCTTGCATCCCGCAACGGCCGCTTCCCTCTTCTTGAGGAAAGCATCACCTCCAGAGCAGTCTCTGAACGCAACCGCGTACTCCGGAATCGTGAACAATCCGTCGCACATGCACTTTGCGGTCGCGGCAAGGAACCCGTTCGCCTCGGCTTGAGTCTCCACCGCGTCGCCAGCCATGTTGAAGTCGTTTTGACTGTAGCATTTTGTTTGCGTGAACTTCTCCTCGCCCTCCCAGCGGATACAGTCGAAGTTGGACTGGGCAGAGACGGAGGCGGCGGTCAACGCCAGGCCGGTAGCAATGGTAAAGAAACGCATGGCTTGCGAAGAGATTCTTGAAACTGTGGTCGTTTGAGAAGGGTACCGAAGGCGGAGGGTGAACGCCGGACACCGTCCACTTTTATAGTGCCGATTCCGACTCTGGTTGGGTTGCTGTTACGGTAGGCGTTCATTTTACGGCCTTTTGCATCCCTCCAGTTCCACGAGTCTTCCGCTGCGAAAACGATATTTTGCGCGTTTAGAACGTGACGGTCGCCTACCGCGTTTACGCCGTTTGATTTTCTTCCATTTTAGAGTCTCAAACGCGGCACAAAGTGAAAAGTTCGCACTTTGCCGCTGTCAAAAGCCAGGAACCACAGTCACGCCCGCTCTCAGACTACTACCACGAACACGAACGGCTTGGTTCTGGCCTTCCAGGGAGCGGCGGGGGGGAAATTTGATTGTCCTAACCCAACAACATCTCCAATTTCATATCCCCGTTTGGGCCATAGTGGTCTGATTTGACGCAAATTTTTTGTATACATTTTTGAGACATGACCGCGCTGACGCGTCTACCAGTCTTCGCCACCCATGTCTTCATCGTCTCCCATCTCACCGTCCACAATTTCTTTAGCCAATTTCCTCTCCTCTTCACGGAGGGCGGTGGCATTGGCGAGTTCCTTGCGATGGGCCTCGAGAGGGAACCGCAGGGCCTTGACACTCTCGTTGTGCAGGTTCAGGCAGAACGTGATTCGCTGATTGAAGGCGTTCTGCGGTTCCGTGGTCGAGTACAGGTCCACGTTCTCCTTGGACTTCATATAACCCTTCTCGTGGTCAATGGAGGCGTCTATCACACCGTCACGGATCGACTTGGCCACGATGTATTCGGCGTCTTCCTCGCTATCCAGCTGCAGCTTGAGGCAAATGTCACGCAGCGAGATCCGAGAGTAAGAAAGGCTGATCATACGCACACCCGTCTTGATGACGTTGTGACGAAGGCTAGAACACGGAACCGCAGATAAGTTTCTGGATGGCGAATTTTCTGCTTTCTGATTGCCACGTACCGAAGGATGAGGGTATATGTTTTGTCGGCACGGAAAATGGCCGCATGTTGACCCAAAGTCTCCTGAAACTTGGCAAGATCTCCAATGCGCACTGCCTGTGTAATCTGCAAGTATGGCAACAAAGACTTGCGCAGAGTTGGTTGTCTGAAGATTGCCCGATCAGGGATTTCACCCATCAACAGTTGCACAATGATGGCCAGTTTGTTGACCTGCAAATAAAGAAGTGAGTCCTTGGTGGATTCTATGATCACGCTCTCTCAGACTTACGGCTTGTTGGAATCCGGCACTGGCAGGGCTGGTGGGTCCCTTTCGGATGGCTTGCAAAAGATGTCTGTGCGAGGCAGTGTAGTCGAGCTGCATGGCCTTGATGCGACCTATTGTTTTGACGTATGTCAGTACACATGCGATTAATTAGCATTGCAAAATGGCGCGTGTACCCAGGTAATACATGTGGCGAGCAATTTGGTTGTTCGAAGCAGCTTCGGGGAAGACTGCCTTCGACACAAGCTTGTCGGCTTGCTCATACAAGTTGAAGTGCAGGTAGCTTCGTAGAAGAAGATTCAGCAGCGTTGCCTGAATAATGATTTAGGTTCTGTCATGAGAAAAGACATGTGGATCGGTGTGGTTCTGGTTTGTTAACCCACCTGCGTATCGTCGTCATGCCTCAAGGTAGCTGTGCGCTGAGCGGCCAGGAGCAAACTAGACATAATTTAAGATAAGAAAAATACGTCGTATCCAAGTTTGATGTTTGACATAAACTTACGGCCGTGCTTCAGTGAGCCTGTCGGAAAGCTCGTAGAACCGCGCGTAGTAAAAGTAAATGCGTCCAGCGAGCTGATCCAATGTACGACGGTTCAAAGCCTGAATTGTCTCCACTAGCTCGCTTGCCAAACGCATGCCCTACATCGTTCTGATGTTAACCAAATGGTCGTAAAGCACGTCTGCTCAACCATATGCACCTTATCATTCTGCTTTTGGTCATGCAAGTAAAGCAGAACCAGATAGCTGAGATATATCTCATGTTCCGGCAAGAACTTCTTGCCATCGTTTGATTCAGTCTGCGTTTCAGTAGCATCAACTTGCATAGCATGGGAAGTCTGGGTTGTTGCGAAAACGAGTGGGCTGTCAGAACACGCTGGGCGGGCAATATATAACTATCGTGCTGCTTTCAAAGTCACCTTTCCGACATGTTCGAGCAGCGACGCTTTCCGTGTGGTCCCTTCAGGAAAGTAAACGTTCAAGGCCTGGCTCAGGTTATCCGGGCTCAATCGCCTTCTGATCGAAGCTGTGGCACGTAATGCACGTGTTGTGAATCGTCCTTCCAAGGTGGCAACAGCACGGTCAAGCAAGGAGATATTCTGCTTTATCTCTACATCCCCAAACACAGATCAGCATTGGTCTCATTTTTTTAATGAGCACGCAGTGGAAGTTGTTCGTACCGGACAGAACCGCGGCGTCGCTTTCTGCTTTCAATTCCGCGTCAGTTTTGACAATCTCCATAGCCACGGGCTCCGCAGCGTCCTTGTTTTTGTCGGAAGCATCCTTGGGATCCTTCTTGTCATCTTGGCCAGCAGCCTTTGCTGCTTTCGAAGATCGTGTCTCAACCATCTTGCTGACAGAGAAGAAACGCGGTTGCAAATCTGCGAATGAGCGGACATGACGCAAAAGCACGCAGTTTGTACTCGGGGGAAGCATTACCTTTACTGTAATACTATGGGGCAATCGCTATGCTACGTTGGTGGATGCCGTATGTTCGAAGGAAATCGTACTCGGCTGTTTCTTTCCCACAGCAAATATCAGAGTGTCCACGTCACGCAACTGCGAAATGGGTGAAATGGGAGCGAAGCGCGACGCAGTGACTCGAACCGCTTTGGTTGCGAATGGCTCGAGTGGGAGCTTGCTATCGCGGGAGCTTGTACGGTAAGAATCGCTGTGAACAACCTTCCTTCCCACCACCATCAACGGGAGATTCCCCAAAAATGTACAACGGAATAGGTATGCAAAAGGCATCTGGCGCATAAGGGAGGAGCTCTTGATTGAGAAGCGCCTGATCGTTTTTTTACTGTATTCTCTCACGATTCAGGACTTTCAACTGCGCGAGGATCTGGGACGAACGGCTATGTGCAGCGAAACCTGTCCTCGCTGCGTCCGCGGGAAAGGATCCAGGATCAGCCCTTTGACGACAAGCCGCCACCGATTCGCAAACCTAACAAGGATATTCTAGACCATCAGAAGAAGCGCGAAGTGGAAATCAAATGCATGGAATTACAGGATCAACTCGAGGCCCAAGATATACCTGATGATGAAGTCGAAGCGAGAGTCGACAGCTTGCGCCAAGAGCTGCTGAAGAACTTGGAGCGAATGAGTCAAGATGTGAAGAAGCTGCAGGAGCATCAAGTTCATGAGCTTGCTGAAGCGAAAGAAAAGGCTGATGCTAGGACGAGAGCCGCATTTGGAATCAAAGACGACTTTGTCGCGGGCGCGGCTTTTGACAGAGATCTACAGGTGGGTTGAGGCAAAAGGTTGACTGAATTATATTGTAAAGAGGCTCTGGGCTTCGGTCGGGCGGGACTGGAAAATTGCAAAAGACGCAAAGATTGGTGGGGAAAACGCCATACGCCAAGTAGGCCTTGACTTATCCGATGCATATTTTTGTCTCACACAGGAAACCATCAAGCAGCAAAGAGTTGCAGACAGAGCGCGCCGGGAGGAAGAGCGCCTTGAGCGCGAGAAAGCCCTGATCATAAAGCGAAAGGAAGACGCAAAGCTCGCAGAGAAGCGGGCGAAGCAGAACGAACGAGATAGAAAGTCAAGGGACGAACGGATGATTGAGGGTCGTCGTGAAAGACCAGTACGCGATGATCGTCGCGGTCGGCGTTCGTCCCGAGGACGGCGAGACAATAGGATGCGATCGCCGTCAAGCAGTGGATCGGACCGGAGGGGCGACAGCCGGTCAAAGGGGCGTGAGAGCCGCGGACGCCGGCGCTTGTCACCGTCTCCATCCCTATCACGTTCGCGGTCGCGTTCCCCTGTCCGCGGTAGGCCGTCACGCATGCGTTCGCCCGCTGGACGTAAAGCCGCATCCTCCTCGCGATCTCCTGTCCGACGCAGATCTCCACGCTCCGCAACTGTTTCCACATCTCGATCTCGTTCACCAAAGTCTCCACCTCGCCGCCGCCAGAGCAACGCAGGACAGCCGGCTAAGCGTCGATCGCTTACTAGGTCTCCACCTCGTGGTCGCCAAAGCAATGCAGGACAGCCGACCAAACGAAGGTCGCCATCTAGATCTTTGTCGCCTTACTCTCGTCGCGCCGCGCTACAAAGGAATGGGCCTCCGCCATCAGCCGCCAACGGCTCTCACCGTCAACCGGAGGCACCGCCTCGTAGAAGAGAACCGTCTCTTCCACCTGGACCCATTGCCGTCCCACCTTCCCCAGTAAAACCCGCGCCCGCGCCAGTCACTGGGTCGGTCCAGCCGTTCATCCACCCTGATAGACTTCAACAGCGGGGAGGCCTTCCGCGTCCCGCTGCTGAGCAGAACAGGCCACCGATAGGTCGCCCCGCAGATGCACCATCACGAGATTCTCGTGTGGCACCTCCTCGTGGCAACGGCAGGACAGCAGCAGATGATGTCAGGCGCGGCAGAAAGCGGTCACCCTCCCGGTCCCGCTCCCGCAGCCCTGTGAAACGAGGACGCAGGCGTGCTGACTCTCCATCCAGTGGATCGTCTCGTAGCCGATCTCGAAGCGACAGTCGTCGCCCTCGTGCACGCAGAGGTCGCAGCCCTTCCAGCGGCAGCAGCCGAAGTCGAAGTTCGGGTAGCAGCCGGAGCAGCAGTGCCAGTCGATAATTGATGAGATGTTGCCCAATACGCACATGACATCTACTTTGTTTGTACATAATGGCACTCTTTATAGTGATTAGTGATCATCTGTTGGGTAGGTGGTAACGCGGCGGGTACGCAGATGAATAAATAGTCTGTACAATGTCCTATATTCTGCGCTTTTATATACAAATGATCCCGCATTTACACACGATGTCTGGATAACTGTCCGGGCGACCAACTACCTATCTCTACATGAGTGCAATCGGGGGTTCCCGAATATGTCGTCTTCATATCTCTATCATCAGCACGTTTTCCATGTCGGCGTTAAACATGGCGCGCTTGAACTCTTCGAAAGAAATGGCACCGTCCTTGTCCAGCACGTCAGCTTCCAAAATCGTTTGGTCCACAAGAGATTGGACTTGATTGTCGGATAGGTTGGACCCGACCATCAGTTTCAGGATTTGAAACAGGTCGGTTGCGTCGATAACGCCGTCACCATTTACGTCGTACACTTTGAATGCGACTAAAAAAGAAAATCAACAAAATCGGTAAGGGACTGACAACAACAGACAATGACAATAAGATATCATCAGAAGCTCTCTACTTACAGCTCAATTTCTGTTCTCTCTTTGCCTGTTTTGAGAACACCGATAATGCGGACACGAACTGTTTGAAATTGACCTCGTTCCGGCCGTCCGAGTCAAACACGGCCACCACTCGGTGCGCCAATGGATTCATGGCCAATTCAGGGATAGCCGTCATTTCTTCAATCGAGATAGACCCTGAGTTGTCTTTATCGAGGTGCTTGAAACGTGAGTAGAGAGTTTTGATCTGGTTTGCGGAAACTATTAAGGAGAAGGAAAGAGAGATCAGAAGAAGGGAGTGGGAGGCCAGGGGAATTTTCAGGACGTACAAGTCGATATTGATTGAAGGTCTTCCAGCTCTTCGGGCTGGAGCCGAGAGGAGCCTTGGCCCATGTTTTGACGGCCCTTTAGTTGGAGTGAGGTGTACGATATAGGTGTGTTGGTTTTTATGATTCTGCGAATTGACAAGTTATTGTCAACTTCTTCCAAGTCCCCACCAGCATCGATGTGCAGAATGTCGCGTGTTGCGTAAGCACGATCGGAGGTTCTGGTATGACAGTAATACTATGACCGATATGACCAACTAAATGCGTCTCTTCCCCTTCGAATCGCCAAAAAAAAGGAAAAGAAACACATGCCTGACATCTAATTCGAATCCAGCTGGGCAATCCTCAGCACGATCGGGCTCTTCTGTGCGTTCATAATCGGCGGCGTCGCCTCCGTGTACGGCATGAACAACATGCTGCTTGTGCCGCTGGTTTCGTCCTCAGCAGGCAGCATCGCCTGCCGGTTGTGCCAGTGAGTTTACTACCAGAAACAACCCCTTGGAGTTGCCCTGGCCGGCGCGGGGATTGCAGATGTTTCCTGGGGCATACAGGAGATCTCCATGAGTTTTTAGACGTTCCAACCCTTGAAGAATCTGTTGACGCACACCAAAAGACTCTTGTACATGTCTTTATTTTGGACAGTTTAGAGGGGTGCAGTGAGTATCAGGATGTGTATTTTGGCTTACAGGTAAGACGAGAAGATGTTATATGTCATTTTCTGAGTCTTTGCGGCCGTCTACAAAGCAACTATGTCGAACGTGATGCAGAGAAAGGGCCATGCTCATTGCATCATACATTGGCGACAGACTTACGCAGAGGAGAAGGAATTTGTCAACGCCCGCGTCAACAACTTCCACATCGGATACTTTCTCAGCATCGCCATTCTAGAAGTCATCAATGCCAGGTTTCTAATCGCCAAGTTCCGCAAAGATCATCTCACGCATAAAAGGGCTTTCACCGAACTCCACCAAATCATTGCAAAAGGCAGCGAGAACCGGCTAGCGTGTTTGACGCTCATTGGTGTCCTTCGCGCCATCAGCTACTTGTTTCAGCAGAACCCGCAGTCAGCCAGCAAAGACATCGGTGAGCTGGATCGGTCTGCGTACGCGCTGTCGACGCTGTACCCGTATGTGCTGTTGATTGATCACCTGACAACGAAAGCCACAACGCCCGAGGCCAAGGCGCACGGTAAACCACCACGACGAACTGAATGTTAACGACGACTGGTGCTGAACTGAAATCAACGACACGGCCGTTAAAGGCCTCGATGAACTCTGGATAGTGAATTGGACGATGCTTGAGACATTGTTTCTTTGTTGTAATTTTTTTTTGGCCTTTTTCCTTTACTCCTTTCGTGACCAGCATAAACTCAGACCCAAATCGTTTGGAACGGTTACGAGACGTAAAATAAAATCCAGCAGCTTCACGTTTCCGCCTGACAGCTCCATTCAGACGCAGAGATTATGCAATGGCGCTGAAATCAAAACACAAGAGAATACGCCGTGAAGAATTGGCTGAGGATACTACGCCCAAGTTGCCGGTGGCTGTGGGACACTGGTTTTACGATGAAGCATTCTTCAGGCATGTATGACATGGAGCCGCATCCAGCCCACCACTCATATATTGCAACCACACGCCCGCTGTGCTCATTGGGACCAACCTCGATGTGTTCAATTCAGCAGTAGCAGCAGCAGCCGTGTTCGTCCAATTTGCGTTTCTCACCTTGTCACCGCTTAGTTCTTGCATAAGCATCTTCTCCGACGTGGCGCGCCGCGTTTCACACGCTGACTGACACACAAGTGTTTCGCGTTTATTGCGGCGGCTTCTAATTAGCTTTGCGCTTAATTGCGCTTTGTGCCACTTGGGCTTTTGGATGGTCAATCAAGTGGATCGCCAACAAACGCTCACCAATGAAACGCTTTCATAGACTGCGTTACAGAGATGCTAGAGAGGAAAAAAAGGGGAAGGAACGAAGATGAAATGGGTTATATAGTATGGAGGAGAACGTCCGGCCCCCGGTAGTGCCTCCGAAAAATAGACTTGTATAGACTTTAACTGTTCAAACAAAAAGCACACTTCTACTTCTTCACACTATCCACCAAAATGCACATCTCGAAGAAATCTCTCGCAACAGTACTTTTCGTTCCCCTGGTCTCCGCCCACGGAATCCTTAAGAACCCGGCCCCACGAGCCGGGCAGGGAATCGCGCCTGGTCCCAAGTTTGCCAACTTCCCGCCCACGGCCGAGCAGCTGACTCAGTGTGGCAGCAACAACACGCCCGGCAAGGTCACAGCGACATTCGCGCCAGGAGACAAAGTGGATGTCAAGTGGGAAGTGACGATTGGCCATGTCAGTGCGCCGGGTGTCACGATTGCCATTCGCTACAAGGAAGGCGAGGAGTTTGTGCAGCTCGCCTCTGGTCTGGATGCCGACACTCTTGGTAAGTAGCCTTGGAAACATTCATTGTCTTTGGAATCTCGTTAGGCTCGGCGATTAATCTGAGCTCCTTTCCCTTCCAAAGCATCGACGGTTACGCTGCCTGCTGACAAGACATCCGACACTGCCGTGCTGCAATGGATGTGGGCCTCTCAGGAAGACGGTGGTTTCTATCTCGAGTGCGCTGACATCGCCGTAGTTGCTCAGGCAGCCGCACCCCCTGCGGCACCGCCCGCCGCTCCGCCTGCCGCTTCCCCAGCGCCCGCCCCCGAGGTCGTCGTCATTCCCGCCGCGCCCCCTGCGGCTCCCCCAGTACCCGCACCCGCACCCGAGGTCGTCGTCGTTGAACAACCCGCCGCGCCCCCTGCCGCACCTCCAGCGCCCGCAACTCCAGAAGTAGTTGTCGTTGCTGCCCCAACAGCTCCCGATGTAGTCGTCGTTGCTGCGCCAACAACTCCCGAGGCACCCATTACCACCGTAGAGCCGATCGTCGTTGCCGCACCTGCAGCCACCGCAACTGCCGCACCAGTCCCGGATTGCAACGGCAACGGCAACGGCAACAAGGAGCAGGCAAAGGCCGAAAAGGCGGCATCAAAGGCTGAGAAGAAGGCTGGTCGCTTTACCACCAAAGTGTCCTTCGGAATTCGACCCACTGCTGCTGCGGCTCCAGCTGCAGCTCCCGCTGCCACCCCAGCCGCCGGGCTCCGAGCTAATTACGCGTATGATGAGGCCGCCTATGCTGCCCCGGCTAAAGCCAACCAGCCTTCCTACGATGCTCCAGCTCAGATTGAGCAGATTTCCGCCGCCCCCGCTGATGCCTACGAGACTGGCAAAGCTCCAGGGAATGTCTACCAGGCTCCGGCTGCGGAGACGATGCCCGCTACTGCTACAGCTGAGGGTGCGCTGCCTGTCTATGCTCCGACTGAGACCAACACGGAACCCGACGGTGAGGCCATATTCTCTGCTGCTGACAGCATAACTGCACACGGACGCTTGCATGCGATGGGCTTTGTGGCCGCCGTTGCAGCCTACTGGGTCTAAGGCGTATTTTTTGAAGTGGATCGAAGAATCTCGTTTCACCTACATATGTATCTGTATCTGTACCTGTATATGACTTTCTCATTTGTGTAAATATATCATGACATAAAAACGCACGAACCCCCTTCCGTTGAGAGCGTATCATATTTTGCGCAGCAACTACATCATCCTCGACGTCGCGTTCGCGTTCTGTAGAAGGAAACCAACTTCCCCACAATCATGCCAGGCTCCACCGACAAACACCGGGCTACTCCATCTTCAAAAAGCGCAACTGACTCGGCATCGACTTGCAGAATCTGCAAAAAGGAGCCAACGAGCTACGCACCGACATCGTGTGGGCATGCAACGCTGTGTCGGGCGTGCGCAATGAAGCAGGCTACGGGAGGCAAATGTCGCGAGTGTGGGGAGATGTTCATGGAGGTCCGCAGGGTGGACTGAAACCTGAAAGACGGATACGCTTCTCATACGGTACGAGGGAAGACCACAAGGTTTCTATCTACTCTGGTTGTTGCTTTCTCACCTAGCAGCGTTTGCTCATTATATATTTTTGGTACCTTTTGTCGCGGCCACTGCTTTAGCCACCGTCATAAATTAGCAACGAGGCAAATACCAGAACCCCATATCTTCAACTTGGGCCCTTGTTTCCATGCTAGCTGTTCTCCCTTTAGCGCATGAATGTAAACCATGGTCGCCCCCGTACACAGTACAATAGTTGCTCCAACATTCACATCTTCAGTTCGTTCTTTTTGGAATCGCGCGTCACATGACAGCAATGATTCAAGTGATACTAGATGTAGAAGTGCGGACTGTGTGACCCGATTTGTTGCGCAAATGACTCAGCCCGTTCCTTCGCCGCATTCGCGAACCCTCCTCCGCCTGCCTCACTTTCTGTCGCTCCTTCGCCACTCCTCATTGACCCCATCCCTCTGCTCTCGTATATAGTGCCCTACTTGTCTTAAGCGCACCTTATAACTCAGAACGACACATACTAATCAAGTCTTTGACCAAACACTTGGCACTTGACGGCCTTTCCCGAAACTGCCACGACTATCAACGTCACCCGCAACCTCGCAGACGATACTGAAATGGAAGCCATAGCACGCCCAATGAGAAATGGCTCGTCCCTTTCCCATCATGAGACCAATATAAGGTCTGTCTCCAGTGGAAACCCATTTGGAGCCGGAATTCGTCGTGCTCCATCTTCTCAAGCTCCAGGTCAAGCATCGAATGGAGACGACGACAGCGGTGACGAAGTCGCAAAACTGGTTGCATTGTCAAAGAAGACACTGGAAGTACAAGAAAGCTCGGTGGAGGCTTCTGCCAGAGCGCTGGCTACAGCACGACAGGCTGAGCAGCTCGGATTGGAAAACCTGTCAAAAGTACATTCACAAGGAGGTTGGTGTTGGACAGGAGAAGCATGCTTGCCAATTTGATAAACGGCGTGCTAATCGTTTTGTTTATCCTTACTATATCAGAACAGTTGGATTCTATAAATCGGCAGACTGGTGAAATCGGACACAAGATAAAAGTGGCAGAGGCTAAAGCGAGCTACCTCGACAAGTTGAGCGACTCCTTCCTTCGACCAATATTCGGTGGAGAAAAGCAGGTCAAGCCCAAGAAGCCAGATAACTTTGAGTGGAAATCACCCTCAGGACCAAATGGCCAACCGCTGTGGGGTCGAAGAGTCAGCAGTTTGCCTGAGGAGTTCCCCCAACCTGTCTCGGCCAGCGCTGAGCCACCGGCGGGCAAGAAGGGAGGCATGCTGGGCGAGTGGGCGGATGAAGAGGACCAACGACAATCAGAAATGCACGAACGAAATATCAATCAGAATCTGGAGCAGATTGGCGGGGTCGTGCGTGGGATTAAGCATCATGCTTTGGCTCTGAGCAGCGAAATTGACAAACAAAACGAGGTCATAAGGCGGACGGAAGACAATGTGGACGAATCGTCAGATAGATTACGTGGCGTCAACAGGAAGGTAGAAAAGGTGTTGCGAAAGTAGGGGTTTCTCTTTTACCCGTCCCTTTTATACATATAAACATATCCCCATAGATTCTCATCCCATGGGGTCTGCTCAATTTGTTGATGACTCCCTTCTGCACTCTCTTGTCGTTGTGTAAAGTTGTACCTCGAGCAGCTGGTATTCAATTTCTGAAGGATGCGCTTGCGGGGAACAGACGCGTGTGCGTCATCACCCGGCGCAATTTCTTGGCTCAACCAACGAAAAGTACGGTATCTGCAAGTCTGCTAAGCGTCGAAATTGTCGAACCATTACCAACTTTCCTATTTGTACTAACAAGCCGTAGACAATCATGTCAGGCATATCGTCTACGAACATGCTGCCCGCCGAGTTCAAAAGGTTTGCTTAATTGTTTTCAACAGATTCCACAAGAGGCAGCCCATTTCCCTGTGAAGTTGCTAACTCCTCTTACTCCACTGCTAGGTCTGACCGGCTATCATTGGCACCGCCGATCAAGGAGTACATTGCAACGTCTTATGCCGAAGACCCGGATGTCTATATCGATGATTTCCGAAACTTGGACGCGCTACGGGGCGACATCTCGGTGCCTGATGTCCACCCCGCGTCGCTCAACAAGCTGCTAAAGTAAGCTGAGTAGATTATGAGGCAGCCGGGGCAACGGCGTGAGTTGCGAAACGCCTGTTGAAAATAACTACTCTGTCCTGTCTATTCCGCTGCCAGATACTATGGCCAGCTGATGTATCTGAGCTCCAAATTTCCCATGGATGAGCAACACGTAAGGCAGCCGAGTGGATCATCAAGGCGTGTGATCATGGGTTTATTGTATCCTTTTGCTCTCTTAGATTAAGATCTGCTTCTGCTGGTACAATTCTTTTGGGAAAGATCGGAAGTCTGGTACTCACGGTTTATTGTCGCGTGGGCACAAAATACTTGCAACGCTCATTAATTGTATTTTGCTTCAGTAACGAGTTTCAATGTGAACTATGAAAAGGCGGCGGTCCTTTTCAACATCGGAGCCATGTATAGTCAACTTGCTGTTTCGGAGAATCGGGCAACCACTGACGGTCTGAAGCGCGCGGCAACATACTTCCAGGTGCGGGTTGACCTCTCTCTTTCAGCTGCCCATATGGTAAGGTTAACGCCTTAATCTCGCATGTGAAGCAATCTGCTGGGGCATTCAAAGATATCCAAGATCGGTTACCGGAGTGGAACGTCCCAACAACATCTGACTTCCAGGCAGCAACATTGACGACATTGACCAACTTCATGTTAGCGCAAGCTCAAGAGTGCTTTTGGTACAAGGCGGTCGTAGGTACTGAGTGGCTCTGCCATCAGCGTGGATACACAGTTGCTTATAGTCCCACTTAGACAAGATGAAGAATGGCATCATCTCCAGACTTGCCATCCAGGCTGCTGGGTACTATGATCAAGCGTTTCAGAATGCCACCGGCGCTGCCGTCTTCCCTGAGGTTGGCTCATCATCTGTTGCAAAGGCTCATATTGTATGCTCATCCTCAACTTCTTTTGACAGGCTTGGTTGATTCAAATGCAGATAAAAAGCAACCATTTCAGAGCCGCCGCCCAGTTCAGAAAGTCACAAGATAGCCTCGATGCGGGCAAGTACGGAGAGGAGATTACTCGCCTCCATGCCGCAGACAGCTTTGTCAAGAAGGCCATGGAGGGGTCGAACTTCAAGAAGGCGACTCAGTATGTACAAGCAGATCTGAAGGTATTTCGAGTCAAAGCAATAATTGTTACCAGCGTTTGAACCTGGTAACTGATGTTTTATGACTCCCAGAACCTACAAACAACACTTCAGCACAGCATAGCTCGAGCAGAAAAAGACAACGATATTGTTTGTGGGTATCCAGCACCGGCAGCCTGAAAAAGATGACGAACAAATGATCGTCTGACTGACTCGTACGAATTTAGACATGGAGACAGTGCCTCGCTTCGAAACTTTGGAGGCTATTAGCGGTGCAAACATGGTCAAGCCTACGCCGATTCCCGACCTTTCATCCATTTCGGACATTGTGGGGCCGCAAATGTTCGCAGGCCTTGTTCCCTTCTCGGTGCATCAATCGGTGTCCTTGTACAGTCACAAGAAGGACGCCGTGGTCAGCAGCCTGGTCAACAAGTTGAACGATGCCTCGGGATATTATCAAAGGTCCGTTTCTTTCTCATACCTATATTTCACATTTGTGCCTTTCCTGATTTTTATCTTTATCAGCACTCTCGCGTCTTTGAATCTTCCCGCTTCCATCGAAGCACTTGAGCAACCGATTGGTTTGCCGAAGTCGTTGCTTCAGCATTCGGAGGAGGTGCGAAGCCAGGGTGGCTCCCGCTCGCTGCAAGACACGTGGGCGACGATAGCTGCGGTCGCGGAGAAGGACAGCACTATTCTCAATGAGGTTCGCATATTGGTTGATGGCATTTCTTTTCCTGTGGAATGGGCCACCTGACTTCGCCATCTTGATTGATAGGCGATAACTGCACTGGATGATGAAGCACGGGAAGATGAGAATATGCGCAACCAGTTTGGAGCCAGATGGTCGGTTCCAAGGTCTGCAGATCTCACCAGCAATCTCCGGGACAGCGCCAAGACGTACAGAATCAAGCTCGACGCAGCGAAGAAATCTGATAGTCTTATTGGCGACAAACTTGCGAAGCATTTGCACTTCATTGAGTCCTTGAGTCTTACAAAGGTGAAGAAAATGAAGTGGACCGATTCATAACGGTTTGGCAAACCCCGCATTTCTGACTGGTGGGATATGGTGTAGGCTGAGCTAGAGGCTTCCATTCCATCCAGTACCGTATCGTCTACTCTGGTCACAAAAGATCCCAATGTCAAAAACCTGAAAGCAATGCTTGACCAAATGAGCAAGAATATGACCCGCCGAGCGGCGGTCATTGGAGACCTCAAAGGCATGTCCGCCAGTGACGATATCGGTAAGCCACGCATAAGGGCAACTGGTTGCTGGGTACAAATAGTCCGCTGATATGTTGCTAGGTCCCAAATTGGTGGAAGCCGCCAACAAAAGGGAAGAGATCGAGAACGAAGAGCTTTTTGCACAGCAACTGCAAAAGTATGATCAGTTCCAAACGTCGATAGCGCAGCTGCTTGAAGAACAGGAGAAATGTCTTGCTACGATTGTGGTATGTTTCTGCGCGCAATCCTACGTGGGCCGATAGCGATTGCAATACATGTTATTGACGGAGTCTCGAAATATTAGGAAGCGAACCGACTCTTCATCGATTCCAAGCAAACAAACGGGATGATTCAAGAGCGAGAACAGGCGCTGCAGAATCTCGACAATGCTTACAAAGCCTTCCGAGAAATAAGCGGTAACATGCAGGAGGGCCTCAAGTTCTACACCGAATTCCAGGCTGTGCTGCAGCGGTTCCTGAACAACTGCAAGGACTATGCAATGACGAGAGGTGTGGACAAAAAGGATCAGATTGCGAGCTTGCAAAGGAGCGCGACGGGGATGCCGCGACCGGACGCTAGTGGTCCTCCGCTGCCGCCACGCCATCACCAGCAAGGGCCCCCGCCACCACATGGGAACAATCCAAATGCTTACCCAGGTAAGGGCCACACTCTCGAAGTTCCAATGCGCAATTTGCACTCATTGTCTTCTCTGTCTCAAGGCACCTGGAATCCAAACAGTGCTCCGCAGTACAGCTCTGCACCATATGGACAACCCCAATACCAGCAACATCAGCAGCAGATGCCACAACAACATCAATATCAGCAGCCGGAAGCACCCAACCCGTTCGCGGGCAATGTGCAGTATAGCTCCACTCCTGTTACTTCCATGCCTCCACCGATGAACCCCGGCCAGCAGCCTGGTTACATGCCATACGGAGCATAGACGCATAAAAGGAACTCTTTTGTCTCATCATAATTTGAATTTGTTTCGTGTTTCATATATGCCCTGGGGTAGACATTTATCCGCATTGGCCTTCGGATCCCTGATTCCATGACCACTGTTCCGAGCTGTAGGTGATTTTTTGAAACATTGAATAGCTTATAAGCCAATCGTTTTTTTCTAGAAGGATAGAGCTTGTCGAAAAAGACATCCCCATGAGTTAATCGTATTTTGCTTTGTAATGTACAACTCGCTAGTATAGGTTCTGTAAAAGTTGGCGATGTCAGTGTACCTTCATGAGTTGAATATGAAAACTAGAATGGGTTACCGTTTTCTTCATGATTCGCAAAAACTCCTCCTGGCTGATTTCCCCATCGCCATCCCGATCCGCCTCATCAATCATCTCCTGCAATTCCTCATCGGTCAAATTCTCGCCCAGCTCCTTTGCGACGCGCTTCAGGTTTTTGAAAGATATCTTCCCTGTATCGTCGTCATCAAACAGACGGAATGCTTTCACGATCTCTTCTCGAGAATCTTTCTCCGACTGCGTTTTGTGAAGTATGTTTGGTCATCAAAAGATCGGACGCGTCATAAAAACAAGCATTTTTCGTGTCCTCGGTCTTACCATCTTGCTCGTCATCAACTCCAAAAAATCGTTGAAATCAATCACCCCACTCCCACTCCGATCCACCTCAGCAATCATTTTCTTCAGCTCCTCCTTTTTTGGTTCAAAGCCCAGTGCGCGCATGGCCACCTTGAGCTCCTTGGTGTCGATCGTGCCGGACCCGTCCGTATCAAACAAGTCAAAGGCTTCTCGGATCTCTTGCTTTTGGTCGGGAGTCAGGTCGTGCGCGGGTTTGTTGGTGCTAGATGTTGGAGCGGGCCCGCCCGTGCGTTTTGTGCTCGTTGAGCCGCCGCCAGCAGGTTTGGGACGGTAGCTGGATGTAGCCTGAAAAAGTGGTTGTGGAATGAGAAGAAAGTTATTCGGAGCGAGGGCTGTACCGTGAAATAAGGATAGCGAGAGTAACAGGACGTACCATGATGAAGGTGGTGAATGAATTGGGGTGAGATGGAAATTGCAGGAATGGACGTTGACTCGGGAGCGCTGAATCGCGCGCAACACGCGCAGCTCTCACTCTATCCCTGCCTACATCTAGTCAGCAATTAACCCAAATCTGGGTATTTCAATCTAGATACAGGTTGACTGCCTGCCAAAGCGAAGATCTTACACTACAGTATCTGAAAATCCTTCCACCACCAAGACATCTGGGATCCAGCCCTAATAGGAACTATCATTGTGATGCGGTGGATGAGTTCCCCGGTTCAGAACAACCGTTAGCTTAATGCATGTGGAATGTATCTAGCTATCTATAGTTAGCTCAGTTTTGCAAACATCAATCAGTGGGGCTGCGAAAGCGCTCCGGGTAGTAACTTGTGTCAGATCAATTATCCTCTCAATGCTAGAGCGCGTTTATGAACCCGCGGATTGTTAATTGCTGTGACGATACATGATTCACTCACGGACATCTCAATCGGCAGGCAACTTACTAAAAGATCGAGAAAGGTATGCCAGATCGTAGCCCACTCGGACAACCTGAACCAGTGCGAGAAGTTTACGATCAGCTTGCATGATCTTGAAAGCATAGTACAGCCAATTTCCGTCTGTGTGGGAGCAAGATCTTCCTTGTTTAGCGGTTCCCTGGTGTAGTTCTCATGAAATTTTTTGTGCTTAACAAATTCAGGCTGTGGAGAGCCGCTCAATCGCTTGCGTGCAATCAGCAACGTGAATGCATGCTTGTTCTGCAACAGCGCTCAGAACAATGGAACCCCCACGTAAATTCCAAACTAGACGTGCAACGAATTTATTTTTATCGCATGCAAAGATCTATTTTCCGATGCCAACGCTCTTTGCGTACGCAGTGACTTCCCCATCCGCTTCGATGTAATCCAGGTTCTCGTGTGCTTGGAATGTCGCTGGAAAGATACCAAGAGACTTGTCAGCATGCAACAAAACCGGGTCCACTGCAAAATAGACGAAAGTACTCACTAATGACTTGATCCGGCACCGTTGCACTGAAGCCCTTCATTGTTGAATCGTAACGGTGGCCAATCTTGCCGCCTACGAAAAGAGACAAACAATCAATCACCAAGACCATAAACACGCTCGTAGACAGTGCCGCTTCCAAGAAACACAGCATCAACAAGCCTCCACCAGCATACCAGAAGCTTCAACATCTTTCGCGGCCTTTTCAATGACGTGGTCAGGAGTGTCGGGTTTGAAGACGACGATGTACGATCCTATGTGGGAATCAGTTAAGGACATGCCCATGCTCCCCCAAGCATTACCGCGACCGGTGCCAATGCACACCTGTTTTGGCAGACATTGTTTAGATTTTGCTGGTGCGTGGGGACTGTGTTGTTTGAATGTGGTTTTGGGATGGGAAAAGTGCGGTTGGCAGATAAGGAACAGAATAAGGGGTGGGTTCGCCAAGCGGTGCGCGTGGGGGAATGTGAAACTGGCAGGTGACGTGTGACGCCGATGCATGTGGCGCAGCGGGTCTGTGAACTCACGCGCCCGGATCCCGCAGCCTCCTGGAGTGAGTCCACCAAGTGTGAGCAACGCATGTTCTGAAACGCCATGCACGAAAGTGTGGGGAATGTTCCTCGTCAAGGACAACTGGCCAGACCAAATCATATCAGAAAGCGAAGCATATGTCGGATTCGTTTGCTTCTTTACCACTTGGGATGCGCCAAACACAAATAGTATGGGCGCCGATGTCTGGCGCAATAACATACGGCGTGATGGGGTGTGTGTCTGAAAGTCGGCGACATGCTCGCCACGCGTTGGACTCCCATTCATGAAGTGCGCCACGTCACGCCCATCTTCGAGAACAACATGCACGCGTATTATGAAGATTCTGTATGAGGTGCCCCCAGTTTGGCTACAGGCCCCTATTACCACTCGAACTACGATCGTCCTTATTTGACGCATCAAAGCTATCATTCACCCACAGTGAAGTTTCGCTGCTCATCGGGCGACATCTCATTTAGATTGAACGGTAAAGATTAGCACAGCTATACCAGCTCCTTGGCCACCTGCCAAAGAATGTATGTTGCACATAACATCCTGTCACTCCTCGAGGTCGACACCCCTATCAACGACTCCATCAGGCGCAGACCGTTGTTGGCCGCAACCGCCAACCGCATTCTGATCAGATGCAGGTCATTGCGTTCAACCTGGACAGTGCGGATTATTAAGCCGTAGGGCCTGACATCGTATCATATGTGCCAACGTTAACGTTGCTTCTAATCAAATGTGCATTCCACAAAGAACGATGTAGCTACTTTGATAAGTTCGGAAATTTGATGAAGAAGCACAAAAGATTATGTGGTCAAGTGCTCGAACGTTTGAAAAGAAGGGTTCGATGCATGTAAAAGCCGTACTGAAACAGATCAGCGCTTAATGTGGATGCAAACCTGTCAGCAACTTTGCGGCACATTCGAGTGTCCGCCTGCTCCTGGAAATCCAATGTAGAACGACACCTCAATCTGTTTTGCTGCATCGCAAGCTGCTGCCAGAAACTCCGGTATGGAAGAGCATCTCCGGCTTTTGCGTGCATTGATCTGTCGAAGCGCGTGCCGTCATTCTTGGTTGCACAGCCACATCCTTTAGCCACGTAAGCCACGATTGACAGGGAGGGACAGCTCACACACTCCCCGGCGAACATAACCTCACCCGAGCTCCCACTTGGCTCTCAAAAAGCACCACAAATCAAAACGAACTTTACAATAATGTCACAAATGGAATCCTCCGTGCAGCTGTACCTGTACGATCTCTCTCAGGGAATGGCCCGCATGATGTCTAGACAACTGACTGGCCGGCAAATCGACGGCATTTGGCACACTTCCGTCGTGGTAGGCTTTGTAATGCGAACTTGCGATGTGGCTCTCATGTCATTCTGCTGATCTCGTATGCTGGAATAGGTCTATGGCGTGGAGTACTTCTTCGGACAAGGTATCATGGAATCCCGTCCTGGACAAACCCACCACGGCGTTCCACTCCAAGTCATTCCAATGGGTCAAACACAGATCCCGCGCGACATGTTCCTGGAGTATTTAGAAGGGATGAAAGAAGCATGGACGTGAGTAGACCGCTGTATTGTGAAGCCCTCCTTTTTCGTCGAGAGCCCGGACTCAACTTGGTGTTCATGGCGGTCCCTGATCCGTAGGGCTGACAAATACCATCTTCTTGACAACAACTGCAGTAAGTGACAGGCCTACTTGCAGTCCATCATAGAGACGTTGGTTAATCTGTTGCGCTCCAGATACATTTTCAAATGAGCTTTGTAACTTTCTGGTTGGCAAAGACATTCCTGCGCATATTACCGGGCTACCTGCAGAGTTTCTTAACACGTGAGCTCAAACACTGATTGGGTGGAGAGAGGTCGCAACTAATCCTAAATGATTTCCACCACTAGTCCTTTTGGTCAATCGTTGCGCCCGATGCTTGAGAACATGTTCGGACCATCGCAAGTGGCTCGATCCGCCGCAGCAGCCTCCGCCGCAGCAACTCACACCAATCCCCTCTCCCCTGCGCTCGCAAGTTTGGTGGGAAATGTCGCGGCGGCCGCGCAATCAGGTCCTACCTCTTCCACAGCTCTGCAAATTGCAAACAACTTGACACAATTCAACTCGATCATTGCATCGCACCGATGCGTCGTGGTGGACTTCACTGCTCAGACATGCCCACCGTGCCGTGTCATAAGTCCCGAGTTTGAGCGGCTAGTTGGCCATTTCAACGCAGAGTACCGACAGACTGGCATGGGGGAGGCGGCGCGCTCCGATACAAATAAGATTGTGGGAGTCAAGGTAGAAGTGCCCTCGGCGAGAGATATCGCGGCTCAGTACCAGATTACTGCAACACCAACGTTCGTGTTCTTTTTGGATGGGAAGAAGGTAATACGATCAATTTCTAGCATGTACATCTATGGTACAAATTACTTATTGGTTCTGATATGACCCAGACTGCCCAGTTCTCCGGCGCCAACAAGCAGGAGCTCAAAACTCAGATGGAATTGCTGCTCTACACTGCATTCCCACGTATGTGCCACCGTGATGGAATCTACACATCTTGTAAATCGGGATTTTGGCTTATCTTCTCGTCCTTTCAGCCCACCCGCATGCGAAGATACGCACTCCCACCCTCGACAGCATGTCGTCCAACCCTATTTTATACAGCCGCGCCACTTCCTTGGACGCAATTTTCGCTAAACTACAAACCTTCTGCACTGACGCACCAAAGGAAATGCAGGCTGCTATCCCAGCCTTACAAAGTGCATTGAAGAACAAGTTTGAGAATGAGAGCACAGCAGAGCTGAACATCACTGCTGAATTAGTCAAGGCTGTTGATTGGATGCTGGAGAGCTTACCGATGGAACGTGTGTTCCCTGCGCTCGATATATTGAGACTCATGGCTCTTGACGCTGGCGTGCGGCAAAAGTACCTTGCCCGGAAGACAGGTTGGCACATTGTGTTACCATTTGTGCAAGTCTCGTTACTGACACATTGGTGATTGCAGGTGTGACGTTCATGTCCCTCCTCGCCAAGTATGGCTGTGGAGATCAAGAGCGAGAGCAGGCGGTGCCCAAAGCGGTTCGCCTCATGGCTTTACGCCTGGTTAGTCATCAAGTGCATGTTCATTTCGCCGTACTCAAGTTTCTTATGCAATCTTTTCTGCAATCAGGCCTGCAATCTATTTACTGACGCTGAATCAATAAAGTACAGTCTCTCGTTAGACCGCACGACGGACGTTGCCGCACGCAGTACGCCGCATCGCACCATTTTAACCGCGGTGCTCATTGACTCTCTGCTTTCACCGGAAGCTGTGGTTCGTAAAGACGCAGCGTCGCTGGCCTTCAACATTGCCGTTGAGGAGGCAAAGTCTCGTCAGACAGCTGCGGGAGTTGCAGCAGGTGTGGAAGATGTTGGCGTGCATGAGGAATGGATCGCGGAAATTTTGGCGGCAGCCGGCAACGCGTTGGCAACTGAGGAAGATGATGAGATTGGTGAGTCTCCATGATAGTCGTACAATCTTTTAATTAGGCTTTCTGTGGATGAAGTAGTGACTTGTTTCTTTGTGCTAATTCATCATATCCTCAGTCCTGCGCCTGCTCACAGCTCTCGCTCATCTCCTCCATTACGCCACGGATCCCATCCTGCAACTCGCTTCTGCCGTCGGCATGGCAGATACGATAGATGCGAAACGTGAGTCACGGGAGACGAAGCTAGAAAGCAACAAGAAGCTGAAGGCCACGCCCCAGTCCGACTCTGCTACACCAAATCAGAGACTGGAAGAAAGTGACATCAAAAGGAAGGAAAGCATTATAAAGTTGTGTAAAGAGGTTGGATCATTGATGAAGGTCTTCTAGAGTAGACAGTTTAGATATGCGAACATAAACACATTGGAAGGAGAACCCGTGGCACGGTATCTCCAGTTTTTAGTTGAGAATGGGACGTTATTTACTGATCTGATCAACAGGCCCTCAATGAAACAATGGGAACAAGAAATCCCACGAACTGTAAGCTTTTGGCGCAGCGATACCTATTGATCAGAAAAAATTTGGTCGACTTGTAGCAGATGCCGGTTATAACCATAAACTGCACGCGTCGGAGTAAAACCTGACATCTGTCTGCCGTCACATCGTTCAATACAATCAACCTGACGCATCAAGCGGCCAGGTCGAACAACCTTTACAGCAACTGTTTTCGACCCTTAAGAATGGAACCTCCTAGTCACCATTTTCAAATCCGTCTTCGTTTTCCCTCCTGCTTCGCATCTGCCCTTGACCCTCTTCAGTGAGCGGAACGCTTCTGAGATGCGCTGCTTACGTCACTCTCAAGTAATACCGGACCTCCATTCAGCATAAGCCTCTGTAGTCCGCGCAGTGACCGTGCCACTTCTCGTCTTCTCTTGTCCCTCGCAAGCCTCAAATCGAAACGCGGAGGGCAAGAAGGTGGATTTGCAAACCACAACCTGGTGCTTGCCCACAATTTTTTTGGTCAAAACCTCCCTCATTCTTTAGACCCCCGCAGTTGGACATTTAACCCGATTTTGGAGCATCTACATACCTGCATCGCAAACAAATCTTTCCTACTCACCACTTCACCAAAATGGCTACTCGTAAGTTGAGAGAAAGTCTCGCTTGCGGTCAGGGCAATGCTGATCTCTAATGCTTTCTTCCAGGTGCACAATTTGAGAACAGCAACGACATTGGTGTCTTTTCTCGCTTGACCAACTCCTATGCTCTTGTTGCCATTGGAGGATCTGAGAACTTCTACAGGTCGGTCTCTCTGGAACTGAGACACTGCGTATGATACACCGAGGCTCACAGGTAGCGGATGCTTCCTTTACAGTGTGTTCGAGTCCGAGCTCGCCGACGTTATCCCCGTTGTCCACACCTCCATTGGCGGCACCCGGATTATTGGCCGTCTGACCGCCGGAAACCGACACGGTCTGCTGCTGCCAAACACCACCACCGACCAGGAGCTGCAACACATTCGAAATTCCCTTCCTGACACTGTCGCCATTCAGCGAGTAGAGGAGCGTTTGTCCGCTCTCGGAAACGTGATTGCCTGCAACGACTACGTGGCGCTGGTACACCCCGATGTCGACCGGGAAACTGAGGAGATCATTGCCGACGTGCTGAAGGTTGAGGTGTTCAGACAGACGATTGCTGGAAACGTGTTGGTCGGATCCTACTGCGGTCTGTCCAACCAGGGTGGTATCGTCCACCCGAAGACATCAGTCGAGGACCAGGACGAACTCTCTTCGCTGCTACAGATACCTCTCGTGGCTGGAACCGTCAACCGTGGTTCAGACCTCATCGGTGCCGGTCTGGTCGTGAATGACTGGAGCGCCTTTGCCGGACTGGACACCACCAGTACCGAACTGAGCGTGATAGAATCGATCTTCAAACTCCAGGATGCTCAACCCACATATATTGTCAACCAAATGAGAGACTCTCTCATTGACAGGTATGCGCAACAATCCCAGTATCTGTATCGTAAACCATCGAGCTGACTTGTGTTTTTGTCTTCTTCTAGCATGGCGTAAATCACGACTTTGAAGTTCTGCTTTTTCTAGAACTGTAAATAATTCTAATGGAATCTTAGCATCTATCACCTTCTTTTTGATCAATTCCAAAGATGCACCACACTCTCGGCATCAGGGGCGTATCAATAATACGCACCCATCAATTTGAATAAAGTTCATCGAATAGAGAGATCTGACGATGGAAGGGTTCTAATTTACAAACCAACGGGCGAGTTTGCCCCCGCTCCCCCTTTTTGTACCGCTTTGACAGCATCAACTAAACCTCCAGCACCTTTTCTTGGGACAGCATGAGGAACTGTACCCGACGATGTCCTCGCCCCGTCTGGGGACCCATTGCCTACAACAAAGGTGTTCCAAAATGCAAGAACTGCATCAAAGTAGCCAGGCTGGACACAGGTCTCGTTGTGCGTGCCATTTGGGAAGACGACGAACCGCACATCGTTGCGATCGGTTTCGAAGGTTTCTTCCTTACCGGTGACATGCGGGCGGCCGCGGGCGTTTCGCGCTGCGCAACACAGAGCCAGCATCTGCTCGGATGGGATGAGCTCGTCGCGGCCTCCACTGAGTAGCATGATTGGCATTTTTGGAATGGTCTTGATGGCCGCTTCGGAGTCCCAGATCTGATGGCACAAGAATGTAAAATATCTGATCATAGGCATCACGAAAGGGATGAGCTTGCGCTGTACACGAGACAAGAGTATATGCAAGCGTTAGAGATGGGGTATCGTGTCGTCAGTGGAGAAGTGCCTACCAATGTCAAGAAGGTGTTTTCGACAATCAGAGCAGCAATGTGCTCTTGATTGGTGGCTGCAAGGTTGATTGCGACAGCCCCGCCGATAGATTGGCCATATACAACAATCTTAGTATGCTTTAATTGTGGATGGGCCAAAATCCAGTTGAGCGTTGCCTACAACCATTGATGGTCAGAAAATGTGAAAATGCAAGGATCTCGGGCGGTGGACCTTACACACCTGTGCATCAATCTTCAGACCCTTCTCAGATGGAGATCCTTCACTCGTGCCATATCTACACAATGAAACCAGGAATGTCAGTGAATCAATATGAGATCCACCCAGAGCAGCGTTGCCCATCACCCACCCGCGGTAGGAAAACATCACTACATTGGTTTTGAAACGAGTGTGGAACACGCGCGCAATAGGCAGACGATGGCCCTGCAATGGCAGGGTCAGGAAGGCGGAGCAAGATACATGTTTACAAGCCCCTGCTCACCATGTTTCCAGCGTTTGCGTGACAATACAGAACGGTAGTATCTGCAATTTCTCCATTCTGACTCTCAGTCCTGTTCCTCAGCCCTCCTTCACTTTCTTTGGCCTCCGACGCTTTCCGGTAAGGAATATAGTATGCTTTGATCTTGACATTGTCGCGTGTAGTGATGGTAAGGTTCTCATATTCCGGCATCCCAGCCTCATCAGGCGTAGCAACAACGGTCCGCGAGCCGGTAGGGAAATTCGCAGGGTCTAACAACGTGGAAAAGAGGGGCCACCAAGCATGGTAAGAGGACGCAAGATCGATCCAATACCAATGCAATTATTGACGAACGGGTCAAACTTACATATAAGACTATTCTGGTAAAAGTACAGAAGGAAGACACCTCCTGTTGCTGCTGTCACGCCGAGGTATGTGGCATACTTGAGCAGCCACTGAATGGCATCGGCGAAGCCCATTGTATTGTCTTTGGGTTGCGGGACGGTGTGAGAGGGCGCGCGTGCGGCCAAGCTGGATATTGTCAAGCCACGCCCACTGACAGCATGTTTTCCCGCAAGCTGTCATTTTACCAGTCGATAGCGCACTCCTCTCCTCTTACATCTGCCCCAGGACTTTGCGTTAGGATCTTTCACTTTCACCCCACCTTTTCCAATATCTAATGTACAACATGGCATGTCCCAATCACAATTGACAATCGCATTGATGACACTCTACGCATGTCATTATGGGAGAGGGTAAATGTATTGTCCATTCCATTATTAACAATCCTACCTCCAGTATGAGCTCTGCAAAACTATTTGTTCTCTGGAGAATTGTCACCTTTCGACGGAATCAAGGAACGCGTCCACAGTTTATCTCCTTGGCGTACCAGTGTTTAACAGATTTCTCTCTGCATCTACATATCCGCCCTCGCTGAACACCTGGGTCGCCACTGAACTGACATTTTGTGCGCTTTCGGAATTCTGTCGGGTTGATGTGAAACTTGCCGAGGCGGCATTGCGCAGTTGCCTTGAAGAAGCCAAGCCACCTTGTGCTGACATGATCCGACTAGAACTAGTCGAATTTCCGAGTCTACTGGTTTCGATTTTCCCCCCGTCGAAATTCTCCTTGTAGCATTATCGCATTGATATCCAGACATGGTTCCGTGGAGACAAGCACTGCATACTCATCTGGTGGAGATGCTCGCCAACAACAGAACTTTCCAGAGATTTGCGCAGACAACCGACCAGAAGATATCAGAATTTAGCGGGAAAGGTGCGAAACAAGAACCGACATACCTTTGACAAAGTTTGCGATACTGAGATCTACTCTTTGTATCTGTTTCTTCCAGGGGCACAGCGGGCGAACGAGATTCAGAATGAGATGGCCAACCCTGAAGCGCTGGAGGAAACAAAGGCTAAAGTACTAACGGTGAGTTGTATGCTGTTCTGATCTTTCATTTTGGCCGCAAGCTGATCGATCCTCTGCTCCCTTTGTCTCAGTTTATCGAAGAGTTTCGAAAGGTATCCGAAGCTGCCGCAGTTTTTCGCTTGGCGTCGTCACTGACTATTCCCTAACGTATTTAGGAGCTTGGCGACGGAATTGACAAGAGCTTCAGAGGGAAACGATGATACCACGACAGCAGACCTGATTCAGGATGATTGTACAGATTTTTGGGTGCCCAATATACGAGAATGGCTGCTTTCAGCGATTTGGCGGGTTGATGTGAACTTTGTTTTGGCTGGAAATGATGAGGATTGAATTACGTTGACATCATAGCGACAAGTACGAGTCGACGGCGGCCGCAGATCGGAGCTTGACCCTACCCCGATTCGCGAACCCAACCCACTCCATCTGTACGCCCATCCGCTGTCATCGCAGCCCCTTATGCGGTCCTTACGTAGCCTTTGCATCGTCATCCCCGCCCCCCCCCCCCCAGCTGACGACGTGCCATACAATGGATGGTCCTTTGCATTTTCATTAATGAGGAATCATTGTCCATAACAATGCTTGATCCCTGCTGGCGTATCATTGTGGCCGAGTTTTTGCAAAGTTCGGGATCCCCCGATCTTTCCGGTGGACCCACACTTTTCGACACCGAGCGCCGCGCAAATGCCGTCCATAGGCGCTCTAGGGCAACCTTCACTTGCGATAAGCTGTTGATCGTTTTGGAAGTTTCTGGCCCAGTCACCGTGACCGCCTGACATCCTGAGTGTTGTTCAATTCGGAACGAGGTAAGCGCATCATTTGCTGGGACTAGGCACCATGGGGATTGTTGTAGTTCCTATTGTTCATCAGAAGCATCACGTAATCAATAGCTTTCTCGAAATTGCAATCCTTGCTTGCTATTCATAGAGCGCGTCCTTTTATTTATGATGTGACAAACAGCGTATTGTACCGGATTGTGTGCACAAACTGTTATGCTGAACGACGAGCAGGGGTTGGGTCGGGACTTCCTCCTGGTTGTCACTTACCAGATATGGTTTTATAATGCACGGGGACGCTCGTCGAGCATGCGAATAATAATGTAGGGGTGACCTGTCAAGTCAGTATTTTGAAGCGGCTCCTTTTTACAACACCAGTTCTGGAACTTCAGCATGAGGGGTCGCGGCAAATTCTTGAACGCAGACTCTTAGAGGTGGTTTGCGCGAGTACTTTAACTGCATGGGGTCGCCGACCACTAACGCAGATCGGTTTCAAGAACGACAGCACGGTAAGAATCTGTTCTTCGTGAACGAATCCTCGTGCTGGGCGCCAATCAATGGACGATCTAGATTCAGTCGCCAGCAGTTTTCAATTGTCGATAACCCACAAGTGCCAGCGGATCTCCCACCCGGTACCTCGGCGCAGAATATAGCCTGGGCGTGGAACCGGCGGGTTTACCCCACCCCAAATGAAATTGCAATTGAGGGCAGACGCATTGAATGCGATTGTCCCAGAACCCAGACAGAATTTCCTCGCGCCGCATATACAGTCACGCACTCAACAAGCGACAAGCGGCCCCGAAGGCGGGCAGGTCATCTACAAGTGGTATTTAAAAGTACCGGGTCATAGACACCTCTCTCCGTTTTCCGGAGGGATTTGCATCAATAACCCTTATCATACACAAACAACTCGCATATCGTTCGCACATATGTGGGCAGATTTCATACCAAAGTATATTCAGCAGCTCTTTGAGAACTCTTCGTCGGGCTCATCAACGGCAGACACGGTTTCGCCCTACCAGCCAAGCCCCAAGGTCTCGCACGGATGGCGTCGCTCCAGCTCCCCTCACACCAAGTCTCGTGGTGAGGGACACGACTCTTCAAGTGTGCCAGCAAGCCCTGAACCACGAAAGGCTTCCAATGTGACTGTCATGCACAATGACAGCCACACCTGTCAGTCGGCGGTGCATGCCAACGTCAATGAAAAGATGCCACGCGAATTCTTTGACTGGGAAACGAGCAAAGTCACGTGGTGGTGGGTTCCCGCAAGACATTATTTAAATGGCCATGACAGCTTACAAGCATTTGGTGCATAACAGCGATGGTTCCCTTTACAGGCGAACTCAGGTTCTCGGTCGCGGAAAGTATAGCAACGTTTATGCAGTTGTCCGCAAAACCGACGGCCGCGAATACGCTGTCAAAAGCCTCAAGCCGCGTCGCGCCAAAAAGTTCAAACGTGAAATCTTGATTTTGCGAAATCTTCGAGCGGGACCGAATATCATTGGTGGGTGGATGTCTGCATCCTGGATGTCCTGTAATTCTATCTGACGTTTCTTTGTAGAGTTTTACGGAGCGTTTGTTGATGCTTACGTAGGCAACCACGGCTTGCTAACGCGTTTTGAGTGCGCGCGTGGGCACAAACAACTGAGGCTGATTTTCCCCGCAGACAAACGAGCCAGCACTTATTTTTAGAAAAATTGATAACACGGACTGGAAAGAACTGTATCCCACTTTGAATTGCGAGGACATTCGCTTCTACAGCTTCCAGCTGTTGCGGGTGAGCACGCGTTGCTATTGTTATTCATCACGTGTCATGGTCACCCACTGATCATTTTTTCGATCTCGATAGGCTTTGGACTTTGCACATTCTAAAGGGATTATGCATCGTGATGTGAAGCCACAGAACGTCGTGATTGATCACAAAGCAAGGGAGCTACGATTGATCGACTGGGGCCTCGCCGACTTCTACTTCCCGGGGGCAGAATACAGTCTTCGAGTCGCTTCCCGCTTCTACAAACCGCCCGAGATCCTGCTAGGAAATCGTCGCTATGATTACTCGTTTGATATGTGGGGCACAGGGTGCCTCCTGGCTGCCATGGTAAGGTTGTTATTGGCTCGTCATTGACTTCCCCGATGGAATTGCGTCGACGTCATGCTGAGCAATATGCCGAGCTCAGATCTTTAGTGTCGAGGTTATGTTCCGCGGTGATAGCGAGGAAGATCAGCTTCGCGCAATCTCATCAGTCCTCGGCGGCGCGGATCTCAGAGCTTACGCCAGGGACTATCAGATTGAACTGACTCCTGAAATTATCGAAGTTGTGGGAGAATCCAGGTATAAACCTCACCATATACAAGACCATCTGGGACGTGCAACATTTTAAGTGCGTTGCTATCACAGGACAAAACGTATCGACTTGCAAAGCTTCGGTAGCCGTTGCACTTCGACCGTTGGCGAAAGGGAAGCCATTGACGTCATTGAAAAACTCCTGCGTTACGATCCATGCGAGCGTCTGACGGCCAGACAAGCTCTTCACCATCCATACTACAGTGAGCATCAAACTATAGGGGTTTATTGATAGATAGAGCCTAATTAGCATTCGTTTTCCTTTTGCTAGCGGGTCTGATCCAGGGAATACAAGATCCGCAACTTGCGAGCAGCGCAGAGACTTGATTCTTGGCTTTTCGCCTCTTGGACTCGGAGACACCATCCCTTGACCGTTCTACCCTTCTTTGTACATATATTCCCTCCTGACCCGCCTCTTTGCGCGTCACGAGGCTTTTGTCTCTTTCATTATGTCCGAAGTTCGTCCTTCAGTGGTTTTGATGTATAGTATCTCAGTCCTTACTGTCTCCCATCCACAAGACGCCCGGCCCCGATTGAGTACTATGGCAAGGCGTACTTAGCGGTTGCGCATGAGGGGACGGTAGCCTACGTGACTTCCACGCTCTCGATACTTGAAATGTAGATGGGCAATCACAGTCATGGTCGAACTATCATAATGAATAAATTAAAATTCAAACAGCATGGAAACGCGTCTGAGCATGGGATGTGCCGGTAAACTACCGCCTTTTGTAGATGCAAGGTTTCAAGAGTGGAGCGTTATCGGGTATTATATCCCCAGTAGCCTTGAGCTTTGACTTCTTCTGGCCCGCGTCTTTTGTCGATTTTTGGTCCATCTCCGATGATTTCATCTTCGCTTTTGATGGAGGAACTGCGGAGCCTTCAGAAGATTTGACAAAATCGAACAGGATAAACATTTTATTTGAATCGTCCTACATGGTTCACATTCGTTAGGGCAATGCACCTCCGGGTGTGACAAGTCTGTAACGAGCCTTCTTCGTACCTGTTTTGTCGCTTTAAAGCCAGCCTCAGCCAGTGCACTGACAAAGCTATTTACATCCGGGAATCTGCTTATGACTTCCGCAATCTTAAGCTCCCCATTTGGCTTGAGTATTCGATGAGCCTCGCGAATGAAGTCCATGAAATTGATGCCCATGAGAGATAAGCAAAATATAACGACATCCACGGACTTTGCTTTCAAAGGGACGTTCGCTATGTCACATGCGACAACCTCGTCACACCGCTTTACTAGATCGAAAGAGTGTACTGTTATCTTCTTCTTCTGAGCTTTCAGTGTGCGAGCAATCTTCGCGTCTCCACATCCCATGTCAGCGACGGCAGTGCCTGCTGGTTTTTTTCGGAGGTAATCAAGGAACCCATCGACGGGATTTGTCGGCCATGCTTCAGTCTGACTTCGGAACCCTTCATGATATATGTCGAACAACTCTGGAGTTTTTCCAAATATTTGGACGGCTTCCGATGAGTTCTTTGTGTAAAGAATCTCATTAAGCCATCGGAACTTGGAACCTGGATTCCGTATGATGAGTCTTTGGAAGGATCGACTAAATCAACGTAACTGCGCCAACCATACCGGCTAGCTTCCTTTGCATCTTCTCCTGTAGTTCTGTCAATTTAATGCCAGAATTCGAGGAACTGCGTGCGGCAGATGCGGGGGGCAGAACAACAGAAGCGGCGGATGGCTCTTGGCGTTTCTCTTTCTTTGCCGGTGCGCCAACCGGCGTGGAATCGGATTTGGACGTAGGTGCGACAACCGACTGAGTTTTACTTTTTTGCAACGCCTAGTGAACACGAGACAGCTTCTTTAGACAAGAGAGGAGATATTCCAGGCCAGACGGTAATATCAAGCCCGGATGCTGGAGCCATACATAAGCCTTTTCGGAATTACCTTCTTCAAGCGGTCCTTCTGAGACAAGCTAAACTTCTGCTTCTTATTTGTGCTCAACGCGGGCGCCGCCGAATCTGCTTCTCGATCCCTCTTCGCACTTGCATCCAAGCCAGCATTCCTGTTCATTTTCATGCTAGTATATATGTGAATTTTCCTGGGTCGAATGCTTTAATTTCCGCTCATTGCCGGGATAGTCCTACCCATTTGACATTCTCTGCGAAGCGATCGCGGATGCTTGCATAATCTCGCTAGCCAATGGGTGTGCGTGGCGCATGCGTGAAAATAGAGGAATTTTTCTGCGCCTATAAAAACCGCAAAGTGGTCTTCCGCTCTTCTCCTCTTCAATCGCAAAGGAGGCCACCGGTTGAGTGGAGGGAGATACAAGTTTCGGCAACCGTCGCTCTGTCATCGCAAGGATCAACTGGTATCATGTACCCGAGTCATTGCGATCGCATGTGGACTGGATGCATCAGGTGAGTTTAACGGCCACGAGCAGGGGAGGCAACGATAAATGGATGTGATGATACCCCAAAGTTAAGCCAGTTCTGCTTCTGAATCTGATGAAGAGAACTCTTTGTATACATTCCATTCTGATCCTTTATCGTTGCCCTTGCTCGTCGTGCATGTTTGCTTGTTACTAATAGTGTGCTGGCCTCTTTCCGGAGATTTTGCCCAACGCAAGATGTCTTGCACCAAGTGCGTTGTACATCTCTCGTTTGGCCTGATCTTCGGAAGAGAGGAGAAAAAATGAAAAAAGACACATACTAGTGAGGCGAAGAATGAAATAATGAATTAGCACTCGATTCCCTGTGTCTGAGATAGAAAGTGTTCTATTAGAGCATTACCGTCCTCTGCCTCTGGTGGATCTGTGGATGTCAATGTGTCAACTGAGCACGACATACTTTTCTGTTGGTAGTGCCATTTCCCTTTGCGGACTTGAGCAGATTTGACAAAACGCTCGGACGCGGTCCGAGGGCACCATGAATTTGGAACTGATCCTTACCGGTACTTGTACACGCAACATTTGTTTTACGCAAATAGTCGCAGATCTCTCTTATCACCATACAGCACCTTGGCAAGTATATAGCGTTGTCCCAAGCTGTACCACAAGAGGCTTTTAGCTTTGTGTCTCTGCTCCCCAACAGTGGGGTCATGAAATCCAGAGGCACGAGATCACCAAGAAAACGGAGGAATTCCGACATACAGTCCTCTGATGTTGACGCTGGTAGTCAACAGAAAAGACAAACTTCTGCGTCCAACTGTGAACAAGATGGGGAATCGCGGCTTTTGAGAAAGGCCTTGGTTATAAACCAAAAACTCTTGGAAAAACTGCGGGCGCAACTTCAGCAGATCGATGCGAGAACAGCCGAAATTGACAAAGCTGAAGCCGCTTTGCTAGACAACAGCTCGGAGAGCTCGACGTACCAGAGCTGGAACCTCTTGCGATGGATCGACGAACATGACGGCTCTGTTCCCGAGGACAATCTCGACACCCAGATTGAAATTGCTCTGTATGGGAAACCCCTCAGGGTGGAACTGATGAACAGCCCTCAGCACTGGTCACTCAGCGAGCACGAGAATCTGGAGAAAGCCACAGTTCTGCGGAACAACTTAACGCGCTTCAATCTTCAGTCCGGTGAGATCGGTCCAGGGGACGATCATACCTCTGACAGCTTGGTCGAAAGCCTGGATTGGGACGGAGTCGCGAGTTTTGTTGGTACGCGAACAGCTTCAAACTGCAAGCGCGAATGGACCGTCAATCGTCTTCCTCTGCTGCAAGGGCTTGCCGACCGACCTTTCTCGAACACCGAACTGGAAGACCTCAAATGGGCGGAAAGGCATTGGAGAGGCCGGCACTGGGATGAGATTGCCGTGTATGTTGGCAATGGCCGACGACCTATTGAATGTTTGAGAGAATACCAGGCCAAACTTAATTTGGAGCACATGAGACCGTGGACGAAGGAAGAAGATCGCGCATTGGTTAACGCTGTTACGAACGACCCGCCACAGAGAGGCCAGTGGGGCAAGATCGCACTGTTGTTCGTAGGACGCACAGTACCGCAATGTAGGAGTAGATGGAATTCGCTGACCCATTCTGAGAAAACCGGAACTTGGACGCAAGATGAAGATGAACAACTGAAAACTGCGGTTGTGCGTCATGGTCGTGGGGACTGGGTCCAAGTGGCGAAGCATGTCGAAGGACGAAGCGCACATCAATGTCGCGAGCGCTACGAAAGACGCCTTAAACTCGGGGTACGCCGAAAATGGCGCGTTGAGGATTACGAGAAGCTTCGACATTTGGTCATGACACCAGGGGCTCGTCTGGAATGGTCAAGACTGGCAGAATCTATGCAAACTTCAGGTCCCCATGTTCGCGATATATATGCGACATTGAAGAAAAAAGGGTATTTCCAGGAGCCCCCGGCGAGTGCTGCGCTAACGTATGTCGCAAAAAAGGATGCAGCCGCTAAAAACTGCTGATGTCAACGACGGAAATGCTGGATCGTTCCCGACAGCGTAATTGAGCATCCTGGCATCTCCAGCCGCCACTTCGGGGTACCAGGTTATTACCCAGCGGAGTCCTACTCATGCTGTGGGTCAGAAGCACATCTGGATCCGATGAGCATTCTCCATAAACACACAGCACGGCATTTAACCCGCCGTAATGAAAACAAAATGCCGCTCATATCAGAACATAAACCAAGGCAAATTTTGGTTTCCGCAAACTGAGCTAGCCAAAGATTGTACTGTGAAAAAGGCTCAACTGCTGTTCAAACCTTCAACCATGGCGTATTATTCAGCTATTGCATACGAACGACGAGATAAATAGTATATACAGCTATGCATGCCAACTGTAGGCATTTCCACCTGAAAGAAAGGGCTAGTCAAGATCACACCCAATACATTATTTCTTAGCTACAGTTTTGAGCACAGGCTTGAAGATGGCGGTTTGCTGGATTTTTCGTAGCGTTTTTGCATCGACCGTGCGTTCCGTCCACGTGGATTTTCGCAGTTTGATGGGGCGATTGCCAACATATTTACCTAAGAGAACGCAATTTGAATGTGAGCCGGTGAGTCATGTAGAGCAACAAAGGAAGAGAACAGCTTACCGTTCATTTCCCTCATCGCTTTCACAAAGTCGTTTGGGTCCTTGAAACTCACGAATCCAAATCCTTTACTTTTATTTGACCGATTATCGCGGACGACACGTGCTCGTAATACTGACGGGTATTTGGAGAAGGACTTGAGCAGAAGGTCATCAGTGACTTCGTTCCCGAGATCTCCGCAAAATAATCTGAAATCATCTGATAGGAGAAAGACTGTGAGTAAGCTGAGCCATTTAGAAACTTGGACCGCACGCAATCCATTTGCCATACTTGAATCCCACTCCAAAAGCGTCGCATCCTCCCAAGCCTCGCCTCCAGCTGCCCGGAGAATCGGTTTCTTCTTTCTCCCTTTCGAATCCACCGCCGAACCCGGTGCGGCACTCAGGGGCTGGGCGACTGGCACAGCCGGCAAGGCGGCCAACGCGGCAGCTTTCCGATCCTCGTCTGTGTGAACACGGACGACATTTGCCGTTGCTGAGCTTGGTGTATATCCGGCGGGGTATGGGACTGCTCCTGTTTCGCTCTCTATGGTGTAGCCTGTTGGGTATGGCACGCCGCCAGAGTCTTTGGACGAGTAACCGACGGGGTATGCAGCAGCGGATGAACTGGATGAGGCGGTTCCTGTGGGATTGGCGTAATATGGGGCCGAGTAGTACTCCGCCGAAGCACCGTAGGTGGTTGGATTCGCCGAAGCTGCGTATTGCACAGGTGCAGCGTAATGTGATTGTTGTGGTTGAGCATGATATTGATACGCACTGGGATCCGCATACGAGTAGTCTTGCGGGGCACCATAATAGGCAGACTGGTCGTCCTCTTGCGGGTAATAGCCGGACATTGTGACGTCAAAGAGGGTGGAGGAAATGGAAGCAAGTATGAAATGGACACGTTGCAACAACTGCAGCTCAAAAAGGGCGGGCCGCTGTCTTCCACATATTTACGTCTTTGCGGAAAACTTACTGTAGACACTGACCCGAGAACGTACATTAACTCCTTAACACATACCAGCATCCGGATTCTCCTGGGAACCTCTGCCACTGATAGAAACTTACCCCAATGGCTGCGCGGGGAGAACGTGGCATTGTTGAAGAAGCTCAGGCTTGGTTCAACTCTGTGCCTCCCGTGACTCGAGCTTTGTTTGCGGGAACTGTTGGATTTTCTCTAGCGGCGGGATTGGGGATAGTTGCTCCCTACCAATTGATCTTCGTTCCTGAATATATCTTGAAGAAGTACCAGGTTTGTGCCAAGTACATGACCCCGTCCACTAAGTGATCTTGTAACTGACCTTCCTCGTCGTTTAAAGATATGGCGTCTCGTTACGGCGTTCCTGTGGCAGCCATTAGGGTTTCCATTCCTGATGAACATCTACTTCCTCTATCGAAACTCTTCTGACCTGGAAACTGGCTTATTCGTTGGGCGAACTGCAGATTATGTGTTTTTTATGATCTTTTGCGTTGGCATGATTAACGTGAGCTCATGGCTATTATGGTGCAAGCAATCAACTCTCCCTAACCATTATTCCCGCTTCATTTAGATTGCTGCATACTTGCTGGAGCTAATGGTTCTGTCTGAACCCCTTATGCTGGCGATAGTTTACGTGTGGTCGATGCACAACCGTGATCAAAGAGTTTCATTTTTGTTCGGAATTCAATTCAAGGTAAGAACAGCGATCGATTCATCGCTTCGAGCCATCTGCAGATGTTGAAATCTCGGTCCTTTCAGGCCCTTTATCTGCCCTGGGTTTTAGTTGGCATGGACGTGCTGCAAGGAAACCCCTGGCCGATCCTCAAACTTTTGGGAATCGCGGTTGGATTCATCTACTACTATCTGGATCAGACATACCCGGCCCAAAACAACGGTCGCAAAATATTAGTCACTCCGCAGATATTGTATCAGCAATTCCCGCCGGCATCCGGTGGAGTTGCGGGTGGAGCGGGAGCCGGATACAGATTCGTGCCGCCAGCGCAACAAGCTGGCGGAAGAGCACAACCAGCAACGAATGTCACTCAGAGACATACATGGGGTTCTGGAAACCGACTGGATTGAGAATCTCGTGAACCAAAGTCGTACAACGCTTGTTCACATGACACAGAAATATGATTCAATTGTCGACACTATACAATTAGTTGCATACTTAAAGTACATCCATAGCTATGTGCAGCCATGATGCGCCCGAGCGTTCCTTTTCGAGATGCTCATATGGGCATTTCTTATGGACGGTTCCCACCCAATCCCTCCGAGCACCTTGCTCCTGGTTCAAAGGGCAGTCTGTAGCACCGTATATATCTTTGGCAACACGCATGTCTGCTCCTTTTCCCCCGCATGCTTTCAAGTCTTCTGAGCCTGCAGTTTCAGCATATCCAGCTTGGTGCCCGCTAACTGAAAGCAATAAGCAGATGAGATGCACATCAGCGACGGAAAATATCAAGCAAAAGGCTTGTAGTACCATGTCTTGCATCACGGAGACTTTGAATTTGAGAAGCTGGTTTTCTGCCTCGAGTGCCCGATTCTTCTCCGTAATCTCTTTTAGCGCCTCGCTGGCTCGCTCTCTGCCTCCTTCCCCGGGATTGTCTGCCAAAATGATCAGATTTATCGTTAGGAACGAGCAACGGATGCATGGAGCAAGACGGCCATTGTACCTAAGATCCACTCCAGGTTTTCATACACCATGTTGGCATCACCGAGCCGCAGGTTGATGAAAGGTGTGTCCTCTTCTTCCGGCTCGTTATAGTGACCTTTCATTGATGGTCGCCGAGCCCATCTGCAAGCATCGAAAAATGGAATAAGACAAAGCTGATTGACTATGAATAGGCTATAAAGAAATTACCCTTCTGATTGCCTTCTGCTACTTTTGATACCATTCATTTTGCCTGCCCAATTCCTTAGTTTTGTACAAGTCGAGGAGAGTGACTTGGATCCGACATTGACGGCTTGTTTGGCTGACTCATCAACGTTTACGCGACGCGGTTATCGAAAGCCACTGCCATTTCGGATCCGAGTTGAGGTTCTGTCATAGCACCGCCCAAGACTGTACGACTCCTTTTCAGCTTCGGGAATGTGGCAAGATGTGATAACAGCAGTGTGATGGATCTGCGATGGTTTTTGGAACTTTTCGAAAATGAGCAAACGGCGACCTAAACACATAGACAGTATTTCTGGTCGCAAACAATTTACGGCATGGGAATTGATCAAGTAGAATATCACGTCGTACAATAATGTGCTTGTGCACCCACTTGATGCAGATCGTAACGTTCTTATCGGCGACGAAAGATGTGTGCGCGTCGCGGCTGACACTATTGTATGATTGCAACTCGCAAGCTTTCTATGCTCCACGGTCGTCGCCATCTTCATGTAAACCTTTTCCGAAATTAATTCTTTCCATCTGGGTATGCATTTCTTTTCCACGGAATGGCAGACAGTAGATAGGAGTTTACAAATGTCTGCTTCACGTGACACTCATTTGACTGAGGTTGTGTGGATGTTCGATAACGCGCCAGTCGGCTTTTTCCGTTGGCGCAAAAGTTTTTACAGATTGTTTTGTTTTCTCGGACGCCAACTAACCGGGGAACTTCTACCGACGAATCAAATATGAAGATTGCAGAACCAAAACGTATCGCCCCGCGTGCCGGTGGCTGTGCCTTCCATTCGCACGCCGCCACTTACCAAGCTCCAGGGCCATATCTGGTCACTCTTGTGCAACGTTCTGTCAAGCCCTCTTTCGTCCGAGTGTTCGGGAACAGCGCGTTTCGAAACTCCGTCCGATAAGCCCACGCCCACGACTGGGAGTAGTAGATGATGAGATTGACAGGACAAAGAAACAGAAAAAGTCCATGCTGGTTATATAGCACGTCGATCCAGTCTCGCCGACCTCTCGTCTGGCTGGCTGGCTCTGTAACCTTGGCTGTTCGCTACTTCCAAACCGGCGTCACACTAGCACACAATGGCAATGTTCAGCGCCTCCGCAGTGGCAAAGTTGCTCACCTCTCTCAACAGGAAAATAGCTCACTCAGCAGTCGGGAAGTACTTCAAATTGGAAGGCTCGGGTGCCGTGAGAGAGCGCGCTGGAACACGATTCACGACCGAGTTGCGAGCGGGTCTCGCAACCTTCGTCACCATGGCCTACATTATGGCGGTATGTTTATGTGGGTCAAGGCTAACGCGCAATGTAACTGGCGTCTGACCTGCTTTTTCCATCTAGGTCAATGCTACAATCATTAGTGATAGTGGAGGCACATGTGGCTGTAAGGAATTGGGAGGTCCCGCTGTTTGCATGAAAGACCCGGGCTACCTGGAGTGTCTGCGTGAAGTGAAGCAAGATTTGGTCGTTGCCACAGCAGCCATTTCTGCCATTGCGACGTTTTTCATGGGCTTTCTCGCAAACTTGCCGCTCGCCATCGCTCCTGGACTAGGATTGAACGCCTACTTTACCTACCAAGTCGTTGGATTCCAGGGCAGCGGCAACGTAAGCTACCAGACCGCCCTCGCCGCCGTATTCATCGAAGGAGTCATTTTTGTGGTCCTGTCTGCCGTCGGTCTGCGACAGTTGATTACCAAATTCATCCCAATGTCCATCAAAACTGCCTCGGCGGCTGGAATCGGACTTTTCCTCACGTTCATCGGTCTTCAGAGCTCCGCTGGTATCGGCCTTGTTGTGGGCGAGTCGTCGACTCTTGTCACACTGGGGGCGTGTCCCGCAGATTTGAAGGACGAGATGGGTCATTGCAAGAGCGGCACAATGGAATCCCCTACAACCTGGGTAAGGCGGTGTTGGTTGAGCAGAGGTCCGGAATGGGATGCTAACTTCTGTCGTCTGCTTCTTCTTTCAGGTCGGCATTCTGGGATTCATGATCATCGCCCTGCTGATGGCGTTCCGAGTAAAGGGCAGCATCTTGATCGGAATTCTTTTTGTTTCCGGCATCAGCTGGTTCCGCAACACCTCCATCACCTACTTCCCTGACACAGTGCAAGGCAACCAAATGTACGAGGACTTCAAGTCCGTTGTCTCTGTGCCCCGCATCAAGCATACTGCAGGTGCTCTCGACTTCAATCTCAACACAGGCGAAGTCTGGGTCGCTCTCATCACTTTCCTCTACGTTGACATCCTCGACACGACCGGAACCATGTTCACGATGGCCAACTATGCTGGATTCATGGACGAGAACGGTGATTTCGAGGGCTCGTACGCTGCCTTCTTGACCGATGCAACGTCTTGTATGATTGGCGCTGCTCTCGGATCTTCCCCGGTCACGGCTTTTATCGAATCCGGTGCGGGTCTCGCCGAGGGTGGTCGTACTGGTCTCACGGCCATCACGACGTCCTTCTTCTTCATCCTCAGTCTGTTCTTTTCCCCCATTTTTGCGGCGTTCCCACCGTGGGCCACCGGACCCGCGTTGCTTGTTATTGGTGTGCTGATGGCTCAAACTACCATCATGAATATCAACTGGAAATACTTGCCAGACGCTATCCCTGCGTTCCTGACCATTGCCGTGAGTGATTCCTTGTGATATAGCCATCCTGCTCTTCGCTGCCTCCGTTTCCTTACCCTCCAATGTTTCTTTCAGATCATGCCCTTAACATACAGCATTTCCCACGGGTTGATTGCTGGTCTTGGCTCGTATATTGCCATCAATGGAACACTGCTCATCTTAAAAAAGGTGTCCGGCGGCCGCCTCGTGCCACCTGATGTGGAAAACAAAGAAGACTGGGGCCCGAAAGAACCCAAGGACATATATCCGTTCTGGCTCTCGTACTTTATGGAGCGATACGGAGCCACCGAGAAGAAACGTCAAAACATGCCCGTTGGTGGATTCGACGACGATACCATGCACGTGGATGAGGAGAAGGGTGGCGCGGAGGACAACAAGCCCGTGTGATTAATTTGAGGATGAAGCGATGACGTGTGATGCAGCACGTCTTCTCTGTAATCCCGTGTAATTACTTTTTGGCATAGTAGTAAGACGGACATAACCTGAAGAAGAAAGTCTACTCGATCAAGTAGATGAATGGTTGAACATCCGTTGATGTTGCGGCAATTTCCTTAGGAATCTATTTCATCCCAAAGACTGATGGGCAAGTATTGTTCAAAAAATTAAACGTGGCAGAAGTAGTTCAAAAGTCCCCCCACGGATCTCTTGCTTTCGGCAATCCAAGACACTCTTCTAGCTTGGAATCTTCCAAATCCTCTCCAACTTCTGTGTATCTGTTCATGAGAACCGTTGCCTCTTCAAAGCCTTCTTCGCAGCCGTATTCCCAGGGGCGGCGAAAGTTGGGAAGATGGTGCGAGAGGCGCGCGTGACGGTAATCGAGATAGGGGAGAAGCGGAGAGTAGAGCGACGACGAATGCAGTACGGATCCTGCTGCTGAAGGTTCCAGGGTGCCCGCAGGCGTTTGCAATGTGTGTGGCTGGTGTATATAACTTGGCGGATGGTGGTGATGTTGGTGCGTGTGATGCAAGTGATGCGAGGGAGGAGAATGAAGGGGCGGGTGGTGGGAAAGCATCGAGGCGAATGTGGGTGAGGTCGACAGCGTTGAGTGGTCGAAATCAACAAGGCAATCTGTCGGCGCAGACAGAACGTTGTCGGCAGTCGGCGCGGCGGCCGGTATTGTTACTGGGCTGCTATGATTTCCAACAAAAGCGTCGGTGCTGCCACTGTGGCGGTTGGTCACCCACTGTTTCGCCCGACATCCCTGTGGAGTTACCGGTGCTGCAGTTCCATCATCATGCTTATCGTCCAAAACAGCGCTGCACAATGTTGACAGCACTTGTAATTTGCTCCAGTCAGTCTGCTCGACTTCATAACTCGATGACAGCGGCGAGTGCCGCAGATGATGATGGTGGTGAAAGTGTGATGATGACGATGCTGATGATGCGCTGGGATTCGCAGGTGCAATGTAAAGATGGTGATAAGGCGGGAGAGCTGGCTGCGCAGCCAGCCCTCCTGCCCGATGTTCAAACTCTGCAGCCATGGCGAGCTGTGGGGAGTGAGTGTAGTCGGTGGATGGAATCGTCGATTTTATCAATGCCGTGGCTAGGATCGTCTTTCCGCTTTTCTGATCATTGCCGCTATGATATTCGCTGGCAGAATCATAGTAGTTATCTGTATCGCTCCGATAAATCTCAGAAGCTGAATGAAAGAACAGAAGATCGTTGAAGATGAGACATGAAGCATTAAAGTGCACAGCAACGCACTACAAATGCGCACCTGAAGAAGAAGTACGTTTATAAGATCCACGTTTAAAGCCTGCATCAGCCACGATTTGTCAGTCCGCGCAACACCCCCAGTACCCATTGTGTTTCTCACCTTTGGTCCGTTCCTTTCTCTCTGAATCGCGACATGAATCCATCAGGTTGAACTTGACACATCGGGAACAGGGACGGGCCTCGTCACATTTCTTGCATGCGCGTTGACAATTGACTGCACATGGGTTATTGCCATAAGAACATGTGCAAAGGGAACAAATGCGACATGTTTATCAAAAGCACATTTGCGTCAACTTACCACAAGCATTCTTGACCTGCGCTCGTTTTGGCCTCCCAGTGGGCGTTGTCGGTCCATCCGACATCGCCCGCTTTATGATCGGGGTGCGCATTTGAATATTATGAAATTCAACTCCCAGATTGTCATGTGCTTCCGCGCCCCGGAAATCCACACCCTCACCGCACTATCTCACTGCGGCGTCACAGGACCCCTTCACACGTTCCTTCCAACCTGCACAAACAAATCAGAGCCAATGCCAAACGTGCATGTGAGAACTCGGAATCAGTACAACAAGCGATAACAGAACATTGCAGCAAAACAGCCTGATTTGAGGAAGAGTTGTGGGAAAACTCACGCTGTATAAAGTGTATAAAGTGGGAGGCACTTTGGCTCCCACACGGCCACACCTACTCCAAACTGTTTCCAAATCCAATTCCAACCAGATTTCGAAACCAGAGAGAAGAGATGCACTGAGCCGGATTGCAGGACTGAGCAAAAGCAAGAATTGGGCGGTGACAGTATTTCGGCAACCCGTAAGGTACCAGGAAAGAAGAACAGAACAGTTCAGCGGTGGGCGCGATGTCCTGTCAGCAGGAGTGCAAGATAGGCAGGATGATGTGATCCCGTAGGGGGGAATCCAACCAGGGATCGGTGGATAACGGGGCCAGAGGAGGCCCAGGATGGTAAAGTCAGGAAGTGTGATAGCTTTAGTGCGTAAGCGCGTGTGGCCCGCGTCAAAGTTAATTAGCACTGTTGCCATGCTAACAAGACTTGCTCATGTCGATTCCATCACTGAAGCCATGCTGATCCAGTCAGTCTCTTGACGGCTCGCGCAAGGACAGCATAGGGCTATCCTGTAGAATGTGAGAAACCACCAAGATAGATGCATTTGCACTTGCCAAAGCCCAGTCACATCCAACTCTTGACACCTGCGCATACGCAGACGGCTAAAGCAAACGCGTCGCGCGACAGGGCGTTTGTCTGCTTTGTGGGAAGATAGTGGTAGTTCTGTACGCTTTCATCGAGAATAGATGACGAAAAAAATGGCTAATGGAAATGGAGATGTTTCGACGTTAAATGCGAGGACAGACATGAGGGAGCGCCCAAGTTTATATATATGTTTTTATGTGTGTTTTACGCCACCAGCCAAATGCGCTCGGCAAAGGGGAAAGTCACGTGCCAGATTGTGCGGGATTGGGTGGCTGTGTATGTAATTTGCAAAGCGCGTTCAAGCGCTCTTCCCCATTATATTCTTGTCCGCCATTTGTCGCACAGCCAGTGAGTGAGTGACTCATGATGAACACTCGACAGTTCGGACGTTCCCGCCACTTAGAGGTAGTTTGCCAGTCATCAGATTACATGCATTAGACAGCAATCCTTAGCCGTCAGTCAAAGCAAAGTAATCATCAGCAATCGACTCTGCCAGATTTCCTGAGCACCATGAGTGTCCGGAAGGTAGGGAACGACAGGGAAAGTCGCATTGGAAATGTGCAACTAACCAGTGAGCACGTGTACACAGACCGAGCTTTGCATCTACTACAAGAGAGACAGGTTTTGCAGGAACGGCACCAGATGCACTTTCGCGCATAGTCAATCGGAGCTATCAACAAAAGATAAGCACGAGAACAACGACGAGACGAAACGAAAGACCAGGATTTGCACTCGATGGTCTGAGAGCGGAACCTGCTCTTACGGGGACACCTGCTGGTTCGCTCACGGGGGAGAAGAGCTGCGACCACTCGAATCTACTCAGTCGAAGCGACCAGTCACGACAATCTCTAATGGAACCATCCGCTCAGCCATGGTCACTCCTGCACCTTCACCTCCAGCGTCTGTGTGGGGAACTGTCGACAGGCCTACTACGCAGGCTCGAGATGATAAACAGATGTCTTCCACTGAGGCGCCCATTGAAAGTATCACTCGCTCACTCGCTGCAATGGGTTTCTCACTCGGCGATATCGCCGCAGCTGTCCGAGATGTTGAGGGCACTGTCACCATGGATCTGGCTCTTGATCGTCTTGTAAAGCAGTCCAAGGCAGAGCTCGAGACGCCTCCCGTTCTGGTCGAGACTACCGACGATTCTCAAACCTGCTGCGTCTGCTTCGACGGAGTGATCAAGACAGTTCTTATTCCTTGCGGCCATACCATCCTTTGCCTTGTTTGTGCGACAAAGATCACGAGAACGATCCGTAAAAGCAAATGCCCTAAATGTCGCGGGGAAATTGCTCAGTTCGTCGAGACCTTCGCGTAGCTGTATCCTCATCGGCCAACCCATAGCGTCCTACAATTCGTATGACCGCCTAGTATAGTTGTATCGATTCACGTCTGATTGATAGTACACGTCTATAGCTCAAAAGTAGAAATATACACACACGCACCGGACCTCAGGTGGCTACGTATCGCACCTCAATTTACCCGGCGTGAATGCAACAATGTTCATATTGAGACGTCAGCATGATGATGCCTGCACTTTCATCGCTTATTAGCATTGTCGATGTCATCATTGTTGCTAGAACAAAACTCTTGGCATTTGAAAGAGCGTGCGAGTGGGGGTGGGGGTGGGGTTGATAGGTTTTTCTTGGCCACAGACGCGTGCGGGTTGAGTTGACGCGTCTGTTATTGATGGATTACGTTTGTTTGGATGGGCAATTCTGTACAGCCGCGTCATGCATAGCGACCGGAACGGCCCGGAAAATTTTTGCAAAACAAAAGCGGATATCATTCGGCCACGCTTCCGCAACTCCTTCGCTTCAAGCTTCAAACTCACCCCACACGCACAACCAACCCCACACCCATACCATATATCAATAATGTCTATGCCAGAAGGTAAGGATCCCCGTTTCCGTAAATACGAGAAGCCGAAGTTTTGCTCTCGTTGGTTCGTTCATCTGCCAACATCTTGGAATGTCTAAATAGGTAACCCTACCAACGGAGCTAAGCTCTTCAAGACCCGATGCGCCCAGTGCCACGTTGTGGAGAAGGTTGGTGTTTTTTGCTGGCAATACCACCGGCATCCTTTTTGATTTCCGGTCTTATGCTCATCCCGTTTGCTGCTCGTCTAGGGTGCCCCGCACAAGGTATTAGAATGTAGAACGGGGATAGGTTTTTGATAGTTCAACTGTTTCAATGCTAATTCCTGTTGTATAGGTTGGACCTAACTTGCACGGCCTCTTTGGTCGTACTTCCGGTACCGCCGAGGGCTTCTCCTACTCTGCCGCCATGCAGAAGAAGCAGGTCGTATGGACCGAGGAGCAGATGTTCACCTACCTCGAGAACCCCAAGAAGTTCGTGCCTGGCGTAAGTTGCTCCCGCAAATTGAGGAGATATTCAGAAACTCTTCCCATGAGAGCATGTGGCTTATCCTTCCTTTCTTTGTAATAGACCAAGATGGTGTTCGCTGGTTTCAAGAAACCCCAGGACCGTGCCGATACCATTGCCTACCTGAAGGAAGCCACCGCCTAAGCAGTCCGCACCTCCTCACTGCTTGAGCTTTCTCCACCGTTTTCGGTATATTTCCACTTTTTATTCATAATAGAGATTTTTTTGAGCGACCTATAACAACTTCCACGTCCATCCCTTGCATGTGAAATCCGCGGAGTAAATGCAGTACTTCAGTTGTGGCACACATGTTCAAATCATTTGATGTTCATTACTGTCGACCGCTACATACTACTAGTGCTCGTTCGGCAACGACGCATGAATTTCCATTGTTCCCACTAGCCATGATCCTGTTAAGTCAGATGGCTGAAGAGTGCGAGCTCATCAAATGTCTCACTCATCAAATGTCTCTCGGGGCTACCTCTTGACAAAAGTGGGACGCCGAAATAGACTTGTTTGTGATCACTCTCGCCACTTCATTCTACAAGAGCAGAGTCATCAGTTCGAGGCCAACGACATTGAGCCGTGCATGCGTCAAGAGTTCTTACCAGGCGGTTGCGGCCGCACGCTGAGCATAGAATCTCACGTCGTTATCACTGTCTTCGGAAAGTTTGGCAAGAGCCGGCTTGATTTGATCATTCACAGTTCCAGTCATGTTCGCCTTCTTCGCCAGTGGGATGATTTGCTCAAAGCACTTGGCTACATTGAAACGGATGTTGGGGATGGGATCCGCCGCAAGGGTAATAACCGTTGGCAGGATGAAGTCACGCAGGGCGTCACCGTTGACAGCGGACGCAATAGCCTACAGGACACATTTAGCGGGTGTGACTACACTCATCGAATGCACGTTCAGAACTTACAGTAAGCGCAAATACCGTTGTCATACGGTACAGGTAGTTTTCGTGTGTCGACATCTCGAGAATCTTGGGAATGATGGCTTGCTTGGCCCATTCCACTCCAAACACTTCTGTCAACTTCCGCAAGTTGATTGTGGCTGCCTCTCGAATGGAGAAGACACTATCTCCAAGCCAATTCATGCACAGCTCCGCCAGCTTTTCATCGAAAAACGCAACGCCCTACCGGAATGATCGGTGTCAGAATATTGCACATGGTCTGTAACGCCTTTGGTATGTATTTTTTGTTACCAATTGGCTAGCCAGAAGTGGGATGTTCTCGATGATAGCCAGACGGACGCGCCATTGTTTGTCTTCTTGCAGCTCAATGATAGCCGGCAGGAGGGATTGCGACAACAGCTCAATGCCGATCACTGGGGAATTACACTCATGAGATTGAGAACAGCGTGGATCGTGCAGCGCAAATCTTTTTGCATTACCTTCATTCACCCGGTCAAGCTTGGAGATGATGTTCAGGCGGACCTCCGGAGCCTCATCCTTCAATAGAGCCAAAAACAGAGGAAGCAGGTGGTCGATGGTCCTGCGGCAAAAGGTTAATGCTTGTACGTCAAAAACTGGTACTTGATATAATACTTACTGGTCCTTGCCCAAAAATGGCGCCAAACCACTGATCTGAGTGGCCAGCGCAGCGCGCACATGCTGGGAAGTGTCGGTGACCAGCTCTTTGACACATGGCATAATCTCGCGCAAAACAGAGTCCTTGTCGATAAGCGTGCTGAACCCTGTTCAACATCATCGTTCAGCGTCTTATGCATTTATGGTCATGTAGCGACATCGCGGAAATATACCTGGTACTTGTCCCGCTGCGGCAGTTCGGACTTCCGCTTCGTTGTCTTTCAATAGCGCGACAAAGGCGGTGATGAGATCTTCGCGGACAATATCGGCTCCGACGGCTTTTGCCAGCTGGAAGAGAATTGGAGAGATGTGTTAGTTCCAGGAACAGCAAGTCATGCGCTAGTATTGCTGCTTGCAAGTGAAATCCATCTTATGTACCTGAACAAATTTGTCCGCAATCATATACCGCACCCTCCATGACTTGTCAGTGCACATTGTTCGGAGGATTTCGAGGATCTGAGCTTTCGTCTCCTCCGGAGAGAGAACTTCTGCAATCGCAACAAGGCTCTCCACGGTCAAAAGGCGAACCGAGTCCTGCTCATCTATCGCAAGGTGTCGGAACAAAGGAATGATTTCTGACAAAACATGTTCCTTTGAGACCTCCTTGGTCAATTTCTGTAAAGATTGATTGACTTTAGGGATAGATTATCGCTGATTTTCCATGTAAGTCATCTCTCACCGCCAAATGTGTGCCAGCTGCACGGCGAACCATGGGCGTGTCGTCATTGCAGAGCAAACCATACAGCCTATCCAAGGACTTCAGTATCAGACCGGGAGATTCCATACTGATGCTGGTAAATATACCTCCTCAGCTCCTCTTGGGTATTTGGTGTACTCAAGGAGTAAGCGGGTGCATACAATCCGCAGGCACTGGTTCGGCTGGTAAACCAGTCTCCAATGGAAAGTCTTCGAATCATTGGGATGTAATGCTCCTCAATTTGTTGTTGTCCCAAAAGAACGCCAATCTTGGCGATCGACTCCACGGCCTTCATCAACAACCAAAATCAGCCCATGCGTGATGGACGCAGAAGAGTCTCCAGTGGTTACAGACCTTATCTCTAACGACTGTCTCCTCTACGGCTGCCAATGTTTCCAGAGTAGGCAACAGAAGGTGACCGTACTGGGGACCTCCGACATATTCCACAAACCCTCCCAACTCCTCGGCAAGAACCAAAAGAACCTCATCCTCGTCATCAATGGAGTCTGCAAGACGACAAAAAAAACTCGTGTCAAGTCTTGTCCTAATTTGTAGCTGCTCAAGACATCCTTTTCCCGCGTTCGCCCATCGGTAACGCGTGAAAGTGCAAATTGCATTTGCATCTCACCTTCGAGGAAAGGGATGAGTTCATCACGCGTTCTTTCGGGACCCAGCGCCAATGCAATCGTTGCAAGACGGCGGACAGCGTTCACACGGAGGGATGCATCTTCGTGTTTCAGCTCATCAATCAAGATAGCAATGGGGTACAAAGTTTCGTCGGCGTCTTCCGTGTTCATGGTGAAATTGAGCACGCGGGTTACAAGTCCAATTTTTCAGTTCGATGGGTCGGTGATAGGTCGATATTGACGTATTTTCGGTTGCGCTTTGAGCGTGCGTAAACGCAAGGTACAAGTCGTCAGCGTATTCAGTGGTTGGCAACCTGTGGGAACTCGAAGTGGGTCTCGTTGCTCTCGTTTGGCTTGCAAGTGCGGTTAGTTGCAGACGCGCTGGCGTAAGCGAACGAAGCGACGTTGAGATGCCCTCCGTTTGTTCGTCGCCAGCATTTCTGCCTTGCTTTGCGGTCCACTGACGGCGATGGTGCAAGACCCTTCTCATGGAAGGGAGGGGCAGAATGCCCTGAACTCGAGCATCAAGGGTGCCGGTTATCTGTTCCTTCTGCAATTGTCGTCGCGAATGGCTACCTTTCTACTGAATAACTTTATTCAAAGAGTTTCGTCGATCACTACCGTTGGCATGGCCTCGGGCTTGGAGCTCCTTTCTGGAACAATATTGTTTCTCTCCAGGGAGAACCTGCGTATGGCATTGCTCCGAAGCTCAGAGGATTCTGCGGATGATGACACAACAGTGGCTCCAAATTCCGATCACGATGCTTCGAAGAAGAGAGCAGTCAGGCGGGATATACGGAGGCAACAGTTAATAAATCTCTCCTACCTGCCCATGCTGGTGGGTTTGCTTCTAGTGGGACTGTTTGCACTTTTTCGGCAGTCGACGGCAAGCAATCCTGGTCCTTCGAACGCTACGAGGATATACATCTTGGCTACGCTAGTGGAGCTATGCAGTGAGCCTATGTATCTGATAGTGCAGAGTAGCCTCATGTACAATGTTCGAGCAAAGGTCGAAGGGTTTGCACTGCTGGTGCGATGCTTGACTACCTTCAGTTTGACACTCCTGTCATGTACCTCTCACACTGGAGAAGCTGTGGACACCTGTGGAGTCGAATCCTATGCGTGGGGCCATCTTGCGTATGCCGTGCTTCTGGTGTTCGGCTACCTACGCGCTTTGAGTCGGGATCATGGTGGGGCAAGAGCGCTTCTAGGCATTTTGCGACCACGTCAAATTAAAACCGAAGCTCAGCGGTATTTTTTACCATTTTATCATTACCCACGTATCTTTGTGTTCTGATACATGTCTATTAGGCCCTTCTACTTTGACCCATACTTGCTGTCTGTCGCCTGGAGCTTCATGGCACAGTCCGGATTGAAATATGTCCTGACCGAAGGAGACCGGATTATACTTTTATGCATGGGTGGGACGAATGACGAAAAGGGTGCATACAAGATGGTGTCGGATCTGGGTATGGTTCGTTCAGATGGATGCGCATGGTCTGGATGCCGCTGCAACTGGCTCACCGCTGCAACTGGCTCACTTTGCGTGGTTAGGGTCATTGATTGCGCGGATAGTTTTCCAGCCAATAGAAGAAGCAGCCCGCGCGTTCTTCTCCAGAACTTTGGCAAGCAGAGATGGTACGGAGCATGAAACATGTATCCATTGGGCCAATTGACAACCACCGGCTGACTTGCCATGACAGGGATCAGAACACAAGATATCACTCTGTCTATCGACTTGTTGTCAACACTCATCCGGTTTCACCTATTCCTGGCGACGTATTTTGTGTTCTTTGCAACAAACTACAGCGGCACGTTGATCAGCGTTCTCTACGGCAGCGGAAAGGCCTCAACACCGGAGATAGTGCTGGCGCTATCAGTCTACTGCCTTTACGTTCCACTTATGGGAATCAATGGAATCACAGAAGGATTTGTACAAGGAGTTGGAGATTCCGGAGCAATACGAAAGCAGAGCTACTGGATGGTAGCCTGCTCGGCGGTGTTCGTCGCGGTCGCATTTGTCACGATGAAAGTGTTCGACCTGGGTCCATCAGGTTTGATATTAGCAAATATGGCCAACATGGTCATGAGAATATGGTTCTGCTGGTCGTTCCTACACAGGTTTCTAGTTGAAACTGCGACCCGGAATTTAACCGCCAACGCCAGAACACTCTGTCACGAAACGTATTCCCGCACGATGAATCCTCTGGCGTTGATACCTGGGGATTTCAAGGGACATGTTGCCCTCGTGATCTCGTGGCTGCTGACCTTTGCGTACATGCGCTGGTATGGATGGGCTACATGGAAAGCAAAGATTGGGCACGTGGCAGTAGGTGGAATCTGCGCCTTGTGCGTAACCGGCTTGATGTAAGTACGCGTTCGTAGAGAGTCAACACGCCCGTCGATCTCTAAAGTTCTACTTGTCATCGGATAGGTATCTATCAGAGAGACACCGGCTATTTGCAAAGCTGAAAGAATACTATAGGATGAAGAAGGACTAAATTGGTACAGAGCTAGGTATCTGCTGTTTGTGATCAGAACCCCAAAAGAGAAATTCAAATTCCATTCCTGTCCTCTCTTTTCATTATCTATGTTTTCCGGAATTGGCCAGCTCGTTTCACATTACCTGAATATGTCCCACATTTCCATCATCAGTATATTACGGTCTGCAGCCAGGACTCAGGGAAACAACTTTCCGGCGTGCACAATAGGAACAAATTTTCCAAGTGCTTCAAATTTCTCGGAAACTGCAAACCAGAAACCCATCACATGGGAGACTACGGCCGAATTCTGCTTCTCAGTGTTGATGGTGAAGCCGCTGCCCCCACAACTACTTGCACCCACCATCCAAAAAAAAATGGAGATTGCGGGTTGCTAGCAAAATGGGAGACCAACCTCACCGCCCTGGACGACACCGCCTTCAGCTATATTGCGAGATCGAGCCTGGTGTGTATGTGCGAACCAGCCGCTGCAACAAGCGCCAAGAACAACAAGGACCTATTCGTAGACTTTAACAATGTCCCCGTAGATGTCTAACGGTACATCACAGCCGTCCGCCCATCTTTGACATGGACATTCAAGGAGCATCAATTCATCGATATATTCTCGACGTGTACTCTCGCTTCCAGGGCTGCTTCCAGGGCTCCCGGCCAGATTGGAACCGCACTGCTGATGAGGGTTGATCCAAAACTGTGGTTTCCGTCATGAAAGCGGTCGGGATGCATCCGTGAACACATATACACGCTGCAGAAAGAAGAAGTTGTATCCTTAACCACGTCCTGTGCTTGTGTCGCATCGACAGAACAACTTCCAAATACGGTCAAAAGATTGATCAACGCGACGGCTGCAGGATTTGAACCTGCGCTCCCAGAGGGAAATGCCTTAGCAGGGCATCGCCTTAACCACTCGGCCAAACCGTCGGGTGTGGACACATACTCAAGGATGCAAACTCAAGAAGCTGCGTCGTCAACCACTTCCTGTGGGTTAATGGGCATCAACAAAAACAATTTCAAAATACGGTCAAAAATTGATCATCGCGACGGCTGCAGGATTTGAACCTGCGCTCCCAGAGGGAAATGCCTTAGCAGGGCATCGCCTTAACCACTCGGCCAAACCGTCGGGTGTGGACGTAAAACGTACTGCAATAAAATATACCAAAACATTGCTTATCACGAAGCAACTCAACAGGGACCTCCGGAAGCACATTCTTCTGGCGAGATGCGTCACTGGGATGTGTGCCTTCTGAGGGGCAGGCTTTTTTGAAGCAAAGAAAGAGCGGCCAAGCGTGGAGGTGTTTCGGATGATGTCAACCCTCTGGGTTCGGAGGGTCGGAGGATGTTCATTTGGCCTAAGCTTAAATCGTGTGTCGCGTGCGTCGCACGCATTTAATCGACTCTTTGTTTTTATGCCATTGTGAGCGTGTGCATCAGAACAGACATTGCAAGGAAAATGACTTCTAAAGTGTGTGGTTGTGCATCAGAACAGACATTGCAAAGAAAATGACTTCTGAAGTGTGTGGTTGCATGAACCATATACAGTACGCCAGGTATATTGGAGAATTAAGGCACAGCCTCTGGTTATTATGGCGTTGCCCAAAGTCTAGTTAGCTCCACAGAGTCGTGAGCTAATTCTACAGGCTAAAGCTGTTGTGTAAGTCCATGATGCGCGCACACGAAATGGTAGGCGTCTGGTTGAAATCCTCGACCAGGGCATCGCGAAGCTGATGCAAGAGTGCCGAGTAGGTAGTGGCCTTGTTGACGCTCAATATCTTGCGCAGGGTGGTGGAAAGAGCACCGCCAGACAGATTGGTCTGGGCGTCCTTGGTCTCCGTAGAGAATTGCGAGTCGCGGCAGCCCGAGATCATGGTGACATCGGCAAGCCCGGTCTTGTGAGCGCGCACTTTGGCCATCGTGAAGACGGCTGTTGATTGTGACGATGCGGTGGCTCATATCCATCTCAACCTCTTTCAGGAGTTGTCCAATGCGCTGGAACGTTGCTTCAAAGTCGGTCTTTTCTTCTTCGCTCATGGGACCGTCCCGATCTTTGCTGTCGTTCCATTTGGTGTAAAGGTTGCAAACACCGCGGAAGGGGCCGTGGAAGCCAGTGCAGAGAATGTCTTGAACCTCGGATTCGAAGTCGGGCTCGTGAAGGGCACCGTCGGTTTGGTAGGAGAATGGCAAATCCATGTCACGTCCAGGGTGGCATGAATCGAAGATAGCAACAAGCTGCGATCGAGGGGGGAGTTTCTTCACAAGAAGGTCGTGAATCTCGTCGTCGGTGATGAAGTCGTTGTCGGTAGTGCAAATGGCTTCATCGTAACCGTCAAGCTCATCGCTCTCTTCGGCCTCTTTGCCATCATAGATTTGGGTTCCGTGTCCCGAGAAGGAGAAGAACAGGTTGTCACCAGGGACCACGCCTTCTGTAAGCCAGTTGAAGGCCTTGATGATGTTCAATCGTGTAGGGAGGCCGTCACCTTCACCAACATCCACAAGGAGCTTGATGTTCTCACGCTTGTATCCATAACGCTCCTGGATGAATGTCATCATCGCGTTCGCGTCCCTGACGCAACCGTCGAGCCCGTTGTTGGAGTCAGGGTAGTTAACGCCGACGCACAATGCACGGCGAGCGCCAGTTCCGGGCTTGTTGAGCTCCAACATCGACTCCTACGTACTTTGCCTTGAGTTCTGCCCATGTTTCGGCGATCTTCTCAGGGACGTAGTGACCCTCGTGGGTCTCGAGCTAAAGCAACCCATGTGGTAAGTTCATTGAAACACTTAAATCTGGGAGCAAACAAATGAACGCTCACCAGACGGTTCGCGGCTGTCCGATCCTCCTCCTTATTCGCTTCATCTTCACTTGCTTCTTCCTGAGTCTCTACTTCCTCAACTACCGCGTCTTCCTCGTGTTCCTCGCCTCCCTCGTTCTCTACGGATTCCACGTCTTCCTCCTCATCTTGCCAACCCTCTTTTTCCTCAAGCTCAGCAAGGATATGGAAGTCGATAGATCCAACTTTATCGGTCCTCACGTTGTAAGCGGCAAGCCATTGGTCATCGTATTCCTTGACAATAATAAGCTGAGGCGAAGCAGAACATGCGCATGTTAGTTCTTACAAGAGGACAGAACCTTATTGGATAACCAACTATCGAGACTTACATGATCACCCTGCTTGACAGTAAGCTGCTTGCCGTTCTTGGCTTTTCTACCCTCAACGGCATAGAACTGAGCTGAGGCATTCTTTTCATCATTGAAAGCTGGCTCATACGCTTGGCGAGCGCCAGGTTGATCTTTGTTTCCGCAAACTGACGCGGACCGCGGACGCGCCTGATTTGTATGTGGTGAGCTTTTGTCTGAGTCATTTCAAGTGCACTGGGCTTTGGGTTGCGCACATGGAGTACTCACTCCCTTTATAGCTCCCAAATCGAATGGGCAGGTGAAAGCGGCTCGGTCACCGAGTCGATCCCAGGAAAGCCGGGAAGCAATATAGCCGCACGCGTCTCCTGGCAAACTTCGTAGACCTCAGGAATCTGGAGCCTCGGCCCGGTGCTCAGCGGCAGTTCGGTCGGGGCCGCTGCTGTGTGCATCCGTGGCAAAACCCCAGTGGTTGCGATCATCAGATGTACATGTACTACTAGTACACATGCCATCCTCCGATCCGGACCTCTCCAGGTTCCAGCAGCCGACCCGACCAACTGTATTAGCAGCCACGCGCATCATGGAACATTGCTTTACTCAGGTGAGTCATTGTCCGTGCTTGCAGCCACATGGAAGCAATATCTATTTTCGAAAGCGGACGGACAACCGCGTCTGAACACGAACCGAGCAAGAACGCGTTCCCCATCCACCCCAAACTGACGACTGCGCCATATCTATATGCTCTTCGCGCCAGACTTCTAACATTGGTGTTGGTATGATTATCAGTACCATGGCCCTTCCCCCGCACTTGCAAACATGTTGTTCAGAACACGATTCCATTACGAAAGCGTTTCCTACATTCCAACAGAGATGTTTGTACAGTTCAGAATGATGCTTTGGAAACGTCCAAGCAGTCACATCAAAAATCGAATATATGTTGATCAGTTTTAAGATGGCCCTAAGAAGGGGTTTCAGCAGCCACTCCCGATACTGGGAATATGTTTTCGATTGAATTGAAATTGACCCTCCCAAATGTACACAACTACGAACCGCGCTCTAGGTAGACATTTACGCAGAGGCAACAACGGGCTCGGTAGCAGCGGGAGCTTCCACGGGGACGGCGGTGGAGACGGCGATGGGAGCGGGGATGGGCTCCTCGGCCTTTGGCTCCAGGATAGTGACCATGTCGGGGAGGGGCTTCTTGGGCCCAGTCTTGCCGGTGGGGTCCCATTCGAGCATAATCTTCACTCGGATACCCAACACACCCTGGCGCAAAAGCACGTGACGAACGGCCTCGTCAATGTAGTCACGGGTGGGCTGTCCAGAGTGGATCTGTAGACATGCGCGAAAGAACGCTTGCATCAGTATCATCTCCCATTGACAAATGCGTGTCCATTAGCATTGACCCACCATGAAACCGTCCACGAACTTCATGGACTTGGCACGAGCACCACGAAGTTTGCCAGAAACGACAACCTCGCAACCCTTGGCACCAGACTCCATGATGAATCGGACGACACCGTAGCAGGCCCTATCAAGCAACCCAAGAACCAGCATCAGACACAATACTGACAAGATTCACAATGCAGCGCTCGTGGGCACACTGTCCGATTCCAACAACAAAACCCGTCAACTAACCTCCTGACGGCCAGACCACCGAGCAGCTTGTAACGAAGAGACTCGGCCTGGGCAATGGCGCAGAGACCACGGTTGTTGACCTTCTCAGCGTACAGCTCGACGGTGTTTTCGGGGAAGTTGAATCGCTTTTGCACGACCGAGGTGAGCTCGCGAATACGGCGACCCTTCTCTCCGAGAACGTTCTGAGTGCGCGTGGCACGGATGATGATTTCGGTACGGGTGGGGGTCACGCGGACCTCGACACCAGAGTAACCCTCCTCGGCCAGCTCACGGGTGAGGAGCTCGTTGAGCTCGGCGAAGAAGACACCATCGGCAACGAACTAATTGCAAAAAAAAGGGAGAAAGATCAACAAAATGTCCAGAGGTCCGCCATGTTCCCAACTCATTTTACAGCCCCAATTCGCAGCCACCATTCGTCTGAGCGTTCGCATGTCGTTCATAGAGTGTCGTAGTTGAAATCATTTGGCGTCGTCGTTCGTAAGTCAAACTGGTCGATTTGGAGTTTCATCCATCCATCCATCCAACCATCCATCCATCCAACCATCCATCCATCCGTCCTCCCGTTGCTCTTCATCCATCGGTCAAAAATTCTGCCTCATTTTCTCAACAAATCCTTGCCTTGCGAGTCTTCGATATCTGCGCCATTCTTGTAGCGATTTCAGGAGGGTGCAAAGGACGGATTGAAGCGGGCTGCCTGAGTTCGCTCCGTGACGAGGAGGCGCGAGCGATGACTGGATGCATCCGGCTAATTTTGGCTCGGCAAGCGCGAGGCTCCCGTTCCCAATTCTATTGTACGCTCCGTGTCGCAAATATGCGGTAATGCAATGTCCTCTACGATTCTTGATCCCTTCCTTCTGGACTCATCAGGTTTCAGGGTCTTAGATCGCAAAGGGGCGCGCTATAGCCGGATTTAATGGGGACACTAGGCCGGGCAGAAGAATGATCATTTGTCAGTAACATTTCTGCCGGGGTAATTCCACAACCGGACACGCTCAGCGTCGCCCACCACCTTGTTCAGGAGGTGGCTGTGCAGAGATCCGTCGTTTCCACATTCCGTAACAGCATGAATAGGGAAGATCCCCGAGAAGAGGCGCTCCGGGAAGCAGCCGCTGTAGGGCTGGTGGACAAGGTTCGCTGGTACCTGGCTACTGATGAAGTGAATGTCAACGCAAAGAACCCGGTGAACGGGTGGACACCGCTCCATTGGGGCGCCCAAAGGGGACATGCGGAGGTGGTCGAATTGCTCTTGTCACACGGAGCCGACGAGACGATTGCCAACAAAAAGGGCGAAACAGCCGCCGATTTAGCACGCAAAGATGAAGTTCGCCGGCTTTTCAAACGTTCAGTGGCTGCCCAGCCCCCCGCGAAGAAAGAGGACCCCCTGCCCTTTCTACCTGCGTATCTCGCCGCACCGCCGACAGACCTTTTGTTTTCCTTGCCGATAACAGAACAACCTGGATCTGTAGTTCCAGAAAAGTATGAACAATTCTCATCGCGAACAACTGAGGATGTTCAACAGCCTCCTTCCACAATCCACGGGAAGTCAGGAATGCTGCTCTCCAACACCACACGAGAGGTTCCACTCCCTGCTGCCCCGCAAGAGACCAGCACGCCACTGCGGGCAAACATCAATGGTAAGCTTGCCGGTGTTTGCATGTACATTTGCAAACCACGCCGAGGGCTCACCAAAGTTCCCAATCCAGTGTCAGTCCCGAAAAAGGAATTGCTGGTTTACGATACCAAACGATGCGACTCCCATTTACTTGGCGCCGTCTTCGTCCCCGAGGGAAGCACGATTTCCCAAACACTGACGCAGATTGCAGATGAGCTAGACGGGGTTCCCATAAGCTTCAACGTAGAAAGACACACGGGAGTGCACGCGATCCCCGTCAATGGCAAGCAGTATAACCAAAGCACATGGATGCATTGGAATGGGACCGACCACGCAATCATTTTGTCGAGAAGAAACTGACACAGCGAATCCTCGTGGTGTGCGCCTTGCTCTTAGCAAGGTGTTTCCGATGGAGTGCTAAATGATATCCGACAATCATGCCTGACCAGCTCACATTCTGTGAACGGGACTTGATGTGATGTCGGGACCGTGCAACGGGACTCAGCGGCCGCAGATGTCCGAGGAGGAAATGTGATGGTGTGTGAAGTTCATTCAGTGTATCTAGACATGCTACATAGATCACATCCAGTTTGCAAACAACAAATTTGAAGAATAGAAGCAAGCATAAAGAATGCAGTCCTAATCTCGGTTGATTTACTGAACGAGACCAACGGCCTCAATCTCTACTACAGCGTCGCGGGGAAGACGCGCGACTACGAAGCATCGAAGTCAGCAAATAGCAGACATAGTTAATAGCGGTGTCATACCTTCTACCGCTGAGCGGGCAGGACGAGAATCCCCAAAGACCTCAGAGTAGACCTTGTTCATCTCCGCAAAGTCGTTCATGTCCTGCGTGGTATTGTGCTAGTCAGCTGCTGCGTGCAAGTCCGCCATTCGAGCAGTGGATTTCTCACCTTCAGGAAGACAGTGGTTTTGACCACTTTGTCCAGGGACGAGCCAGAGGCTTCCAGGACAGCCTTCATGTTCTTCAGGGCTTGCCTGGTTTGGGGAACAATTCCTCCTTCCACGAGCTCCATTGTCTTGAGATCTTTCAAGGCAGAGCTGAAGTTTTGAGTGCCAGCAAATGGGAGAAAACATTCAGATAGAGCAAACCAACCGAAAGCCAAGGAACCAGCGGTGAACACGAATCCATTGGCGACAACGGCCTGAGAGTATGGGCCAATGGCTGCAGGAGCAGTGTCTGTCTTGGTGTGTCTCAGAGATGACATTTTGCGGAAAACAGTTGGCCTACAACGTTGTTAGACGACCATCAGAGCTTTGAATTTCCTAGCCAGCAGCAAACCTACCCAGCGAAAGTGGTGTTGTGAATGAGAGGTGCAGAAAATGCTCTTCGAGAGGACAAGTGGATTAGATTGTGAGCAAACATTGGCAAACTGCAAGAGACAATAGATGGTGTGTCAGTACTACAGCTTTGACATGATCGAGATGTGGCTTGTCCTCCCGGACAGACGCGTTCAACGCTTTTGAACTCGACTGCTTAACACCATTTCTCACAATGCCTAGGGAGGGAGCAAATGACGGACCTTGCAATAGCCACGCTCTTACGAAGGGTCTGCCCTGACAGACACTGGGAACATAATATTACCAAGGGGGGAATAGACGCCTTTCTAGCGCAGGTTGGTCCGCCCTAACTTCGGAGCCTGCGCCCACTGCCTCCGTTCTCACAGTCCGGTTTGTAGTTAGAACAAGATATTGAGGATAGAAACAACTCGAACTATCCGTTTGAGGACCCTTATCATTTCCTACAGCCGGGATTTTTTGATGATTTGGACTTGTCAGATGTGTCTAATGATGTACGCGCCAATTCGGAGAGCGAGGCCGGAGCCAGTGAAACATCCTTTGAGGCATCTATAGAAGATGATAAAAACGCGCCCTTGCAAGAATCATCGGCAGAAACATGTCCCTTACAAAAAACAATATCAAAGGACTCTTTGTCGTCGAAGGACATCAAGAACACGAATGCCCCAGACGACTCTTTCAGGTTAGACGAGGAGGGCCACGGGCATGAAACACGTGGAGTGAGACAAAGTCTATCACATTATTCCAAGAAGCTGGATCTACAACACAGTGTCAAAGTTGAGAACGACGCAGACGGAGGCGCCACAGAGCACATGAGCGTTGACCGACATTTCTATATCCAAGCTCGCAAGTCTGCTGGGGAAGGCGAGAGCTCAGAGTACGAACTTCACATGGATCAGCGTGGTGAATCAAGCATGTCGCACATCAATGATGATGACTCGGAATACTTCTCGTGCTCAGATAATGAAAACTCTACGTGCCAAACCACTCTCCCGGGAGGTGTTCACACCGATCTTCCCTGTTCCGATGTTGATGAGGACGTGTCCGAACTTGCGTCTCGCATGGATGAATCCCTAATTATGAACAGTGCTGGTGACCTCGAGGAAAGCGCCAATGGATCTTTCAACACTCTGGACGCTCAACATATCAATCCTACAAGCCCTTCACGACTGCATGCTCATGTGTCGGCCGCGGTCGAGAACTCGTGGTGCGACGATGAGATGGAGACACTCATTCCAAAAGGCACCAAGATGTACAGGACTCCATCCAGACTTCAGCATGATTCACAAGAAGGTTAGTTGCGAGCGCTCATCGCAGCGGTGCTGGAACTCATCACTCATTTGTGAGTTTAGACAGTAACTATGGTCATGTAACCGTGAGAAAGAAGCGTGGGCGTCGGGATCCTTCCAACGAGCCAAGCGATATGTTTCCTGCCATAACTCCAGTCTCTCATGCCCCTTACTCCCGCCAATTTGTTTTGGAAACCCGAGAAGATTTGCCCGTCTCACCATCCGGTTCAAGCACAGAACCATCATTCCGGCGCATGTCATTTCAGGTCATTGATGAAACCTTCCTTGACATCTCCCCCATTGCAACCGCCCCAAATTTTTCCACACGTGTAGACAATCAGTGCGGTTCTCCGGGATATGAGCACGGCAACCAATCGCTGAGCTTTGAAAGGCAGTTTGAGCAATTAGGGATTGCAGATGATAAGGCGTCCGGTGGTTTGAAAAATGATCCTTTTGGAAACTCCCAGACATCACCGGACCCGACGCTTTCAAACCCCCTTTCCGATGCTAAGCTTCGCGGCTCAGCAATAAGCGTCTCATTAAGCGACATCAACTTGCAGGCAAAGCCAAAGTCCCCCAGTTCGTCCAGACTTACCGTCGATCTTACAGGGGAAGAGATTGACAGTCACCACGAGAATCCCATTCTGACGGGGGATGACCAAGGAAGCTTCGATCCACAGAATTCACCGGAATCGCCGCCGTCAGCAAAAAGATCGCTGTTCCTTACGTCCAAGAATGTCACATCGATGAGTGAGGAGGGATGGATCCAATCAACAAATGCACCTGCGTTTACATCACTGGTTAACCGCGAATTGGCGGTTACGCCGACTGAGATAAAAGATGGTCCGGTCCATGTGGTGGTTGACGAGGTCACAGAGCCGGGGCCTTTGCTCCCAGTGCCCTCATCGCCTGTCGAGCAAAATGATGAATGGGAGGAGGAAAGTGACGATGATTCTGATCGCGGATTACTTGTCTTCGAGGGGACACCCACGAAACCCGTGCCGATTTCTGTTTGGGAGCCTTCTCATACTCAAACGCCTGCGCGTAAGCCGCTGAGTGCGTTCAACACGCCATCGACTCCATCTATCATTGCTTTCGCGAGAAAAAGAGTCATGCTGGCGAATGCCCTCTACGCTGAGTTCAACGAGAAGGTGTTTGGAAGCAAACTACCTGCAGATCTGGAGATATCATGGTCACGCAAGCTGAACACTACTGCGGGCCGGTGTTTTCAAGAAAGGTATAAGGCTAATACTCGTGTGCCGCACCAAACCAAATTCGAAACATGTGGCTCATGCATACTTGACGTTCAGGACTTTCAGCAAAGGAGCGTTCACGTACACAGCGCGGATTGAGCTGTCAGTTAAAGTGATAGACAATGTACAGAAGCTTCGGATCACCCTGGCACATGAAATGTGTCATGCAGCTCAGTGGGTCATCAACCACACCAATAAACCCGCGCATGGCCCCATTTTCAAGTACTGGGGACAGGTTGTCGAGAGTGTCTACCCCGACATACAAACGCGCGCCTGCCATAGCTACGAGATTGCATACAAGTTCACATACATCTGCAAACGCTGCGAAGCACGCTACGGCCGCCACAGCAAGTCCATCAATACAGCTACGCACGGCTGCGGCGGATGTCGTGGCCCGCTGATATTGCTTGGTCACGATGCCGAAGCCGCTAATGGTGGGGTTGGGAGATTGAAGAAGGACGGAACACCCTGCAAAGTCAATCGTTATACTGTGTTTATGAGAGAGAATTTTGCTCGAATTAAAGCCGAGAACCCTGATTTGCAGCAAAGGGAGTTGATGATTTTGGTTGGGAAGCTGTTCAGAGCAGATATGAATTCTGCATCCTCGTAATATAACTTTTTCCTGTCTCTCTAAGACGCGCTCCCTAATTGTGACTTCAGGATGGCATTCCCAACACGCCCCGCCCCTGATGGATGTACAGCCGGGTATCAAAAGTCCGCAGCCCCCCCCCCCCCTCCCCCCTGGTGTGACCATAGGCTATCCCATTTTGGCACGGAGGATCGCCGTCAAAACGTAAGCAGCGACCTATGGTCACACCAGAGGGGGGCCGCGGACTTTTGATACCCGGCTGTAGCTGTCGCGTGTGGGTGTTTTGAGAATAATGTCCATCAGAATTCCAAATTGGAAGAATCCTTCGGTGTTCCAGAGTGGCTTGGGCCACAATTCGCCCAGCCTCGCGTGTGAATTTTCGAACATTGCGACGCGACAAAGCCTTCTCGTTGGAAAATTCCAGATGGCATCTGCGCAACAAAAAGGAACCTTATTTTCGTAGGATATTTATAATTGGACTAGCTCGACAGTCTCCCCTCTCAATGATTCGTACTTGTTCCTTCTCACCATAACGCTTGTCTCTGCGCTGAAGCTCACTACGTTCGCTGCCGGCCTTCTCACGGTTGCAGCCCAGTCTGCTGTGCCAGCAGCCACTCCCGCTTGGCAATGCTCCGCTGAAGAACCCTGTTCTACAAGTTGCAGGCACATTGCATCCCCAGCCCCTGATACGGCCTCGTCCCCCAACATGCCGACCAGGTTACTTTCGGACCCTGATATCCCGGATATCTACATCTGCACATGCACATTCAAAAAAATCTTCCACAGCGACTTTGATTTTCGGCAGATATCGTTCCTGGATCCATCATAAACATGGGAGTGAAGATGTTTGCTCACAAGGATGTTGGCAATGCCGCGCACCGTCTGTGCATTGTTATTTCCTTTGCAGAGCTGGTTGTTCCTTTTGGGGATAGTCATATTTTCCTCTTCCGTTTAGCTATGATTACTCATTTCAACAAGGGGTGCATGGGTAAACGAAATACATTGGTATGCTTCACCTCTGCACAGTTGCATACACAGTGCTTCAAGACGGTGGGAGAAAAGGTTCCATATTGAATTAGAATGTGTCCTGGCACTCCCAGTCACTCTCGTGGACTTTCCTCTGGCCCATTACACATGCAATGCAGAGACAGAGAGTGTAGCAAGCTGTTCCAAAAAGCGCCACAATGATTAAAGTTCCTGGTGCAGTCTCATGTGCATGTCATCAGCTACGGCCATACACACTAGAACACACCGGATCCCGTCTGATCTCCGCAGTTACGCTAGTGATGGCGCAGTCAGTACTGCGGTGGGGGACCACGCGGGAATACTGTGTGCTGTCGCTTTTGCCCCAGTTACCTTTTTCTTTGCCTCTCCGCCCCTCCCAGCAGCTATCACGCGGGTTACGTCCCATCCCGACATCTTCATGCGACACCTTCGGCGTGTCGAACCCCCTCCTTCTCCGAGTCTTCCTCCTCTTCGTTGTCGTTTGGAGCTTTTTTGCCCCACCGCGTTGGTGTGCATACTTTAGCGACCCTTAGTGACTTTTACACAGAACTGGCTTACGCAGGTTCTGCTGCTGGCAACGCCGATGGATGGCAACGACACCCTCATAGTTATTGCGTGGGCTTTTGTTTTGAACGAGTGAGAAGCGACTTGGACTGTATTCTGCGGTTCTTGCAACACCGAATCTCCCCCGAATACTGAGGAAACTGTTCTGTTCAGCGACCGCGAAAGAGGTCAAGCTTCGTGGGCAGGTGCCGGGATGTTACCCTTCTCGGCGTCCTCTGCCGCATTGCGGTTGTCGGCCAGATCCTCCGCAGTTCCGCGTCTCCATGAATGATGGAAGTTCGGGGAAACATTTTCGGATCTATAACGGCGGTTTTACGGGAATTCTTTTCGAGAGTTACGACATCTCTCACATTTCATCCTTTCAACACAGCGAATCGACCGCTTCGAGGAATCTCGTGAAGAAGAAGAAGCATAAGCCCACATCGGTATCGCTCAACCCGTCGAAGGGAAGGGCAGCATTACGACCTATGATCCGCTCGCTCAACCCCTTGAAAACAAAGGCAACGATACGGTCAACAAAAGGGTCATTTTCGAAGAAGCCATTGCGATCATTCAAGACCGCAGCGTTGTGCACAACGATGTCACCGTACCTCTCCTTAGAGGAATGTACGAAATCTCGTTTAATCAACGAGCCCTTACCAACCACAAGTTTCTCAAAGTTTACGTCGTTGACCTACGTCTGTAAAGGATGCGAATAGGGGAAATATGAGCGCTTTCCACTTCACGGTTACGTGACACGCTCTACGAAGGTTCTCGACCGCTCACGGGATGGCCATCGACGAAAAGAAGTCACCATTTCCCGGTACGTAACGTTCGATGAACCGCCCAAAATGGCAAACATGCTGATCCCTGTTTCCAGCCTTGCCAACGACAACAAAAGGGTCATCTTCGACGATGAAACGGCGTCCGAACGATTGACCAGCCCTCGAAAGTCAAAATCGTCCCTCACACCGACGCCACTCATTGGCATGATTTCGGCCATCCTGGAGACATCCTCAAATACCCGGAATATGGGAAACATATGCGCTCTGCCAACGACGCTCACAACGAGAATGTCGAACGACGTTCACAACGAAATTCTCAACGACGTAACGTTCGGCTGCACTTTCATCTCTTCACTGCGATTCCCAGAACCCATCCACCATCACCCACTCTCGCTGAGTAACGATCTCAAAGGCAAAGGTATGTCTTCCTCCTGATTCCCCCTGGTGACGACAACTTTGGACAATGCTCAGTTCTCTGGCCCTTTTCTCAGCCGAAGAGAAGGGTTGGGCGTGCCAAACTTTCTGTAAGGCCTTGATGGATGGATCGGGTCGCACGGGCATGTATGGCGCTGGTCTGCTCTCGCAGGCTTGTGAAAAAATTGTCCACCAGGGCATTCCTGCTGCCACTCTGGTCGAAGTCCTTGTTCGTCGTCTGGCCTACGCACCTGAACCCTGTAATGGGGCGTGTCCAACCCCCGGTAAGGCCTGCAAAATGGATTGGGGCTAGTGCACGGGTTGTTGACGTTGTTGCTGTTGCAAGACAGAAGCTTCGAAAAGACTGTGCGGTTATGAGCTGGCTCATTAACTCTGTGCTTTCAACACCTTCACGGATGCCACTTCTTCAGTCTGCGTTCAATAACAGCATAAAATTACAGACACTCACTTTTGTTTCTGTTTCTCTCTTCCTACAAACATGTTGAGCAAGTTGCACGGGTAAGAACTGGTCACCCTTAGGAATACCAGCTAATGCAAAGGTACGCCGCCTTTCTCCATGCCCCCTTTTGGACAATGTGCAGTTCTCTGGCTCTCTCGCCCCTATCACCTCTTTCCGCCAACAGAAAAGATTGTACTACTACAATATACAAGGGCACAGAGGCCAAGATACTTGGAGCGGGGTGATTGGATGTTACAACTGTGAGGGGGAGGAGAAAGGACATGCAGTTGCTCTATGATACGTTGTCTCGGACTTACACCCGGCGAAAACCAGCCCCCGTGTTTGCGGCGAAGAATCCAAATTGGTCTTCAATTGGACGGGCGTTCAATGCCGTGTGAACGGTACTGTAACCCCCTCTCCGGACGACCAACTTCAGCCGCAACGCGGCCTGGTTGCCTTGCAGTTGGGTGAGCGTCCTCCACTCCTGGTCTGTGACTCTCTCGCGGACCTCCACGTCAATTTTCTCGAAGAGAGCGCTCCGAGTGGCGGGTCTAGTATCGACAGTGATGAGAGTGTGGGGGGTGGCGGTGATATGCAACCACCTTGCGGGCCGCATGGCGATGATTTGCAGTCGGATAAGGGCTGCCCACGAAACGGCGTTGTTGTTCCGATCAAGAGTCATAGTGAAGGGCGCAGGCGTCCTCCCAGTGCATTAGCGGAGTGCTACTCGGCACAACCCCGTGTTGGGTGCCGCAGCCCCAAGATACTCAGTGGTTCGCGCCAGAGTAGCTCCCCGCATTGGCGGAGCGCTACTCGGCACAACCCCGTGTTGGGTGCCGCAGCCCCAAGATACTCAGTGGTTCGCGCCAGAGTAGCTCCCCGCATTGGCGGAGCGCTACTCGGCACAACCCCGTGTTGGGTGCCGCAGCCCCAAGATACTCAGTGGTCCGCGCCAGAGTAGCTCCCCGGTGTACCAAAAGTGCGCACGTCTACCGTGGAATGGGTTGAGCGCATGCCAAGCACCGCGACCAGGGCGATTGATGGCGACGGGGACCGCCGGGATGTTTTCCGGGTGGTTGGCAACGGGGACGGCTGGGATGCTTGCCGGGATGTTGGCAAGGGGGACGGCCGGGATGTTTCCCGGGATGTTAGGGTCAGGGACGGCCGGGATGTTTGCCGGGATGTCGATCAGCTGCTCCGCATACTCAAGCATGGGGATGTCGATCTCCTGGTCTGCATCGCCGGTATCACCGTTGGCATCCTCAGGCATGGGGATGTCGTCCTGCTGGCCCACATCGGCAGGTTGCACAGGCCCCGCATTTTCGGATCAAGGAGCATCCTTCAGGGTTGTGAAGATTGCACGGCCTCTTGCTCCTGTCCCTGATTCCTATCGGGTTGACAGATCTTTGTCGCTTTGCGGAAGGCATAATTGATTGCGCAGTCGTCTGCGTCGATGGGATGTCAAGGAGCTCATAGAAGTTTGAGCCATGGTTTGTGGTGGACGGGAGGGCAGAGTGGGTTAGTTTGAGGGTTGGTTTTGTGTGAGTTGTTTTTGGGTAGATGGAATGAGTGGAAGAGGTTTGCGAACTGGGAAAAAGAGACCTTGTATAAAAGCTTTTTGTCTCGAATTTGGTTGCGTTTGTGACTCATCAGCCATGCTTGTTCACACGCTTGTATGCCCGAGTTATGTGGTACTTGCAGTGAGTTGGCTTATGTGAGTTGGCTAATGTAATGGGCCTCTTGCACGGGGAGTTTTTTCGGTGTTATGGCAGGGCACGACATGGGTGTTGTCTTTGTTGGTTGTTAAGAACAAGAAAAAAACTCGAACGGATAACGAGAATGAGAGAGCAACGAAACATGTTCCCACGCGTTTCATTGCGACAAATGATAATAAATCTCCTACACAAGCCGAATGTCTAGGACTCACACTGCTCTCACGTCCCCTGAGAATCAACAACTTGTTGCAGAGATTCTCTTTACTGAGGCCTTCATTCACAACATTTTGGGCGTGCGACCCCGGTATTTCCCGTCGCCGTATGGTGACGTCGATAACCGAGTCCCGAGCCATCATTACTGCGAACCATGTTCTCTGGACCAAGAGTGCTTTTGAAACGACAGCATCGACTACTGAGCAATCGGTTATTTCCATATGGCAGAGCTGGAATGCCCCTCAGCCTGGTTTTATCGAGCTTGAGGCGGCATCTGCATGCCATTCAATAATCAATCCTTCTTTATGGTGAGCGCCGACTCTAATCGATCTGCTATCGCGGCTCTGAAGCAATACCAGTCCCAGCAGAAGGCTGGGAATTGGTCTCTCACGATAATACCCGTGGGTCAATGTCAAAGCAAAACCTCATACGTGAGTCTGAACTCTTTCAGCTCTGGCGCTGGCTCCGCGACCTCTGTTCCCAAAGCGACAGGGTCGGTTAGTGGTCCTGCTGCTACTGCGAAGCCTGTAATTGGCACAGGTGCGATTGCAGACAACGGAGCTGTTGAAACTCTCCCGCCTGTCGCTCTGGGCCGTATATGCTATGGTTGCTGGATGGCCCGTGATTTAAGCTTCCTACAGCCCAGAGTCGTAAAGCTATCTCTGCAGAAAGACAAAATTGTACATCAATAACATTACTAGATCATAAGCCATCATGATCAAAGTGCCTGCGACGTCAAGCCTGTTAACATGCCCATGTACCCGCACACATACAGCACTATCGTTCTGTGAGAAGTGAACGCTGATGTGCAGGACTATCGCATTACTAGATGTAGGATGGCGGTTGTAGCTGCGTGGCGCCGTTTGGAAGGCAGTCACAGCAGGAACGGGGGACGAGAACGGGTCACTGCCATTCCCGAGTTCTGAAAGAGAGTGCACATTTCAGACCTGCGAATCTTTGCATCGAAGTGAAGACATTCGCTACGGTCTCTGTCGCGACCACATCCATAGAACTCGGCGCCTTCTGCTGGACCTTGCTCCTCGTTCTTCCTCCGGCGACAGATTGCGATTGACACTTTCATCTCAAGATGAACACTTTCGACGAAATCGAGGTGTCCCGTTCGAATCACCTACATTGAAAACCGCTTTCTTCACAAGACGCATTCTTAACAATGATTAAATTGATGCAAAATATAGGAATGCGATGGCGTCCGACTGTCTTGGAATGTCTGGCCATCTTCACGGCTGGAAGCAACCAGGATGGTTGTCCCCATCGGGGCCCTTTACACCCCGCTGAAAGAGCGAGAAGGTGCACAGGCTTTTGCGTATGAGCCAGTCACTTGTAAGATGCCTTGCCGTGCCATTCTCAACCCTTACTGGTACGTGTCTGGGGGTTTCCCTGCTGGTGGGCAGTTGACCTCTCTCGAGGACTCACCGCGTCGGGTCGACTTTCTGTGCGTTCTCCAGCCAAATCGACGTTCGGGCGAAATTGTGGATCTGCCCGTTCTGCTTGCAGCGCAACCAGTTTCCTCCCCATTACAAGGACATCTCCAGCCAAAATCTCCCGGCCGAACTCTTGGGACAATACACGACCATCGAATACATTCTCAACAAACCGCCCAGTTTGCCGCCAATTTTCCTCTACGTTGTTGACACATGCCTCGACGAAGTTGACTTGAAAGCGTTGAAGGATTCCCTGGTGGTCAGCTTGAGCTTGTTGCCTCCCAACTCGCTTGTGGGTCTGATCACATATGGAACAATGGTAAAAGCCGAAGGATGGAAATACGTGGGGGCGCCCATACAGGAGTTAAACCACTGTGATTTTTGCTCTCAGGCGCAAGTGCACGAACTGGGCTACAGCGACTGTCCCAAATCGTACGTTTTCCGTGGAAGCAAGGAGTACAACGCAAAGCAGATCCAGGACATGCTCGGTCTTGGATCAGTCCCGGCAATGCGTCCCGGTCAACCTCAAGCACGACCGGGTCAGCCTCCCCTTGCGCCACAGAATGCTGGAGCCAGCAGGTAGGGACCATCGTGCACGCGCTGGGTTTAATCAGCTTTTCTAACGGATCGATCAGGTTCTTGCTGCCCGTTTCACAATGCGAGTTCACCCTGACCTCCATCCTGGAACAGCTGCAGCAAGACCCATGGCCTGTGGCCAATGACAGGCGTCCTCTGCGCTGCACCGGAACGGCTCTTTCAGTTGGTGTTGGTCTTTTGGAGGTACGGTAGAGACTACGCATCAGCCATGTGGTTGGGAACGCAGTTATTCAAGCTTGTTCAATCATCAGGCCGCTTTCCAAAACACCGGTGCCAGAATTATGCTCTTTGCTGGTGGACCACCCACGGAAGGCCCTGGAATGGTGGTTGGACCCGAATTAAGGGAGCCTATCCGATCTCACAATGATATCGAGAAGGATGTCGCCAAGCACGCCAAGAAAGCCATCAAGGTAAGCTTCGAAATGTTGGCCCGTGTGATCCCGTCCAAGCAGAGTATGTAACGATCGAGTTATCTTGTAACAGTTCTACGAAGCCATTGCGAAACGCGCCGCCGAGAAAGGCCACGTCATCGATATTTTCGCCGGCTGTCTGGACCAGATTGGTCTTATGGAAATGAAATCCCTCGTCAACTTGACGAACGGATACATGGTCCTTTCCGATTCATTCAACACTGCGATCTTCAAGCAGTCTTTCATTCGACTGTTCAGCAAGGACGCCGATGGTTACTTGCAAATGGGTTTTAATGCTACGCTGGAAGTTCAGGTCCGAAGGAAAACCATCTGGATTTTGAGATCGGTTCGTTGACCATTGTCGATTCACAGACTACCCGAGAGCTCCGAGTTTGTGGTTTGATTGGTCCTGCCATTTCTGCCAACAAGAAGAGCCAATGTGTTGGAGAAACGGTGAGACTTTGCAACTCATATATCTGAATTTGATGGTCTTTGGACTGACCGTGGTGTGCGAAATTAGGAAATTGGAATCGCCGGAACTAGTGCGTGGAAGTTCTGCGGAATAACACCGAAAACCACTGTTGGCTTATATTTCGAGGTGGCCAATCAGGTATGCACCAAAATGCGTACTATCGCTTTGCAGAATGTTCATGACTGTCCCATGTTCAGCAACCCCAAGGGATGCAGCCCAATTCAAAGGGATTGATCCAGTTCGTGACATTATACCAACATGCAAGCGGACAATTCCGTTTGCGCGTCTCTACCATTGCTCGGAAGTACGTCTCAACGTTGATCTTCGCCCAGTTTTAATTTCATCACTCACTGCTCCACAGCTGGGCAGAAGCCAATGCGCCGGAAATCCCGGCCTCGATCGACCAAGAAGCAGCAGCGGTCTTGATGGCTCGCATCGCCATTTTCAAGGCTGAGATTGATGACAGCCCGGACGTTTTGAGATGGCTCGACCGCATGCTCATCCGCCTGGTAAGCGACTCCACCCTGGCTCAATTTTGGGAAGTTCTCCGTTCTCACAGTTCTTCTTTGTGCAGTGCCAGAAATTTGCAGACTACAGGAAAGACGATCCAACATCCTTCCGATTGGCCGAGAATTTCACGCTCTACCCACAATTCATGTTCCACTTGCGAAGAAGTCAGTTCTTGCAGGTGTTTAACAACAGTCCTGACGAAACCGCATTCTACCGGTAAGCTGCTATCAGGACAGAAACCTAAAATGGGAACGTAGACTGACGTTTGATGTGGCATATAGACATGTCCTCAACCGAGAGAACGTCAACAACTCCCTCGTCATGATACAACCTACGCTCATGAGTTACAGTTTCAACGGGCCCTCTGCACCAGAGCTTTTGGACTCTGTGTCCATCAAACCCGACGTCATCTTGCTTTTGGACACATTCTTCCACATCCTTATTTGGCACGGAGAAACCATTGCGGCATGGCGAAAGGCCAAATACCATGAGCAGCCCAGCTACGAAAACTTTAAGCTGCTACTAGAAGCGCCCAAGTCAGACGCCCAGGTACGCGCTGCATCTCAATCTTTTTGACACTCAGATATCCAAGACAAGGCACTGAACATTCTGCTTCTTCATAGGAATTGCTGGCGGAGCGATTCCCCATCCCCCGTTACATTGATTGCGACGCCGGAGGTTCGCAGGAACGATTCCTCAAGTCGAAAGTCAACCCGTCAACAACACACACTAGCCCAGGAGGGTACGGATTCAACCCACAAACGCAAGGCGCGGCGATTGCGACTGACGACGTCAGTCTCCAAGTGTTCATGGATCATCTCAAAAAGCTCTCTGTATCTGGATCGTCTTAGTGGAAAGGCAACTTGCACGTTATTATCTCATGTGGCGGGTTTGATTAGAATGGAAAATGGTAATCAGTCATCGACAGACATATTTTCCGCCCACATCTTAGATTTTTGCCGCAATCAGGATGCGACACCGCGGAGTTGTGATTCTCGTGGAGTCAAAAGTTATCTCTTCCCTATATACAGGATCCGCCAACGAGGCGCATCAAACGGGTTTGGATGCATCGGGAGTGGATGGTGGGCGAGGGAGCGGAACGGTATCAAAGTCGTCGTGGCCGGTTTTGTACATTGAGTACACGTCTGGAAGTTACAGAGAGGTTCAAACGTCAGCATACAAGAAAGAGAGAAGGATTTAGTCAATCCATTTCATCCGCGACTTACAGACTCCCAGGACAAATGTAAGTAAGCCGCCTCCAACGGCCATATTCCTTGTTTTGTACGGTCGCATTATTTCCAACTTTGCGGCCATCAACTGTTCCGGGCTCATGCGACGCTGGTACTCATTCAGGTGACGGTAAGCTTCCTGGACGGGCATCTGTGACAAGAGCAGCGGTTTGGGAGCAAGGGTGCAGATCAGTTGACCAGGAACGTTTTTTCTTTTCTACTGAAGTGAAGAACAATATCCAAGGCATTGAAACATACGCCGTGAAAGTCGAGTGGGTGAGTCTGCTTGGGCGGCGGGCCTGGGGGTGCGGGAGGAAGGACCATGGCGTGTCCTCTTGTTTCTCAAAAGATTGCAACGGGAAGATTGTCGGGTTTGCAGGTGGAAACTGCCTTCGGAATGAGGGGAAGCATCTCGGCGTCGTCCAGCAAGCCTCGCTGCACGTGCTTGCTGACATAAGGGTCAGATATAGGTCGCAGACAGCATGCCTGCTGCGCACGCCTTTGCTGATTGCTGATTGGCGGTGGCGGATGATGATTCTAGGCTTGCAATGCTTAATTCAGGAGGATATTTCTCTCAAAAGGGCGGGGCGACAGGCGAGTCATTCAGCGCATCTCAGCAGGGCGGGCGAGTTTGTCTGAGACTGACTGACTGACTGACTTACTGACTGAGACGCCGCGTCTTTTGGTGTGATGTGATGTGCGGCGCCAACAACACGCTGCCCAGCTGAACTGCCAACCCTCACCTCGCTGCAAAAAACCTTGATATTATTTTCTGCTCTTCTGCAGTTCTTTTTTGCACACAACATCCCGCCGCCGACTGCCTGACCGGCTACCCGCTACCTACACGTTCCCCATCCCTGTTCATCGGCCCCTGCTTGCAAACACTACCTGCGGCTTTCGTGTTTCTACTGTAGATTGAATCGTCCGCCCTCCGCATTTTCACCCTCCCTTCGCGCCTTCCCATAAGTCCTCCGACCCCATACCAGACCCGTGACCACCCTCGCTTATTACAATGGCCACGAGCAAATCCGCTAGCTACGACTATCTGATCAAGCTTTTGCTTATCGGAGACAGTGGTGCGTGTTTGTGTTGTGTATTTCTTGGCACTTTAGCGGGGATTGGATAGGAGAATGAGACGGACAAGCGCTATGACGCGTCCTTAACTCCTCGATGAGAAAGACGAACTATAGCAACCGTGAAGAGCGTGGAATATGCGTGCATATCGATGCAGTGCTAGTTTGAGGTCGAGCCATCTTGGAATGAGACCTGACTCAATAATGCCTTCTGCAATGCTTTTGCAATTTAGGTGTGGGAAAAAGTTGCCTTCTGCTGCGATTTTCCGATGATTCCTTCACGCCGTCTTTCATCACAACCATCGGCATCGATTTTAAGATCCGTACTATTGAACTCGACGGAAAACGTATCAAGTTGCAAATCTGGGATACTGCTGGTCAGGAACGTTTCAGGACTATTACAACAGGTATATACATACTTTGTTTGGATTTGTGATGGGAAGTTTTGGCGACAGCACGTCCAACATCGCTTGCACTTTCCAGCTTACTACCGCGGAGCCATGGGCATTTTGTTGACCTACGACGTTACCGATGAGCGCTCCTTCAACAGTATGTTACGTTACACGTTTGGTAGTGTCAAGTCGGGGCACTTCTTAAATGTTGCCGCCTTTGTGATATGCAGACATTCGCAACTGGATACGTAACATTGAACAGCACGCCAGCGAAGGAGTAAATAAAATACTGGTCGGAAACAAGTGCGACATGCTTGAGAAGAAGGTAAACATTTCTTCTCCCATCTCAATCGGCTCGGCGCCGTTACCAGCGATTGATGAGATTTGCGCGTGCATAGGTCATCAGCAAGGAGCAAGGTCAAGCTTTGGCTGATGAATACGGCATCAAGTTCTTGGAAACGTCGGCAAAATCCAACATTGGAGTGGAAGAGGCGTTCTTCACACTTGCACGGTTAGTAAATTGTGACCGTCGACTTTTTGTTCATGGACTTCGCACTGAATTGTCTTTTGGTTGGACGCGTTTCCAGTGACATTAAGAAGCGACTGATCGACACCGCGTCCGAGAAGCCAGAGAAGGCCGCTGGAGTGACACTGAACCAGGAACCCGTCAGCAAACAGGGTGGCTGCTGCGGAAAGTAGAGCTCTGACTTGTCCAGACCTCACACTGAGGGAAAGCACTTTATATGAAACCCAAAGGGCTCCGGTATTATGTTATAGAATTCGTCTTATCCAAATTGTGTCTATTTCAGTCACAAACCTGTCCTGTTGCGCATCATGAGGACGTGTGACCCGCGCAAAGTAAACTACTCCCTTGTCTATATCTCGAAAATCCAAAAAAAAAGAAAGACTATGTATGCTATGTATCCGCTACAAATTGCGCCGAGCAGTGTTGGAGTTCTCAAAAAATCGTTTGCCCACCTCGTAACCTGATAAGAAGCGATTAGCGACTAGATATTGCTTTTGACGCCTCGGTCCAATCTTCATCCTTACTGGATATCATCACCGCGCAAGCAGGCGCTACTTTCAGGACTCGTGGGGATAATCCTGTCAAATGGCTCTGGCATGAGTCTCACGTCGACAAGACCCATGACGTTGGAGAAAACGATCCTTACCACTAAATAAACCTCTCCAACCCTCATTTTGTACTATACTTTTCATGATGCTGACCATCCCCATCCGAGTGGCCCCGCCCCCGTTTGATATCTGCTCGAGTGTTTTCGCGACATCAAACGGAGTCGTTACGATGGCCGCAACGGTACCACTGAGCGCGCCAGCAACAAAGGCGTTTTGGAATTCGGTTACTGATGGCACGACCGTCCGCGATTTTGGAAAGTGGCGCTCGAGTTGCGATTTGATGGACTCGTAGCCGATCCAGTAGATGGCCGAGAACGGCACGTCACGCCATAGTGTGGGCGCGAGACCGCGCCAGAGCGAGGTCCAGCCGGACGTGCGAACCATGTCGGTTACATTGGACAGGGTGGTGGAGAGAGAGAGCGGAGAGTGGGTGGATTGCATGCGAGTGCGGACGAGTTCGATGGGGGAGATGACGGTTGCGGCAAGGACTGAAGAAATAAAAAGGTAGCATCAATGGTCATGCACATTTGTAGAGGAGGGCTAGATTCGACTTACTTCGGGCGGTGGCTCCCGCGAGGAGCGGTGCATACACTTCCTGCTTTCGGGACCTGAGATGTCCCGATATGCCGTCGCGTATGTGTTCGTAGCCGATGTAGTAGATTACGGTTGATGGGACCGACATGATGCTATCATATGAAAAGCGCACTGTGAGCATCCTATCATGACCACCATGTCCTGCGCGTAAACAACATACAGGGTTGGTGACAATCCTCGCCATAGTCCTAACATTCCTTCGTGCCGCACAATCTTCACTACACCGTCCTAGAACATTGGAAGAGGTCGCGGTCAGCTTCCCCCCGACGCATTCCAACCCGCATAGCAGCCAGCTGCATACCCATGTTCCATTTATCCGTAACCCCTGAGCAGCTGTCCCGCTGATCAACGATGGTGGTACTTTTTGACCCACACTTCCATACGGCTTTGGTCGTATTGACCGCGTTTCTCCACGCAGGGCTGCATCATCAGACCCGACCCCCGCCGGTCTGCCGGGTCCCATTCGATCCTCAGCGGGCATCACTCCGGACTGCATTCGTGTTTTCACAACGTCGAACGGGGTGACTGAAAGCAAAACAACGCGCGGAAAAAGCACATGCGGGGTGAGTACATTTGTGGCCTTTGTCTCATTAGTCGGAGCTTGCAAAACTTCCATGTACCTAATAGAGACGTCAGGATGGCCCCTGCGCCAGCAGAAATCATCTTTTGATATGGTGTTGAAGGTTCCCATGGTCTTTTCAAAGACATTGCTTCGGCGTTCTGTATTGTCTGAGAGTTAGCATAGTTACAAAGCGATTCTTTGTAATACAGCTCCTCACCTCCAGTTCTGATATTTTTTCCAAAAGCTCAATATCCCCTTCCATAGCAGGCAAATGCATCAACAACCTGCGACGGTCATCGGAAATTCGCAAGCAAACGAATATCTGCTTACATAACTCTTTCCATGATATCATCTCGACGATAAAGCTTCCAATCCTGAATGTGGGATGAATTCTCCCCAAGCACAACGCGCAGCCGAAGGGGAGGAACGTTGCTGTCAAAATCAAAATCATCAACTATTTCAACAGATCTCTCAAAAGTCCATGACCACGATGAACCGCTTGTTCAGACCTCTTAGTGTCAGCAGACATGCAAAGCTTCTGGCCCCAACAGCCGCAGCATTTCCCGTGGCGGTATGTACCGTGGATGACTTCCGTGCTGTATTTGCAACTATAACTTATCCAGCAAATGCTATTCACGTCCGTAAGACTGTCGCTCGGAATATGTCCTCGTGGAATGCATCCGCTCGCCGATACGAGGAGCCCAGAGCACTCGGGGTCCCATACGTCATTGAATCATCAGTATGCAGTTTCTCAATGATTGCAGTTGGAAGGTGGATCTTCAACTTACCCCCCCCCCCCCCACAGCCTCGAGGAGAACGAGTGTTCGATATCTTTTCGCGTCTGCTCAAGGAGCGGATAGTAATGCTGAACGGGGAGGTTCATGACGCTGTCGCGGCAATTATTGTTGCGCAGTTTTTGTTCCTGGAAGCTGAGAATCCGGAGAAGCCAATCAACTTCTATATCAACTCCCCGGGAGGAAGCGTCACGGCCGGAATGGTGCGGCACCACTGGCGTATAGTCATCCTATGGTTCCGCAACTGACCTCTTTATTATGTCTTGTTGACAGGCCATATATGATACTGTGAGTTGGTCGTGAGTCCACAGGCGAGCAGTTCCCAACTCTCTAACATAACCCACTTCCCCAGATGCAGGTATTACGTTTTGCTTCTTCTTGGCATCCCCGACCCAGACAATTAACGGAATAGTGCGGTATCGCAGTACATACAATCCCCGGTATCGACTGTATGCATTGGACAGGCCGCATCTATGGGCTCGTTGCTTCTTGCAGCCGGTGAACCAGGACAGCGCTCCATTCTTCCAAATGGCCGCGTCATGATCCACCAACCGAGGTGGGTGCATCTCTTGGAGGCAGCCTACTCATTGGGAGATATTCGTGCTACAAACTGATGCGACGAAACACAGCGGAGGTGCAGCGGGACAGGCCTCTGATATCGCTATTCACGCGAAAGAGATCCTTGAAATAAGATCACGACTCAACAACTTGTACCACCACCACACAAAGCAACCGCTTGAATGGATAGGTACGTGAAAGTGCGCTGACCATGATTGCCTCAGCTGACTCTGAGCTGACTTTGAGCGCATCTCTCTACATGTAGAGAGGACTATGGAGAGAGACCACTTTATGAACGCAGAAGCAGCCGTGGAGCATGGCCTGGTAGATAAGATATTGGTAAAGAGGGAGGCACCCAAAACGCCAGCAGCATAATCTAGACAAGTTTCTATCGAATACGCATTGGAGTCCTTTTCTCCGATCGGGACTGTTGCCTCATCTATGTACACCTCCCATGGAAGCTTCCCATTCTTGGATCACATCATCGACTATCTGGAACTTTCCTAACGAGTTGTGACCGGCGTGCAATACGTCCAAATACCACACCTTCCCAGTGTCACCTTTGACTGGGTGCGACATGTATAGCCAGCCTTCGTTCCTCGGGTAGATTCTCACCTGATAATTAGCATTGGGTTTGACGCTGACAATGACGTCATCAGGACCTCGAGTCGGATCAAATTCGCTGAGATCCTTCGACAGCTCGGGCGTTTGTCTTCCATATCTGGCTGACACCGCGTTGCGGAAGAGAGCTCGTGATTGCCACGGCAGGATTTCATAGTCCCCACGGCCATGCAGGAGAAGAACAGGCCAGTTTCTCGTCTGTTTGATGTTGTTCGCAGAGTCCCATTTCTCTCCCACCAATGATTTGGCTTTCTCGGCAATGTCTGGATGGTGCTTGAATGGCCACAAGAGCGGCATCATTGGATAGCCGAGCGCTGCGTCGGGCATTGAAGCATATGCAGCCAGCAGCAAAAGTCCTGCACCATGAATGCCACGCGACACGGTGAGATTGTGAGCGAGCCACGTCGCGACGCCAGTCCCAAGACTTTGGGTGAACGAGCAACATTAGAGCTTTTCGTGTCTAGCAAGAACAGAACCTGCCGCATACCTATGCCCAACTAGGACAATCTTTGATGCATCTACTCCTTGAGCGGTGACCCAATCAAAGGCCGTAACGGCATCAATCTGTACGCCGCGCTCACTCGGCACAAGGCGATCGGAGTCACCTGGTAGAGTATCAACATCCTTCATCGAATGGAGCAAGGTCGCGAACAGGTTTGCTCACCGAAACCGCGATAATCCACCGCGACCACGTGCGACCGTTCCCCAATCTTCTGCAGCATCTGTCCCAAACAATTGAGCACCGGCAATAATGCGAGGTCGTGCAATGCCGGAGACCGACCTTATAGAAGTCAGTTCTGTGATAGGTCGCTCTGTTTCCTGCGTTCCCGTGGAAATACAAAAAGACGCGAGTCGCTGATGCTAATTCGGTAGTGAATCGGCGATCACGGGAGACCTCATCCTCGTCCTGTACAGCTATGCGAACCGACTGCGGCACCTTGATGCTTGGCAGAATATGCCACGCGCCGAGCGTCACATTATCCGGTGTGGTCATTTTGACGGTTCGGACAGTGCCAGCTATGCCCCAATAGTGCGTTGAGATAAAACTGCTCTCGACCCTCCAACAAGAAGCGGTGCATAGGTACCTAGGAAACCGAACTCGGTCGCCCCTCCATCCATGTTGGACCAATTCACTCCCCATGGTACCCGCAGCCAGTTTATGTAAATGAGATGTGGTTGGAATTCCGGGAAGAACACGAGGGCGGAGAGGAACACCTATTCCCAGTCCATGTTAACAGTGTGAGGGTTGTCGGCTGCACAAATTAGCATTATGTACCACATATGAAGAAACCGCGTACACGGCGAAGCGGATAAGGGCCAGGCCCTTGTTTGATCTTCTCATCTTTTGAAGATGGCAGCAAAGAAGCAACTTTCGTCGTTTTGATAATGTAATGATATGATAGATGGCGACTCGGTGACTCGTGTTTCGGTCGCACAGAACGGAACGGAGCAGCCAGCCTCAACCCAACGGTGGATGACAAGAGCCGGTCCCACCCGACGGCCGCGGGGGGAACGCATGAGCGCCGAGTCGAGGCTTTGAAGGTCCGGGGCACCGGTACTCTGCCCTGTTTAATCGATTGGGTTCAGATAAGAAGGCGCCCATGTGCGGCATACTGGATATAGGCGTGGGATCCGGTCTCCTTCCATTTCATTTAGACGTTTCTATTTTATCGCGTTTGCCGTTTGCGCTGCGCTGCTCCTTCCTACACTTCTCCGTCTCCCCTTTTCATGGCTTCTATTCTTGGCAACATTGTTTGCAGCTGCTGTTGGTGAAACAACTTCAACCCCCCTCGTATGCTCGAACAATAGTTGGACGGAAGGAACGTAGATAGACTCGTGCTTGCGGATATAGATAGACACCATTACGCGGACGCGCAGTTCCCCTCCCTCCGGCATTCCCACAGTATAGTTGCATGTCTGCACCGCCGTAATGCTCGCCTTGCACAACGCACCATCAAAGCGCCGCCTTCTACTCTTGCTGGTCCTAGCCTTCTTCCTCACAGTCACGCTGCTGTTGTCGACCTCGCAGTCGGGGCTTTCGACTAAAGCTCGTCGCCGGGCAGCCCTTGCCTCATTCTTCTCTAAGCCCTCTAAGGAAAAGACGCTAGTCGTCTACGTCTACTATGATGGCACCATGACAGCAAAGGACTCGGCCCTCCGCGAGTCCTGGGGAACTGTAAATGGCCTCAATTTTGCCGATGCGAACAAAAAGAACCCTGTGCAGACTGACAACCTCAACTTTTTCCTGCGCCATGGCCTCATGAGCAACGTCGACCACCTGTTTGTCATGAACAGTCCCGTGCCTCAGGACACAAAGATTCCAAAGCTTGACAATATCTTTGTGTGGGAGAAAGAGAATGCGTAAGTGTGCCGCGCAGGACCGCTTTGGTTTGTTGGATTTCAGGCTCATGTCTAATCTTCACTACTGTCCATAGTTGCTACGATCTGGGCTCGTTTCACCAAGGCGTGCAACACATGGCGGAAAAGCATTCCAAAACCTACAATCGATACATTCTGATCAACGCATCTGTCCGCGGACCGTTCATGCCAACGTACAACGAAGGGTGCTGGGCTGACGCGTTCCTGTCCCCACTCTCTTGGTCAGTGAAAATGGTCGGCACCACTGTCTTTTGCAAGGAGGAGGATTTCCCACGACATTTGCAGACCATGGCTCTGGCGTTTGACCAGCAAGGCTACGAGGCCGCCATTCCTGCCCTGCAGTGCCCGGCAACCATCGCCGATGCCATCAGGAATGGAGAAGTTCCGCTCACCGGATTGATCGAGAAGCAGGGATTCAAGACCCATTCTTTGATGGCATCTGCCCAGGCCGATCCGACAGAGTGCGGCGAAGGTGATATGAACTATCAAGGAAAATACTACGGCATGAATTTCCACCCTTACGAGCTTGTCTTCATGAAAACCAACCGTGGCATCGGTATGTTGCGACTATCTCGCTCTATATCTTTTTCTGCCGCCCAAACTCACATACATGTTGCTTCTTGCAGATGACAATGCTGTAAAACGTTACACTGACTGGCACGACAAGATTCTCGCCAGAGATGGTAGCTCTTGCCCTTACCATATTCCACTGCGGTGATTTTGCATAGAGAACCCTCCTTAGAAAAGCCATATAATGTGTACATAGCGCGTCCATCCCATTTGGCGATATATCCTTTCATCATGTATAAGTTCCATTTTGATTTTTAGCCTAAAACAAAGCTTGTTAGAGTAAGCACAGCACGCATCAGGTTGGAAAAACAGGGTCACCACTTCGCGACCTTGATCGAACATTCTGCGCGCGTTACCCCACAATTCCGCACAATTCCCCACATCGTTCAACGCTCCACAAACCGAAAACAATGGCCAACGAGACACCTACCAAAACCGGAGCGCTGACACAGGGAAAGCCGTATGCCGTAGAACTTGCGCCAGGAAAGGTACACATTCGACATCTCCTATCTCTTCTTTGAACCGTCACCCCAACCGCGCGGGTTTCCATAAGTTTTAGTTTAACGTTAACCTACTTGCAGCCATACTTTTTCTGCACGTGCGGCGAGTCCTCCAACCAGCCCTTCTGCGACGGAACTCACAAAGGCAGTGGCTTCACGCCAAAAAAGTTTACGGTCGAGGAGGCAAAGACGTACTATCTGTGCGGATGTCGCGAGTCCGCGAACCTGCCCTTCTGCGACGGCACGCACCGCAAGGAAGCGGGGATACGCAAATACAATGAGGTACGGATCAGCGTGGGATAGGTTCTACTCATTCGGCATAAGGTGCTGATTGGCCGTGTTTTTTTTTTCCCGCATTTCCTATCCTCGTTCAGTTCTTGTTGAAGCGAAACACGGAACTCACCACGAAGCTCGCTCTTCTTGACAAGAAGGTGAAGCTGACAACAGCGGTCGCAGCTGCAGCTGCCGGTGTTGCCATTGTTCTGGGGGCCGTAAGACTTTACGGCAGATAGAGGATTTAATGAGAACGACATTAAGTTTAAGAAACGCGCAATGGCTCCAATGAAGGCGTCAGAATTTGTCTATATGTACAATCGGGGACCACTGTAGACGATGCTATGAGGAGAGAGGAGAGGAGGGACGCGATTCCAAAACTAGGTTGTCGGATGAGAGTCAACTCTTAAGCTAAAGCGGCTCGGTCTTGCGCTCCATCGACTTCCTCGAGGGAAAGATGGTCGGCCACAAGCTCCCGCTCCAATGGGTTTGCTGCCATGGTGGGGCTCAAAAGCTTTTGGTCCGCTTCGTAATCAGCGGGCGCGTTCTCTGCCTCGTTGACATCACACACCAATATGTCTCTGGATGGCGAATTCTTGGTTTCAAGGACGTCATGACCAGTTATGGTGGGCTTCCCAGTCGAGGGCTCGTTGGCATTGTCATCCACGCCAAGAGCGGCTCGGTCTTGCGCAGCGTCCACGTCTCCGATTGAAAGGTCCTTGTCGGCTTCATGTTCAAGATCAGTCACAGCCGCTTCTGGTGTCAGTGAGTCAACAGAAGGCGCCACGTCGTCATGCCCGGGAGACAGAGGGGCGGTTCTTTGTGTAGTTTCACTCGCCGTCGCAACAGGATCGATAATGTTGATGAACGGGTCATCCTCATCCGGCTCCGAGGACAAAGTGACGGTTGGTATTGGGCTCGATAGGCTATCGACTCCTATCTCGCTGTCGAGGTCCTTCCCTTGTATTATAATTTTTTCCACCATAATATGTGGAAGTGCTGGTGCTGACCGTTGCTGGCCGTTGAAGTGATTGCCATGGTCAGGGTCCGACCCCACGCCCGATGTGAAGTGTTCCTCTGGGAAGTCTGAAATGATTGTAGTGCCAGTTTCGGACGGAGTTGATTCATCTCGGGCATCTACGTAAATGGATTGATCAGGGTCCGCAGACAGCAGACCGTTCGAATTGCCTGCTGGATCACCGTTTGTGGGAGTGACTGATGTGGCATGAGGTTTTGGTGGCCGAGGGCGTGATGAGGAGTACTGTTTACGAGCTGCGGCGATCCGATCCTCAAGACCCTGGATAGGACAAAGACGTCAGATCAAGAGTCATCACCATCAGCATATCTCGCCAGGTTTTGACTCTAGTGCATACCTTTGCCCGGTTGACAAGTGCTTCAATGTTTTGCAGATTAACGCCGGGTGTTTGCGCATCTAAACCACGCTCTGATGAAGGTGCTATGCCAGACTCATCGCCTATGAGGGCATTGTAGGTGACATTGCTCGAGCCAGGGGTACCGCCGTTGGCCGACCTGTTCACCACGCGTCCTTTGACGAGGGACAACTCGAGCTTCGTGTCTGGAAAAGAAATCAAATGCTTCATCACGCTGTTCGTCGCTCCCACTTTGTCCTCCACCACGCGCCTCTGTTTACCTCGTAGTTCATCTCGCACTCGCTGCAGCTCGATTTCCAGCTGCCCCTTTGCGTCCGCTTCCTCTTCCAAAAACGTGATGCGCTCAGTCAACCCATTCGCCTGAGCCTGGGCATCCGAAGCCGACACGCTGGCGACTCGCTGAGCTTGCATCAGTTCCGAGTTCTCAATCTCAAGGTTTCGAATTTGCTCGCGGTGCTGGGCGTCGGCTTTGCGCAGATCGTCCAGCTCCTGCTGCATCGAGTTCAAGCTGGAGTTGGTTTCTGATTGGTGCGCGCTGAACTTGGCCTGCACAGAAACCTACGTCAGTCTCTGAATTTACCAGAACATAGGAAAAATGACATCTCTGACAAAAAATGTATCTCGAACCTTCAGCTCTCCGTTCTCTTTGATAATCTTCTCAGTGGCATAGTGCAAGTCTTCGATTTCTCGCTCCAGCTCTGCCTCGAGCTCTTTCGAGTCATGCTGGAACTCTTCAAATTCTTTGCGGCATTCCTCCAGAGCCGCACGAGTCTCTTTGAGCTCTTCTCTTAGCTTGTTCACTTCGTCGACATGGCTGGTGAGAGAGAGAATTATGCGTCAAAATACAGGTTGAGTAATGTGCTCCGAATCGATGCTATACACCCCTGTTGCCTCCTTCCATCTCTGTTATGATAAGGGAACGACTGTTCTCCCAGTGCAGTACTCCTATCGAGGGATTTCGCTCAGACTGCCGGTGTCAAGTCTTCTCTAGAAGGGCTCCCCGTATCGTCTCGAAACGTCGACATCAAAATGGGACGCGGTCTTTAGGCGTGGCTTGCAAATGGGGCTTGCGATGACGCAGAACGGGCCTCCGGGACGGAACTACCTATGGACCCAATAAAAGCAAAGACAAAACCAATGCGCTGTTGCCTGATGTTGATCGGATTGCGCTCCTCGGAAGCAATAAAAGAGAGACTCGGAAAAAAATCCTTCTCGTACTCCCACTCAGGATCGAACTGAGGACCTTTGCCGTGTGAAGGCAACGTTATGCCACTAAACCATAGGAGCTCGACAATATGTAGCTTCTCATGTATGTATTGAATTTTACGTTGAGACTTCGGCGAATTGCGTCACAAACCTCGCAGCAAGTATTATGTGTGCAGCAACTTTGCCATTGGAAAACAGCAATGTGTTGGAATAAACCCCTCTCTGCCTCAGTCATAGGAAGTGTCGATTGTATCCACACTATGAGAAGCCAAATCCTCCATACACCGAAACTATATACCAATATGAAAAACTATGTATTACCAGAATTTCTAAGAATCAGTGATGGGTAGTGTGGCTAGATTACATGAAACGAGACCAATGTCCTTTGTTGCAATGGCGCCTGCTTAACGGCGTTCTCGAAGCTTCCAGGCTGTCAAAAGCGCAATTAGCGCCAAAAAGAAAACGAACCAGGCCCCTTCGATAGCAACGTTTCGTGTGAAAGCTTTCCTGTCAAATCCAAATTTGTCCAGCACTGTGAGAGTAACATTGCGGGATCAGAAGAATGCATATGAAGCGTTTTTAACAGCTGAGATCTAAAGCCATGCCTACCTATGGATGCGGGGATGTTGAGGCCCACGTTCGCCACATCATCGACGATTGTTATGCCGGAAATATCGTTGACTACTAGTGCTTCATAAGCGTAGCGGAACAGAGACAGATACTGGATCCATCGAAGCACGGCCGGTATTTGATCTGTGCAAGCAACGTTAGCACGTAACATGGAAGATATCGATCCTCGCCAAGTCAATGCTACCTTGGTTGAGAAGGAACCCTGCAAACAACATGTGAAAGAGCAAAATCAAGCTCCCGACCAAGTTCGCAGTCCCAATATCCCTGATTGCGGTTCCAACCGCCATGCACAGGAGGCCCGCGTTGGCTGCGAAAAGGCTCAGAACGCCAATAAAGCTGACAAAATTGTCACCCGTGGAGGTGAACCCGACCATGAAGAACGCGATGGTTCCCATGATGAGTGATGGAATGATCCTGAGAGGAATAAGATCGAACAGAATACGACATATCAGGAATGGAAGCGTTCCGTAAAAGCCGTTTGCCCGTTCACGGATGAAGATTTGGCGTTCTTGACTCAGAGTCTATCTCATCCAAAGCAATGCATTTTGAATGAGATGGTGCACACATGAGCATCGATGGCGAAGGCATGAGGTGACTTACCCCAATCGCACTGAGACCGGAGAATCCCAAAAGACTCATGATAAAGAAAATGGAGCCAAATCTATTTTGGATACCACTAAGCGACGCGTCAGCTTGCCAGTACAGGCCACCGACAAAAGCTGAAAATGACACGTCAGGTCCATGTCCGTCACGGATTGAAAGGAAGGTCATCAGCATGTGTACGTACCACCGAGCCCGACCGCGATGCCGAGATGGGTGAGCCATAACACTGGTCTTCGCCAAAAGTTCTTCACCCCTCGCTCCAGAAGTGTAGACATCTGCGTCAGGAAGCTGATGTGATAACCTTTGTCATCTATCTCAAGTTCCCTGTCCCAATGCATAGGTTGTGAATGTTCTGGTCCGTCATACGGTTTCGGCAGCGTCTGTTCGCCTTCTGAGAAGTTTGTAGTCCTCCTATGGGTCACATGCGTCGCTCTATTTGGATTCAAGAGAAGGCTCAGGCTGGTATCCGGGACTTCCGGAGAATGATTGAGCGATCCCCGCGACGAAGGCGCATCCGGCGACGGAGCACTCCGGACCTGCATTTGAGCTCTACGGGATCGTAGCTCGTAATCGGTTCCGGCGGAGCCTATCGGAACGGTCGGCGAATCCTCCCAGTCCCAATCCGACGCCCCGACAGCCAGATCCAGCACCCAGTCGGCAATATTGTAGCCTGCAGGACAGGGATGTCCTTGCTGAGCAAAGTGCCTTTCCATCTTGTCAGCTTCACCAAAATACATGAGATTTCCCCTTTGTAACACAGCTATGTCGTCAAACATTGCGTATACATCGGATCGCGGTTGGTGAATAGTGAACACTATCGTCTTCCCGAATTTATGGGCAAGTTCGCATATGGTCTTGATCACTGAGTGCGCGTTGTAACTGTCCAAACCACTGAGCGAAGCGGCATCAGCACTGAAGTGGGATCCTTACACTCCACATGTGACATGTACCTTGTAGGCTCATCCAAAAACAAGATAGCAGGGCTGGTAACCAGTTCCTGACCGATGCTAACTCTCCGTTTTTCACCTCCACTGATGCCTCGCCGTGTTGCACCGCCGATTCGAGAGTTCGCTACGTGGCTCAACCCAAGGGTTTCGATGACCTCGTTGACCCTCGCTTCTTTTGCTGATAGAGACATGGATTCGGGCAAACGCATTTTGGCCGAGAACATAAGCGTTTCCCGAACGGTCAAAGTTTCCATCTTTAATGTGCAGTGCTCTACCATTAGCAAGATTTTGTTAGGGCACCCTCATCATTGAAACTTTCATACCAGTATGTCATCTTGGTCCACAAAGCCGGTGAGACGCTTGTATTGCGGTTTAGATATCACTCTGTCATTGACAAGCATCGCCCCCTCGACATCGCCTGCAGAGACAAGGCGGTTCAAGTCAATAAGCACAATTCCATGCACGGAGTGAGCCTTACCTCGCTTCGTTTTTCCCGCGATAATATCTATGAGACTGCGGAATACGTGTCAATTGAGAAATCTCGGATCACAATGTGCGGCACCCACGTTGATTTTCCAGAACCAGACGGTCCCATGATGGCTAAAGCCCGGCCAGGGTAGATATCGCCGCTCATGCTCTCCAGGATTCTTTTTTTGCCTAAAGGTCATGCATGAGGTGAGAAAGTGCCAGTGGTAGGGTTTGTTTGCTGCCGAATTACCATGAACATAACTCAGATTTCGGATGGAAAGCTGCACTCCTCTGCGATTTGCAGGGACTTCCTGATTCTTAGCTCGAGCACGGCGGAAGCACGCCAATCCTAGCGCCAGCGCAAGGAAGCCAACTATAAAGCCAGCAGCTGAAATGGCAGCAATCCCCACTGCACCCAAAGGCCCCTTTGAGTGCTGATCGATCTTCCTTTCAGTCACCAGCAAATGAGAAAAGTAACATTATGCTACTCACCTCGTCCGGATCATCACCCGGGTCGTCGATGAGCTGAGCACATTCACCGTGGAGACAATTTCCCAATTTGAAGCCGTTCGGAAACAAGGCATCCAAGAACCCAACTGAACCAACATCATGATGTCAAAAAGAAATATCATGCGTCAGCCTTATCTTCAAGACCCCCACTTACATCTGATAACACAGTTGGGCGATTCACTTCCACGGGGGCAAGTGAACGCAAGATCTCCCGAGGCGCCGTTGATTGAACCACTGAGATCTATGTTTCCCCCGGGGCCCCCACAAAATGCAGCACTTGGAATGCACTTGCATTTCAAAGTGGGACAGGAGAATGCTGTTTTATTGGCAGTGCGCGACTGCGTGCACCCAGACGCATGGCATGCAAACTGTTGCACTCCGGTATACCATACTGTACAAAAGCGTGAACACGTGATTTCTTAGATATCGTTCCGAAGCTGTTCTTACTTGATCCATATGCGTCTCCGGTCTGACGGTTCCTTTGTACGGTCAAGAAACTATCTTGGGGATAGGCAATTTTCAGAAGAGGCTCTGCGTCGATTCCAGGCGTCAGCGGGGACGAAAACAAAAGAAACATCTACAAGCTCTCCCATACCAAGTACTTCACAGTAACTGTGGCTTTTCTTCCATACTGCCGGATCCTTGTTGCACACAAGAGACTGACCAGCTGGCGCGCCCGGACCTGGTTTGCAGCCATCATCGCGTGCGCACACATTGCTGGGGCAACGAGATTAGGACCAAGCAAAGAAGACTAAGCGAGGATCAGTCGTTTACCAATTGACTCCCAAAAACCCATCTTCACAGCAGCTTGCAGTAGCATCGGTGCGAACAGCCCGATTCTCTGGTGCGCGATTCGCAGAACCACAAGTTGCTTGCGAGCAGTCCTGGCCCCCAAAGCCATCGAGACAGTTGCAAACGTTATCCTTGCACTCCCCAAAGTTTGCACATCCCTATGAGGCCGGATCGGTAAGATTTGCGCCGGTGGACAAAAGAATTTGAACGCCCGCCTGCATACCGAAGCGGCGCAATTGAAACACGCTGGACAAGTGCTCGCGGCAGGAGGTGGGCTGCTGGCTGTGACAGTGACCGTGACGACTTGCCCCGGTGGTACAGTCGCGGAAGGCGTGGGCGTAAGCGTACCGGGGGGTTGAGCCCAGGAAGATAAGGCGAAAACCCAGAGGACGATAGACAAGGAGTAGAAAAGGCGGGAGTCGGAGGACAGCATCTTGCCTCAAAGTGTTGTGACTATTGATCGCTTGCAAGCGTTGTTGAGCACCAGGAACAACAAACTTTGCTTGCTATTATACCACACTCTCTCTCAATGCAAACCAACAAGCTCTGCGACATTACCCGTAAGCGCAAGCGGAACGAACGCCAACTCCGCACACGCAACGGCGACACGAGGAATGACAGGATGAATTGCACCGCCACCTGCCCTGCCGAAGCCTCCTGTCAAATTAGCTCAGACCCTAAATTCAGCTCGTCGTGTCCCCACGACCTCCTCGCCAAGAGTGAGATTCGCACTTTAACGACATTACACTTCTGCTGCCCACCTGCAAGGCTTCATATTCATTATCCGCGCGTCCCATATCTCATCCTATCACACTCTAGTATCGGATTTATGAGGCTATTGCCCAAGACTTCACAATCTCGTCCCTTCTGATATGGAACAACGATGTCGACCGCATCTTTCCGCAATTCCACGTTTGACCCATTATTATTGAGCGCTCAAATAGGTTTGTCCTCGACATACGCATACCAATAATGCGAAAGTCTGCTGAATGTTGATTTGGATCTTTTCTCGCAGTGTCTCTGCAGTGTACATATTATCTCTCGGCCTCCTCAGTGATATTCGCGATTGAATTGCTCACCGGCTCTCCCATCACACTTTCCCACGTCCTGTCGTACAAAGAAATCCGAACTGACACGGTTCTCGGTTGGGCTTTGTTTATCGCGTTTCTCATCAACGCCGGAATAGGGTATGGACCAAGACATTTTTTCTCATCCCCAATCCCCAATTGTCGACTCTGATCCACGCAATTTAGATGTTACGCGCAGCTTTTCATTGTGCAGCGTGCAAAGCTCTGCCTCGACTTCTCCTGCACACTTCACCTCCTTCACCTTCTTATCACATCATTCTACAGCGGTGGGATACCGAAAACCTTGTTCTGGTGGTTCTCCTTCCTATGCACACTCTGCATAATGGCTATCGGGGGCGAGTACTTGTGTATGCAAAAGGAGATGGAGCCGATTAGTTTAGCTGGCTCCATAAAGCGGCATGACTCTACGGTGGATGGTGTAGAACTACAACGTCTGACTGAAGTTAATGATGATATCCCATGATAGCATTTGATATTAGCCTGCATTCTTCTTGATGATTGATCTCAACCAGCTCATTCCTTGAGCCTTCTTGGCAAGCACTGACAAGACTCGGATGAGGTCATTTAGAGTTGTGAATGAGCTCAGTCAAAGTCGTCCCAGAACATATGTTGGAACAGATGAGGAAGGGTATGCATTAAAACTGACAAATAGTCCCAACTCAGAATTTGACGTCCTCCGTGGTGTACTTCCGAACAACAGCGTCATAAGGCGCCCGCTGGTACTCGTGCGGACGGTACAGTCCTGCAAATCGGATGATTTGCTCTTCCACGGTGAACGGCTTGACGTTGAAATCATCGAACTTCAACGCACCAGGAGTCGGCGTGTCGTCAACGTAAAGCTGGAAGAGCAGGCGGTTAGCAGAACAGTACAAGATGTGTCCAACCCCTGAAAAACTCACCCTTTCGATTTCATCGGGGGAAATAATGGGGATGGCCAGTACTGAGTTCGTGATGGCTGCAAGCGCCTTTCCTAAGAACTTGGGCAAGTACACGGCTACCTGATGACGTCGAGTCACGTCAAGGAAGAACTCCACAAGTGCGGCATAATAGTACTCCTTGGGCCTGTTGCATAGGTTAGTCTGCTTCCCAACTGATCAAGACTGCTTGACAAGATGTTTACCCATAAAGCTCAACAATCTGACCAACGGCTCGATCGTCATTTTCGAGCTTTCCGAGGACGTGAGCCACGTCACCAACATAGGTTGGCCTTATGCGCGTCTTGCCTCCATTCATAAGCGGGATGCCACCTGGCAGCCACTTCACAAACCCTATTGTTTCCTGGCAGTTAGAACGACTGTTGCCAAGTTGGGTGTAACTATAGTTGCAACTCACATCCCAGCCGGTTCCAGAATCGGTCCTCATATCCGTACATTGTTCCAGGACGAACGATGGTCACATCCGGGAATTCCGCTTTTACAGCCTTCTCTCCCAATGCCTTGGTGCGCAAGAAGTCTGATTTCGAGTTTTCATTCGCGTTAAGGGCTGATACGTGGATGAGCTTTGTGACACCCTCCTCTCTGCAGATACGGGCAATGGCGGCGGCATGTTCGACGTGAACTTGCTCAAATGTGAAGTTTCTGATGAAAACTGATAAGTATCTTTCGTATAATCTTCCGGAGAGAGTTTTAGACGCACTTGGTGTTGTAATCTTTTCCGATAAGGTTGTACACCACATCGGAGTGGCGGACAGCCTCTCGTATGGACTCTTCCTGACGAATGTCAAATCGCTGCACAGACTGCTTAGATGACACGTCGGAGGACGCACTATCAGCGCAAACCCACCATGGGAACAATCTGACCCAAGTCACCCATCAATTTGAGGTGTCGTCGGTCATCATCCGTTCCGCGGTATGGAATAACCACTTGGGTTCCTCGCTTTCCTAAAGCCACGACACGCGAGTCAGCCCATCCAGCTTCTTCAGACCAAAAATCTTCCCTCCTCCGACGCACCAAGGTTGTTTACGACGTAACGTCCAAGGAACCCGGTGCATCCCAAAACCGTGGCGACGTGTCCCGAGTTGGAAGAGCGGCCTCCGGGACCCTTCTGAACAAAGACCTGGTTGGTACCAGTACGCTTGACGATTTCGTGATAGTGGCGCTGTTTGTGAGAGGAGTTAACAGTCATGTGATGAGTCGGTCGTTCGCTTGTGAGGAAGGAAACGCACCATAGGGGCGGACACAGTCACGCCGGCTGTCCGCGGCAAGGACACTAGCGACCTCGAAAACATCCTCAAGGTTTCTTTGCTGCCAATAAGTGTTTATAAGTGATTGCCAATGCCTATCGAGGAGGTCCACAAAAATCCGACGCAACCCGCGCAGCTGCGATGAGACGGCCTTGTTGGTTGCAACCATTGTGGTGGTTGTAGCCAGCTAGCTGTTCGCGACCGACGCGTCTTGACTTGACTCTGACTCAACCAACTTACGTTGTTGGGATTTCCCCGTCCCTGAGCATTCCAACCAATTACATTTCGTCGAGACGCCAACATCGCAAAAGTAGGAAGCCGTACATACAGTAAGGCCGTAAAGCTACACGCCTGTGGATTAGCACGAAACAGAACGACGAAAATAGTATTCCATTTGGCGCAATAGAGACTCCCTCGTGTGTACCGGTTTTCACCGTCCCCCTACGGCACTTTTCCGGTGCAAGCGTCTGTTGACAGATTATGAGCGCGCGGCGCGGTGAGCGATTAGATGTTCGGACGTTTCGGTTAAGCGGAATTTACTCATCCGCGCATTGTAGACGTCAAGAAGCGTCGAATCGTTGATCTCTCCCAGCCTTCTCTTGACCTCTTCACCAACCAGCCCATGTCCAGTAGCGGTGGAAAAAAGCTGAGGCTAAACCAGCCCCTTGCAAAAGGCCAGGATCAACCGCATGTTGTCAAGAGCGAGGTAAAAACTACGGGTCCGGCGTATGCCTACGCACCGGGCGGTACGGGCGGAGCTGGTCTTGCGGTCACGCAACCGACCGTCACAATGAACAGAGCGCCCGGAAAGAAGCTAGTGATCAAAGCATTCAAAGGTCGGTAGGAGGCTTTTCGGTGTGGACACAGCAGATAGCAGATTGGTTCAACCTTTGACATGCAGTGAAACCGAAAATACCCGAAAACTTTGTGGAAAATACTTGGAATAGGTTGGAGCGAGCGGTCCGGGCCATTCACGCCAGCACACCAGTGGCGGACAGCTTGGAAGAATTATACCAAGCCTGTGAAAACTTGTGCTATCACAAGAAGGCGGACGAGCTGTACTCGAAACTCAGAGCCGTATGCGATGAGCATGTGCAACAAGAATACACGAAAATTGTTACCATGTCAGTTTGCACTCTTATGCATGGGTTATAGCCCTTTGGCTAACATTTCATTCTAGCCCGGCGGATGGCTCTGTTTTGCACGCTGTTGATGTTTCGTGGAGCAGCTTTTGTCGGCAGATGGTGCGTATCCGGTGCATCTCAAAACTGCCCTGTTCTCAAGAAATGTTCACGTGTCAGTGCTGTTGTCCCAGATTCTGATTCGGAGCATCTTTCTATACCTGGACCGCACATACGTCCTACACACAGCTGGATTGCGATCTTTGTGGGACATGGGATTGGACCTTTATCGCGAAAGGGTCATGGATGGACAGCTTCCGGTCAAGAAAAATGTGATCGATGCCCTGCTGGAGCAGATAAAACGGGAAAGGTGAGAGGGAGATGTTTGCTATACTCTGCTTCTGTTACTCAATGGACCATTCAGGGATGGGGAGCGAATCGACCATCACATGCTTCGATCGCACCTACGGATGTTCATGGATCTTTCCATCTATTTTACGAGTTTTGACCCAATGTTCCGGGAGGCCAGTGAGCTTTACTACACAAGAGAAGGTGAACGGCTCATTAGTGAACTCGACAACTCTGGCTCTGGGGGAGATGCGGTCGGAAGATACTTGCAACATGTCGATAATCGACTGGCGGAAGAAGGAGCGAGATGTGCACAAGGAGCCGGTTACATAGACGTTGGCAGCAGGAAAGGATTGATAGCAACGCTTGAGTCAACGCTCATCACGAAGCATGTCAGAACTGTGGTGGAGAAAGGTTCGTCTTCAATTCGCGGACGACGTGGCGATGGGGAGGCTAACATTTGCACAGGCTTTGTGGATCTTGTCGAAAAGTCTCGTTTGAGTGATCTGAAAAGAATGTACTCTCAGCTCAGTCGCGTGGGAGCATTGGAGCAATTGCGTATAGCATTCGCTAGCTATATCAGAGTACGTCCCGATTCAGTAGTCGTTCAAAATTTGACGATTCTCTAACATGTATGATGTCACCTCTAGAAAGCGGGGATTACTCTGGCGAGTGATCCAGCTCGTGATGCATCTATGGTGGAAGACCTTCTCGTATTCAGGGATCGCATCAGCACCATCATCTCACAATGCTTTGACGATCTGGATATATTCCATAACGCAATGAAAGAATCCTTTGAGTTCTTCATAAATCAGCGTCAAAACAGGCCGGCAGAGCTTATTGCGAAATGGGTCGATGCGAAGCTGAGGACGGTGAAGGGGCAGACTGACGAAGAGTTGGAGATTGGCCTAGACAAAGCCTTAGTCCTCTTCAGATACATCCAAGGTACTAACCTAACAAGCCTCGACTACTTTTTTGACAGCATCTGATATGTCAGCGTAGGCAAAGATGTCTTCGAAGCGTTCTATAAGAAGGATCTCGCCAAGAGGCTACTGCTGCAAAGAAGCACCAGCGTGGATGCCGAGAAGAGCATGTTGAGCAAGCTCAAGATTGGTATATATTTTTTCCATCTGCGAAGATGCTTAGATTTTCATTGACAGATCTACGATGTTTTGGTCACAGAGTGTGGACCTGGCTTCACATCCAAGTTGGAAGGGATGTTCAAAGACATCGACATCTCGAGAGACTATATGTCCAGTTTCCGCGAGGTGAGCAAATGCTGCGTCCCTTCAATCTGAATATTGATAGTAACGCAACACTTCACCCCATAGTCATCGAAGTATACCAGTCAGTTGGGGACGATCGAGTTGTCGGTCAACGTATTGACTCACGGTTACTGGCCAACGTACACTCCTGTGAACTGCAACCTGCCGGATGAGGTATGCTGGACAATGCACCCAAACCATTCAGTTTATGTCTTGAGCAATCTGTATCTTCTTGCTGCCAGCTGGCTCGCTGCCAAGAGATCTTCAAAGAGTTTTACATGAGTAAACACAATGGACGCAGATTGACGTGGCAGCACATGCTTGGAAGCGGCCTGTTGAAATGCGACTTTGATAAGGTATGTGTAGTCATCGCCCCACCGGGTTCCACGTGCTTATGCTCACTTCTATCACAGGGCAGGAAGGAGTTGTCCGTTTCCCTGTTCCAAGCCGTTGTCCTACTTCTCTTTAACAACGCTGAGACCCTTACGTACACCGATATATCCAAGCTCACTGGGCTGGAGGAAAAGGAGCTCACGCGCACACTGCAATCGCTATGTCTCACAAAAACGCGAATATTGAACATCACCAATCGAGCCGTCAAAACGCGGGACTTACTTCCAGATGACGTGTTTGCAGTGAACCAGGATTTCGAAAATCCATTATACAGAATCAAGATCAACCAAATACAGATGAAGGAAACGGTGGAAGAGCGAGAGCAAACGGAAGAAGGTGTCTTCCAGGATCGGCAGTACAGCGTTGACGCTGCCATTGTCAGGATTATGAAATCCCGCAAGAGCCTCTCCCACGTGCAATTAAACGCCGAGTTGATGGCTGCTGTTAAGTTCAATGTCAAGGTGCGTTTGCAGCACGTCCGATGTCAATATCGTAGGCGATCGATCTGATACTAGGTTTCTCGCCTTTCTTCCACACAGAGCCAGGATTTCAAGAAGCGAATTGAGAGCTTGATAGACCGAGAATACATTGAGCGAGACAGCAAAGATAGCAATCTATATGTCTACCTAGCCTGATGCATAGAATCCGACTCATTCCCTCACCCATTCCCATACCCGCCCTTCCTTTTGTCATTGCACTATTTTCTGCTTCAAGTTCAATATAAACCTTTGTTCTTCCCCATTTAGTCTGAGGCGTCGGGCCGCCTCGGTGCCGTACAGGAGCGAGTTGCAGCCAGTGAGAGCACCAAGCTGTGTGAACGAGGCAATCCCACCAATACGATGAATGTACATGAAATTCATATTCACAAGATCAGACGCGATCTGGCGCGCATCGTCCCAACTGTTCAAGACTACTCTACAATCTCTGTCTGATGCCAATCAGATCCCGCGCTAGCATCCGCCAGCGCCTCCGCACCCACCTCCACCCCCTCCACCGCCTCCACACACCCCCCCCCCCCTCCGCCCCCTCCACTGCCTCCACATCCCCCTCCGCCCCCTCCGCCGCCTCCACACCCACCTTCATCGCCCCCGTCATTAGCGGCACACGAGCTGATGTGCGATGTACTATGACCACCAGAACAGCGCCCACCATGTTTTCGAGCCCCAGGATAGCTGCCCCCAGCGTAGGTGCACCCGGCCAGATACACCCACGATCCGCGCTCCATAGCCTTGTGTTGTGACTGAGACCGCGCGCCCTGCATTGTTTCGGACCTGACGGCGCGCTCCCAAACAGTTTGAACCTTTTTTTAGGTTTCGATGGTGCATTCGCAGTTGTCTCATACTCCTCCTTGAACAATTTCTTCCAGACGTCGGCCGTAGACTTGAAGCTTGTATTCAGAGTTCCTACCGCGACATTGTCGTCGTGATTGATTACTTGGCCCAGCTCTCGCACCTCAAATCTATGATATCGTTGCGGGTGAAGCTGGTGAGTATGCCAGGCCACAGGTCGATGTCGAGCGTTGGGACAAGAAAGGTGAGAGGCCGATCTTTCATAATGGTCAAGACCTTGGGGTATCGATTGGACGCAGATTCCAGCGTGTCAGCTGTCCAGGACACGACGCCATTGACCAGCTTTCCCGTGAAGCCGCGCTGTCTTTGCGCCGCGAGAACGAGATCGAGTGTCGCGCCGGTTATGTTCCCCGGGTATGCGGCAATGACGCGGCCAAGGCTCGCGCCCCACAGCTTCACTCTGAGCTTGATATCCAGCCCTTCCTTTGCTCTCTGTGTGCACTGGAGCGCGGTCACCTTGCTGCACTGGTACGCACCAAGCCGGCGGAGAAGCTCTGGCCAGTTGCACTCTTCCGCGCTGGCTTCCAGAGTGAGCACAGCATGGAAGTCGTTTGTCGCGGTGGTGGAAGCTGGGTTAAAGAGATACTGCAGCTGATTGAAAGCCTGTTCCCGATCCACCGTGCCTGTTCGTGCGTCGAGTGTACATCCGCGGACAAGATTGGTCGTCATCAGATGTGCGGGAGATACCAGGGTCGAAGAAGTGCGCGGCAAATCCGCCTCGTAGAACCGGTGAATGTCGGCCAAAAAGCGTCGAGCGGACACGCTCGACAAACTGATGGGTGCCCCACAGAACTCGCACTTGAGCTGCGCCGCCTTGAATCGAAGCTCCACGTACATCCATTTTGCGATCGCCACGCTACTCGAACACCGGCAGGGAACTTCTATCAACTCTTCCGGATCGGGTGCTTGTGCTCGAAACGGCAGTCGCTTTGGTCCACGCACATGTGTTGTCCGGAGCCGCATCATATACAGCCCACATATCCTCCAGTGGCATACTGTATGGCAAATCCACAAGTCCTCCGTTGGCATGATGTGCTTTCAGGTCGCAGAAGCACGCGGGATTGCTGAACCGTCGATTGATGTCCTCTGCATAACGGAGTGGACTCAAGAGATGCGCGTGCCATATCATTGCGACATCTGCCAGTGGTGGGAAAGTAACAGGATTTAGAAAGTTGGGCTCCGTGTGGTCTCCAGCTCTTTTCTCTTACCTTGAGGCGGCATGATAAACATTGATGGACAGTGCTTCAACTAGTCCAGCCATAGCATGTAGCGCTGTTCGGCTTGGACAAGGAAGAGGAGATCCCCCACCCGTCGGGGATTGTGGGCGCGTGGAACCGTTCGAGGAGCGACAAGTGTGCTTGCAATGTGGCTAAGCGGAATCTTCCGCAATTAGCCCGGACGGTTCAAGAAAGGCGGAAGCTTGTTTTAAGCTTACTGGAACTGACCACTTCATCTACTACGTAAGCTGGCGCTGTCGATGGCCAGATTGGTGCTGAGTTGTGTGCTGCGTTGTGTGCAGTGGGTGACTGAGGAATGATAAACATTTAGTACTGTTGATGATAGCAACATTCATAGCTGCATCTCAAAAGGTTGACGGCCTTACATAGGGCGGGGGTTCCTCATTGCTGGGCCCAGTCATCATCAAAGAAGTTCTCGAATTCGTAGATTTGTGATCCTTTCAGTTTGGATTTTCTTGGAAGGGAAGTGTTGCGAATGTGCCTTCTTTATATGTCAGGCTGCTCCTTCTAGTAGCGCGGGATGTCCTCAAACCCGGCATTGCTCGCACGTTGCCGCAACGACGCCCACGGACAACCTGGAATCCATACGGCTAACAGCGCTAGACTCCGACAGCATTGCATATTTACCGCGATCTCGGCTTCGCGACTGGGCGAAACCACATCTGGTCAAGTGCCCTATTCGACTTGGCAGATGGAGTACAAGTATCAAGAATAGACTATGATCGTAATATCGATAGAATAATCATTTGTGACAGGAAGCGACACCGTCGGCGGCGGAGAACTTGACACAACCTTGAACCGCGACGTTGTGATGTTATACGAAAGCGAAGGATTGATATGCGATGTGACTTCATTTCAGGAGTAATCAACGATAGGCTGCTGAGCATGTACTTTCATCAGACTTCAAAAATGTATATACAACAGATAACTCGCGAGGCAAGCCCACTTTGCACCAAATACAAGGTTTTACCCATACACGTGGCCGTTCTTGAAGGCCGGGCCGGGCGACCCGGCTTTCCAGGACTGAGCCGAGGGATGTAGACGCACCGAGGACGGGTCATCGTCGAGGCTGTCACCATCTGAAAAATCGTCAACATCCATGCCATTAGGGTCTGCATCATCGTTCCGATCCTCCTCATCATTCTCGTCATCCTCTTGACCAGAATAATCATCGTCGGGAACCGCCCCAATCTCTTCATCGTAGCGATCATGTGATCGGGTTTCCTGCGGGTGATGATTCTGTCGATGTGGGCTATGGGCTGGGGATGCACCGGATTGTGCTGGGGTGGTGACATCGCCAATCTTCCTTTTCTTCGAGCCGGGCGCCTCGGATTGTTCGTACTGTGCCATTTCACCGTGGTAGCGTTTCACCTCTGTGAGATATCGGGCTTTCCAATCTATATTCCAGAATGTGTTAAGTAAAATGAGCAACTATGCATCCGAAATATGCCGGCTGCCGTACAGATATTGTTTGACTGCTGGAGCGCAGAACAAACGAAATACATACCGAGGCGCTCCTCAGAATTGAGCGCTTTCCATCTTGCACCAAGGGCTTTTGTCAAGTTTGTGAGTCCCTGTGACTTGATTTCAGCCTCGCGCATGCTGCCCCGTTCCTTTTTCAGAAGCTCCCTGCTTTGATCGCAGAAAAACATGAACGCATTGGCGGGCCGCCGCGGAGCGTTAGGGTCCACAATCTTCTTCTCCCGTTTCTTCCGCTGTTTGGGCGGGCCCTTTGATCCTCGTTGCTGTTCTTCATGTCGTTGCAAAGAATCGGGAGGACTGCGACTGGTCCCAGAGCTGGAATTCGAGTCAGAGAACTGGTTGCAAGTCTGGTTAGCCTTGAATCACAAGCGTAGATGCAGCGGTTGTTCGTACGGAATGACTCCATTACCTCGCCACTGTGCTCTTCCCCTCCTGCTGCCTCGGCCTGTACAACCTGCAATCGATCCAGTAAAAGCCTGCAATGCGAAGTTCAGTTGCACTGCTAACAGGGGTTGATCAAGTGATATGGCTCACTCACTGTCTTTCAAACTTGATCCGACTCAATCGCTTTTTGGCCATCAAGTACTCGTCTTCCAACCTTTGATTGTCCTATTGCGGAAGAACGAAGGTGCAAAGGTGAGACCGTGACATAACACGTGAATCACAGTGTAGCACCGCTCCATAGTGAGGGAGATGGTCTGACATACTTCTTCCACTTCGCTGATTTTGTGTTTCAGTTCTCGGTATTTTCTCTTGTATTTGGCGTCATCATAGCGGTCAACGCGCTCGTCTTTGCTAGGCTTAGGTTGGCCCTGACGCACTCCCACCGCTTTGCTCTCTCTTTCGTCACGGTCCTCGCTGTCCGCATCATTGCGAGGTATATCAACTGGCGTATTACGTTCCGAGCTCTATTTTTGTATGCCATCAGTCGTGTATGTGTCACAATATCAACAGCATTTAGAGAAGTATTCTTACCCGACCATAGTCAAGTTCCCAGTCTCTCCGGGGAGCGACGTCGTCGGACAGCAATGACGGTAAGGCCTTTGTCACAACCTTCTTTTTCTGAGACTTTCCTTCGCCTTGACCCAAAACAGGGCCTTCGGGCGGCATAGAGTTGGATGGAGTTTTCAAATGAGCGGGCGGCTCTGCAGTTGGAATCTCTACAGGTTCAGCCAGCTTGGTCCCTCGGGGATACGATTTTCTGCAACACGCGACATGATGGGGGAAGAGAAAACCACGAAACGTCTCGTGAATTTCCTTCGTTTTTGGCATGAGCTTGACGTATTACTTACCCGCCGGATTTGGTGAAGTTCTGACAGAGCTTACACGGGCAGTTTTTGTAATCCCGCGTTTCGTCTGTCACCAGCCATGACAGATGGGGCGCAAACTCAGTCGTTGATCGAAATTTGGAGCCACTAGATTAAAAGAGAGGATACATTCATTCAGAAAGAACATGGTTCGGAGGCCAATGGTAACATCTATTGATGAGGTGTCGACTAACCTGGGATGCCCGAAAATGTACGCATCCGAACGAAACTTGCTGGTTTTCAACGCCGAAGCCCGCTTGCCGCTCGCATCACCTTCCTTCTTGACATCGAACTCTCTCTTTGGGGTGGTGGTGTCGCTGCCATTGCCCAACCGAGATGGCGGCTGTCCTTGGGCGGGGGATCCAGTGGTGGGGGTTCCTGCAGCTGAGTCAGCCGATGCCTCAACCTTTCGGCTCTCGAACATCTTATAGTGCTCGGGAAGGCGTTTGAGGACGGCGTTGGATTTGAATACAACCTTTCCGCCCGCATGCGCGAGGGCCGCCTTGTCGATGCCCGGAATCTTTTCCGGATGTGCAGCGTACGTGTCCTTCAAGCCCGGCGCCAGCATATCCAAGTATTTTTGGACCCGCGCCTGCTGGCATTCGGCGTATCCTCCAGCTGGCGCCCGTGCAGTTTTGTAGACGGTTGGATAAAAGTTCGGAGTGCCGTCGGAGTATGGTGGTGTTGGCACCTCGCCCAGGATGAGTGGCATATTGAGTATTGGCCGCGGAATGCGATTGGTTGATCCTGCTATGGAATAGACCTGGGAGATCGTCGAAGCCGGCAATGCTACAGTTGCAATCTTGCTGTGCAGAACAGAGGCGGTGGATATGTAGTACAGCAGAATGCACTCTGCAGGCCGGATAGCGTATGCCGTGAAGTTATGCTTTCCTCTTGCCTTCTACCTTCTGCCACGGGCGGTCAAAACGGAAATGCACTTTCTACGCGAATGACGGAAATGGGAGTCGTGAGTCAGCACCACTCACCTACCGTTGGACCCGAACTGCGTTCTCCGCAGTTTCACGTTGCCTTCAGTTCCCGGTGATCGAATTTGAGCTACTGTAGCTGGATACCTGGTGCGTCCTCGAAATATCTGTTGAGCACTCTTCAGCGGCCCTTCCCAACGAAGCTTCAACGCATTCGGGTTACGCGCCGACCTCGCATAGTCCTTGATGAAACCTACAAAGGTATTACAGGAACGTGGCCCCCTGGACTGGTCGCAGCCGAGTCTTACCTGTCCAAACTTGGTCTTTTCTGAGCAGAACGTAAAGCAGCGCAGTCAAGATGTTGATGATGTGACGAAAGCGATCACCATCTCGGCGGCGGTTTCACCTGGCTATGGATACCACCAAAACCTTCGTCTAAACCTTACTATACTCGAGCCATACCCGCCAAAGAGCACGTTAGCGCTGCTTCTGCAGTTTGGAAGAGATGCTTTCGCGGACCGATACGAACTCGGCCGGACGACTTGGCCCGCACCAGTAACGATAGACTGCTACGGTGATGCCGATTTGGAAGTTTCCGCGGACTCACCGGTAGCGAAAGAGAACAACGTCTACGCAAGGGTTTGGTTGGACGACATCCAGTAAGTGTTCTTCGCCCATTTGCAGGAAAAAGGCATTTATTTATCGTATCGTCGCCAGATTGAACAAAGAATTTCATATGAGTATCCCCTTCCACATGCGTTATCTGTCCCCACATCCAACCCAACGATACATGACCGCAATGGCACCAGAAACGTCTGTGTATCTGTTGCCATTTCGAGTTCAAAAGCAGGAGCACATTTCATCTCGGCGTGATCTTTCTCTCCTTCCACCGAATGCGTTGAAGCTCACGGTTGGAGAGCTTTACGATCGAACGATTGAGATTCCAGTCGGTCGCACAAGTGATGGAGACCTGATAGCTATTCTGACATACGTGGTCGTATTCCTCGGCGTGGGCATCGTCTTTAAGGCACTGTTTGCGTTGCGCAAAACCGATCGCCTGCGAAGTATAGTGCATGAACAAAAAGTCAAAAGGACTTAGGACATGATGAGACTCGGGTGTTCAGAATGCCCTTGTCAAGCGTTCGTTCTCGATGCCGGGCTCGTTGCTTTGCCAAGAACAAGGTGTCCGGAATCTGAATATTCTGCAACTTTCGATTTCCTCCATGTTCCGCCGGGAAGTAAGCGTTAGAAACAGTTTCGAGTCACTTCCCAACAACACCGCAATCCGCACAATGATCCCAACTCCATCTCTATTCAAACCGAGCTATTCAAGACGCTACCTAGCGATCCGACGATGATCTGCCCAACACCCATCTACAGTCCTCTCTACAATGAGTGTCACTGGTCTCGCAATTAGGGCGTTGGCGCAAATCAAAACTTGCAATCCCAAACATGGAACGAATGATCATAGAACGAGCACGTCCCAAGCGTCTCGATCGATCCGTTGTACGCAGAACCGAGGTCGTAACTCCAATCCGCACCATACGCCAGTGAGGTGTGTTCCATGTACGAAGCAAGGTCTGTCACTTGCGCCAATTCTGTCACGTGTATGAATGGAACGTCATACGGTAGTACGCAATTTCTGGATGCTCTGGTTACTCTCATACCTATGTTGACATTCAAGATATGGAATCCATTATGCATACTGGCTGCGAGCAGGCGGGCCGGATCGGCGGGATGCCATTTCAGGCGCCACACACCGCCGCCTGTGTGATATTCTGTTACCGGCGCACGCATCTTGCGTGTGTCCCATATCAAAACGCGCTCGTCATAGCTGGTCAAAGAGACCGAGACCAAGTCAGAGAAGGGAGACTTTGAAGAGGAAAAAGTCGTGCACATAACCATACCTTCCTGTTGCGATGATGTGCTCTTTGTGTGGATGTGACTGTATGCTGCATACGCCTGCCTCATGTCTGTACAAGGAACAACGTTAATCAATATATAGTATGTTTTTCCGTGCTCACCAATCTCAGCACTATTTATTGACTGCTTACAACGATATAAAAACCGAGGAATAGTGCTTGCATCCAGTAGACCACGTAGCTGACATACCTTCTGCTCGTGGAGCTAGCCGTATGAGGGTCTAGACGCATATCCCATACCTTCAAAGTGCAGTCATCTCCGCCGGTGTAGATGATGTCAGTGTTCCAGTAATTGAAAGCGGCAATCCAAGCTTCAAACTCATGCGCATGCCACTCGTCAATCCTGCGGAGAGCACCATCCGCCATGGACATTCGCGCAATGCTTCCATCACTCTCGCTGATGACAATTTGCGGATCACTGCTGTTCGCAGTCAACCGGTTGGACCAGTCAAGTGACAAACTGAGCACGTCTTCCTTGCCGTTCGAGCACTCTGCAGCCAAACTCAGGCCCGTTGAATCGTTGCTCAAAGAAAAGACTTTCAAATTGCCTTGTGCATCGACAACTCCTAGTTGTGGAGCAGTGCCGACCAGCTGGTGCGACCATTTGAGGTCAAGAATTGCTCCACCGTCAATTCGGCACTCTTCTCTCACGGGCACATTTCCGACGCCATCGCGGGCCCCAAGCGTGTACAACAGAAGCCTTCCGAGTCTGCTGGTGGGGTTCACATCCACCGCCGGCTGCTCCGCAGCTTCATCCTTCTCAGCTTCCTCCGCCGCCGCCACCACAGCCTCTGGTGTCCCCGCAGTTGTCGCTGGAACCCACAGCGAGCCGTCCTTGACTACCTGGTACGTGCCGACCGCCACGACATTCGTGCGCCCTGCTACTGGGCAGAATTCGACGGCGTCGGCACTATACTCAGTGTCGATCCGTGTGTGTGTGCGGGTGCCCATTGTGTACAAAGCCGTCAAGGCAGAGAGAAAACGCGAACGCGTCTTTCCAAGTTTCTACTGAATTCGCGTCGCATCTTGAACATTCTTGCAATCACCGCTAACCTATGTTCCAGGAATATTTTTGAACCTGCGCTTAGCGCATAACCGTAACCTGATCAGGAAGCATATGTCGGCTGGAAATCCTCACCATGCTCGGTTCGAGTCTTTGCAGGCGAGCAGAAGGACTCTTCTCAGCGCACCCCACTTCAACCTTGCGCTTCAACAACGAAACGCCGCCAGAAAACCCACAGCAAGCAACGCACGGAGCTCGACCGACGCCCGTCGTGGCGGGAAAATCACCTCATACTTTGCGAAAGAAGGGAGCATCGCTCGACGTTTCGGCGTTTCCGACATTGCAAAAAAACATGGTCATTCCACCGTCCCGTCTGCAGAAACGGTGACTGTCGTGGCAACACCGCAAACTGCTCCAAAACCGGAACAGGACCCACATCTCCGTCAGGCTGCATATGTCGCGCTACAGAGCACCGAAGCACTCGCCGTGTACGTAGAAGCGTGCGGAAAGGTAAAAATTGCAACTATAATTGCTAAAGTTGTCCTCGGAACTGATATCACCCTGCTTGCCCCAGACGCCATCACGAGTTCGACGCGAGATTATGCGCTATCTATCCAATCTCCCAACATCCTTCCCACAGCTTCACAAGCACATATACCCCTCTCTGGAGAAGAAAGAGGACAGAACGTCCAACCGAGCACATGGACAGCGTCCACCAAAGATAATACGACTGGACTGATTGAGGCGCACATCTCCGTCAGCCAGATTGTGGAGCTGATTGCAAAAAAAAAAGTTGTGATGTGTATAAGACTCAGAATGGACCGACACGAGATGTTCGGCTCAGTCGGTCAACCCTGTATATGTATTGAGGCAATAGCCTCCTGTAAATAACAACGTGTTGAAGGCCAAGACTACATGGTACCTTACACAACTTTTTGCATATTCTAACAGCGAGAATGGATAGATAATGCTAAATGATGTGCGGAAAACTTGAACGGTGGAATATTTGCCGTGGAAGATTGGATTCGGATGTGTGGCGTAAATCTGAGAGGACATGTGGGACATTCCTAGAGATGCAGCCAAACGTAGATGTAGTTAAAATGCAGTGATAATGTGCGCGATGCAAGGAGGACTAAGATCAATCTGGGTACCAAAACAGTTCGTGCCTGTTTTAGCAGAAAACGTCCAGATACCCGTGGCAGGGGGTCTTTCGCTTAGGATAGGGCTTCCGCAAGTACACGTTGTACCGATGCCCCGAATTGGGCCAGTGTTTGGCAACTGTGTCTTTCCCATCGACAACGGCATGCACAATGAAGTCGTGTTTCTTGGCCATGTCGATCCACCTATAGACGGATTGGCGGTTAGCCTTCTACGGTGTCGAGGACGCAATGCATTCTTACCATTTCTTTTCGAGTTTGAACCCTCCTTCCCCGCCGCAGAACCTTCCTTGCGCTGCAATCTGCAGAGGGTCGTCCAAATCACCGACGTATATTGAACCGCCGGGCTTGGTGATTCGCAACAGCTCTTTCAAGGCCGCTTCAGCATTTTCAGGAGTTGAGAGGTAATACCATACACCATGTGACAGCGTGGCGTCGTAGGCTTCAGTTTCGGCGACTTGGCTCAGATCTTGGACATCTGATGATGCGGCGGTAATGGGGCGCGAGCTCGTAAATCAAGCAAGAACATAAATGTAAACGAAGTATGTCGCTGAAACTTGCCCGCAACCCCAAATTTCCCGTTCGGAAAGTTCTGCTTGGCAATTTCGACGAGCTCTTCGCCAAAGTCACTGCCATCGACGGTAACCTCATACAGTTTTGCAATCTCCATCAAGAAGGCACCAGAACCGCATCCCGCTTCGAAGACGCGATCTCCGTCCCGGATGCCCATAGGAAGGGTGTCTTTAAAAACCAGGTTGTTGAAGTCCTATGGTCGATTGAGATGTGTCAGTCCATTTTCAGATGTGGTCAATTCCGTGGGAAGGATTCCATCATAGCGCACCTTAGCCGCGCCCTGCCAATGATTTGCATCCACCGTGTTCGCGTTCCCTACGGGTCGATTCCAAATCTTTCGATTGTCCTCGACTTCGGTCGGCACGCATTTGTCATTTTTTCGATCATAGTACCACGTCCACGGGTTCGCTGAGTCAAGCGGAGACCCAATAAGTTTGTTTTTCGCGCGGGAGGCCAGCTCGGGTATCGCGGAGCGGTGGTGCAGAAGGGTCGCAAAGAGCACAAGAAACACCACCGCCAACGCCACGGAAGCGATACGTTTGTTCGGCTTGCCCAACCTGGACATGAGCTTGCCTACTGACATGGTGTGAGCTGCGGAAGGAGGATTGCGACTTCCGCGGGAAGTCAAAGCAGAATCAAAGAGAAACCGCAACGCACGCCTTTTGAGTACTTGCGGTCGAAATACGCGGCTCACCTCCACACGAACCTGACACGCTTCTACATTGTTGCACAAGGATGATGGAGCATTGCATAACTGGCTTACATAGTTTCTTACGAAACCATCTGCTGTACCGTCGTGTTCGAGGTGAAGGGTATGTAAAACATCTCCTTCATGTCTCACACCTCTTGTCGACGGTTTGGCAGGTACATTCGAAGGGAAAATTACATACTTGTCGCTCGCCAAATATCTATAGATTAGGCTCTCAGTGGCAGTCAAATGGCGCTCGCTTCCATGGGAAGAATGTCAGCCCGTGGACAGAGTACGGGTCGCCAATGCAAAGGTGAGGCGTTGTTTACAGGTCAGGCCCCTGATCAAACACTCACAGCCTCAAGGCAGAGCGGTTGACGAGGGGTGCCCGATTCTATAAACATCGTCGACATCGCAATGGGAACAAAAAATTGAAGCGCAGCACGACCAATGACGGATGCCAATGCAAAGCTGAGGCGGCGTTGTTTACAGGTCAGGCCCCTGGTCAAAATCCCATGTCAACTTTCAAAGAAAGATGGGGTGTTTGGCGAGGGGTGCCCGATTCTATAAACATCGTCCATTGCAATGAGGAGGAATCAAATAAGCATGGTGTTGATGGGTCCCAATGCAAAGGTGAAGCGTTGTTTACAGGTCAGGCCCCTGGTCAAAATCCCACATCAGCTTTCAAAGAAAGATGGGGTGTTTGACGAGGTTGCCCGATTCTGTAAACGTCGCTTGTCCCTCACATTGACTCTCGAATAAGCGTCTTTAGTGTCAGAGTATGCTGGCGGAATCGAATGAGGAGAGGATGGGAACGAACAGCTGGCCGCCTTTTATAGGAAAGTGGGACAGTAATAAACAAGTGCAATAGGCCCTAAGAACTCCTCATGCTTGTTTCCATCACACGCGCATGGCCGTAATTAATTTGGATGACCGCCGGCAAAGAATCTTTATTGGCTTCGCCTCATTAACTTTAACGCAGGAAAGATTCTGAAGGAAAGAAGGGACGGCGAGCCTTAGGCCTTTAACCCACGTGAACCAGTTCCCCTCGATTCAATAAATGTTCTTCACAATCTGCCAATGTAATAAGGAGGAAATTTGTAATCTCCTCAACGGCATACGCCGTCAGCGGACAGCTCCTTAATCATCTGCCCGGCCTCCCTTGCCGTTTGTAAATTGCGTCAAACATGTCAATGTCAACCATCCATCATCATCACATGCGTGGGGAGGGGGACACAATGACAAAATCAATATCATCAGCTGCAAAAGAAGGCCGTGGATTGATGGAAAAGAAGCAGGACTCGGAGATGCGGCGGCGCTGAGGGGAAAAGAAGGAGAACGGAATTTGAGAGACGCGACGCGTTCCATTGATTTGATTGCGAGATTTGGATAATTTTGACTACGATTTCGAGTCACAAATCGCACGTGTCTCCTGCTGCCAATAACCACATTAACCAGTGTGTAAAATCTTATGGCCAGAGCGAAACTGGAATGCCATAGCCTCTGGTTGTATGCTTTCTCCGTCAATCTTGCAAAATCCGTGGTTGGAGATCAGATGTCTCCGGCACTTGACCGACAATGGAATGTTCCACAAGATTGACTAACGTTGACAGTCCATAACAAATGCTATGACTATACTATTCTCTACAAATTATTAAGCCCAAAAAATGTCTCTCAATCTGACTAAAATCAATCTATGAATAAATGTGTGTATGAAGTGATGGGGGAAGATTCCGCCCTGTTTACAATGGCCCGCGGCGTCCATCTTGTTTGTAGCGACGAGTGGGAAGGGACGCGTCAGACTCCGAGCTGTCATCTTCCTCCTCCTCGCTGCCGGTTTCGCTTTCGCTTGTGACCGGTTTCTTCCTGCGGGGCCTGCTGGTGGCAGCTGGCGGGGGTGTGCGCTGGCTCTTCTTTGGCGACGAGTGCTTTTCTTTCGGAGCTCGCTGACTGCTCCTGCCCTTGGATTTGCTCTTGCTCGTGGTGACCTGCTTCTCACTCACGTCGTCATCGCCACTGACACTTCCATCGTCGCTCCTGCTCTCGCTATCCGACCTGCGTGTTACCTTCTTGACCTTGGGTCGTCGTGGCTGCGGCTGCTGCTGCGATTGATAGGATTGCTGTTGCGGTAAGTGCATCGGTAAAGGTGGCTGATTCCGACCTCCATATCCGTACGGACCGCCCTGATAGGGTTGTGGTGGTTGTTGGTAACCGTATGGCCCCGGCGGTGGTGGTGGCGCTTGACCTCCATAAGGATGTTGTGGGTGATACTGCGGCTGCTGATAGGGCGAGTATCCTCCTTGCGGCGGGTAGCCCTGGTGCTGCTGGAACGGGGTTATGTACTGATGGGACCCACCGTAGCCACCATGCGGTGGGTAGTGCCCGCCCTGCATGTCTGACGCCACGAATTGTGACTGTCTGTTGTGCACGGCAGCCTTGCCGCCTCGCGCAGTAACAACTAGGGGCTCATCGTCCGTATCGGAGTCCGAGTCCGAGTTCGAGTCGTCATCCTCATCGTCCTCCGAGTCGTCGGTTTCTGTTCCGGTCTCACTTCTGGCCTGTTTGCGAGAGCCCTGGATTTTGACAGGTTGCTTGCCTTTCTTAGCCTGTGCACGCTTGCGCCGTTTACCGTCGAGGCTGCTATCATCCTCACTCGCGTCATCCTCGCTATCTGTACCGCTATCGGTCGCAGATTTTGATCCTATGGCGGCACCTTTTGCGGGTTTCCGTCGCTTGACCACAACCTCATCATCTGAATCAGTTTCAACTGCCCCCTCTTCCTCAGTTCCACTGTCGCTACCGCTACCAGCCCGTTTACGAGGACCAGATTCCGATTCGCCACTGCTGCTTCCAGTTCCTGTACTGTCACTGTCTTCCCCTGCTTTCCGTCTGCGTTCGCGCCGGCGGCGGGCGACCTCTTCTTCACTTTCGCTTCCGTCAGATCCAGAGCACGAGTTTGCACGGCGCCAGACGGGAGCCGGTGGTCCGGCGATCGGGCCCTGGAAAGAGTGCATTGGATATGGTGCTGCGGACGGGTATTGACCGTAAGGAGCGGGATAAGACGCGTGATGATACGGTGCTCCTGGTCGGAAACCAGCTGAGGCAACCGTAGGCGGATAGTACGATGGTTGGACATAGTACTCCCCGTTCCGCTCAGTCGCTCTTTGCCGTTCCTTCATCCGCTCCTTTTCGAGCCACTCTTTACGAAGCTCCTCCCGTTGTGCTGCCATGCTTGGGTCTTCATGGGGATCACCGAACTCACTCATCGGATAAGGTAAACCTCCCCATGCGCCCATGGGCATCATTCCGGGCGGCATGCCCATTCCTGGGCTCATCGGTCCACCCATAGCCATGAAGGAGTTTCTAGCCGCGGCACTGCCGCCCATTCCGCCACGAAGATAAGTAGGGATGTACCCGCCAGTTGGGGCGCCAGTGGGTCTCCAAACTCCCATCTTCTTAAGCATCTCCTTTTCCTTCTCCATGCGATCAACCTGTCCAAGGAGTCCGCCAACCAACTTTGGTTTCCGTTGAGTCGCGGAATCAAGTACGTGGCCCAGAAGCGGTCCCGATTGTGGACCGTGATGTGCTTGAGGAATAAATGCTGGTTGAGTCAACTTCTCTGTTTGAGCTTCCGCAACTCCTGGAGCCAGCTGTACGAGCGGACCGTCTCGTCGTGCACTCTTGTTGCCGCGGGCCTCGAGGTTGGCCAACAAAGACTGAGGAGTAGGCGCATACTCGCCTCCAGGCGCAGCTTCATCTTCTGCTCCCTGGACACCTTCGGTCCCATCATCATTCTGCATTCCAGGCATGGGTAACGGCATGCCGTTCGCTCCAATGAGAATTCCGTTTGGTCCCATGAACACGGGCGGCAATCCCGGCATCATCGGCATTCCCGGCGGCGGCATCATTCCAAATGGTGGTTGAGGCAAGCTCCTGATACCTTCTTCACCATCTTCCCCGTCCGCCGGTTGACCTTCAGCGGTGACGTTTGGCATCGACATTCCAGGCATCATCATCATCATTCCTGGAGGCATCATCATCCCCGGATGCATGCTAGACATCATCGGGAATGGCGGCGCAGTTTGTGGCGCATCGTCGTCCGCGTCGCTCTCATCTTCATCATCGTCATCCTCGTTGCTGTCGTCCTCGTCATCTGACTCGCTTCCATCTTCTTCATCGGAGTTGTCGGTATCGCTTTCCTCGCCACTGTCAGATTCTTCATCAGTGCCATTTGCAGCCTTCGCTCCTGGTTGAGGAAGCATCCCGCCTGGAAGTTGACTGGCGTCAACATACTGATATTGCCATCCCCATTGACCATTGGGTTGCAAAGTTGGTACGGGGATCATAACCATTTGTGGTTGCGCTGGCGAGTTGACGCTTGGGACAGCCGACTTCTCCTCCGTGACCGAATCTGCTCCTGCTTGATCAACTTTCTGGGTGGGCGCGGAGCTATCCACCGCTATAGGCTCTGTGGCTTCAACTGCTTCCCTTGTTTCGGGCATCACGTCCGCACCGGTGGATTCCAACATCGGTGCGTCTCCGTCCGATAGGGTTGCAGATACGGGCCCCGAATCGCTGATCGATTTAGCAACGGGTCCGTCTGCGACATCAGCGGGAACGTTCTCTCCTTCTTTCGGCGTTGCGTCTACTGAGTTTCGCTCATGAGCCGCTTCGGCTGTGATCGTCAGACCGGTGTCTGCTTGCTCTCTGATTGTCTCGTAACCTTTGATAAGGTCCAACTCGGAATATTCTTGTACCACATCGTCCGCGCCCTCATGTGGAGTATTGTACCCTCCTACAGATTGTGGCACAGTCTCGGGTGAACCGTCGGCAACTGCTTCCGATACCGCTTCAGATACACCCTCGGCCGGAGCATCGGCTCCAGTTTCTAAAACCGTTGTAGAAGCAGGGACGTTGTCCAAATTTCGAGCTTCGTCCACCGGCGACGAAGGCACAACTACGCGATTCAGCCACTGGATCAACTCAGCGGTTTTGTGTTCGACTTCTTTGCGTTCGTATTCCCGGCGTCCATTCTCGCCTTCCCATACTGCCTCGTCCCAATCACCTGAGAAGCCTCCGCGTTTAGCCGCAAGCTTATCCTGAACAACCTGGCCAAGTCGTATAGAAACGGCCGGATATCCTTCGCCTTGCATCCTTAGTCCGCTAATATCTTCCGTACACAAGAAGAGTGGTGCGTCGGCCAGAAGATCCGATTTGTCAGAACCAGAATCGGATATGTTTGACGGAATAGCGGACCGTGTCGAAGACTTCTTGTGTGTTGGCGGGTGCAGGCAGCCCAGATCTGCCATGTTCTTTTCGCGGACTGACAGATTCGAATCGAGATTGAACGCACCATAAATGGCGATAATCCATCGGGCAGTCTCAGCGGCTTCCGCCCCTCGAATGTCCAGGAAGTATGGAGCCGGTCTCACATCCTCATCCATTATACATGCCCCGATGGGATCCGCGGCCGCCTCAGCGAAGCCCCGATTCCCAACGAACGCAAATGTGTCTTTCATTTCTGGAAGCGAGTCCTGACTCGTCATTTGTGTGGATGCGGAAGAACGGCCCTCCTTGCCGGAGTTCGGAGCAGAGATTTTGCATTCCAATCGAACAACATTGGCAGCTCCCTCTTCTACAAGCGCGAATGGTTCTGGTGGTATTATGTATCCGCCCGCCACTGTGTCAATCACGAATGCGGCTCGCTTCTTTCTAATATCCGCTTTGTTCTCGTAGAAGGCGATATATGGTCGCTTACTTCCACTGGGCTCTGCTTGTTCTCCTGCTTCCTTCTTCTTCCCACCGAACAGTTTCTTTCCAATGCCGAGACCGCCACCACCAGACCTTTTGACCACCACGTGATAAGTCCTCCAACCCGCTGCATAAGTGCTTTTAACATCGAGAAGCCCCTCAAATTTGATCTCGGATTTGTGAGAAGCACTCGAGAACGGCATGACGCCTATTTCTTTCCATGCAGGGGCGTATGCGGGGCGGTTGAGCATTTTCAGCGTGAAGAATTCGTTTAGGCGCGCGGATTCGAAGACAGCAAGTCGAATGGCAGCTACCCACGTATTCACTTGAATGGCTGATAGAGATGCCAAGTAGAACAGATTGGAGCCGGCAGTGGAAAGCGCGAAGAGAGACGTGTAAGGAACAGGCGGTGGAGTTGCCAGACCCGGTCCTTGTTTGACATGGAAACTATCGGGTAAGACCTCAGTGACGCTATCAGACACATCGAGCGTAACGGAATTGGGATTCGCAATCTTAATGGTTGCGATGGTAGAAGGAGCCGGGTCAAGCTCCAATCGAAGGACTTTGTCGACCGTAGGTGCCGGATCGTACGTTAGAGACGTAATATGATCTGGTACCCGCCACATCCGGAGACGAGTGCCACGTAGCTCGGTCCACCACTTCACCCATTCCCCATTTACATCGCCCGGTGCTGCGGGAGCATCTCGTGATGTTAAAGATCGTCCATCCAAACCAGTTTCGTTCTTTTTGTAGATGTAGCCTTCCGTGTACTTCTTGTTTTCCAAAGTCTGAAACAGCTGTGCCAGCTCCTCCATGTCCGGCTTCAACGAAGGAAGAGGCTGCGTGGGTAGGTTCGTTGTGCTCGATCGTATCGGCAAATCTCTGCTAGACTGTCCAAGTCGTAAGAACCCGTGCGGTTCCCGTGTTGCGTCAGCTTCCAAAGGTGCTGGCGCAACGGCGGGCTCGGGAGGTGTGGGTGTCGGTGTTGGGGGAGTTGACTTTTTGAAGAAGCCCCTTCCTTCTTTCACTGGTCGCGCTATTGGGGCTGCTTGTGTTTGCGCCTTTGGCGGATGAACTTTCACCTTTCCTACTAGCCCTCCCATCTCTGCATGCCGCTGCTCATTTCCTACGGTGCCTGTGACTTTTGTTTTGTGACCTGGCTTTCTGCTCACGGCCGAGTTCACAGCTTTTGCAAGGACCGTCTCTTCAGCTTCGGAAGAGATCGTTCCTGAGTCGGACTCTTCGCCGGAAGACGAATCCGTCGCTGGTTTTGTTCTTTGTCCTGCATTTGTGGAGTAAGACTATATTTTACTTAGCCGAGCTTTGGGTCAGAACTCACCGTTGCGCGGATGCTCGTTTGGAGACGACGCTGCCGAGCGTGCAGCTCGATTGTAGAGCTCAGCCATCTCATCTTTAGAGAAGAGCGACATTGCGTATATTAGTATGAGAATTTGAATAGCCCAGAGAGCAATGAGGATATTTGCACTATCTGGGAAACAAAAGCCATGTTTGTGGCGGCCCCTAGATCTGGGAGCAACAATGCAACGGCCAGTCATTTGACACGAAACACAACTGATGGAGAGTTTTGATGATTGAGAATTTACAGCATGCGCAACTGCGATGTAAATGCTTGAGCAGACCGCAAAAGAACCTTTCACAGAAGGTAGTGTACGCAACAACGTAGGAGCCCAGTTGATACCTGGGCGATGTTTCTCTCCGAAGAACAAGATCAAAATCTGCTTCCTCATAAACCAGGTCGAGCTTTCATGAGAGAATACTGTGAAGTCTGGAGAGAGATGTTGCTGGTTGTCCGCCATACAGAATAAATTTGTCCATGCCTAAATTAACAACAAAGATGAAGCCACTATCTACCCTAAGCTACTGGCTATCATGAGCAGTCCTGTAATCAAAGAAAAGAAGCAGACGGTCAGATTCTTTGCACACAGGGCCTTGGGGAAACAATGGCAAAGAGCTCGGATGAACTTAAAAGAGCCTCAGAATTCGGATATGATCTCAACATGATGTATTCGGTAGTCTAACATATATATGAAAGACATCACCGGTCCTTTGTTCGTCCGCCACGGTTCCATGTGCATTTTATCCAATGTTTGATGCTCACCTTGGGCCCTGAGCGAGCTGGGAAGCAAAGAAGAAGGTGGAGTAGGGAATGGAGACGAACGGTGGAAACGAAGCAGCTTGAACAAAAAATGAAGACTTAACATGTGGCACAGCAAAAAGCGCAAGCCACACGAGGCGCAGCTGCTGACAACTGAGAGGGTCTCTCCGAGTCCTCGCAGTTCAACTGGCAGGCCCCCCATTCGACATGCACCGCTGCACACAGATGTTTCCATAGGGCACTACGTATGCGACCGTCCGAGATGCTTTCCCAGTCGAAGGTGGCTTGCGGTGTCTCAGAGTCTGAACTCCAAACGCAAATCTTGAGACAGGTCGAATACTACATGGGAGGTGGGCAACAGCATGGTCGACCCGACTGTACTTTTATACGTTGTAACCTGATATATTCATAATAGATGAAAACTATCCTAATGACAGATATCTTAAGCAAGTTGAGAGTCTTCATCAGGGCTGGATACCGATCCATGTTATATGTGCTTTCAGAAAGTTACGGGCGCTTTCCGAAAACAAAAAGCTCATTGTGAATGCTCTACGGAAGAGTGAATCCTTGTTGGAAGTCAGCTCAGACGGCAAGAGGCTCAGAAGAAGATATCCAGCACCCTCACCGGCCGCGAACACTTCCGTAGTCCCTTCTTTGAATGAAGGGGTGAAAAGACCTAGAAATTTTGGCGTCGACGAGAACGTTTCGGTAAGCCTCGACTGTAAACATGATCGATGGGATATGGAGCCTAAGCTGATTTAGCCATTTTCAATGATGGCAATAGGATCCTGCAAAGCGAGCTCGCAGCGAGGTCCACTCAGCCACCACTGTCAAGCTATCAACCGCCGATAGATTGAGAGCTTTCCACGAGCAGCATTTCGGCGCTCTTGCGAAGAAGCGATTCTTCTTTGGGCAGCACAGATCCGCGTCCGTAGAGGAGGACTACTGGTCACAGCTATGCACCTCCTGCTCACATTACTGGAACGAGTACTATCACGGCGGGCATAAAAGCAGCCTTAGCTTTGAAGCTCAAGCCTCGCATGGTCCCGATTCTGGTTTAGCACCCCACCCCAGTAAATATTGTGGCTATGGCATGGGGAATCAAGCCGATGCTTATCATGATAGGGAGGTGGGAGAGGGCGACGAATATGGAGAGGAAGGCGAGGAAGCCGAGTATGAAGAGGACGAAGAAGACGCACACGGAGGAAACCAGCAATCTCTCCTTACGCCCGAAATGATCGCGATTTTCCGACATTCTGAAAAATGGAAAAAGGAAAAAGCAAAATGGTTGGCTGAGGCCGAAGAAAAGGGAAAAGGTACCGTTCCGCAAGCGGTGAAATTAGCCACCGTCCTCGCATTTCTTGCTGGCTCAACAATGCTCGTATGTTCAGCAGTGGAAGTTACGTTCCCAATGGACCAGATCACAGCGGCTGAAGTCACGCGTCAATCGAAAGAAGCCATGTATGGTTCTGAGGGAGCCTATAAGGTGGCAATCCTTGAACATGCTTTGGAAGAAAAAAACGCAAACAATGCGGTTCTGCACAAGCCTGTCGTTTGGCCAATACTCCCAATCAAGACAAGCTAGGAGAGCACGCCCGCTTGCTGTCTAATGGCCTCCATCACGTTTTTCATCAACGATGGCAGAGAGCTGAGGTAATCTTCAATGGGGATGCTTCTGCTCATCAGAAACGGAACCACAGGACAGGTTTCGATTGTGCAGATGGTGCCCCAGAGTACCAGAAACTGGGAGGAGGGTCCCTTCGGAAGTGAAATCTGAATCTGGGCTCTTCACTCATCAGCGCATAGGCGAGGAGAGAACACAGATTGCCTTATGGTTTCTCATACAACTACCCGGCAGTTGGGAGAAGCGTTCCCGATAATATTTATGATTAGGTTCAGTAGGGTTGGGCGGCGTGCAGGTGTGTGGACAAATATATCTGGCGGGTCCATGTAAACTCAGGCTTCCCCATCTTTAAGAAAGGACTTCCGTTTACACGACGGTCAACGTCGGGTATGATTGAAACCTAGCTACATAAATCTACTCTAGTAACTGTTCTATCAAACGTCGCCATGGAATGCTTGCATCCACCCGGAAGGAAGGATGTTCATGCCAATGATGCAAAAGCGCTACCTACAGGTTCATGACAAAAACGAGCTATTTCTAGGCCTCATGAAGCCGAGAAACTCAGCATGGAGAGAGCCCCCGTGAAGAGCATCGTGTACCACATGGCGTGTGGTTGGCAAGCAAATCCGGCTGAGGCAGCGGACTGCGTGGTCGGAACTGGTAGTGCGTTGCTGTTTGATGCGCTTTGATCATCATCACTTTGCTGCGGTAGAAAGGGAGTTAACGGGCAAGACGGGGGTCATTTGTCTGACATCTCGGCTTCCTCACTTGTTTTGCAAGCTTCTCCAGCTTTTGAGCCTCTTGGACGGCTTGCGCATCTGCTTCAGCCCCATCGTAGTCGCCAATGCGGCATTTCGGAATCATGGCATGATGAGATAAAAAGTTCTTATATCCCGGCAGGTTGACTGAACCGCAGGAAGCCATCATCCAATCAAATTGGGTTTCGTATTTGAGCCAATTCTCGCACGAACATTTGATCATATCCTTTGAGGGCAGAGAGAAGCATTTTTCCAAGTCTTCGGCAAAGATCAGATTGCTAGCATCAACGCATTGCTTCTTCAATTCCAAAGTCCCCTGCGCAGTGACATTGACCAAGGCTATGGGTGAGGCGAAAGCGAGAAGGGATGTGGTTTCGAGACGCATGCTGCTACGGTATAACCTCTGCTAGGGTGTGAGGGGATACCTGTAATAGTCGTGGATGGGGTGCTTTTACTGTACCGGCGTCTCGTGCTTTGGCGTAACGAGAACACTACTGTAGACCATCGCCTGATCTCTCACCGAGTCTCACTTTTCAATCCCTTGAAGAAAACCAGGTCCTACCATGCCACTGATACTCGCTAAGCTATTGACGAACAAAGAGCCGTCCCCAATAATAGTTGTGGAAGACTCTATAAAACAGACATCTCAGCAGCTGACACGTAAACTAGCAGCTTCTCGGCGTTCGACTCCGTCACAATCGTAGGAATCCACAAATTCCTTAAAACGTAGTTGAATGCGAAGGCTTCGATGCTGATTTTTAATGCGCACCTAGGCATCAGCTTGTGGTATGCTGTGTGGAGAACCCACCAGCAGTCGCACGGCAATTGTTAGAGAACTCGGTAAATGCGAGGTATAAATGCTTCAACGTTGGTCTCTTATACTCGGCTCAATTTGTCTCATATCGGGCCATCATGAAGCGCTGTATTCGTAGATGTGTTCTCAAGCTGGTCATATACGCCATCACGACCTGATCCTGCGGTTCCTTCCGCGACCACTAGCACATTGATCGAAGGTCTCGAACGCATAATACCTCCAGCGACCGATGCCAAAACTACTGTATTATTCGATAGCATTACCCCATTCCTGCTGCACCATCCGATTGGGGTGTTTGCCAGGCTTCTGAAACGGCTTGCAGCCCTTGGAGGTAAGCCGCCGTTTTTTTTGTTTTTTTTTGTTTTTTGTTTGCAATTCCGCTCCGTGTATTCGTCTGACCTTTAACCTTCCTTCACGGCGTAGATCACGTTTCCCTCATTCTCCCTTTCCACGGTGATGTAGCGCCAAGTGAACATACCGAAACGTCTGTGGATGCAATCTTAGCTCATGTGGCGACAACTTACATGACGGTTCGCCACGGAAAGGACTTTGGTGTCATGCTGGATGGCACCGGCGATCGGGATGTGTTTAATGCGGTTGATGCCAACTCTACTGTGGGAGCAGTCGTGGAATTCATGCACAAGAAGAAATCAGGGAAGATTGTGCGCGAATTGGTTGCTTACAAAATCCCCTCCGATGATAAGGCACCGTGGATAGTCTCCACTTTGGACGAACTTAGAGGATTGGATGCCTTGCGGGTGGAGGAGACCAAACAGCCAGACGAGGAGGTACGTTCATGATTCTCCCACATCGCTGGTCATTGTACTCTCTTAACCCCTCTGCTTTTTACTAGCCTGATCCAGCCGCTAATTTGTCCTTCAACCTCCGGCTCACTGATGCTCAAAAGAACGCACGGGCCGAAGTTGTTCTCCCGTACATGCACGTGCAAACGGCATCAGATACCACACAGCAACCATCCACAGCGTCGATATACTATGATGATGACGATTACGACGAGGAAGACCCTGATGCGGATTTAGACATCTAGGCACATTAACACATTGCGCGGGGCGTTTACATTTTTGCATAAATCATATTTATTTCATCTCCCCTTCTACAAGGATCAACTTAGTCCTTGAAATCATTGTTCTGACGAGGACTGGTTGGGAATCCTCCCAGCAATCACGATTAACTGGTGTGAAAAGGTGACTTTAGTGAAACTATCGGACAAGATACGGCATTGAACGATCTTACAAGACATGTGCAAATAATGAACAAATGCTTAGGATTTCGCTAGACAACATGAGAATGCGATTCTTCTACTCCGTCAACGATCCGCTCACGGAAGGGCTCTCGAGACAGTGATGTAGATGCTGGAACAGCGTCATGGTCGAGCGTGGATATGAGCATATCATGGCGAACAAGGTTCCTAAACGTATTTTGGTCGAGTAAGCGCACTGACAAGATCAGATTCGAGGGTAAGAGGGTATGGAGTAGTCACCAGTCGTGATGTTGTTTTCTTTCAACGCTCCATGGATAATGCGTAGCGCGTCGCCGAGAACGTTATTGCCGAACGTAAAATATAATATGGGACGTGACAGGACGGAGGCCGCCATGATTTGGATCATCGCCTTGAGTTCCGGGTCGCCTCCAAAAGCGCCGCATCCTTTGTGGTCAGATTGATAAGTGTTGCGCAGAAACAATTCGCTGTTGCGTGTCGTGGCAAGCAGCGGCCCACAAATGCGTCATTTCAAGCTTACCCCAATTTCCTGTTGGAGATTGGAATACTTTTGTTAGAAATGAGCACAACGGAGAACTCGTAACCCTCGCCCAGCTTTTACCAGTGGCGATCCCAGGTGGTGTCTCGAACGGGCTGGACGGTGATGGTAGAAAGCCAACAAAAGCCTTGTTGAGCTCTCTCAAGACTGCACGTTTTTGATACTGCTCAGTTTCCCGCGCAGTTTGCGTGGTGAAACACAAGGCGTCTATCGCCACAATCTCAGTCATGATTCGATTGGAGGAGTCTCTGCATCATTCACGACGCCATTAGCGGTTCAGTCTTAAGCCTAGGGAACTCGAATTCAACACACCTTGGTGTCGGGTCCTGAAACGGTCCAGACCAAGTGAATGTATCACTATATCCTGTGTAATTCGAGAACCGTTCAGCGCCCGTGATGATGACGGCTTCCGAGTCGTGCAGTTTCTCGATGAACAAGCGTGAAACAAGGAGTTCCGGGTTGATGACGAATCTGATCTCTTCCTGTACACATCCCTGGACAAAGACTACGGGTAAGCAAGTTATGGGGACTTGCGCGAATGAGATCCTCGAAATTTACGTTGCCCAAAACACCGCCTTTTAAACGAAGTCCGGGGCCAAGGAGTGGTTAGATCATCGCCAGTAGTATCGTCATATGTATACCAACCTACCTCCTATCAGCTTATTAGCAAAGTCGACTTGGAGAAGTCCTCCGCCTTCGTCCTCGATCGTGCCGTCCGTACTGATGCTTAGGTCGGTTAGGGAGCCAGTGCTGGCATGCCAATTTGGAAATTCGCCTGGTCGGTGCTGGCGGTGGAACGTAATGTGCCCATCCCGAACTGCAGGACAATGAGTTCAACTGAAACTCGGAAACGAACGCACTTGAAGAGAAGCTCACGCACGACCTACATCGTAGAAGGACCTCGTAAAAGTAGTGGAAGAGGGCATCTAGCTTTGCCTTCTTTCTCGAACTACATTGTCCGTCCTTTGTCCCGGAAAACAGGGTGTTGAAGTTGATGGATGGAAATTGACCATACTCTGCAGATCGATGGCGGTCATTGCGCCGCGGGAATGTGCAGAAGAAAGCATTGGCTAACAAAGAAGCGGACTGCATCTGGGTTAAGGTGATGGCCTTGTGATGGCCGCGTTGAAGAAGAGGAAGGGGACCGGGCAACAGAGCCGGAAGACGCAGTGCAAGATTCGCCATTCCAGGGAGAATATCACTAAAAATCAAGCTACGATTGGGACTCTCGTGCAGATAATCGCCCAACCCCGCCATATCCCATTTTCGACGAAATGTGGGATTGTAGGCAAAGATGGCTTCCTACGTGACAGAGTTAGCTCAGGTCAAAGAAGGATGTAGTGACTTGCAAACAACCTTCAGGTCTTGAAAACTGTTTGAGCGGCATCTCAAAACGCTTTGAATAACATCCCACTTGGCAAAGCTCGGCCCATTGCCATCTTGCATCACGTTCTTGCGACTGAACGGCATTCGGACGTGGTTTGAGTCCCAGCCATCATGCGAACTTTCTCCAGTAGGCCGCTGTGTCATATCAACATGTTCATATTGATCCACATCGGACGCTGCCAGAAGGCTTCGGAGATCGACCTCTATAGGACCGAGTCCGGTCTTCGTGGAGGACGTTGCCTCAGAGTTCAAGTTAACAACGCGATCTTCGATGTCAGTGTCGCTGCCGCTACTGGCTGGTTCATCAGATTGCGTCCTTTGCGGGAGAAAAATCTGTACGTGTCGCTCCGCAGTCTCAAACTCCTCAACCTTCCGAGCCTCTCCAGATATTGTCCTCGATAAAAGGGGCGTGGAAGGCCGCTGCGGCCCCACAAATGGCTTCTTCGCGAACGATAGAGTGGTCTGAACAAATCTTCTCTTGAGACCATCCGGCTGCTTCTTCTTCTTCTCCATATATGTAGTTTGAAAAGTTGATGTTGGTACTTATTGTTGAATGTGTTGAACGTGTTCGAGTCCCACAATGTCCCACAATCCCAGGAATGAGGTTCACAGGCGGCTTCGGCCGCGACTTCCAAGCTTTAAACAGTCTGACGGGATGCCGTATTGGTTCCACTAGCGGTGCCTGGACGCTATAGACGGAAACAAAAAAAGCTCAAGAATTCCAGAACCACGGCGCGCAAGTGACGTCGGTTGCGGCTCCGTCATTGCCTCCGAGTCGACCTCAAATTCTAATTTAACTGAAAGCATGCAGCGATTGTGATGGCAGCAAGCAAGGCTAGAGGGTTTGGAAAAGGCCCCATACCGTCGCAGACGAGGTTTCCTTTGTTCGCAGAGGCACTGTTGTTAGTTGGGCCATGTTGTTACATAGTGTACTCTCTTGCCAGGCGTGGATATGCCTATGAATCTTCGAGTATGTTCTTTACTTCTGTATTCACTTTTGTATATGGTTTTCTGGCATTCTGAACTTGATTTGCTCCAGTTTTTGGGGTTCTGCTTCTCGTCACTTTGGCCGCATTGCAGAACCAAGATGTCTTTGTTTCCCGCGTAACTCGGCACTATCGGTTCGTTTCGCTGCTATGTACAGTACTAGCAACTCTCTCTTAACCGGGAATGCCAGCCCAAACGCAGATGCCGGAATCGCAACAGGGCTATTGCTTCCGCCATTAGTCCTATCGTCAATCATTCTCTCACTTGATGAGGGCTCAATGTTCGGTAAGGTCGAAGAGTGTTGATCTTGGTCCTGCACGTTTTGACAATCGATCTTGATCAGCCTACCTTATCCCACTCGTACGCTTGAGCGTATGGTTCAACCTTCTTGAAGCCTTACCAGTCATTACGCGTGGGCGTGGGAGGATGTGGAAAATAGTCTGGACTTCCAGCCTTTTGGTCCTGATCAGTAGACAAGTAACGGCGAGTTACGGAATATCCAGTGCGTACGGGAACAACCCACATCTACATAAACTTGCAGCTGACCCTCTCGTATGTAGTGCATCCGCGGATGGGTATTTTGGGCCTTGCGGTGTTCAAAGTGGTCCTGCAACTCATTGTCACATGGCTGGAAACCAGTTTCACCTTTGGGGAGGCTCTGGTCGTTGCGCAGACCCTATCTCTACTCTTTCTGGATGCAGTCCTGAGCTCGGTCACAAAAGTGAGTGTTGGGTTTGACCGTGTTTGATTATAAACGTCTCTAAACCCAGATATCTATCTGTAGCTGAATGTGTCATGGATGCCGATGAACCTCGTAGTTCAGCGTAGCGAGATGAACGTTTTCATGCATGCTCTCCTTTTTGGAATGCTCATGATCGGAATCGTCTTGACTCCACTCTTAAGGGGGATTTCTCGGGCGCGAGGAAAGGAGGATCAAAGACCTTTCATTCTCTTATCACTCGCTTTCTTCGCATCAACAGCTTTAATTGTCTTGTTTGTCATCGCGCCATGGACAGCATTGTGCCTTGATGCCAATCCATTTGTTTGGTACGTATTTGAGTAGCGTTGCGTCTGTGATGTGGACTTATGCCCCTTCTTAGGACGTGGAACTTCGTTGTCGAACCTGGGTTCCGTCGCCTCTTTATCGCAGGATTTTGGGCCTCCGTTATTTCCCTCGGTGTCACGGTCGCGTACCAGAAGTTTCCTGCCACTACAGATAGCACCTCTTTGAACTTGAAACGCAAATATTTTCACATATTGGCGACGTTAATGTTCATTCCGGGATACATCTGGGATGTAAGCATTCTGAATCCATTGTCTTGTTCATCTGATCCCATCTGTTTGACTTACCATCTTCGTGAAATGCTCTTAGCCCGATTTCATGCATCTTGCGTTCTCTGTGGCACTGAGCGCTTTGATTCTTCTCGAGTACATTCGTCATTTTCATGTTTGGCCCCTCGGCAGTCACGTTGAGGAGTTTCTCCAACAATTTTTGGATCGACGCGATTGCGGACCAGTTATACTGTCACACCTTTACCTTCTGGTCGGTTGTGCACTTCCAGTATGGCTCAATAGGTATGGTTTGCGTAGTTCGGCCTAAGGAAAAAAGCCCGAAAGAATCTCATATCGCTTGGTTGGCATAGAATACCCCAACAACTGTTTTTGGGTGGCCTTAGTGGAATGCTTACGCTGGGTATCGGTGATACGATGGTAACACCTTGAAGAATTTCCCAGCATCATTTTTATTCAATGCTGTCCCACTGGGTTTAATTGAACGTGATCCCTTTCAGGCATCGATATGTGGAAAGCGCTTTGGACGCATAAAATGGCCAGGCAGTCTGAAATCCGTGGAAGGAACCGTTGCGTTCGTGACTTCCGTCATATTTATTTGCGGTATACTGTCCGCGACAGGGGCTATCTCTCCATTAGGTCCAGCAAAGGTAACTGAACATATTCACCATAACGCATACTCCATAACTCATCCAAACAAATCCTTGTGCAGTGGATCCAGCTGAGCGGATGTGTCGTTCTTAGCAGTAAGTTCCACGAAGGACTCCAGCTTCACCATTACTGAGGTATCGGCTCAGCTCACTGATCACTGGTGTTCCGTGCATCAGGTCTGCTAGAAGCTGTTTCGGATCAGAACGACAACCTCGTTATCCCTCTGTATACATTCGCGCTATTGCACCTGACCTTGGCGTAGACTTCCGCGTTGAGGGATACAAAGCGCAGAACACTAGACATACCCCGTAGAGGCGTTTTTGGGATCGAGCTGCGGTATCATTTTGCAAGTAGGCGGAGTTTTCAACCTTCTTTTTATATAATGAGCACTTCTGTGAATGCTATCGCTATTGCTATCCACTTCAGAACTGGACTGCCCTACTTCTCCAAGATGACACTTCGAACTTCCTTCTCACTTGGCACCACGAAGCTTATGCACAGTGATGATGACGATGCTACTGCCGACAATGGAGCCTCCTATAATGCTGGACATGCTTGGCGGCTGGCCCCAAATCTACGAACGAGCAATGGGTCAAAACCAATCGCGGCGGATAGAACGATGATACTCACAATCCACTCAGCCAGGAATGCGACAATCACTTGCACATAGTTCATGCTACTCGCTTTCCCGGCGCTTTCTAGCTCGAGGCTTTTGGTAACGCAAAGCTGCCCACCGTAACTAAATCATGACGGACGGTGAGTTGAAAACGTCCTCACTTCCCGGAAAGCACAACGTCTTACGCAGAAGCGGAAACAAGAAGCAAGAACATATATGTGAGAGGATCCTGTGGCACTATCCAGGCTTTATTTGTGCCTCCCGTCGGTACAAGAGCCGCGAATATCGACAGTGGGATAGAGACGAGTGAGAACACCGAGACAATGTGTAGCGGAGTAGCACGGCCGGCTAAACGACGAACAATGATGAAGATCGTTGCTCCTAACACCGCGCCGGCTAGTCCTATCAATACACCCAGAAACTGGGTTGATGCTCCAGTGGCGGATACTTGCGCCGCTGTGGTCATCGTCTCTTCGGATAGTTGGACCTCAGATGCAACGCCTTCGGCGCCAAAACCGGATCCGGTTCCGCTCGCCAGGAGATCGTCGGGTGTGGCATCCGACGCTGCGGCTCCGAAAATGAACGGAGGACGCGCAATCACCAGAACTCCAAGCATCGAGAGTGCGCCCGTAACAGCATCTATAGGTCCATATGGCTCCTTCAAGACGACACGCGCGAGAATGGCGGTGAACACCGGGGAGAGAAATCCCAGGACAGTAGCATCCGCCAAGGTGAGCATCGACAGCGCACTCCACCCGCATACCAATCCAGCGAAGCCCACCACACTCCTCAAGAGCAGCTTGAAAGAAAATCAGTTTAGGAGATGAAACATTGTCTTACGGTGGAATTACGTACCAGTTGTCGTACTCCTTTCGGCCCAAAAATGGGATTCTCAACTTCCCAATATAACATGCATGCAACTCCCATGATCCAAACAAGAACCGAGCGAAAGAACACGATTTCCAGGGTGGGAAGTCGCTCGGAAGCAACCGTCATCGCTTTCACACTGATCGACATGACCGTGAACAGACACGCAGCCAGTAGCATCCACAGAAGCCCGAGATTTGCCTTGAAGAAGGAAGGTTTTTCTAATGGGCTCAACGAGCCAGTTTTGAGGATGTGCACCGGTGGGTCCAGAATTGGTTTCTCGCCCACTGTTTCGGAGGAGCCGTGTATATCGTCCTGCACAAGGCGATTTCCTTCGTTCTCGACGCCGTCCTCGAATTCTTCTCCATCGCCTTCGGCTACTTTCAACCCGCTTTCCATACGCAAAACTTGCTTTTGGCTGGCACTCCGCTCAATAGGCGGCCCTGGAGCGCGGTATATTTGTGACATATTCGATCGATTCTCCGCCCCTTGCGAACCTCCCGCAGAGCGAGGTGTCCCCGCCGTGTCCAGCAGGTCCAGCTGGGACACCATGAATACATCAGCCAGGCTGTCCATTGTTATTTTATATATCTAAGGTCCCAAACTCAAGAATCTCTGAAGACCACAAGTATGTTTCTACTACTGACGCTGCAGAATTTTCGGATGATTCCATAAACCCGCGGCATTCGTAACATTGATAGCTCTAAGCTCAACCTTAACCTACCCGCCACAGAAATTAACAGACCGACGACGAAGAACTTCGATGCAAGGGGCGTGACGTAAGCAAACTCCGCCAAGGACTGACAGTATTTGGAGAGCTAACAACTCACCAGCCACACATCGAAATCTGTACATTGTTATTTTCTCGGTCAAATAAACAAATCTGCATACAAGTGAAAAAAACAATATTAGGATGTCTTGGTGGGCATCAGACCGACCCGCAACCGGTGGCGTTCATCCCCAGGAGCGAAAGCAGCTGCCGGGGGAGCATGAACGGGAGGTGGACGATCCTATGAACATTTGGGCTGGGCCTCCTGCAGTTAGTATTGAGTTGTGTGCTTCGCGAGAGCTGCATTTCTCGGCAAGCATGGTGACCTGCACATCTGAACACTGTTATTTCCCTTGATCATGCAGCCACCACCGGTTTCCACGTTCACATCAGACTACACACCGAAACCTCTAACTTCGCACCATCCACGCAGACATCCTCTGGTGAAGGACACTCCGCCACATCGACCCCATGCAACCTCACTATGGATTCTGCGTGGCGAGGAGGTGCTAAAGAAGCGGTACGTCTCAGGTCCAATGGATGTTACACGCCGAATGCTTTAAGATTTTCTGACAATGTATTTCAAAGTTAGAGGCGGGAAATTTGTTCCGAATTCCTCTGGGGATGATGGAATTCTCCCCACAGCAACGCTACCGTATGTGTTCCAGACTCCAACTCTTGTCACCAATGGACATATCCGATTGACTTGAAAGACATGATAGGGCGCAATTCACAACTACCCACGACCGGGATTTCCAAATACCAGGCTTTGATGCTTCCTTGTCTGGTGTCATGCAAGTCAAGCGAGTTTTGGAACCTGAGCAAGCCCCGCCCGCTGGACTGCACACACTTGAAGTAAGGCAATGCATAAATTGGACAATGCAACCTAGATATTCGTTGTAACCCGAAATTCAACATATTCCAGAATGACAGTTGCGTTCAATATAGCTCTACAGACTTGTCGGACATTCTCTCTCGTGCGCATGCCCAGAAGATGGCGCGGGTTGAGTTTGGACGACGCCCCGCGTTTGTCCCGCGTGAAGAAGACTACCACCGATCAGGCTGGGAAACTTTCTCTGACCATAAAGAATGGAGTGGAGTGCCGCCGCTCACCCGAGGAGAGGATTTTAGGCGGCGACAGGATATAATTGGGAGGACTATCAAAGCTGGGACGTCATGCGGGGTTGCAGGAAAGTAGGCAAGCGGTTTCTGTTGAAACATGAAATCAATTCATTCTGCCCCCGGGAAAACGTCACTTGAGTTTGGTCCCCTACACTCGTCACAGTTTATGTATTGTTATTTGAATTAGGCGGCCGTACTTGGAATGACAGGCTCTGCATCGCGGCATCTGCGAGCCGTTCCAGATCTTCCTTGTGGGTGCTCGATTTCCCAGGTTCCTTCGAGTCGGTTCCACCGCTTCCGTTCACTAGTGGGCTTGGTTTGGGTGCATTCGTCGCCTGAGAGGCCGCCCCGGTCTGCATCTTGGAGTCTTGAGTACTATCACGGGTTTGCGTCTGGGGCTCTGATTCTTTGGGCGAAATTGTGGACGGTGTCGCAAGGTGTGGTGGTTTGAAGAAAGTACCGGGAGCGAGTGCGGATGTAGCAGATGCAGCCGCTTTCCCTTCCTCGTCACTTGCCAATGCAGTACTGCTGCTGTGTTGTGAGTTTCCTGAAACAACTGTTGTGGTTACCACTGTAGGTGGCTGACCGCGCACGGATGTCGTGGAACCTTTTTCCGAGAGGGTAATAGGGGCTTCTATCGTGGTAATGGCAGCATGATGTCCTACTGGATTGATCTTCTCAGACGGAGGGGCCCGGATATTGGTTTGAAGAGGCATCGAGGAAAATGCTGGGGCGATTTGAGACGCCTTTTCGCTTCCCCCCTTCGTCTGCTGCATGCCATTCACATTGTCGTCTGCCGCTGTCGAAAACGTGTTGAAATTTTCATGCGCTTTCGATTTCTCTTTTGCCTCCATCGTATCTTCGCGCACGGGTTCTTTATTTTTCGCATTGCTATCCTTCGGGCCGATATCTGCTGGCAATGCATTGCTGATAGTATTAAGGTACATTTGTTCGCTTCCAATGAGCATGATATCCTGCCTTAAGCGATTCATGCCATCTCGCAACTCCTGCGTGCGCTCTCTACATAGACCACTGGAATCGTTCACCTTGGTCGTAAGGTGACCAACCAGCACATCGAAATTGGAGCGAAGATCTCGAATCTGAGTAGCCATATCATGGGAGAGTGAATCTCTTATGGCTGACACGGATGCAACCGCCTCTCGGTATCTTGCCTCCTGATCGCGTTGCGCTTTGGAAAGAGTGGTTTGCACCTCAATACGATTTCGTGCTTCGACTCTACAGCTGTGGTCGTGCTGCGTTTGCAGGTCCTCTATCAACTTTTGCGTAGCAGTTACACGTTCGCTGAAGGTCTCTCGTAGTTGCGCGGCGACAGAGTTTATGCTGCCATTGATTGTGGTCTGCATATCTGTCAGATGGACGCGAGTGGCAGCATCGCGGATGGATCCTTGTAGTGTGCTGGTATGCGTGAGAATGTCCACCTGTCGTTTATGAAGATCCACGAATGTCTCGTGCATATCTGCGACCGTTTGATCAAGAAGGTTATTCCGTTCCATTTGCTCAATGCGCACCTTCGCATGGGCTTGTGTGATGGCTTCAATTTGAGCGGCCATTCCTTTGGTGACTTTGACGAACTCCGCGTGCGGTGTGGGCTGCGACTCCTGTGGCAAATCCATCGTGATATGCGAATTTTTACCCTCAATCTCGGCAATCTGCGCTCGCATCGCCTGACTCTCGGTTTGAAGCTGTTTTGACAAGACATCGAGCTCGTTTTTCGTAATTCGATTATCCAGGTCCACTTTGAATGCTCTGAGGGTTTGATCCAACATGAGTGTTTTTGAGTGGATCTTTTCTCGGATGTCCTTGCTGAAAGCTTCGCTGGCCGCTTCGCTAGCTTCTTTGTTCTGACTCATCTCCAGTCGGAGCTGTCTCAGACCGCTGTCGATGCTTCCGCTCAAATCATTGATGCTACTCAAAACAAACTCCTTGTTTCTCATGACACTCTCCTGGGCAAACTGAGCCTCAGCATTGAAAGTAGTCTCCAGATTGTGAAGCCGAGTCATCAATGCTGCAAGCTGTGCTTCCTGATCTTCCAAGGCGCGATTTTTGGAAGCACATGCACTGTCGCACGACTTCACCGATTCAGCTTTAACGGAGATGATCTTCTCTTCAATCTCGAGACGATCCTTTCGCAGCTGCTCCGAGACTTTCTTTTCTAGTAAGTTCAAGCAAGACTGCTGATCAGCGAAAAGTCCTTCGAGAGCAACTCCAGCCTCTACCCGCTGACTGATCTCCGCTCGCATAACTTGCTCTAAAGCCTCTGTGCGATTCTGGAGTTTGATTTCCATTTTTCGAACTGATTCAGTGATTGTGCTTATGGCCGCGCTCTGCGACTGACGAGTCTCTGTACTCTGCTGTCGGAGATTCCCGATCAGAATTCGAAGATTGCCTTCTACCTCCGCAATAGCTTGCGAGCTGTCGGAGCGTATTTGATCATGCGCGGCCACCCGCGCCGCGGCTTCAGCTGTACCCTTAGATTCCAGGCTGAGAATTCGATCTCCAAGCTTGTCAATTGTACCAGCCAACCCCCGCTCCAAAGATTTCAAATGCTCTGTTTGCCCCTGAATAGCCTTCCTGCTTTCGTCCCTGTCTATATCGCCGACTTCGGTCAAGGCAGACCGCAGCGATTCGATTCTATCTGCAGTCTCGTGCTCCTGCCTTTCGTGTCGCGACGTGATTGCACATATCTTTGACCAGTGGGCTTCGATTGCTTGTTCCCGACTTCGGGCTTCAGCATCCACTTTGCTTGTAACGTCCCTAAACGCCGCATCTAGCCGGCGTTCAAGCGCAGCGATATGAGTTTCGACCGTGGCATGCAGTCCTCCAATCGCCGTATCGTGTGCTTTTGCAATTCGCATGGCATCGACTCCTATCCGCGATTCGTGATGAAGATCTTGCGCTTTAATACGCAAGTTCTCACCATTTTCCGTGGTATGCATTTGTAGCGACTCAAGTTGATACTTGAGATTTGCGACTTGCTCCATGACGTGGTGATATCGCTCTGTCTCATCTTCTCGGGTTTGTCCATCCTGCCGCTGATGCCGTCCAGCGACATCTGCGATCATTTGACGAATGTTGGATGCGTTCCAGTTCAATTTTGCCTCCATTGATTGCTCGACCTCTCGAATGCGCCGATCGGCTTCGTTAGCAACAAGTGATGTATCGCGGAATGAGATCTGACACGCAGAGATGGAGCTTGTCAATTGCTCTATCTTGGCGGCCATGGTTGCCAGAGCATTCTTGCCTGCTTGCACTTCAAGCTCCAATTTTGTTCGAGCTCGCCGTTCATGTGCAAGTTGTGCTTCCAAATCATTACCGCGATTGTTAGTGGTTTCGGTCAGTATAGGGAATGAGACAGCAGAGGTAGATGGAGGTGCCGGTGGGAGCGACGGCAGTGGTGTTGTGGAGCCTTTGATTGGTGAGACACTCGGTCCAGCGCGAGGCGCAAGTGCAGCGAGGGAGGAAACAGAGCCAGGTTGGTCCATTTTTTGTCCCTCATTGGAAGATTCCCTACCCTGCGCCCACTGCCATGAAAATTATTTTAGTAATGCATCGAATATACTCAGACGCTGGAAAGATTTTTTTGTCTTACAGGTGGACCAGCTAACCCATACATGCGGCGGCTTTCTTGTAAGTCATCTATCCGTTGTCGCAACTTCCTGATCAAGATGCATCAGTTTCGTGGTTGTTTCGTCCGGGTTCATGATGTATACCTTTCCTTGGTCTCCTCATGTTGAGCTTTTAAATACTCTTTGAGTTGTCGCTCTTTCTCATTTTTGTTCCTTTGGCGCTCATCAATATCATTCCAGCTAAAAGACATTGCTGTGAAAGCGATCGTCTGCGAACCGTTTGGTCAGACAGTTTGACCTCTCCCGGTTAATTCACGGGATCGGAGGGTCGATCAATGATGCCGTAAGCCGCGCTCCTGTCAGTCCTGTCATCAATCTGTTCTGGTGCTTGCTGGAAGAGCAGCCGTGCTCTACTGCTGAATGGAGGTCATATGTGACAAGTGAAGGGTGAAAATATTACATTGAGAACTATGCTTAATTTATACATCATGTGAGTTTGACAAGGCTGATGCGATGTCCCGCAAATGCCTTCAGATTGATCTAAAAGACATTGAGACCCAGATATTGAGCGACAAAGACACGGAAAATAAGTGCAAAATCGTGGACAATCTCAGGATCGATCGCGTCGGCGTTATCATCGACAGTATGCCAGACGGTAGGGAACTGTTGAGGGATGATGTGCACGATAGGCACGCCTCTTTGTTGGAAGGGTCTATGGTCGTCATCAATGGCGTGATTCGACTGCCATCCAGAGCTAGCCATTAGATAGCCGTTGTCTCCAGTCTCCGTCATTTGCCCTACAAGCCCGGCCGAGACAACTGAGGATTTCGCTAACGATTGCTGAATTTCTACTAGCGATTGCCAATGATGAGCTGTCTCTGGATGAGTGTTGTAGATCTGAGCGGGCTTTCCGCCTGGACTGGCTCGAGAGCCGAGTAGATCCAGCAGTACAAAGACATCGATAGTGCTCAGAATGCTATGAGATGAGGAGCCCGACGAATCTCCAATCTTAGATGAAGAAGGGCGGTAGCCTGAGACATAAGTAGCCGCCCACTTTTCCGCAAGGTGCCGCGAGCCGTAGAGGGAGTCCGTCAACGTCCACGTATTGAAGGCTTCTTCGCCGTCAAAGAATATCATCTGAATGGTGAGCGATGGATCCAAGTACGTGTCGAGGTAAGGATTTAGAGTGGTCGCTATGTCGACAAGTATTGCGCATGGGACAGCTGAATCTGTAGCGCCGATGAACTCTTGATCTTTGAAATACTTCGAGTCAAAGTGTGCGGCCAGCACAAGTTTGCGCGCAGCATTGATGTTTTTCGTTACAATGATGTTGTTAAACTTTATTCTTCCAATCGGAGTGTTGTCTTCGAACGGATCTTGATCCACATGCCAACCCAACGCCGTGAACGTCGATATAATGTGCTGTTGCACAAGTGTGTTGTTAGCGGTACCAGACACTCGGGGAACCATGAATGGACTAAGCGTTGAACCAGTGACAGTGAGGTTTTGTTTCGCTGATAGAGAGGCAAGAGTGGAGAGCTGAGTCGGGGAGCAGCATGATCTGTGAACTAACCGTGCGGAAGCACGGGAGAAGTCGGCTAACAGGACGAGGAGGGAGAGAAGGACGACAAGAAGGAACAAAGCGTTGGTTGCGGGGAGGGGACGCCGCACGAGCCCTCTTATTCTGAATCCCATTGTCGGCAAAGTGTGTTATCAATGTCCGAAGTCTGGTGTTTTTGTACTAAGGATTGGACAGTTGGAAGTCGGGGTTGACCGACCGAGTGATTTGAGGGGACAGTTACCACAATGTCAATTGCAAAAGCGAACAAACAACGGGAGGACGCTCGAACGCGACGGCGCGTTTCACCTGCGGCCGTTCCTGATGCTCCATTGCTGGTAGGCGTAATAAACTGTTTCCTATCAGTGATAGGACTCCGTACCCAACGACGAGTCCAGCGAAGGGTAGATGTGCCCATCGCTTGAGATTGCCGGGGTGCGAGTGGGTCTATCCGAGTCGGCTCACGACAGTTGAGGGAAGTTTCCTGAATATCCAGGCAACGAGGGCTTCAACGTTATTAGCATGCGGAACTATGACTATTCGATTGGCTGCGGGTTTGCGAAAGAGAAAACATGCGGGGAGATAGCTGATGGGCACGGGGAGTATTCAAAATCTGGTCTGTCAAGCTGCCATGGACATAGAGCATATGAAGCTGGCAGTCCTCCGTGCAGCACTCCACGTGCCGTGTAGTTCTTGTTCCATTTTCCTACAGCTTTCTACTCCTGGCTGCTTCTCAGCGTTCATCGACAGCGCGCGTTAATTGATCCACATCGTTTCCCGACATAGTCGCATGTGGTCACTCGGGCGGCCCCTCGCCGATCTTTCATTGGGCCCCTGCCGAGTGACTAAATTCACTGTGAAGAGTCCCACAGTGGACGACATACGCTTCTGCCACGAAAGTCCGCGGCTGTGCTTGGGCTCGGGGATCCGTACAAAGTCATTTATCTCGGGAAGAAGCTTCCGTGAAAATGCAAAGGTCCAAATATTAAATATGTGTGTGTACCGTGACTAGATTTACAATCCTGCTATCTAACATGTGAAGTTACAGATACGCCAGAACAATATGCAAAGCGGACAGTAGGTCTTGCTGATGGATCATCGACGAGTAGCTATACTGCCATTCCCCTACGTCATTCCATCAGACGGGAGAACTTTCCTTGGATCGGAAAGCGCTTTCAAGCTGAGAGGTTGACATCGCTGGTGTTTCGGAATTTACCGGTTTCGCTTTACCAGTCCACTTGTACCATCGGATCAGTGCCAGTATTCCCAAGTCCAGTATCGCAACGGCAGCGTAACTGCCGGCGTTCAACCAGTCGAATGGAGGGGGCCGCAGTCCTAATGCTAACACTGATAGAATTCCTCCCAAAGTATCCATGATCAAGAAAGGTTCAGACAGTCCATCCACTATACTTGTCTCTGCAAAGAATTTCGCGTCATTTGGCGAATGTGCTGCCAATGAAGATGTTTCTAGAGCACGTACTGAAGATCTCATAGTACATTGGAACGAATCCCAGGACGATCAAAATTGTCGGCAATACACCAAGAGCAAATGTGACATTTGGCCAAGATGACTCTGAAGCCTATACAAGGTACAATACAATGTGAGACAGATGACAAGCTATACAGGACATACGTGAAGAGGAAGCATTTACCTTTTTTGTTGCGAAATACAAACCAGTTTCTAAGGCGCCCAGCACAGCGAGGCAAACGGCAAGGAGAAGTAACGCATATATAGCTCTAGCTGGTCTTCTCTTTTCACAATTCGATTTGGTGCCATAATAAATGCACTGAACGAAACAAATTGTTGCGAAAAAGCCGAATAGATTGGGTTGAACAAGGAGAGGGACCGCCAAGTCGCTGTATATGGCATAGCCGCCAAAGAAGGGTGTCCAAATGGCCCATAAAGCCATCATCAATACACTAAGACCAACAGCGCTCCCAGAGCGGAAGTTTTTCCATGCTGCAAAAGGAGGGTGTCAAAGTGCTGGTCTGAGCACTGCTCTTCGTCTTACCGTACCTTGAGGAAGTAGCTGGAAACTCCATAGCACCAGTGCCACGTATCCAATCACAATCTCTGCAGTTTCTCTTGCAGTCATATAGACGTTACGTGCAACAAATTAGAGAAAGGTAATAGAGAACGCTGGTCGAGCCGTCCATTGGTTTTGGTCGTCTTGTCAACAATCACAAGTGCTGGCAAACAAAGCAACTTTGCACAGTCACAAATGAGCAATTCCGCATGGAAAACAAGTCGGTCGCCAACTCTAAACACATTTGCCTCCGCGCGCCTGTCTGATGATTACGATCGCGCCTTCGGGACTTGTTTCCTTCTGTCTGACTAAACAATTGCTACAAGTATTCGGTTAGAGGGACCACTCAATTCCCAGGTTCTTATTCCTCGGAAGCTTTTGCGAGAAAGCCTCCGTACCTGCTGGTGACCGAAGAAGGCACTGGCCATGTCCCTTTTTTTTAATAAGCTGTTCCGAAGGTCGAGTGACGCTCCAAAGCCGCAGATATCCACCGCCGACGAGAACGGTCCGTGCACCGCTAGTTCGCAGGGGACGAGCTGGGATGATGAGGAAGAGACTAGCAAAATAAGCAAGCGAATAAGTGCAACAGACTCAGCTTTTGGCGTCGATGATTTCAAGCGAGTTGGTAAGAATGGTGCCCCACTCAGTGGTGCGCACCCCATGCATCTTCCACGCGGGAATGCTCGTGTTACTCAACATCTCTCTACAAATGTTTCAGACTTCCTATTGGAACTCCCTTTTGAGCTTGCTGTTCAAATTGCTGCTCATGTCAAGCATCTCGCCACAATACAAACCATGGCGGCGGTCTCGAAACGGTGGCAACGGGTGGCGCGAGAAAACGAAGTCTGGCGGTCTCTATACCTATTCGAGTGGTTAGCGCTTTCTTCATCTCCAAACGGCTCAGCAGAGCGCACGTCACAAGCACGCCGCGCGCAACTCCAACAGCATCGTCTTCGACTTCTCTCCACATCTGGGGATGAAAACAACAAGCGCCACTGGCAAAACATTTATCGTCAAGGGGTGGCACTTGACACGAACTGGAGACGGGGAAACGTTTCCGTCAAGTATTTAAGTGGGCACGAAGATGCTGTTTATTGCATACAATTCGACAAACGCTTCCTTCTTTCTGGCTCACGAGATCGCACATTACGTTTTTGGGACCTCAAGGAACATCAATGTGTTCGAACCTTGGAAGGACATCGGGGCTCCGTGTTGTGTCTACAGTACGATGATAAGTACATCGTCACGGGCTCTTCTGATCAAACCATCGTAATATGGGATCATCAGACGCGCAAACTGCTTCATACATTGAGAGGGCACACCGCTGCGGTGTTAGACGTCTGCTTCAACGATTGGATGATCGTCTCCTGCTCCAAAGATTGTACGATCAAAATGTGGAGTCTTCCCGGTGGGCAGCTGTTGCGGACCCTTGAAGGTCATCACGCAGCCGTGAACGCCATTCACTTACATGGCGACTACATTGCATCGGCGTCCGGAGACTGTACCGTCAAGCTTTGGGATGTCAGGACGGGAAGGTGTATCCGCGATTTTACTGGTCACACCCGAGGATTAGCTTGCGTGCAGTTCGACGGCGACTACCTGGTCAGCGGATCGAATGATCATACAATCAAAGTGTGGGAGGCTGCAACAGGCCTGTGCCTCCGGACACTTGTCGGGCATGAGGATCTTGTTCGTACGCTGTGCTTCAACCGCAAGAGAATTGTTTCGGGCTCTTACGATCAAACCATCAAAGTCTGGGACTACGAGACGGGGGATTTGCAGCTAAATCTGAAGGGCGCACACAGCAGCTGGATTTTCCATGTGCAAATGGACGCAACTAAGATCATTAGTTCCAGTCAGGTAAGATGTACGGTTTTGATCGTAGCGTACGTACAATCAGCTTCACTGATGATAAACCGACTTTGCAGGACAAGAAGATCGTAGTTTGGGACTTTTCGGGAGACATTGAAAACGCTTCGGACTTCATTTGACCAAACTCTATATATTACTGAATCTATACATAGCAAAGAGTTTACACGAGCTGGTACTCGAAAAAAACTTGTTGCCAGTTCTCCTCTGAGCCTTACCGACCATTTGTGTATGCCAGATACTAGTGTGGCTGAACGAAACTGCAGTGTTGGAATTGGCTAGCCAAACTGCCTGGCTAAGCTCAATCGGTCTCGAGGTTAAGGGTTTTCACATTGAAAGCCTATAGCTAGCTCAAAATGGTAGAAAGTGAGACTCTCCAGTTGTTACACACAGAACTACCACCAAATATGGCTCACATCAGCCCGGCTAGCTCAATCGGTAGAGCGTGAGACTCTTAATCAAGGTTGTGGGTTTTTACGCACAGAAATACTCACCAAATATGGCTCACATCAGCCCGGCTAGCTCAATCGGTAGAGCGTGAGACTCTTAATCTCAAGGTTGTGGGTTCGACCCCCACGTCGGGCTTCGCTTTTTGCTTTTTTGTTTTTAGGATTTCAATCATGCATGGCTAGATTTTGGATTTGTAGTTGCAGCAGGCGCAAAGTGTTTGCATGCATATTGTTATGTATTTCTCAAACCTAGACGTTGGGTTTTGCTTTTTGCTCTTGTGTTTTTTGCTTTTAGGATTCCAATCTTGTTTGGATAGATTTTGGATTTGTAGTTGCAGCAGGCGCAAAGTGTTTGCACGCATATTGTTATGTATTTCTCAAACCCGGGAGTGTAACAAACAAGGGGAAATGCGGAAGAGAAACCTTCGCTGTCCAAAAATACAACCACCAACGAGGGAGGTAATGACGAAGATAGGGAATGGGTGTACAGAAGTTGTAAGGGAGGGAAATGGAAACCGGGCGTTCTCGTAGAGCATCAACATTGAGCAGAACAGATGTGCCATCGTCCGCCACCACCCGTTCAGCTGAGGGCGCCCATTGCTGGTTCGACCGTTCGTGCTATCTGAGAACGTCAGACTTGCGCACTGGAAAGTGTTCTTGCAGCTGGTAGATACTCTGCAAATGTTGTGGAGTATTGGTTCCCCTGTCGGCAACGTTCGGTCTCGGATATGTTTTACGCTCGTGTCGGAAGTTTTGTTCTCCCCAATCCTGTGTTGAACGATGACGAGTGCGTTCCTGTTCATGGCCATTAGGCATTGCGTGAGTCTCAAGGTGGTCGACATGCGCATCTGTTTGCAATACCGGCGCAGAATATGAAGGACTGTAGGCCGAGATACCATTCGAGATGCTTGACGGTGCGTGGCCGGAAGCATCAGGGGAAATGGGCGAAGAGAGAATGGTGGACGAACCAAGGGATGGAGATGTGTGATGGATTGGTCCTGACGCATGCGGTGGCGATCGTGGGTATGTGCGTTGCGAAGATGATGCGGAGGTGGATGAGTTGTTGTTGTTACCACGTCTTGGGTCGTGTGGTTTACGGCCCCTCCAGTGAGTTTGTTGATTTGATTGATTGGTCCTGGCACTGTTGATCCGCTCAGGGCTCTGAGCCGACCGTACATCTTGCCAAGCCGTTCTTGGTGAGTCTGATGCGGATAGTGAGCGTGGCCGAGGCAATGCTTTGGCGTGATGCTTGGAATAACGCGGGTATTGATCTCGTGAAGCAGAGTCTCGTCCGCGAGAAGTCGGGTCCGCTGAAAAAACTGAGTCCGTTTCCGGCCGAGGCGTGGAGGGTTCTGAACTACCGCTCCCACCCTGTGGACGCGACCGTGGAGTCCATGTGGACGTTTGCGTCGACCTGTGTTCGGCCCGATGAGAGTGGTTTGCCCAGAGCAGTGTTCCTTTGCTGCCGCGGCGCTTCGAATTCGAACTGCCCTCTTGGCTTTCATTGCTGGCGACGCCATTCTTTGAGGTGGGCGAATGACTCGTGGCCGACGACACCGATGTGGTCTGTTCCTCAGAGTTCTGAGGTTGCTGCTGTTGCTTTGCTGGTTTCCTCCAATCATGCTCGGGGTCGCGTTGGCCGGCTGCTGATTTCGTTGGAGATGATTGCCGACTGGAACCGAATCCATTAATGAACGTATCGCGGTTGCTGACAGGAGCGGCGCGTTCAGAAGATTTCTCCCGCCGGTCCTGAGGGTGGTATTGTCTAATCGGCGGGTGATGTCCATTGATCGGGTGATGCCCATTGATCGTAGCATCGTTGTTGCTGCTACCGATGGGTTGATGATGACGGGGATGAGAGCTTCTCCGCTTCTTATCGCCCAATACATATTCGTTCGCAGTCCCAAAGAGGAGATTGGCCGGTCGCGATGCATCTGCGGATGTTTCGCCAGATTCATGCTCACGTTCTGCACTTGGAGACACGAAGTTGGGCTGCAATGGCGACAATGGCCTTTCCGGACTGTGTCCTGGCCGCGACAAGGAACGATCTGAGCCGGTTTCTGAGCGGCTGCACGAAAGTGTTTTACTTTGACCTTCGCTGTCAATCTCCGAGACGAAAATTTCAGTGATGGTCTCCCCTTCAGGCTGTTTCTCGATGATAACTTGAATGGGAGGTCGTGTCGATTCCTTATCCTCATCGTTCTCCTTCTCTGAATCTCGCTTATCATGTTTTTGCGCGGACCTGTCTCGTGATGGCAAGTGTTGATAATTTCCATCTCGATTCACCGATGTTGTCCAGATGTTATGCTGATGTCTTGGGTCGCCTCCCCGCCGATCGTAACCGTACGCTCCATAATTGTAACGTTTCGGACGATTGTCCAAATGTCGGCTTTCAAGCGATAGTGGTTGTATCCGATGCAGATCCTCTGGCGTGAACGGTCCAGGCGGTCGCATGAGATTCAGATCAGGGAGTAGCCGGCGATCTGCATTGTCTCCTCCACCTCCATTGGAGCGCCTATCGCTATTCGGTGCATGTGGCTGGTTATATGGCGGGTGGTTGTTGTAGAAGTATTTTGAATTGCTCTGGGGGTTCGTTTTATAGTTGTAATTCCCGGAGTGAATCTGTGCACGATATGCCTCGAAGTTCTGCCAGTTCCTATTCATGTCTCCGCGATGTTTATGACCGACTATGTCGTTCAAGAAATGCCGGTGTTCGTTGGTATGCACCGGTCCGACATTGTTGAAAATACGGTCATGAGGTGGAATGTATTGCTCGCACACCTCCTCAAATTCCTTTCCGGCGGCCAACATCGAGAGAGCCCGATCAAATTCTCTTCGCAATCCAGCAACGGAGACGGCATCAGCAGAATTCGCAAGATTTCTCTGCGGATTGAATGGTTCTTCGACGCACAAAAAACGTCGATTTCGCTCAACGTCCACATCCCAGCCCTTGTCCTCCTTTGTTATGTAGCGACCATGTCGAACAGATATGACCATCGTTTCGTAATCAAATTCCTCGGCGTATCTTCGGAAAAAGGCATGTAAAAGTACACCTAAGGTCTCCGTGTTGCTTGATCCAAAGCCAATCACGTCGTCGCCTTCATGAAACGAGCAATCCACCCCGTTTAAGATGACAGGATTCACGTGGACGGGGTCGGCTTTGAGTTTCGCGAAATACATTTCGTGTAAACAGGGTAATATTGGCGGTTGGCGCATTTGCAGAAAATTGAGAACCTGACCGTCCAGAAAGAAGCCGTCAAACTCTGCGTGTACTAAACTAATGACTGTATGAGGAGCGAAGATCAACATACCATCATGGCCCAGCAATAACTGCTGAGGGTACCACCCTTCGCAGCTGCAGGCAATTGTTAGTGATTTGACGAGCTTTCATAATCGCACGAGGAACGCGTTTTACCATCATTTAACGCCCTTTGTCTTGTCCAATATTTGACGATCAACATTAGAGGTTGCACGCGGGAGTCGATATTTACATATGTCTTGATGAGTTGGGTATTTCGCAAAGCAATGGTGTTATTCACATTGATGTCACAATTCACATGGCTGCATGATATATTTCTTAGGACATTGTCAGGGAGAAATACAAGGTTGCTGATTCGTGCACTTACTATTCTGGGTCGTAAAATTTGCAAATGGGTACTTTGGCAGCTGCCACAGTATATATATCAGTCATTCCGTCTGGTTGCCGACAATCAAGTTAGTGTTAGGAAGGACAAAGACGCTTGATTGTCAATCAGAAGGTTGTACGTTTTTTCAGTCCGGTAGCCAAGACGTGCATGTTGGATATGCTGTTCCTTCCATCGACCCACGGGGTTGTAAGACAGACGTCAACATCACTGGTTTGTGTCCCTAGCCCATTTACGGTTGAGCTACCAAAGGGTCAGATTGAGAGCAGAACGCAAGCGAATGAGTACATCTGTTGCATACCCAAAGACATGTGCTCTAATATCTTTCCCTGGCCACTCTGCGTCCAGTATCCGCTGAAGTTTTTCCACAAACTGTAAGCGCAGCTTATAGCTGTCTTTTGACTGAGACAAGTGCTATATCCAACATGAACATTCCACATGAGCATGCATGGAAGGTTTCCGGACTGATCGCTGAAGAAGTAACGTACTGTGGAAAGCGAATTGACTTCCATCGTAAGCAGCATCTCGGTCTCCGCGTCGAGATCGTGGCTTTTCTGATCCGGCGATCGCGCGCTCCAATTGAAGGGATTAATCGCATGGTCCCCTGCCGACGTAAGCTGTTTGTCTCGGTTAGCTACTCTGTCGTGGACGTCCCGTCACAGGTAGATTGATACTCTCAAGCATAAATTCGTGCAATCCAGATGGCTCTTCGTAGCATTCCGGAGGTCACCCTTCCACTATTGATTTAAAATCAACGATGTCGGGCGACTCATTCCGCGTGCAGTCATGCACTCCCAAGCCGCACCTCAGCGCTCAATATCTGATATACTCGCATCCCGCAGTTCGCCATGTGCTCACCTCGCCATTGGTTGGTATATCAGCAAAACGTTCCCTTCCCGTCGGTTTCACAGGGATACTCGCGTCTGGAGGGGTATCCAAGTCATCTCTACTGGTCGGAGTCGCTGCTGGTGAATGTGGCGACGCAAAGTGCATTGGTCCGTATGAAGTGGTCTCGGGGGCGGGCACTTTGGGGTCTTCTTGGAATGCTGGCCCGGAAGTGTCTTTGTACAAATGCTGGCCAAAATGCGACACCTGAGGCCAAGAGTAGTATCGATGGCGAACAATCAATGGATCAGCTGTGGGAGTGGATGAACAAAGACTACAGCAACTCTTGACTTCGAACATTATGAGAGAACAATAACAGCTTTAGTATTTGGTTGGTTGACATTTGCCCAGTCGACAACCAGTAAAACATACAGACAAGGAAGGGCTCTTTGCTCAAATAAACAACGCTGGTTGCACGAGCAGACTCTTCTGGCCTCTGAAGGAGGTGGAAGGGTTTGCTTGTTGGAGTGAGAAGGGCCAAAAAAGGAAAGGGGCTGCGGCTGTTTGTCAGGATCGCATGTATTTGAGGCACGTCAAGGTCTCGAGACTTCGTGAGGTGGAACACGTCCGTCAGGAGCGTTGTGTACTTTCCAGACTTTCACGTACTGAAGGGGAGTGAAGTAAATACAAGTACAAGGTCTTGTCGACAGGGAATGTAGAACCAAAATATCCACAAAAATCGATATCAAGGCAGCTCAACTCAACCTTCACCTTCACCTTCTAATACCTTAGTAAAATGGGGGGGAACAATAGGCGGGCGGAGCTCCGCGCGGTGACTTCTGCACAGTTATTACGCACTGGGTGCTAGATGCGCGCGGGTACTCCATTCCCAACATCTGACCATTTGACGACCTCTTGACCTTCGAAATTGTCTGAGCCGGACTCCCATGTTTTCGGCAGTAAACCATGTTGGTGACCCGTTTCCGACGTTGATGGGTGGAAACCCGGACGAACCGCATCGGCCAACGTGCGCAATTGCTATGCAGTGGATACATCAAGCAGAATGCCCGTGAGGTATTTAAGGAAGGACAGAACGTGGCCGAAACACATGTTGGACTCAGCTAAGTGAGAAATAGCTCCTATGTGTACATCTGTTCTATGTAGACCTTACGCTATATGAAATCAGCATCTGAGCTTTCAATAGATAAATAGATTCGATGAAAATTAACTCGGATTTAACGACAAAAGTCAGCCTTCCCAATACGGAAGTATTTCAACACCTTACATATCCGGTTTCGCAGATTTTGACGGGGTTAATGTCGGTTGACTGGTGCCTCCTCCAAGCACGGAATCCGTGCTTCCATCTACGCTCTCAGCACTCCGGTACTTCTTATCGTCACCATGTCCTTTCCGTTTCAACACAAACGCAGACAAGAGGCTACTGCTGTTGTTCTGTTTTCGTCGCGCTAATAAAAGGCAACATACGTTATTAGGTTTGCTGGTCGTCACTCCTACTCGTTGATGTATCAAACCTGATGGGTCTTGATCAGGAAGAGATTCGCTTGAAGACAAAGCTGTGGTGGATCTCGATTTCCGCTCGCCTATTACTTTCGGTTAATGCTCTGCAAAAACTGCAAACTGGAACGGCATTGGAATGTGCACATACTTTTCAGGCTATTCTTGCCGCTCTTCGATCGGCCAAGCTTCTTAAGACCTTTCTTTTTGTCTATCAGTGCCTCCGGAGTAACTGTGGTCTGAGTTATTCGCAAAGGCGATTCTGGTTCATCGGAGGCGTCTGACGACTCGTGCCGGGGTCGGGTTATGGTTGGCAAAGGTGGAGCGGGCGCGTCTGACTGCGGACTGACCACATTCGGCACACTGGATCGTCGTGCAAACGCCCCGAGGGACGCAAACACAGACTGCCGCCGTGACGTTTCAGACCCGCGGGGTGGTGGTGCTTCCAGTATCGTTGGCGGAGGAGCCTGCTGAGCGTCGGATGATCCTGATGCGACCGAGGATCGTTGTGTTCCTGAAGCGTGGCTGTTTCGACCCTTCGATGACGGGCCGCCAAAGTCTCGCATGATCTCGTCCAGAACAGCGTTGCGAGTGCGATGATGTGGTTTCTTAAACTTTGGAGCTTTGTATGCCGCATTTTCACCATTGATCACTGCAAGAGGATGGAGTAAGAGATACCTTTCAAGGTCGTCAGTGCCCCAGCATACATTAAACCCGCTTACTTTTAGCGAGCAAGAACTCCCGCAGCTCTGCACCGTTCCAGAAAACCGGAGGATTTGGTAATTCGGGTCCGAACCAAGGCACGTCAACATTGCTGGCCAGCACGACCCTCCAGCCGACTTCTCCTGGTCTCGTTGTGGTATCTTCCTGCACGGCGATGAACACATGCAAAAACTGTGATTTAATCGACCTCGGGTCAAAATGGCCATTCTTCCCGTCCAGAAACACGATCGTCACAATGTCATTGCCAATGTGTCGCTTCCGCTGGATTTGCTGTTTGTCTTCTTTCTTGTGCGGCAGGTACGTCGAAACGTGGAACATCACATCAAAATGTCGCCATTTGGTGTGAATGCTGTGCGTCCCTGTTTGTGCGTATTTGGTATCCAGTCCTGCAGCGTAGCCGTTCCAACCAAGTAGCGGTACTTTGTCGCCCATGGTCTGAAGGAACGTCTCAAACCCTTCGCTACCGTGTTCTGTAGGTGACGACTTCATGTCAGATAGCCTTTCAGGACGTACCGAGCATTGCCGTGCGACTAATTTCTCACCGTTTCCGAAAAACTGCTCTTCAGTAGTTTGCCCGGCTTTGCAATACAGCACTCCGAATTTGTACCGTGTAACATTCTAGGAAGCAGAGTGGCACCCGAACACAGTCAGCCCTCGGGAACTTGAGAGGCTCTTCTGATCGAGAACCAATTGCAGGCGAGGAGAGGGGAACACGCACCTGCAGTTCATCCAGAACCATTAGTCGCTTCTCGAATGACGGATCTGTGACTTTCCGTAGTTTGCTTGGCTGAATGTCGCGATGTAGCATTTGCAAAGCAGCTTTCGCATCGTGTTTGGACCGCAAAACCGATGAGCCGACTACCTGCGATGCTTGTATCACCGCACGAAGATCCGCTCCCTGGAAAGCACGGCAGGAAGGAGAGGTATAGAGAGAGTGGTTTGAATTAAATGGAAGAAACTTCCCATGCCGTACAAAGATGGCTCTGTGTACCTCCCGTGTTCTCATGATTGCCCAGTATTCGGAAACGTCTACTGTAGATCCGGGCTGTGCGGATGTCCCGTTTGCATTAGAGTTCTGTGGTTGAGTTGGTGTAAGAGCCGTATTCCCGGAGGTGCCGCCCGCGCTTCCAGATGAACTGGAGTTGGATGAAGTTGGTGGCACCGGGGTTTGTCCGATCATTCCGGCTACACTGCTTCGCTCTCGATGTCGGAACATCAAAGATATTATCACGGGACCGAGCTTTGGCAGATCACCAATGTAGTTTTTGTGCTCTGCGAATGACAACTGACATCAGCATACGTGTTTTTGCATACCAGGTAGATGCAAATGGCCTTACCATTTCCGTAAAAGCTTCTTCGATAGTAGCTCGCGTCTTGGTCGATATGATCGAGCACATAGCCGGAATATGCACTTGGCGTCTCCGCTGAAGCTTCAAGCGGTGTGATGTCCGTATCGGGCCCAATTGCTTCCAGGCGGTATCCTTCCGTTGCGGATATCAGAAGCTAGTAACATGCGTTCAGCAAGGAATCAATGCAACGGATCCAGGGTCGAACTTGCTTTTACCTCTTTCTGAGCAGACAGGTACTTGATGACTACCTCGTGAGCTGTCGATAGAGTTTCTCGGATCTGGAGATGTCAAAAACCATGCATTTCCGGCTGGCATTAGTCTTTGAAAATCCGATATACAGCGGCCACCTCGGTGCCATCCCACTACTTACCGCCTCTCGCAATGCATCCAAACTGTCGCAAATTCCTTGATTCGTAATCTCACGCTCCGCTTCGCGCTCCTTGGTAGCCAATTTCAGCGCAGCCGCCCTGAGCTTGCGTACGAACACCAAGAATGCCGCAATGTCTATGATGCGACGAACGGTGTCCATGATGCCGCGAAACACGTTCAAAGCCATCTCCATCTGCGTCTTCCGGCTGATCGTGACCGCGTTGTCCGCCATGCTAACACCTGTCACAGATCGCCGCGATCGGAACCGCCCAAAGTTTTCGTATATGCTGATCAGATCCGACGCTTGGCTGGTTATCATTTGCGCCAATGTGCCTATTTGCGGTGGATCCGAACCAGGCGGCAGGGATGGAGCAGTCAGCTGTTGTGTGGGTGTTGTCGGAGATGTCTATCATGGTTGTGTGGGGTGAGGATGAATGTGAAGGAAAGGTCAGAGAGAACCAAGACTTACCTTTGTACTTGAAGGACCTCTCCTTCGTGTATCTGACAGCATCGTATCCAATGACATGGAAAATGACTTTCGATTATCACGCGCCTTGAAGCCTGGAGAGTTGGTGTCGGGTGACCGCGGATGATCTGTGTTGTCCTCCATGTTGGTCAACGCGGTAACATTCAGTCTGATCAGAGACGTTATGCTGGAATCACCGCTCGAGGCCCCGCTGCGCGTTGTCAACGAGTTCTTCTTCTTTGTATGCAAGAGCGAAGAACCTGCGCGAAGGTGTTCTGGACTTGTCATCAAGCCAGGCTCTGAACGCCATTTAGAAGCGAGTTGGGAATGAAGATCGCCACTTGCCCAGTGATCCTCATCGTCCTCCTCGTTGTCATCCTCTTCATAATCTTCCGCGTCCGCCTCTTCATCGGAGCGTGCGCCGACGCTGTTTGCAGAACCGGTGGAATCCGAGTTTGCCGATTTGGGCTCTGAACTCATCCTCTTGGGTGCAGTTCTGGGTCTGGGTATTCGGAGGTTCGCTGGTTGGGCGGGGGTTTCGCTGATGCTCCTACAATGTTGACCAGCACTTGATAGTTGTTGGCGTACTGCACCTCGTGGGGAAGTCGATTGTGCGCTATCGCTGGTTGCGCGGCGATGGACTGGAGTTGCTGATTGGACGGTGATTGACGGCTGACCCATCGGTGGAGGTGATTTTTCGAAAGCAGCTTTCAATCCGCCAAATGCCGTAGCGCTTGCCGAGCCCTGATCGCTTTGAGAACCTGTTCCCTGGCAGGCTGTCGGGGGGATGGCAAGCTTCAACGGTTCTCTACCCTGAAGATTTCCCGCACGCTGCGCTCCTTCAGCTGGATCGTTGAGCGTCTTTATCCTTTCTGATACCGATACAGCTGAACCAGATATAGATTTGCTCCGCATAGAACCGGGGTGTGCAGGTGTTTGATATGGAGACGATGTAGACGAAGATGCGGTAGATGCAGTTTCAAAGGCCGGTGCGGACGTCCTGGGGATGTTAAGCTGCATGGCAGATCGATTTATCGTGAGCTTTCCGGTGGGTGTTGCTAGTGACCGTGGAGATCGAGTGTCGACCGCCGATTTTGAGAGCTCGCTTTCTGACGTGGACATTCCTTTGCTACCTGGTAATCCACGGCCAGCTGAAGAGACAGCCGAAATTTAGATCACAAACATTCCAGGACCGAGCTTAAATAGCGATGCGGCTGTACAATAAAATGGTACGGAACTTACGTTGCCCTGTCGAAGCGAACGGCGACCTAGAAGTTGTCGTCGGAGATAGCGGCGCCATGTTGGCGGTGAGCTGTTGCAACTCTTCGGAAGCCCGTCGACCGCTGCTCCCTACACCTCCCGGTGTCGTCGGATAGGCGCCGGCTACTGGAGTTGTTTTCGGAATGTGCGCATTGCAGTAGATCAACCCGTTGTGGGTTTCGTAATTGACAACCTAAACCCGATGTCAATCAGCATCTCATCGTAAATCCAAATTCATCCGGTGAACCGTGTGACACCCACAGAAAGAGTCCGATTACATTGCGCACAGCGGAAACACTGAATCAGAAGATGTCAGAGTCTGGGACAATCAAATCCATACAAGCGGACAATTCGTACATACCCCCTTGTGGTAAAATTTGGAGTGCGCAATGACTGCCTCCATGGCATACACTGGCCGCAAACACGCACAACATGTCCCATTGCGCCCCCCAGGCGAGCCGACGTTCGATGTAGATGGACTTCCAGCAGGCGCTGCAATAGACGCCATAGTCGAGATGGCCTCAGTCCTGACTCTGCTGGACGTGTTAACGTCGGGATCAACTCCAAGGGATTTGAGAGACAAAAACCTGTCTTTCTCTGATCGTATATCTGCTGTCGGTTCTATCAGGCTGAAGGGGCTAGAATCTATTTACGAATAGTTATCCCACTTGGACGTCTGATGGTATGTCGTGTGGTGTCTGTTTGTACGTCGAAAATAGTTGATCTGCCACAATTGAACGCAAGAACAGCGAATCTTGACGATGCTCGCTCTTTGATATGTGACGTCTAGTCCACTCTCCAGTAACCAATCGCTTTGCGTCTACCATATAATGCCGCCTTTCTTTGGATGCGTTGTGACAGATATTAACTTTGACAGCCACAGAAAGAAATCATGATTCAGCGTCTGAACAGCAGCCCCAGACAGCTCCAGCTATATGGTCTCACATGTACAATATGTTGTAAGAAATCCGAAAACCTGCCAATCGACCAGGGCAAAAGGCTTTGACGACCAGCAACCGTGTCCGTGCGGACTGGTAGTAGGTGTCACTCGGTATTACTTCGAAGAGAAGTGAGAATTCTTACAAAATAACGTCTGCGAAAGATAGGATTGTTTGGGCTTCGTCTGACAAGTTGATGCATCAAGCGATGAATGTTGAGTACCGGAACAGGTTGGAAGAAAAAAACGAAGGGTTCTTTCTAATTGCGAACGTGAGGAGCATGATTATCAAGAAACAATAAGCCTTGAAATATAATTCCTGGTCCTAGGCGCAACCAAAGATCAAAAGGATTCGAAGACCCTCGAAAACGGGGGACGACTCCCACCGATCGGTCGTGTGTTTTTGAACCTTCACACCAGAAATAATTTGTATTGTTCGTCTTCAGCAGGTCGCGAGATTCTTTGACCTCCGCCCCGATGTGCTTCCTTTGACAACAACCACTTCCGCGACGATATCATAGCGTACCTTCGCATAAAGAAATCCGTTCTGCAACCATTCAACGGCGATATCCTTAATGACCTCTGAGCACTTGTTACTTCAGACTATTGTAAGTACAAGGCCAAAAAGAATTCAGAAACGATGGTGATAGGCTTAAAAGCACACAGAGGAGATTGGAGATCGTGGGGACGGAGAGAGAACGGACAGCTGGTGGGTGTATCAACGGTCTCGAGACTCGTGGTCGAGTGAGTGTGTCTGACTAAAATTCTTCACATCAGCAAATGTGAAGAGGTTCCTCAGCGTCGTTGCGCTCAGTTGGCATTTCATTTCATTTGGCCGATTGACTTCGCGAGCATTTCGACATAACAAGCCAAATTTCATTTAGACATCTGGCATTTATTTTCACCATTGTCAATTGACCAATTTCACGCAAACTGCAATTTGAGATCGCCATTTCACCATTTTGCCATCTCAAAGCGACGGCCGGTGCAATGCAGCGACCTCGACCGTGCCCACATTTTGTTATATTGTGCCATATCGTACCAGGAACAGGAAAACTTGATTCTGCGTTTCAGATCCGCTATGCGGTCACTCGCTTTCCCTTAATTTCCAATCACGACCCTCCAAGTATCCCCGGCCTCTACATTCTAGTAATACAATCTATCGTGTGGTCCACATACTATTGCGAGAGATCATCAAGAATTGATCTTCTATCTTTCGTTCGGGGCAATTCAAATTCGTATTCATTGTTTTTTTGCAAGAGACATTGCGAGACAGTTGAGTGCGCATGTTTATCAATAACTGATTGGAGCCTTTGCCAGCGCTGTTCATTCCTTCAGAACGCTGCGAGCGTTTGGGGAAACCATCCGAACAGGTTCATATCAGCCCAAAAGAGACCAAGGCCGTCTTCCTCTATGGCCACTCCCTCCTGCTGCAGAAGGGTTGCCTGTAGTGCCATTTGGCTTTCGGGGACTCGCGGCGAAATGAAGCCATCTCGATTCACAACCCTCTGCCATGGAATCGCCCCTAAGCCCCCGCTTTCTTTAAGAACGTTCCCTACATGGCGGGCATGATTTGGTTTCCCCACCAGTTTCGCAATGTGGCCTGAAGAAATCATCCCCGTCATAAATGCTGGTGTGGGCATAAAATATGGTTTGGCCGAATACAAAGTACGACGCCTCGTACCATACGAAGTGATTCGTCCTTCTGGAATTCTGCGAACTACATCCAATACTGAGTTTCGGAATTCCTCCCGTTCAGTAGACATCTGGTGAACCAACAAGGATTGGCAACGTTGGTCTGTCACGCCGATCAGTTATGTACGTTTCTCTTGCCAAACGGAATTCTTCCAAATGTCAACATCCGTAACCATAGTTGTGGTTAAGTCATAGGGGCTTAGTTGAAATTGACAGTTGATGCCTTGATGAGGGTTGATGTCAAAAACTGGCACAAAGGAATGAGACGTTGTCTTCGGTCATCTCACTTAAAAGGGAACTCTACCAACCCTCAGGATTCGAAAGAGCTTTCCATTAATAGCTGCAACGAGATGCCGGTTCCCCGAGACGTTCGTTGTATTGTAGGTCAGCAGCATGCCACGTTCCGTCTACGAGAAGGAATGAAGACCACGGAGACCAGGCATTAGAAAATAGAACCGTGAGGACGCCATCAAGTTCTCACTATAATCCGGTCGCTGTTGATCTGAGCTTCATGTGCAAGTTATCACTTCCACAGTTTTGTTTAGGGGAGATGATGGCCAGTCGTCGCCGTCATATTGGAGCTTTATTGCTCAGAATCATCCATCTTCGAAATCAAGTACTTTGTTGCAAAACTCTCATTCTAAATGATGCTATTCAGATGATTGGGTGACTCTAATTCTCTTGAGGGGGGCTTCGGCGGTGGCGGCGACGGGGGCGGGGACAGCATCCTCGTTGTTCTCGTCAACGCACCTACAAAGAAGGGAAAAAAAACATATGGGGAGGGAGAGAAAAAACAATATTGATCAGATGGAGGGCGGGCGGATTATACTTTATACATTTGGGGGGGAGGGTGACGGCGGGGTAGTCTACATGTGAAACAGTACATATCGAGACTCGTTGTGACAAGCGAGACGGCGCGTAGTCACCTCAGGACTTGGTCGTGACGCGCACGCAAAATCTCGCGATGGATGCGATTGTCACAGGAAAGGGTGGGGGGGGGGGGGGGGGGGAGGAGGGGAAATGAAAAAGGGGACAGTGTGGCCCTCAAACCTCAAACCCTGCGCACTTTAGGACTCTCATGATGTTCGTAGATCCCGTAGTTGATTCCAAGACGCCGGACGTGACCACCACCTAGGAAAGAGCGAAAAAGAGGTCAGAGTTGCGAGCGAAACGATTGGTCATCAGCACACTGCGGGGTCCTTACCGGGTCTCCGCGTTGAGCCATGCCCATCTTAACACCCCACAGCATCGCTCGGTGAATGATGTTTTCGGTTCCCTCCATGTTCTCTACCATCATGGGGTAGATGCCGCGGAGAACTTGGCATTGTCGGGCTGCTTGTGGCGAGGATGTAACAGCCAATACGGGAGCAATCGGGCGGTATTTGGAGATGGCGATGGCCGTGTTACCAGTTTGGGTCAGGACAATGATCAAGGCTGCATGGACATCCCACGATGTCTTGACTGGTATGAGTAGAAAACGGCTGATGAGCATAACTGTTTACACTAGCACTTCGGTTTCAAGGTTTGTGGTAACAAAGCAGAGTTCAGAATAAATTCTGCTAACTCCGAAGAGAAAGCAGAATAGCAACATGGCTCTCATCCCAAATCAGAGGCTCCCTATGTTGGTTCTCATCACAACTCCACAGGCGACCGACACCAAGCATGCCATCTAGCACAGTTTCTTACCTGCACTTGACGCAATGGTTTCTGAGACTCCAATAGGAAGTCTGACCTGTCGTCTTATAGACGGGTACAGTTCCGTGTAGTTGATGTCGATCTCAGCCTCACGGCAAATCTTGGCCATCATCTCAACAGCCAGAACGGGGAAAGCGCCTAAGTTCCATATGTTAACCAGTGTAGAGCCATCAAGGACATTCTTCAGCTCGCGTACCTTTGGCGGTTTCACCAGATAACATGACACAATCACTTCCATCCAGGACCGCGTTGGCGACATCAGTAGCTTCGGCACGGGTAGGTCGCGGGTTTACGATCATGCTTTCCAGCATCTGCGTAGCAGTGACGACGTGCTTTCCTGCAGCGTTGCATTTGCGAATCATCATCTTTTGATATCTGGCGACTTGCTCCACTGGGATCTCGACACCAAGATCACCACGGGCGACCATGATACCATCAGAGACGGCCAGGATATCGTCAAAGTTTTCAAGACCTTCCTGGTTCTCAATCTTCGAGATGATCTTGATTCCAGTTCCTTCAATCAGTTTTCGAATTTCAAGAACGTCGGACGCCTTTCGGATGAAACTCGCAGCAATGAAGTCCACGCCCTTCTCAACTCCAAACTTGATGTCTCCCGCATCCTTTTCCGTTATCGCGGGCAGGTCTACCTCAATTCCAGGCAAGTTCACGCCCTTTGTCTCGCCCAACAGTCCATCGTTCTCGATTGTGCAAATGACTTTCTGTGCGTTTCGGTCCACGTCCACAACGTACATGCCGATAAGACCATCATCGACCAAGATGCGGTCCCCGGGGTTGACCGATGCTGCTAATGACTTGTAAGACGTGGATACTTGGCTTTCGTCGCCGAGCACGCTGTCGTCATTGTGGAATGTGAATGTTGCGCCGGCCGTGAGTTTCTTGTCTGTGCCACCAACGAGTTTGCCTGTTCTGTAAAGCAATGCTTGGTCAATAAGCGCAACAACATGCACGCCTCAGAAGGCTCAGACTTTACCTGATCTCCGGGCCTTTCGTATCCAGCAAAATGGCTACAGCTTTGGGGCTCTTGGCTTGGGCGATGTATGTGCGGATGTTCTCGACAGTTTTGCCATGGTACTTTTCAGATAATAAATCAGCTTTCTCGTCCGACCACTTCCGAGTAAATGTTCTGTCGCTGTACCTCGTGTGAGCCGTGGGAGAAGTTCATACGCATGACGTTCATCCCGGCTTTGACGAGCTTGGCTAATTGCTCCACCGCCTGAGTTTTGGGACCTGCAAATTTCAAGCAGTGAGTTGGAGAAGAAGTGGGCCAATCGTTGGCGACCTCGGCATTTATCATCGATACATACCAATCGTGCAGATGATTTTTGTCTTGATCTGGACATGACGGTCTAAGGAGCCCGAAGCCACATGAGCATCACCGTCACGATTGCACAATCGCGACTGGTCACATACCCGCTTGTGCAATGTATTGTGAGTCAGACATGTTCTGTCCAAGCATAATGAAAGCAAAGGTATAGGCGTAGCGAGCGGGTAAGGGAAGGGAAAGAGAGGAAGGAAAGGTCGGAAGTCAGACGGGAGATGAACCAGCATACACAGCATTTGCAGCGAGCGGGACCTGTTGACGAGACTTTATACCTGTGGAGTGTGGGGTTGTGGATACGAAGGCAGAGAATCAGAGCACGACCTGCGGACGGTCTGTTATGGGAAGAAAGGAAGAGGAGGAAAAAAAAGATAAAAGATGTCGGGTTTGTGGGTGGTGTGTGTTTGCGTTGTGCTCGTTGGATGCAGGCGATGCGATCGATAGCGATGAGAGGTGAACAGAACACCAACATCATTAGCATGCCCCGCGGCGCTTGACGCGTTCTGTCACTTTATCGATAGTTCCTTTATTGATCCATTCGATAGATGATATCGTCGTGCATGTTACACTGGGCTGAGTTTGAACATGACCAACCCTGCCTGCTGCGTGCATTTTCCATGTAATGACACTAAAGCTCACGTTATTCTCCCGGTGATGCTACTCTACACAATCTCTTTGTCAATCGTATGGTTCTGATACAGACATGATTAGGTCCAGATATGGATTTTACCGACACCGGCCTTCTGCAGTTGCACTGTCTCCCTTTGTTCATTGCACATGCATAGATACATCTATCACCGTACTTTCCAAGAGAAATATTAGCTTCAAAGAGCACCGCAAAGTTTGTCCAGATGTAGACGTAGTAACAGTAATAAGGTCCCAGGCAAGATTTTTTGGCATATCAGTGTACGTTCTAAGTAGAACAACATATTAATAAACAATTAGAATATATGAACATACATGGGAGAGGGGAGCTGTGTATAAAGATGGCCCGTTTAAATGGGGTTGGGAACAGTCGGGTGGCAGAGAGATTATGCAATGTGGTGCGGAAGGGTCGGGGGGATATATAACATGCAGGTTAAGAAGGGAACTTGGGTTGGATGGAAGGGAGTATCAGGCTCATTCAGTTTGTGAAATGTCCAATGGCTCCAGCGTTTCGGCCGGCACGGCCGTATCTTCGATAGTAGTGAGCCAGCGGGGGCTCCGCGAGACCGCGCTCCAAGTGTTGCTGTACCGCGAGCCGCGGCGGCCATGAGCGCTGCCGAGTTTGGCGTTGCCAGAATCGGGGAACATGCGGCGGCACTTGCTAAGGGTCTTTTCGATAGCGAGACGGTTGGCAATCATGTGCAGTTTGGGCCAGGTGCGAGCTTCGCCTCGTTCAATATACCGTTTCATGCGTTCGTTGGTCGGGTCTGTCAAGATCATCCGGTAGTCTTCCAAAGTGGCCCGCGGGACAATTGTGACGTCGCCTTCGAACCTTTGCAGGAACACGTCCGAAACGTCACTTCCGAGGACACGCGGAAGCAGCTCAAAGTCTTTGAGCAGAGTCATCCACTTTTGCAAATCAAGTTTGAAGTGTTGGACGAGGGCTGATGCGATGAATCCTCCACGCCTGTGAGCCGCAAGTCAGAAGAGGATATCGAAAGGACATCACAGATCTTAGTGGGAAACACCTACCATCCTTGACCATATCTGTGAGCAGTCGGCGATCCAGCAGAGCCGCGTTTGTCAAAGAAGAAAAGGACAATATGCGGATTCACTTGGCTGACAATGGTGAAATTGACGTTCCACAAGCGATGTAACTCCCGCTCCGGAATGTCCATCATCAAGCTGCCATCACGCCATTTACGTCCCGATCCATGGAACGGAACCAGTTGCCCCGTTTCGGTTTTAATCAAGAGCTCAACCGGATTAAGCACGCCGGGGACCGCGCTGCTGGCCATGACGGCGGTGGCAACGACGACGTTTGGTGTCGTGATGTAGTTACAGAGCTTGAATGGTGAATGAGGTTCATCCGGAACAATGGCAATGTTCAACACCCGACCTGTCCGCTGGTACGCTTCCCAGAAGGTCAGAGGCCCTGCCAATCGCATTGTCAGATCATGTCTTCACAGACCATCGCAGTATGTGCCCCAAGCATGATTACACTACCTTTTGTAGCCAACATCACTTTCTGATACCACTCTCGGTGATCAAACATCGCTCCAGTCTTATACATACGCTTGGCGCGCTCCTGCGATCACCAACTGATCAGGACATGCAGGAACACCAAAGGTAATGACCACTTCTTACCATGTAAGGGACATCGCAGGCGGTGAGAATTTTGTGGATGGAGGGTACGAAAACCTCATCGACCAGCTCCTGATCCGTTCGACAACATATGAGGGCAGCTAGGTGCACCAAGCGTCAGTATCCTTCCAGTCTGATAGTAGAACAGGGACAACACACACCAATCAAGCTACCGGCACTGGTACCGGTGATAATATTCGGAAGTAGCTTCTCTTCGTACAAGGATTTGACGACACCTGAGGAAGGTAGGTCTGTCAGTGCCTCTGGAGATTGACGGTGTTGAAGAGCGCGACGACATACCAACTGGAAGGACAGAAAAATGGGTAAATATGAAGTCGATCGTGAGATTGGCCGATAGAAGGGGTGGGGCGCTTACCATGATAGTATCCCAATGTGGCTCCGCCACTCAAACAGAGAGCAGTTCGCCCATAGTTTTGAGAAACCTTTTTGAAAAAGTCGTGCTTTTCGTCAGACGTCAAGTCGGTCGACTCGGCCACATGCATCAAGGATTGGCAAATCTCATGCACAAATTCCTCAACTAGCTTCTTGGTGCCGAGGTATGTGTGACTATACAGAGCCTCGTTCTCGATGCCACCAAAGTTGTGCTTGCATGCGCCATGCTGGAGCACCTTCATAATGCCGGCCGTTGCATTGCTTCGCGCTGCTGAAGTGACCGAAGATGTTTCGCCTTTCCGACGTAAGGCCGAGGCGATGATAGATCGGTGTCGACGAAGTCGCCGCACTGTTCTGTGCACAAGATCCACATCGTAATGCGGGCAGATTTCCTCGTTTTTCCAGCGTGAGTTGCCCAGGAACTCGTCGAGCTTTCGCGCGCAGACTTTATATTCCTGAACGCAAAGCTTGGTAAGCGCCGCTCCATGGGGAGGTGGATCGATTCTTAAGCTCATACCTCATAGGTTGTTGCGTCATTGAGGTCTTGGCGCAGGCGGCGACGCTTGCCTCGCCATGTGATTGCCCACTCGTACCACCGGACCCATTGGCGGACCGCCACGTAACATGTCAGATCAACTGAGATGAAGAGGCAGAACGCAATCTGCGGTTGAAACGAATCAGAAGGCATTAGTAAGACTCCCGCCGACGATAAAAGCCTGTTCAGTCTTACCAGCAAAGGCCATCGCAGTAAAACCCACAGAAAACTCTTGGTGCGACCCGCTTTGGCCAGTGCCCACCAACGATTCTTTGCCGTTAGAATTTCTCGACTTTTCTTCTTTCGCAAGCTTTGAGCCTGTTCCCTTCGCTCTTCAGCCAATAGCTCGCTCTCGAATTCTTCCTCCAGAAACTCCTCCTCGGTACTTGTACCAGGATCCATCTCACTGTCTCTCTCCATGGGCTGTGGAGATGGCATAACGTCGAGGGTGGGTATTAACACGCTCAACGGTTTGGTTTCTGGTGACTCGTTTCCGTTGGCGGAATCGGCACGGAAAGGGAAACTGTTGAGTCTGTTCGGCGACTCGGGCAGCGGTGTGGCAACCAGAGTTGGATTCCCTTCCTCGTCAATGCATGCCGACATTGTGGTGGGCAGATCGTCTTTAAAGTTCCCATCCTCGTTGAAAGCATCATCGGTGCTCTTCCTGGATTCTTTGTTGGAAGCCGAACTCAACGGCATGTCGAAGATGGACTTTCTTACGGCGGGCTTCCTCCTGGCCATACTGACTATGTATTGATTGACCAACAAGCGAAGAGAGTTGAGCAAGATATTTCAGACGCAGCAATCGCGGGTATGATGTGTTTTCAGGGTCAATAAAATTAATGCAAATGTGTTGTTTGAAAACGTGGGAAATTGTCGAACGCTTTGTGGGAAAACTGGGGATGGAAGCATTCACAAGGCGGCGAGCGGAGAGACGGAAGAACGGGAAGCGGGCGCGCGTTGATATTTACACGTGCAAAAATATTCAACGCTCACGTCATGTGTAACAGAATTGTAGGTGTCCATTTTTTCTACCATGCGGCAATTTGATTCTCATCCAATCGAGCATGGCGGAGAACGATATCGAGAAAGTACGAGTTGAAATGGTGGGAGAGGCAGGGAGGGAGAGTGGACGAATTTTCACTTTACAACATGACGGTGTATCTCCAAAGACCTTTAAAAGCATGATGGACTATCATGATCATCTGGTAGTGAAGAACATGAAGGCATGCATCATCCATAGTGCATATCGATAATATGTATGTTTGGGATGGCTAGTTCCGTCCCAGACGTAGTCTTCATGGGCAGGATCATCTTAAAATCTGACTCGGTGTGCATAATGGTGCTGGGCAGGATCAGTAAGTAGCGCGTCACGCCGTCAGGTTTCACACACACTGGCACCGATGACTTGTCCTTCAAAATCAAGTCGCCGTTGCTCCTAAACGTCTTTCTTTCCTAACCTGAGTCCTGCTGCATTTCGTTAAAGTCTCCTTCACAATGTCAAATCTACTTAATCAGATTAATGCGCCGTTGATTATTGCGGTGGCCGTGCCTGTCTTATCGGGCATGATGATTGGTACTGCGACCACCGATTCCGTCAAGACATGGTATCCATCCATCAAGAAGCCTAGGTGAGAAATAGTATTGGCTGCGTTGTGTGAACGCCCCACTGACGTTCCTTTATTTGTGGATGTTTACAGCTGGACACCGCCTAACTGGGTCTTCCCAGTGGTAGGTTTTGTCCTGATAGAATGACACCCTCCCGTTCCCCAATTCCAATCATCATATTGTTTTCACAGGCATGGACATCACTTTACATGGCCATGGGCTATGCCTCCTATCGCGTGTACGAAGCTGGGCAAGCGAACCGTCTGGTTGACAATTCCCCTGCCCTCAAACTATACGCAGGACAACTTGCTCTCAATCTCGCCTGGACCCCTCTCTTCTTCCTCGCCCACCGACTTGGAGCTGCTGCTTTCGACATTGTCGCCTTGCTGGGCATGATTGTTGCCACAGCCATCGAGTTTGGAAAGATTGACAAGGTCGCTGGATATTTGATGTGGCCATACATCGCCTGGGTTTCGTATGCAAGCTCCATTTCAATATACGTCTGGTTGAACAACACGACGAAGGGAAAGCATGCCAGAAAAGAGCTCTGAGCTCCGTCTAATGAATTGATCGCTACATATATACCGATATGTAGTACCAGTGTCTCTTCGCAGAGCAGCTAGCCTCCTGGCTTTTGCTTCGCGCGCTCGCTAGTTTAGTACCTTGTGCAAAGCTCATCCATTCTTCCCTTTGCATTTTGGTTTTCTTATAAAGCGAGTCACATTAGTATATTTCATGGTGATACCTTCCCTCTGCCTCTCATACGCAGGGAAAGTGCAACACGGTAGACAAGCTTGTGGCGCAGTCTTGATCCTCTCTGACATCATGAAGCGCAACGTTTCATGCATACACAAGCCTCCATTTTTTGACCTATCGATATGTCTTGTTTTCACATAAAGAACACATAGCAAACACATAGAAGCATGCACCGCTCATTTCACCGGGCCATATCTACGACCGCCCGAACCCTCCTTAAGCAAAGACCAGCCGCGGCACCCGCAACGCATATCCCTCAGAAAGACTTTGAGCGCAAACCAACGAGCAAACCACCGACCGGCCCCGGTATGGACCCGGGCAGCGATACCGCCGTGCCGCTCAAGAACGAGGGGAAGAAACCCAAACAAGGCTACGTCGACCCAGAAAAGGCTGCGGAAAACGCTGAGGGAAACGCCAAAGCCATCCGAGACTGAGGAGAGCCGATTTCAGCTTGCTACGTACATGCGTGCGTGTAGCTTTGTAGGCTGTCATATCTATCGAGAATGATATTGTCAAGCGAATGGATTGTATATAGCAATTGATCTGTCTTTTCATCTGAGCCTATCGTTGTGCGGGGCCCATTGTTTCATTTTTGGTCCTGCGTGCTACTGTGAACCTGGAGCTTGACAAGGAGCATGTAATCCCACCCCCCTGAAATAGTCAAAAGCAGAGCCCCACGTGGAGGTTTCTCTTTCGCACCTGTCCCATATTTGTTACCCTCATTCCTGGGTTTGATAAATATACTTTGCGCTTGACACTTACATGCAAAAGCAAAATGCAAGGCCGGACGTGGGGGTTCGCACCTACAGATCCAAAATCTACCCATGCAAGATTGGAATCCAAAAAAGCAAATCCCGACGAGGTTTGAGAACCACATAGCAATATGCGTGCAAACACTTTGTGCCTGCTGCAACTACAAATCCAAAATCTAGCCATGCATGATTGGAATCCTAAAAACAAAAAAGCAAAAAACGAAGCCCGACGTGGGGGTCGAACCCACAACCTTGAGATTAAGAGTCTCACGCTCTACCGATTGAGCTAGCCGGGCTGATGTGAGCCATATTTGGTGAGTATTTCTGTGCGTAAAAAACTCACAACCTTGAGATTAAGAGTCTCACGCTCTACCGATTGAGCTAGCCGGGCTGATGTGAATGATGTGTGGCAAGTGAAACTGATTCACAATATCCACAATCTTGAGAAGAGTCTCATACTCTGCTGATTGAGCTAGCCAGGCTCACAATTTAGTCTCACGTTCTACCGTCTGAGCAAACTATCATGGAAATATGAGTTGATGCGGCCATAATGCATTCTAAGGGTGTGGCCACATCTGTTCGCAGCGCCGGATTCTTTCCGGTCTGGCAGAAATAAACAATGCGATCACCAATAGAACTGGCGCTGCATCTCAAAAGTGTCAGAATCGGTCGTGTTTGTTGAGCAAATAGAAGTGAATACAGAAAGAAATGAATTTCCAGACGGAAAAGTAAGAGAAAACACACTGTACAAAGAATGAGGCAGACGCAAAGGCAGCCAAAAGATAAATCTCAAGCCAACGTGTGGGAACTACGATCCACTATTGTTCTAGAGAACTTGGAGTCGGCGAGGGAGACCGTGAATGGGAGTCAGATCGACGAACAATAGGGCTAGTGGCAATGAGAGAGTATCTCTCAGGCACTTCTCCAGGCGGCTCCAAGACCTGTGATGGAGATTCGACGATATCGTTGGCTGCAACCTCAGTCTGCTGCACCCGCTGCGCAACCAGAGCCGCAGAAGCCGACTCTGGCGTGGATTCCACAGGCAGCTTCCGGGATGGATCCGCATGTTCGGGTCGCACTGCCGGGGCCACACACAATGGGCAAGTTCGGTGGCCACGGCTCCCTGTCGCGGCGTTTGGCAGCAGCCAGGCATCGATGCACGCTACGTGGAATCGATGCCTGCACGGCAGTTCCCTCAGTTTCTCTCCTACGGCGTAATCCGCAATACAGATAGAGCACGTCTCTGATGAGAGCACCGAAGGAGCGGATTCCTTTGGTGATTCCACAACCTTCAGTGGGATATCAGTTGCCCCGCGGTTCTTTTCCGTGTCATCATGCACTTTCACCTCATCAAGATGTCCTTCACCAAAAATGATCGTTCTGAGTGTACCGAGTTCCAAGAGAGTGAGACCTGATGGTATTGGCGGTAGACCGTTTTGAAGATTCTGCTCATCATTCTGCGCGCGTTGACGAGCCATGATCCGTTTACGGAAGATGAGGAACAGAAGCAGAAAGACCAGCACCGGAAACACGACAAACGTGTACTTGAGAATCATCTCGGCGACCATCAACCAATACAACTGTGGCGACTTCTCCCGGCAGTCCCTCGTCCTGACCACGACAACGTTGGCATACACAAAGAGGGCCGCATCTGCAATTTGACATAACGTCCAGATGTTTCGAACCACTCTCATCCAATTTGTGCCGTCCCAGGCCCGCTTATATCTGTTGATGAACCACAGCAGGGGAGTGCGTGGCAATATACACAGCGCATCGACGGCAAGAAGAACCATAACGTAGATTCGGAGGTGGCTGTCGCAGTCGTTTAGGAATAGGGCAAGAAGGACTGCGCGAACCGTGGTGTGGACAATGTTGAACGCAATCTCGAGGACAATAGAGGCGGCATGGAGAGTCGAGAGACGGCGAGTGTCTGGGTGCGTGGGGTATGAGCCGTCTGCAGGAGGGCCAGCTGCTGAGGCAGCACTACTTTCGCTCGCTAATGCATTTTGGGTTTGGGTTTGTGGTGGTGAGGCATTGCGCAGGCGAGACTGTGACATCTATCTAAGACGGACGACTTGGGACTCGACGGACAAAGAGGGAGGGCGTCGGTATGGCTCGATCGGTAAAGTATGTTAGAAAGAAGCAATGTGTGAATTGTGGTCAATAGATATGGTGTGGGCCAGTGGCTAGGAGTGATAAGTGTGTGTGTCAACGAAGGCTTGACTTCGTGATCGTGACAAATCACTCTCCGACTTACCAAAACCACTGCGAAAGAACCTAACCAAATAAGCACGTACAGCACCCTTCGCGAGAATGCTGCATTCAGTTCACGCCATCGTCAAGGCCTCATCAAAGTTGTGATAGCTTCCCTCTACTGCTTTGTCGATATCGATAATTGAAGTACTTTGAAGTACTTTGAATTACAACACTGAAATTGTGGAAATTCTAGTGTCCGGAATTGACATGAAGCCTCGCAGCGTGGTTGCGACCAGGATGGGAAGTTCCGGGAAAGCTGAGAGCCAATTGCAAAGATTCCTCCTGTCTCGAACAGACAACGAGGGTTACCCCGAACTGTCTTTGAAGGATTTCAAAGACGAGTCTTAACGCTTGGTATGTTTTCACTAGAACATGACCATAAGGTTTGAAGGCTTCGCATACGACAGCATGGGACGCCTTTTTTCATCATGAACCACACATACGACAATATGCATCTGTGCTTCGATCACAAGCATTTGACGATGCAAGTTTGTGGTGGACATCCATGTCATAAAAGTGCGAGTTCATGTGACTCTCCGAGATGAGTAGTCTTCACAAGTATTTCTTCTCTCATCGTCTGTTATACGCAGAGGTCTAGCGATCCAGAATGGGATGGGCTTTCAGTCTTAGGATCAGCGTTTTAGCATGAGCGTGTTGACGTCACTCCTTGGTCGCAGATGCCGGGAAACTTTGAATTGGGCGGGATGAAGAACACCGCTTTGATGTATGACAACATGAGCAAATGCTCCCTCTACAACGTCGTCGATGGTATGATACCTGGTTGCAACGCTTGACGTTGCTGAGAAAGTTGAATATTGCGGGACAAGGAATGGCCCGCACTGCCTATGAGGCCAACACAACGAGAAGACCCCCTTGAATTCTCAATGCTCTTTTTCGTGAAGAAGAGGGTTTGATTTGACAGATCCGTGCCAGTTTCCGTTCCGTTGGCCGCAGATGTGGCCGTTTACTCTTTGTCGAATAGTGCGATATCATTGAACTGACGCACGGAAAACACCGAAGTCCAGATGTCTTCTGGTGATAACAATCCGGAATCGAACATTAGTGCAATAGGAAGTTTTGTTGCAGGTATTCCGAGAATCTTATCACCCATTCAAAAGGGACTGATGGGATGAAGTCGGGCTCATCGGAGGGCGCAGTAGCAGGAAATTTCACATAAAACAATACTAGATGGAAGAAACGCGAACTGCGAATGTTCGACGAGCACGTGATCTCCTTTTCGCTAGCTTGCTTTGATAGACCCGTAAATGTATGCGTGCAGCTTAATATGTCACCTAGAGTATGGGGATGGCGTTTGAGGCTTCATCAGGTGCGCATAACAGTATGGGTGACTACCGGACCTACAACAGTCTATGGATCTTTTGTGCATGGCATCATTCGAAAAGATAGCAAAGTCTGGAGTTCCTGTTGTTCTGAATGCCATCATGATATGCGAGCTATCCCAGCTTTGTGGCTATGAGGAGAGACCGAAAAGAAGAATACAGAACGACCGACCTTCGCCCGGCGCCCATTGAGTCAAGTGAGGACCACAATGAAGCCATGTGATTCAATTGGCGACCATGGTAATATGCCACACCAAAGTGTAACGCTCAGGGATCTGTTTGATTTTCTTCGCTGAGGTCTCCTGGATCGTAGCGTGAGAAGCCTCCTCAAATATGTGCGCGTAATACCGAATTTTATGCTCGCAAGCTGACAGAGATGATAGCAACTGCTCGGGATATGGAATCCCTGGAGAAACAAAACGAGTATGCCGTCCCTTCCACTCAAAATGGCTTTGCAAGGGACATCTGGTAGAAGGTATCTTGACTTGCACAAATGCAAAGAGAGGAAGCGTTTGATGAGCGAGTGTTTATCATCTTTGATGTTGACCTTGCCATCTGGCCGCGCGTTTTGGCTTCGGACAGCAGGTATTCGGACAAACGCGTTGCGCAGCAGTAGGTGGCATGCGAAATCTCAGCCGCGTCCCTGTCCTTCCCCCTTTCCTCGTTTGCACCCACTGCCCCCCTGTCAATAGTCTACCCCCACGTCTTGCACTTCACGGTTTCTTCGTGAAGTTGTCAGTGACGGTCTGCATATCACCGTGAGCACAGCCTTCTATCGAAGAACTCTACAAGGAGCCATCACGAAGCGTATTAGTCAGAACAGAAGCCGGCAAACTGACGGGATACTCAATGCTTGCTCCTAAACCGCCTGTTCGAGAATTGGGCAGACCCCGCGAAGTACCTGTCAAAACCGCTGCGGCTGAAGCGCCGCGATCCCGTCACCCTGCGCCAAGCACATTTCCGGAACCTCCGCTTCTTCTGCTGGACAGGAAGGGAGGAGCACAGTTCACTCGCGGAGGATTACTGGGAGAGGTACCATTCCCCATCACCTGTTCTTCCACCATTAGCTTCTTGCGGTGCTGTTTTCTGCGGAGTGGTTAACACGCGGCTTTCCATATTACCAGGGTGGATTTGCTCGATGTTACGAGGCGACGGATCCGCAGGGCGGCCGATTTGCGGTGAAAGTCATATGCAAGGCGTCATTAAAGTCTGCAAAACAAAAGCAAAAGGTGGTTTTCTCAATGCAACAAGCTACTCATGCGGAGGTGTGCCTGACACTTTTTTCAAGCTGATCGCAGAGATCCGTATCCATCAGCTGATGTCACATCCGCACATTGTTGGCTTCAAACAAGTTTTTGAGGACGACGACTTTGTTTACATGATATTGGAGCTTTGTGACAATAAGGTGGTCATCTCGTCACTTTCTGACCCCGAACTGCGAATAGTCATTAACTTTTTGGGATAGACTTTTGTCGAAATGCTCAAAACCCGTAAACGCCTGACGGAGCCCGAAGTACGCCATTACATGTGGCAGCTTCTGGATGCTGTGTCTGAAGTCCATCGCCGAGGAGTCATACATCGGGATCTCAAACTGGGAAACTTTTTCCTGACAAAGGATATGAAACTGAAGCTTGGCGATTTTGGCTTGGCGGCGACGATCAAACATGATGGAGAGCGCAAAAAGTAGGCACAGCCAAACCTCCTTTTCTTCGATGCGGCCACTTATTTTTTGATCAACGCAGGACTATATGCGGGACTCCCAACTACATAGCACCAGAGGTTCTGTTTGACACACAGACCGGACATAGCTACGAGGTGGACATCTGGTCTTTGGGTGTCGTGATGTGAGATCTGCCATCAAGTTTGTCTTACGAGGCTTGAGCAAGGAGATGACCATTTTGCCGTAGGTACACATTTTTGGTGGGAAGACCTCCATTCCAAACTAAGGACGTTAAAGCTATTTACAAGTACGTTTTTCATCCTCTGTTCATCCGAACACATGAACCACACCTTACATCTGGTTTTCAGAAAAATTCGCGACAACAATTATGATTTCCCGCCACAAATCAAAATGTCGAGCGCTGCGCGTGGCATGATAGAAGCCCTCCTTCAAAGCCGCCCTGGTAAAGTCTACGAAATAGTACTAGGCAAATCAATCACAATCTCACATCATTGGTCTCTAGAATGTCGACCATCTGTGGATGATGTAATGCATCATGAATTCTTCGCCATCCATCCTACCACCCGTGTCATGCCCGTCTCTGCGCTTACAAGCATTCCGGAGTTTGCCTTGTCCTCCTCAGTTTCGTCCTCGTCCGCCTCCTCTTCCTCCACCCCATCCTCGGCTCAGCAACCTCCCCTGGTCGAGGCTTTTTCAGCTCCAGCTGACAATCGCAGCGTCCCCCCTCCAATACCGCCCCCGCCAGGTTTGCATCAAATTCTCTCGAAGAATAGCTATGGCTCGTACTGACATTCAACTCAGCAGGAAAATCGACGAATAGATTACCCTCCACACGTCAACGTATGTTTGTTTGCAATGCTTGAGAATCTTTTGTCTGGTAGCTGACATTTGTATTACCTGTCCAGCCGCCGTCCCTTCCCAATCACCCAAAAAAGGTTTGTAAAACACTCGAGTTTCTCAATCTGTACATCCAGCTGATATGTTGCTTAATCAGAACGCGCACCGCTCACCTCAAACATACCGTTGGTAAATGAATTCGCGCGAATGAAGATTGAGACTGAAAACAGACCACCCATACCAAGCTCGTGGATGCGTCGCCAACAAGCCGCAGATGCCAGTCGGTGAGAATTCAGTCGTTCAAGCTATTCAAGTCAGGGAAGTCAGCACTCATGTCCTTGTTGCTCTCTAGTGCAAGCACCAAATCCAATGGCTCTGCAGGTCGCCCTCAAGGTACCGACACATTTGCACCGCTTGTCTTTTCCACCCGGGGGCTTACAGCTCCTCACCGCCTTGCAGCCTATTTACCCACCCCAGATCCTGACTCAGATGCAGAAAATGCCTCAGGATCAGCTCGAAGCGATTCACCAGCGATCAACGGCAGGAAATCGAGAGAAACTCTCATCCGGACCCCGTTGTCTCCACGCAACGGCGATTCTGCAGCAAATGCTCAGAGAATACCCACTCCGGAAAAAACCCGCACAAGTCCTCGTCCGGTGACTGCATCAGTACAATCATCGCCGGCGACATCTTGCCAGAGTAAGTAATGCCATCAGATGCGTTGCATGAGTTTAGTTCAGTTATCTGACCTTTCTGTAGGTCCGCGAAGGAGCGTCAGCGTCCTGACTGAAATGTACAGGAACTTGCAAGAAGCTCTGAGCGAAGGAAATCTCGCACCACCACCGCCGGATCATGCTGGTACTGCTTCTTTTTGCTTGTGCACAAGTGTTCTCGCGGCTCATTCCTTTGCTATTAGATATCGCGCCACCTCGTATATTTATTACCAAGTGGATCGACTACTCGAACAAGTATGGTCTGGGCTACCAGTTGCGCGACGGGTCCGTTGGAGTCTACTTCAATGACTCGACAAGCTTGATTCTCGCTGCAGATAACCAGTAAGCGTTACATTTTGTTCAATGCATATTTTCTTCATGAGCCATTCTGACATGCAAATATTTCCAGCCATTTCGAGTACCTTTTCTATGACAAAGGCTCAGATCGCCTCTCTTTGCAGCGAAGAGCATTCACGATGACTGATTATACACCAGATCTTAAGAAAAAGGTGACGCTGTTGGAGCATTTCCGCAGCTACATGCAGGACAACCTGTACAAGGTAAGGAAAGCGTTCTCGACTTGCGCGCTCTTTCTTTTGGATATTTATTGGTGTTGCTGACTCCAGGCCTGTCAAAATACCCCTCAAACGTCTCCCAACACCGAGAATCTCGATTTCCTCACAAAGTATGTGCGAACCAAGCACGGTGTCATCTTCAGATTGAGCAACCGCATTGTTCAGGTGCGCTTTCATGAAAGTCTAGATTGTCGGTCTCCTGAGTATTGTATTAACGCTCATTCTCAGCTCAATCTGTTCGACCATTCCAAAATCATTCTTTCCAACGAGGGCCTGGTCGTCACCTTCATCGACGTCAACCGTCAATTCACCACAAAGTCTCTGGCCGCCTTTGCGCGGTCCGGCGACAAGGACATCACGGAGCGGTTGAGGTACATGAGGGAAGTGCTACACCAAATGATCCTCAAAAAGCAGCGTAGAGCAGAAGAGAACTCTGGCGTGCGTCGCGCCTCGTAGCAGTAGGAACAATTTTAGGAACAAAAGAACACTGGATGGGATAAACGTTTACTGATAAACTATTGCTCCCCCTATCTCTGATAATAAAGAACCTTGATGGTGATAACGGCAGTAGATTGTGAGAATGATATCGTGGTTGCTATGCTGGGCTACGCTATGCTTTTCTGGTGGCATGTGGGTTGGGTTGGCTGTATGAAAAATGCTTTAAATATATATACGCAGTGAAAGACTGGGTCGGGGGCAGGCGTGGTGGTGGAACTGCGTCTCGCGTGATTGGCAACATGAAGAGCTTGCTTTCTGCCTTCCCAGTCGTCTCTATTGGAATCTCCCGGTATGGTGGGGATGGTGGGTCAGCTTACCGCTCCTTGTCGACCTGCATGTTGCGAGTCGCACTGGGTAGCTTGACGGTTATTCCATCCAGCTCTTTGGTCATGCATACTTGGCATCCCAGTCGCGATCTGCATATCACAGACACTCGTAAGTCCTCCAGAACGCTCGGGTCTTTTGATTTCATTCCACTCACGTTTCAGTCAGTCCAAACGCCAAATCCAGCATATCATTCTCTTCATCTGATGGTTCCTCCAGCATATCGTAGTATTTATCTTCTACAATAACGTGACATGTAGAACACGCAAGAGAGCCTTCGCACGCTCCTTTGGAACAACAGAAATCGTCAGTGAGGTTCTGCTATGTGTTGGCGTTTGCGACACTTGGCCAGTCCATTCAACACACCCTCCAGATCTACATCGTATGCGTGAGCCAGGTCCAGCAAGTTGTCGCCTTCGTTCGCGAACACTGTGATTCTTTCGCCTTCTGGTGTGACATAATTTACTTTGAGGCTAAAGCGAACATAAGAGAGAGGTCCCCAATAAGCTTCAATTCAATTTAACACCATTGGTAGTTGCAATATATATCAACCCAATATACCCTTCACCAGGTTTCGGCTTGACTATCTCCGTATGCTGTAGAATCGCTGCCGACCGGAAACTTGCTGTCGGAACTCGCAGCGTCATTGTCGGTAAACACGACAGAGTGGTTCGACGCACGGGCCCAGCCCGTGACGGGCTCAGAAGCGACGACAATCTAGTGCAAGCTCTTAGCATTGTGAAGTCGGAGGGTAACGGAAATGATGCTTCATTCCGAGAGGGGTGCACGGTGTTGCTGGTCTCTTTGTGACTTTGCCGCACGCTCGACAGTTACGCGCTGACCCAAAGTTGCTTTTAGCATTTCACAAAACTACAGTACGAGAATCGGTTCGGCATCTCTTCCGAAAGCCAGCACCAATGTTCGCTCTCCGCTCCTCCACCCTCCGGACAGCGTCCACTGTTCAGCGATGCGCCATCCTCCCCGCAGTCGTGACCCCACCGGTGCGATCACTCTACAAGAAAGCCGTGCAGCCGCCAAAACATTTCACCAAAGCCGAAGTTGACGAAAAGGTGCTGGAGCTCCTGTTTGATTACACCAAAGTCGCCCACGATAAGGTCAACCTGGAATCCAACATCATCAAGGATCTTTCCATTGGCCGGTTGGACCGGTTTGGACTGTACTGGGATCTGCAGACGGAATTTGAATTCGGGTTTCTTCCTACCAGGTAGGGAACGTTGCACTTTCTACAAAGAGCTATGATGAGTGCAGGCAGCACGATGTTCTTTGGTGCTGATGTCTTTCACAACTTGTAGGTCACGCACACGAGAACTGGCTTCTGGTCGGGAAGCTGCTGACTGGGTTGCATCCATCTTGGAGGAGGAGCAGAGACTGAAAGCTTAGGCAACGGGAGAGATTGAACGCTTTTCCCCACTCATTTATATCCAAATACAATGATCGACACATAAACCAAACATGGGGACACAATCGTCAATCGCTTTATGCCTTTCTTCATGCCGCGCAAGCACCCCAATATCAAACAGCCTATGCAACTCTACCCCTTATCCGCAACGACGCTTCGATTCAATCTTCTGCTTGGTTCCGGCTAATATGGAAGCTACAGAATCTGCGTTCCGAGGCTGTACATCAACTCGATGCCCTTCAGTTTTCTTATGGTGTCGAGACCTTCAGCTGGAAAAATGTTTGTTACATTGGACGACACTGAAATCAGGTGGTTTACAGAGAGGGACTTACTGGTTTGCGACAATCGGGCGCAGGCAATTGACAAGTTCTTTTGCGACTTGACTGACTTTGTTGAGCGGAGGAGAAAAACTATCTGTGTCGTAACGTCCAGTTTATGTAGATCCTTCGCATTTCCCTCTATATAAGCAATGGAATGGTAAGAACGTCGGTGGGCAAGAGTGCGTTGGAAACCCCTTTGAGATTGTTTACCTCGCCTGGCACACTCTGCGGTACACAATGCCAAGTTTCCGATCAAATTCTCGTCCCGTCCTTCCTTATCAAGCTCCAATTGCCGCTTCAACAATCTATGCAGAGCTTCAAACCCGCCACATGCTTTCCACTCTGCTACTTTCGCATCTCCACTGCCCAGCCACGCAGCCAAGATCTGCGACGCTGGCTGCGGCTCCGTCTCCAGTAACTGCATCATGGGTATATCGTCCCACCAGCCATCCAATGTTGTAGTCACCAGTGCGGTATGGTGCGTGAGCAGGCGTGTCATGACTTTGAGGGAGAGGTGGGGCAATGGGTTGGGGTGCGAGAGGAAGTGGATGAGGTGGAGGAGCACGGAATGAGTTTCCAGCAGCTCGGAAATGGGATTCGGCACGTGGAGTAAGATGTTGTGGGTGGTGGCGAGGAAGGGTGCAGCGTGCGGCTTGGGGGTTTTCGCGGATTTGGTTTTGAGTGGGCAGATGTGGTTCATTTCTGTCCAGATAGCCTCCAATATAGGTTTATGGTGTTTAACTATCGCGCCCGTCGCTGCAGATGTCTTGGAAGCCGCCACCGCATCAACGCACCGATTCGCATACACGAACAAGGGCTCCGCGTCCTTCCCTACCGCAATCGGGGTGCTCGAGACCAGATGTCGCGGGAGGATCCCCAAAAGCAGGTCGGGCGAAATACCCCACTGCATCGTGACCGTCTGCCATCCACTGGGCCCATGTCGCATCACCCTGGTGAGCAGATCGAGGAGGTACCCGACAATCAGTTCATTGGAGCCTACTCCCTCTTGCTGCCCAACAAACGCCCTCACGAACGCTCCAAACTGGTCGCCCGCTATCCTCATTTTGCAGATCGCGTCCATGCACACGTCCTCGGATGCCGCGGCCGCGAGAATGCGGGTTGCGGCAGCGATGGTGGATGGTGTGGGTTGCTTTGTCGCGGTCATGGTGGAAACGATCAGAGCTAGGTGCGGGGCGATTTCTCTGCGATTGGTTAAGGAGGTGGAGAGGGCGGCGGACAGGATGGGGACGATGAAGGAGACGGTGAGTGGAGTGAAGACGCGTTGGGTGAGTAGGGTGTCAAACCCGCTGCAGATTCGGAACGCGTCCGGGATGGTGGCGTCGGATTGGAGCAGTCTTATCAGCATGTCGGATGATGATTGTGCTTCTGCGTTACTTGTTGTTGTAGGTCCAGTTTGGGAGATGTTGTGCAATGTTTGTGCAAACGAGTCAATCAGTGCGTGCATCACGCCCGCCGATCCATCCTGCCCCAATTCCTTCTTCAGTTCTATCTCCTTCTTCGCATCGCCCACCTCCTTCTCAATCACCATCAACAGCCGCTCGACTTCCAACGCCGACACTCCCGGATCCCTGATCACCCCATTTCCTCTGGTCGATTCCGCTACAAACGTCTCGACCAAGTCGCGAACCCTTATCACATCGCTTTTCGCTTTAAAAAACTCGCGGAGCCCACGCCAGGCTTCCGCGCGTCTCCACCACGCTTTGACGCAGTATGGGTCGATTTGGATGGCGTGGCTGCAGTCGTTGATGCACGGCTGGAAGTTGTGCAGACGGAGGTGGGCGAGCGCGCGGTTGGTGTAGAGTGTGGCGTCGAGGGGCACGCTGCTGGTGGGTGCATCGGTGAGGAGTGTGTCGTGTGCCGGTTTGTTGACGTCGAGACAGGCGGTGATGGCGTTTGTGTATGACGTGATGGCGGCTTCGTATCGTTGCTGTTTGAAATGTTCGTTTCCCTCTGCGCGGTACGAATTGGATACTGCCATTGCTTCTTGTGCAATGGCGCTTAACTGTGTCGGGGCCTTCGGTTGAGCGGCACATGGTATTCCGCTGGGCTTTTTCTGCTTTCCATCCACTTTCTCCTCCTCGTCTTCAATTTTTAACTTATCCCACTTGGAGTAATTGAGCGCATCTTTGGACTTGGATGGTTCGGCTGCTTTGGCGGCCTTGCCCTGGCCGCTACTCTCATTCGCGGTCAATGCGCCGGCCTGCACTGTCTCGCTGGCCCATTTTTGATCTTCGGGTGCGACTTTTCCCGAGAGAATGTCGTCCATTTGACTCGCTATACAAAGAGTCAGCTATGATGTTTCGCGCGGTTGGGATTGAAAGTTTGGAGAGACACTGACTGTAGCTGTCAACAAAGGACTCAAACTTATCCAACTGAGCGGTCAACCCCGCCAGTACGTCCATGATGATAGGGCTTTCAGTATATCGCGTATCCAAACTATCACACTCCCAATCCTAAAAACCAGCGATGTTCCTCGTCAAAAAGCGACCAACGCGACATCAACGCGTCCCTATACTGCGCATCCTTTGTCCAACCTCGTGTGACTCTTCCGGCTGGAATGTGGCTAATTCCGGTGTTTTTTCTCCAATTGGACAATCTCGCCTTTGTGCCATATGGAATTGACAACAGCCGCCGGCGCGAGCGTTTTACATTCCCGTGTTCGTCGATTCAATCTACTCTTCTTGTACAGAGGTAAGAGCTTTGGAGCAAACGGGGAGGGGTCGCAAGAGGTGGGGGTAGTGTTGTTCGGTGGGTCTAATTTTGTGTCTGTTTTGTTTCGGCGTGTGGTCATTTGATTCTGTAGTCAGGGTAAGTCTTTGACTGTACACAACCCCCGTAACCTATGCCATGCTTAAATTTTGTCTTTTAGAATCGCAGCAAAAAGAATGAGCCGCCTCAACGAGTACCAAGTGGTTGGCCGTCGTTCGCCGACCGAGAAGGAGCCCGTGCCCAAGTTGTACCGGATGCGTCTCTTTGCGCCCAATGAAGTGGTGGCAAAGTCCCGTTTCTGGTACTTTTTGAAGCAGGTCAACAAGGTCAAGAAGGCGTCGGGTGAGATCGTTTCGGTTAACCAGGTACAGATGCGATTGTGCGGAGACGGAACTCTTTTGTGGAAGAGAGAAGGGGAGATGCTGATTGTTGGTTTCTTTTTGGGGGAAAAAGATCTTTGAGAAGAAGCCCTTGACGGTCAAGAACTTTGGAATCTGGATCCGTTACGACTCCCGCTCTGGAACCCACAACATGTACAAGGAGTACCGTGAACTGTCCCGCACTGAGGCCGTCGCTGCCTGCTGTACGTGTGCCCGATACCAGTCTCTTTTCAAATTCCCACTCCCAGAAGCCCCCTATCTCACCACCGAACTCCACCCTTCTTTTATCTCCACAGACCAGGACATGGCAGCCCGCCACCGCGCCCGCTTCAGCTCCATCCAGATCATCAAAGTCGCTGAAGTCAAGGCCGCCGACGTGCGTCGTCCTTACATCAAGCAGCTCCTCGAACCCAAGCTCAAGTTCCCCCTGCCCCACCGTGTCACCCGCCCGGCCAGCAAGCGATTCCGACCCACCTTCTCGGGATCCCGCCCCAGCACTTTCTAGATGCGTGTTTGATCATTCAGTATCTGGGAATTTTCTTTTATGTGTGTTGCTGCGTGTGGTCAGAAGCAGAAGAATACATTGTTTCGCAAAAACATGAGCATTGGAATATCGGGTTCAGCTTCCTCCAGCTACGTGTCCGTGTCACACTACTTGTTCTGCATATCGTTTCTATCAGCTCCTTCATTGGTGAATGTTTCATATCTTCTCGAAATATATGCAAAAGAACGCCCGTAGACGAAACTGCTACCCTATACAAACTGGACCAGAACTAAAAATCACAGCTCCCAATATCCGCAATGATATACACATGAGGTGCGGTGGCGGTCTACCCCTTTCTAAACTTGCTGCGCCGGTGTGGGTTCCGAAGCCGAGGACGCTTTAACGACGGCTTCCAGTTTCTTGATGTACAAGTAGTCAATGAGCGAGCGCTACACAAGATCCAACCAAAGTAAAAAGTTCAATCATAGAGTTCCAAACATGGAGAGAGAAAAGAGAGAGAGGGACTGATAGTCTGTGTTGGTACTTACGAAAACAATAACCGTCCCCAGGAACGCCAACAAGGCCGACACCCAGCTAGCTGAATCGTCGTCGTCCCGAGTCGGGTCGTCGGTAGGCTTGTTGGGCTCGTAGTTGTCAAAGGCGTCGTTGTCGTCAGCGTGCGATATGTAAGCTCCGTAGCGAATCAAGGTGATGCCGAGTCCCATACGCGCGCCTGGATAAGTAAAAAAAAAAAAAAAAGGAGAAGCGCGGAGTCATTCAGTATGTGTTGCCAGCAGCACGTGTGTAGTGTCCGGCCCCGAATTTTCCAGACTGCACAAGTGAGGGTGATCCCATCCCCCCATTACCTGCTCTCGCGGCATGGGAACTCGCCAGCACGGCGGTGAGGAGGTACCCGATGAAATCAAAGCTCATGCTGACAAACAGATTGACGAAAAAAGTGAAGAAGTCGCCGACGGGGAGCCCTTCAATCAACACCTCTCCATCTTCCCCGATCCCGTTCGTCACGACCGTGGTTTCGACGTATGCGGGGGGCTGCGTGGTGTCGAAATAGGATGGCGGTTCCATGTCGCTGTCTTGCATGGTTTTGGCGGCGGGGTGCAGGTTGGAGAAGACCCCGTCGCGCGGGGCGTACGGCCAGGATGTGGATGTTGTTGTGGAGGAGGAGACGGGTGCGGTGGTGGTGGTGGTGGAGTTCGTGCCTGCTACAGCAGCGGCAGCGGCAGCGATACTAGGTGGTGAGCCATGTGTTTGCGAGTCGTCATTCTCGTCCTTGTCTTTATCATTGACAGCTGCGTCCTCGGTTTCTTCCTCGGAGCGGGAGTCAAGGAGGAGTTCGGTATCAGCCTGCGGGTCCAGCGGCGCTTCCGTCTCAAAGGGGAGCGGTTCGTATCGTGCCATGATTGTGTGGGGGTTAAATAACAGTGAATAGAGTTGTTCGTCCAATGTTGTGCTTGTGGAAATGGGGGTGTGCTGGGAATGAGGGTTGAAGGTTATTCACGATAAGGTGCGTAACGGGCCGTTGTGTACTCCCCCGCGCCAAGCCCAAATCCCCGCATTCGTAAGCAGTCTGAAACACCGTGTGATTCCTCCTCTCTCTCCATCTAAGACGCGCGCGTGTCGCACATTGACTGGGGGGGCCTCAAGATCCATGGACTAACGTCGACACATTCTGTATTCGTGCGTAATAGGCTCGGCCAAGAGTTGACATGAGTGTAAACAATGATGTATCCCCTGCAAGACAGGTCAGGGGATGGAGTGATGATGCTATACATATACGCGCACTATCTATGCTACAACTACAAGTACATGTATGTTCTTTCTTGCGGGTCCCTTATTCACAGTTTTCCTTGAGTGTCGGATCTGATGCGAAGCACGAGCTTTCCAAACTGCGATCCTTTTCTAGAACAAAAAAAAAAAATAAAAAATTGGAAAGAACGCGCATGTTCGGAACACAATCCTGGCAATATCATGAAAGCGCGACTGGTCGCCGAAAAATCATACTCATACCTCATCTCATCAAAGATATCTTCCGCCTTGCCAAGCCCATCCCACACACCGCTAACAACGGGTCGGATGCGATGCTGCTCCACAAACTTGACCATCTGCGCAAACTCCTTCTCATTGCCCATAGTGGATCCAAGGAGTTGCAGCTGCTTCAAAAAGATGACGGGGAGGACAACAGATGCAATGGAGCCCGTTGTTGCTCCGTACGATACGAGTTTGCCGCCGACGCGGAGCAGTTTGGTGTAGGCTGCAATCGAGTCGCCGCCGGCGCCGTCAATGACTACATCCACCGGCTGTTTAGCCATGGCAGTCAGCTGCTTTGGCCAGTCGTCTGTGAAAAGAGTGTGGTCAAACAGAGCGCACTACCCGAATACCTTCCCTCGTCGAATCAAAATCATACCATCCTTGTAGTTGACACCGCCCGCAGCGCCCAACGTCACGGCTTTTCTGATCTTTTCCGGGTCCGAGCTCGTGACAAACACCTTTGCACCCGCCGCAACCGCAAACTGCAGCGCAAACAACGCCACTCCCCCTCCAATGCCCGACACCAACACCACCGACCCAGTTCCCACGCCCCCTTTCGACATGACCGCCCTCCACGCCGTCAACCCCGCCAGGGGCAACGCCGCGGCTTCCTCAAACGACAAATGGGGCGGAATCGGGTGCACCAGCCGTTTGGGCACCGCGACATACTCGGCAAATGTCCCGGGAAATGGCAACAGTCCCAGCATGCCGTATTTAGCCGCATCTTCCGGCCCGAGCGGGTCATGATCCCAATTCACGGATGGGTTGAGGAGCACGCGCTGCCCCGACGACACCTCGATCCCGGACCCGTCGCTGCCGAGAATGCTCCCGTAGACGATGCGCGGGTACAGGCCTTGGCGGATAAAGACATCGCGGTGATTTAAAGCCGCGGCATGGATTTGGATGAGCGTGTGGTCGGACCCAACTTCTGGGGTGGGGACTGAGGAGAGAGAAAGGCGGTCGTACCTTTCGCTCTTGTCGGGAGTGGTGTCCTTGGATAGTACCAGAGCCTGCATGTCGAGTCTATCTATGCTTCTGAGATTTGGCGAGTGATGTCGAAATTCAACGGAATGTGAGACAGCAACAACAGATGGACGCGACGCGGCTGTTGGAAGACAATCACGCGTACGTTTTCTTTTGGAAAGGTCGACCTAGCGGCGGCGCTCAAAAGTGAAGGTTGGAACAAAGTAGGTGCAAGTACAACTGCTGCTCCTGCCCTCCTATCTGATGTCTACAGGTATGCCTCTACAGACGCTTACAAAGAAAAAGAGTCTGGGGGCTACCCAGTCTGAAAGCTCTAATGAAGGAACAACCCAAGCACATGCTATCCAAGACCATGGCGACAATGACGCCCTGATTTACGCGGAAAAAACAGCATCAGAAGAAGCATATGATCGGGCCCGAGTGTTCTGGAAACGAGTTTGAACATGGGCTCCCGATGCCTTTGAGGATATGCTGCTGAGAGATACGGGGATGGAATCTCATACTTGTAGAGAGCAAATTGACTATTGGCAGCTTGAATAAAGGATCCCGTCATTATCTACGCGCCCCCGCTGTCAACAACGCCCGTCTCACCCACCTGCACAATCGTCAACCTCTCTCATCCCCCAAGATCAACCGCCACCATGAGCGAGAAATCAACAACATACCTAGTCGAGGTAAAACGCCCCATCTCCACCCCCTGCCACCAGACCCCGACGCTGCTCAACGCATGTTGGCAACCCCGTTGTCAATGTGGTGGCGTGTATACACACTATCACCCCAAGAGCTTATTTTTATTTTCTCGATTTTGTTTTTTTTTTTTGTTTTTTTCTTTGGGAATGTGATTAGTACGCCCCCTCTGCACGGTCGAAATGCAAAGCGGGGAAATCGTGCGTCGAACCTAAAATCGAGGTATGTTCCCGCCACAACTCGCATTTTGGTGTTGATGAAAAAAAAATAAAAAAATATATATGGCTCGGGTGCCTAGTACTCACGCTGTCGTCGTCCCGATTTTTTTGTTATAGAAAGGAGCCTTGCGTTTCGGCACCGCCTTCGAAACTCCCGACGGACGACCCATGTCTACTTTCCGGCACTGGTGAGTGAAGGGGACACTCCCCACAAATCCGCCCCATCCCGCAACTACCCAAAAGGTCGTTTTTTGCTCAACTGGACCGCACCCCATTTCTGATATATTGCAAACTAGGGAGTGCGTCACCACCAAAGTCCTCCACAACGTCAAGGAAAAATGCGATTCCCTAGATGATCTGAGCGGGTTTGATTCGCTGCGTGACCAAGACCAGGAGATGGTTAGGACGGCCTGGGAGAGTGGAGAAATGGTAAGAAATGGCCAACTCGGGGGTTCTTCTTTGCTCCCCCCCCCTTCTGACCCTTGCGCTTCCCACCCTCCCCCCCCCCCCCTACGCTCGTTTGCGTTACATATACCAGCCCCCGAAAGAAGGAGCCGCCGCCGCAACCGAGCCCCAACCTACCGAAAAAAAGAAGAAGGCAGCACCAAAGAAACCCAGTGCCGCCGGCAAAAAAGCCGCCGCCGCCACCACCACCACCACCAACAAACGCAAAAAGGCGGCCGCTGCTGCTGCTGCTGCTGCGTCTGACGAAGATGATAATGATAACAACATGACAGAGGAAGAAGAGGAAGAGGAAGAGGAAAACGAGACGGAAGAGGACGAGAAGCCGAAAAGGAAAGCGAAAGCACCTGTGCATAAAGCACCCGCTAAGAAGAAGGCGAAAAACAACAAGCATGATAATGTCGAGACTCACGATGATGACGACGAGGAACCCGTTGAAAAGAAACCCCGCGCAAAACGAGCAGCAGCAGCACCCAAAGCTAAACCCGCCCACGACAACACCAGCCATGATGAAGAAGAGGATGTGACGGAAGAAGACGAGCCGGTGAGAAAACCCGCGGCGAAACCAAGAACCAAGCGCCCGGCTGCGGCTGCGTCAAGGAAGAAATGAGAGATATTAGCCACCCCCGCGACGAAAAAACGCCGTGATTCTCATCCCCCGCCAACGGAACAGAAGCTGGGGCAAAATATACCAACCCCCCATCAGCAGAGGCGTCATGTGCCGAGAGAAAAAAAAAAAAAAAAAACACAAAAAAACATCCATCCCACCCATCTTTGCGGGGCGCCCGTTTTCAAGCACACACACACCCACCCGACGCACACGTCCCTTCTTGCAACCCCCCATTCCTGCAATTCTGTACCCGAGTCTCTATTCTCGCACGTATCATTCATGTTCGTTGGTTTTCCGCGGGGGGGAGTGGTCCTGCATTTTGTGTTGGTAGTTTTGTATAAATACGCGTCTCTGTCTCTCGTCTCTGTTCTCTAGCGCTAAAAGTGGGGGCTACGCACTGAATACACTCCCTTCTCCCTCCTCTCGCGCCCAAACACCATCCATCGCATCTCAATTCAATCTCCAGGAACGCATAATGTGGGGCGGGTGGATCGGGATAATGATCTATGCTCTATATTTTTTTTTGTTTTTTTTATTTTTTTTTTTTGTGGCGCCCTTCACAGCTTGGCCGAACCCGCCACATCGCCGACATAGAATTTCGCTCCGAATTTCGCCAGAACGGCGTCCGAGTGGAAATTGTCGAATTGTTTCGTCGCATCCTTTCCACAATTCTGCGACACAAAAAAAAAAAAAGGAAAAAAAAGCATGAAATCAATCCCTCCGCCCACCCAAACGACCGCTCTGCGCGGGTTCTCTTTTTGTGCAAGTGGCATGATGGATGTGTACCTTGAGGAGAATCTTCTTGCCCCCCGGGTGGTCGTCCAGAAACCCGGTGACGTCGTAGACCTTGCCGTGCACAATGACCCAGGCGTCGTCGGCGGTTTTGTGCGTTGCGACCTGTTCGGCCGTGATTTGCTTGGATTCGGGCATTGTGGGTTTGTTGGAGGGGAGTGGAAAGAATAGTTCAAAGGTCGGGAGGGGAGAATGTCGGAGTACGGTTTATTTCGGTTTATTGACTCAGGTCGCCATTGGGACGCGACATGGTGGGGGTGGGGGTGAGATTGAATGTTTTCACGTGGCGATTCCGATTCCGCAAAGTTCCATTGGAACGCGTGACGTAAAAAATGGGCCAGACTTGTCTTCCGGATTTTTTCGTAGAATCTCGCACATGCTTTTCAACCCGATGTTGGTATATTCGTGCACAGCTACAAAGGAACAAGGAAAAAATGCAAGACTAGCCACGGGTGGATATGCGATGGATTTTATACAGGGGGAGAAATACTGAACAGCCAAAATAATGAATCGTTCCTGCTACGGCATTCAAGGGCGACGCTTAAGCGGCCTTGTCCTTGCCGGCAATGTAGATGATGAGGTCGACAACACGGTGCGAGTAACCGTACTCATTGTCGTACCACGACACAAGCTTGACAAACGTGTCGTTGAGAGCGATACCGGCCTTGACATCAAAGATGCTCGAGTGGGTGTCTCCGATAAAGTCAGACGAGACAACCTCGTCGGTGGTGTAACCCAAGACACCCTTCAATGGTCCGTCGGCAGCCTTCTTGATGGTGTCGACAATGGTCTGGTAAGAGGCGGGCTTGGCGAGCTTGACGGTCAAGTCAACCACTGAGACATCAGCGGTGCTGACACGGAAGGCCATTCCGGTGAGCTTTCCGTTGAGTTCGGGAATGACCTTGCCGACGGCCTTGGCGGCACCGGTGGAGGCGGGGATAATGTTCTGGCTGGCACCACGGCCGGCACGCCAGTCCTTTCCAGAGGGACCGTCGACAGTCTTCTGGGTGGCAGTGACAGAGTGGACAGTGGACATGAGGGCCTCGACGATACCAAAGTTCTCGTTGATGACCTTTGCGAGGGGGGCCAGGCAGTTGGTGGTGCAAGAGGCGTTCGAGAGGACCTTGATGGAGGGGTCGTATTTCTCATTGTTGACACCCATGACAAACATGGGGGCGTCGCTGGAGGGAGCCGAGATGATGACTTTTTTGGCTCCACCCTTCAAGTGAAGACCAGCCTTCTCGTTGGTGGTGAAGACACCGGTGGACTCGACAACGTAGTCGGCACCATCTTGACCCCAGGGGATCTCCTCGGGGTTGCGGGCCGCGTGAACCGAGATGGCGCGTCCGTTGACAATCAGCTTGCCGTCCTTGTGTTCGGCAGTTCCCTTGAAGCGACCGTGGGTGGAGTCGTACTTCAACAGGTACACCTGTAGATGGGGGGCATGATGAGATGAGTCGAGATGCAAGATGGTGGTGCGGCTAATCACAAAGAGAGAGCAGCAGCAGGGTATGTGCGATCGGGTGCTAGGATGCGGTGCCTGCACACAGAAGGGGGCATGTAACCTACCATGTACTCGACGTCAATAAAGGGGTCGTTGATTGCGACGACCTCGACCTGGTTCTTCTCGATGGAAGCACGGAAGACGAGACGTCCGATACGACCGAAGCCGTTGATTCCGACCTTAATTGCCATTGTGTGAATGTGAATGAGGGGGGGTATGTAGGGGTGGGTGGTGCAGATGAGTGGGGGGTTGCAAGTGCAAAGAGCAGATGAGCGTGGTGGTGGGGTGAGGGTGGGCTTTTATAGTGGCAGGGGGGGATGACGGCCACAATCGATGCAACTCGCTCGCACTGGCGTCACGTTGACTTGAACTGACTGATGAATGACTCTCGGAATGAGGCGGCGCCCCACGTGGATCCATCCATCCATCCATCGGGCAGGGCAATGAATGGATCCATCCTCCTCATCTCATTGGCATCTCATTGGCATGGCTACGCGTGGCAGACCGACAGCCACCGATCGCACCCGATAAGTCAGTCAGTCACTCACTAGAGCCTATATCTAACTCATCTCACTCACTCGAGCCTATGTCTATTCTATCTATTCATTTGCACACAGATGAGGGACCAGTTGATTCGTTTTGTTGATGAGGGATTCTATATCTATCTAATAGAACACACAATAAGCGTCTCAATTCACTCCCTCCTCAACGCTCATGAACGAACGAACGACTGACTCAACTGGTCTGTCAATTCACTCCCCTCCCCGATGGCTAGAAAGAGCATCCATACTGAATAAACCACGGTTGATCATGTAAGCATCCACTTGACAGGGGCGTCCTTTTGCACACTTGCACTTTTTTCTAGTACAAGATTCACAGCCCCTCCTCACAATGACAGTCTCCTCCACCCCCACAACCTTCTTTGAAGGCGAGCCATACCACATCGAGGACGCTGCTGACTCGCTCACCGTCTCCCTCTACGTGCCCGACTCCTTTGACCCAAACGCCCAGCCGGCCGACGTGGTCGACATTCAAAAGGACAGGCTCAGAGTCCACGTTCGCGGCGAACCCACCGATCGCTTGAAGGGATGGCTGTTTGCGGCCATCGATGAACGCCAGTCGCTGTACCAGCTGCACCGGGACGCCAAGACGGGGTTCAGGGTCCTGTCGCTACATCTGGTCAAAGTCGCCAGGAATGAACTCGAAGGCATGCCCGCCTTCCCGCTGCTGTTCTCGTCCGGGTTCGACACGCCCGCCCCGCTGCCGAAAACAGCCTCTCTGGAGGACATGGATGCGCATTCGGTCTACCTACTTGGCGATTTCCTGCTGGTGCGGTTACGCGCGGCTCAGCGAGCGCTGGACATGTATGAGCGGGCAGCGCAGAGAGGCAGCATCAAGGCGTGCCTGAAATTGGCGGCGTGGTATCATATTGGAAAGGAGGCGCAATCGGCTATACCGGTGTCGCGAGATGCAAAAAAGGCGTTGGAATACCACATCCAAGGTGAGATGGATTGCCAAAAAAGTGTGTGGTGCGGCATGTCACTCATCATGTGGTGCTTTCGGTCGACCACGCAGCCGCCGACTTGGGCCACGCCGAAGCATGTCTCCACGTCAGCTACTCATTCGTTCCGCCAACCGAAAGTCCCGATGCCGACGAGACCAAAGGCGTTCCCTCCGTCACCACCACCTCACCCACCCCCAAAGACTACGTCCAAGCCATCCGCTACTGCGACAAAGTCCGCGACATCTGCGACGCCCACAAGCTCGGCACATCGGATCTGGCTCGGATGGCACTATGGCGTGCGGGCAACCTCCTCCGCGATGGCGCCAACGAAGCATCCACCACACCCGCCAACGTCACCAGAGCGTTCGAGGCGTTCGACACCCTTGCCACCACATGGAATGACCCACTGGCCATGTGGACAGTCGCCATCTACCACATTTGGGGCTTTGGAACCCCGCAAAACGTCGAAAAGGGTGTCGCTCTCCTCCGCACAGCACGGGCAGCTGACCCCGCCCTCGGCATGCCCCCCGGTTTGCAAGGCCTGAACGACGACGATGTCGCCCTTGATATCTTGATCCAAGTGGAGGCACAAGCACGCAAAAGCACGGAATCAACCGATCCGGGCAAAATCCTCGACGTCGAGGGGCTGGTCCGCGTCACCCGCCAAATCATCACCCAAGCCGGGGGGTCCGAGCACGTGCAGGAAACCATCCAGGCCGCCCTCGCCCAGGTCGCCGCGGTCAAAGTGCACACGATTGGCGCGGGGGCGGCGGTGGCGAAACCCATCGAAGCGACCACCACCACCACCGCCGCGGCCAAAAAGAAAGGAAGGAAATCGAAACGCGCAAAAACATTGTCGCCGACAGTGGAACTCGCGATGGGCGCGACGGTCCTGGCCGCGGTGGGACTGGCCGCGTGGATGTGGGTCAAGACACGACGCGCTCACGCGTAAAAGCCGCACCACACCCAACCGCACCCAGAATACATTTACCACCACCGCTCACCTGGCTCTGGCATTTGAGGGATGGCCAAGCGCACACACATCAGCGAGTACCCCAGGTTATATATTTAAATGTTCTTTTGTTTTGTCCCCCCCATATCACCCCACTTGTCCCTAGCTCTCTCGCATTGTATAAAATCTCCCGCCCAATCTTTTTTTTTAATATACACAACCTCCCACTCCCGAAGCGAGCTGACGATCGGACAGATGCCGCGCGCGTCCCACCCTGGGTTGCAGTACACGGAGGAAACCTCTTTTCTTCTATCGACCCATCACGAGCGTTGTTTGGAAATGTAGAGCCACAGAATACACATGATGGCAGCGCACACAGCGACAGTAAGGGTAGTTTAAAACCGTTTCCGTTCTCGCCGCGTCAACACACGATCGGACTCTTGGCGCGCACCGTCTTCCCCTTCCCCGCCTTGGCCTTTGCGGCCCACTCACTCCCAATCGCAACAGCATGCACACTCCTCCCAAAACTGCGGGTCGGCACACATCGAAACGCACGCGCGCCCGAATCATACTTGTAGAACGCCACGACGTCACCCACGGCCAACACGGCCGGCCCCTGTGTCGCGCGGTGGATCTTGAGCGCCTGGTCCAGCGCCGGGTCGTATGAGTACAGTCCGCGGAAGGTTTGGGTTGAGGGCGCGTGGAAGAGGATGATGAAGTGGTTGGAGGGCGTTGTTGCGAGGTCCTGGGGATGGGATGCGGGGCGGGTTAGGTGGGATTGAGGTGAGGGTGATGTGAGGGGGTGACGAACCTCTAATACTTCCTCCTGCCATTTTGTGTTCACGCTCCCTGCTAGACAGACGTGCATCAACGCGTTGCGGATCAGTTGGCGGTTGCTCTGTTCCTTGCCCGCCCGTTTGGATGCGGATGACTGCCCCACTGTTGCTGCTGTTGGGGGTGTTGCGGGTGGTTGGGTGTGGAGGTTGGGACTTGAGCCACCGCTCGTGTGTTGCTGTTGCTGTTGCTGTTGCTGTTGTTGTTGGTAGTGAAGGGCTTTCGCTTTATCCCTGGCCCGCTCCTCGGCGATCTGCCGTGTGCGTGCCGACAGTTTCCGGGTCTGCGCTTCAAGTCGAAGCCTGCACAGCGGAATAAAACACATCTTGAGTTTAAGCCCAGCGAGCAAGCGAAAAAAGTGGGGGGGGGGGGGGGGGAAGTCTCTTTCCACTCGCATCTACTCCAATCCAATCCCATCTCATCTCCTCTCCTCTAATCGAACAAGGGGGGGCATAGATACCACAGCACATAGTACGCAGCCTCACACACACACACGCACATACCGTCGCACATCCTCCTTCTTGCGCATCTCCTCGTGCTTGGTTTGGGCCATGCGCTCGAGCGCCTGCTCGCGCGCGGCGGCCATGCGCCGGATCGTGTCCTGTTTGCGCGTCTGGGGATCGAGAGATTGAGATTGGAGAGATGGGAATACATCAGATGGGTGGGTGGGTGCGTGGGTGGAATAGATAGATATACGAAGAGGGAAAGAAAAGGGAAAAGTAGTCTCATTATCGACATTGTTTAATGGGGGGGGGATGTTTTTTTCAAATTCTTTATTTCTTGTTTCTTGTTTTTGTGTGTGGACCTACCTTGATCTCCTTCATCCGATCCACGGGTTTCTGCACGGGTGGTGGCACCGCGCTTTCCTTGCCGGCAGGTGTCGGCACGGGGTTCTGGTGCGCATGGACGGTGATGCTGGTCGTCGTGTCCTCGTCGCTATTGTTGTCGCTGTTATGAGCGGATTCCTGTTCTTGCAGCGGGTACAGGCGGAGCCCCGGGGTGGGTTGTCGTGCGCGGGGGTTGGCATTGGCATTGGCACGCGGGATGGGGTCTTCGGCCGCGGGTGCGATTTGCGATGGCGGGGTGGGTGTTGTGGATGCAGGAAGGGGGGGTGCGGGTGTGGTATGGTCATTTTTTCCGGTGTCGGGTTCCGGTTGTGGTGGCGTCGTGGCTTTCGTCTTGATTCTATTTTTGTTGTTGTGTTTGTGTTTGTGTTTATCCTCCTCTCCATCGTCACCGACCCGTGGGGCCGCAATGTGATGATGGCGGTCTCGCAGCCGGGAGATAAAGTTCGCAGCGGGCGAGTCCTCGGTGGAAGTAGTAGTGGTAGTAGCAGCAAGTCCTGCTCGGTTCCGTTCCCATGGAGGAGGAGGAGGAGGAGACACGCAACCGGGCGTGCCCCGCTGTTCATTTTCGTCGCAGCCACTCTCGTCCGTCGTCCACGCTTGGTCGTCGTCCTCCATGTCCGAGTCGGCGGGGGATCGGTTGGTGGTGTGATCATCCGCCGCGCTGTCCGTCTCCCACCCGTCCTGCGGGCGCGAGACGGGGGTGGGTCGGCGGTGTGCGGCTCGCGGAGCAGCGACCCAGATGGAGGACGATGTGAGGGAGGTGGTGGATGCGGGGCGCGATCTCAAAGCGGACGCGGGTCGTGAGCGCCGCGGGGATGCGGATGCGGTGCCGCCGAGGGTCGGTGTGGTATTCTGCCGCGCCGCCAGATCCGAATGCCGAGGCGCGGAATGTCGCTGTTGTCGGGCGAGCTGTAACCGCGCCGCGGCCCTATCCCCGTCCGCATCGTCACCTTCCCCCTCCTCCTCACTATCCAGCAACAACGCCATTGCCATTCTGTGCACCACGATCCGGCCATCATCATCCACCACTGCAGAAATCGTGCCCGCGTCGTCCCCGCTCTCGCTCTCCCCGCTGCTATGAGCGCTCACGTGCTCCCGCACCGGCTCGGTTGGATTCTCGTTAGTGCGAGATGGGTGCTGATGGGGCGCGGGGCGCGTGCGCGGGAGTGCGGATCCGTCGGGGAGGACTGGGGAGGGGGCGGTGGGGAGATGGGGCGGTACTGTGACCGTGGGTGGGATGTGAGATGGCGGTGGTGCGGTTTTGGTTGTCGCGGTTACATGTCCGTGTACTTTCCGCGTCATGGTTCGTTTCTGGATCGCTGACGAGGACGGGACTACGGTGTGGGGGAAGATGGATGTCATTTCCACGGGAGGATGCGTGGTAGTCGCATCGGGGGTCACATTAATATTAACATTAGCGTTCAGATCACGGGTCGCATTTGCAGGGCTGGGGTGGCTAGTCCGCGCCGAAGCGGGTGGAGTCGGGCGGGGATGATGATGGATCAACGTCGGCATGTCGGCCAGGCCAAAGTCGGGGGAGTCGACGCGAGGGTGGGCTGGGGTTTGGGTGGTTGTTTTTGTAGCCGAGATGGGTAGCTTGCGTGCGGTGCGGGGTGGTGGGACTATGTTTGGGGTTGGGTTTGTGGGATGGGATGATGGGGTCTCTGTCTGTGGGTGGGCGGTTGCTGGTGGGGTGGGGTGGGGAGTGGCGGGTGGTGGTGGTGGTTGTGTGGGTGGCTGCGAGGGTCGGGACTCGGGGTTGGGAGTTGCGGGGGGTTGAGGTATGGATGGTGGTAGGTCGGCCGGGGGAGGGACGGTCATTGTTGTTGTCGGTACTCGATCCTGCGTTGGTGCAGAATCAGATCGGATACTCATGGTCTCGACCGCGTTCTCTCCGCCGTCTCCAGGCACGGTCCCACTGCTGGTCGGGGTGATCTTTCCCCGCTGCCGCGTCGGGGTCGCACGACGACGGGGAGGAAGGTCGGGGTCTGCATTTGATGGGCTGCGGTTTGAGGTCGCGGTGGTGCGGTGGGTAGTTGTGAGTGGGGTTGCGCCGGGGGGCTGGGACTCGGATTGGTGAGGTATGGCGGGTTGGGGTGGTGGTGGTGGTGGCGGTGTTGGGTCGGCAGGTGGTGGGACGGGCATGGCTATGGTCTGCACTTTATCCTGTATTGGCGTACTCACATCCGGCTCAGATCTGACATCCGCATTCTCCATTCGCCCCCTTTCGTTTCCACCCTTGTGCACTCTCCCACCCTCGGTACTCTTCCTTTTCTCTTTCTTCATCCCGCCCTTTCTCTTCTTTGTGGCACCTTCACCCCGGCTTGTCTGCAACCCCGCGCGCAGGAGGGTCACCGCACGCGCGCCATCGGGCTTCCCCGCCGCACAACACGTTCCAAACACTGAAGCCACGATCGCCAAATACAGGCTTCGCACCGCACCCGCGCTCGAAGCCGCCGCGAGAGTCGGCGCTGCCAATTCGGTGGCACACCACACGATATCCACCGAGTGCGGGGTGGTGCTGTCGTTGTTGATGCCACGCCAGAGATCCGTCACCGCCCGCCAGTTCTCGACGCGCGTCTGCTGCGTCGGTGCGTGGTGGATAGGGCTTGCCGCGGCGGCGGTGGGGAAGTAGAGGGTGGACAGAAACGTGAGCACGCGGCCGCAACTGAACCCGGTGCCAAAGTCGTCGATTTCAGAAAGGTCGCCCATCGAGTGGTGGTGTTGCAAGTGGTGCGGCTGGGATGGCGTTTCGGCGTGGGTGCGCAGGAGGGATAAGCATTGGTTGGCCCAGATCACGAGCGCGTCTTCAAGGTCGTATGGATAGAGTGTTGCAATGCTGTAGGCCGGAAAATGCTGGCTGTTGCAATAAACCCAAATTTAACAGAGAGACACGTCAGCCCCATCTTTGCAGTAAGTGAACGTAGCGTACGGGGTTTGGGATGCTATCCTGCCCCTACCGTATATGATCAACGACATTGCCCACGCCCCACATCCTACAACTCGCCTTCATAAACGCCTCCAGCAGATTACAATGGATGCTTTCGTAAAACGGGGTATCGTCGGCAATCATGTCGCGAATCGAGTCCGTGAGGCTGCTTTTGAATTTAAGGTAGCCGTGGAGGGTAAGGTGGTCCAAGTAGGCGTGGGGGTTGGGCGGGTGCGTGGTGGTGTTGCTGCTGCTGTTGAAGATGTGCGACGAGAGGGCAGTGTAGAGGGACCCGCTGCAGAGTGGGGGGAGGAGGGCGGCGCGCGGGATAAAGTTGGTGGTCTGAGAGGCGTGGGGGTCAGAATTCAAAGGTGGAGCGGGTAAGAGTTGTGTGTGGCGCAACCTACGGTTTGGGACAACGCGGTGAGGAGGGTTGTGATTTCGGTATTCGACACACTGCTTTCGTCGTTATGGTGAGTGAGATACAGCAGCATCCAGCGTACGGCTGGTTTGAACGATTGCTAAACACCGCCGGCAGTGAGAACTCGGAATGCGCATATCTTGCGTCCCACACCACTCGCACATACCTCCGCAACCTCATACCACCCTCCATCATACTCGTTCGTGATCCCCTCTGGTTGCCGTGCACACTGTGCATCGCCGCGTGGCTGCACCTCTTGCCGCAACCCACTCGCGCGCTGCTCATACCGCTCCTTCAACTCATCCAGGACAGCATCACACGCCTCTCCATCTCCAACCCGTGCGCGCGCTAGTGTGCCCTCGGCGATCGGGATGGCGGTGTGGGCGAGGGCGGTGGCGAGGTCGGTGTAGATGTGGGACCGGAGATCGTCGCAGGTGAAGGCGGCGGGCGAGGCGTACCAGGCGAGGTCGGTGGAGCCGGGGGAAATAAGTGAGAGGACCTTTTGAGGAGAAAAGAAAAAAAAAAGATACCGGCAACTGTCAGTCACAGTAAACCCCCTCTAGTGGACACGTTTGCGGGTGGGCTTACACTCTACCTGTAACAAAACAAACCCCTCTGAAATATCGTCATACCCCAGGGCATCGGACCCGAGGAGGTCTTGTACCCATGTCAATTGCTTGCTTTTGACGTCGGATGCTTCTGCTGGTGGTTCGGTGTCCATTGGTGAGGAATTGGTTTTTGAACGGTGGTTCTTGACGCGAGGGTTGTGGGGCGATAGGAACGCGGTGTGTTGTCAGCAAGGGAAGTGGCACGTGGCGTGTGGCGCATGACCTACTCTGAGGGTACTAGAATAATTAGGTTGGGGCGGTTCTGTTGATATCGATAGATGAAAACAACAATCGGCAAATGGCCGACGCAACACATCCTTTGTCCTTTGTGCTTTCTTTGTGAAGACGTTGGGGGGGCGAGGATGCCTAGATGAGGGAGACATGGATAGATTTGGGCGTTTTTGCTATATCCAGGTCGAATGAATGGATACCCTTTCTCTCTCCCAGCCGACTGACTCTGTCCACTCCCTCCCTCCAATCAATCAATCAATCAATCAATCAGTCACTCAGTCAGTCAATCAGTCAGTCGCCCACTCGCTCACTCAAAGAGACAGTGATGATTGGATGCGATGCGATGGATGATGATATTTGTGAGGGACGTTGTTGTCACAGGGTGACTAGATTCAGATGGCATAGATGTAGGAGTGAGTGGTGGGTGAGCGCGTGATGAGTCATTCCATTCCACTGCGCATCCCCCTTCTCGTCCTTCTCTCCTTCTCTCTTCTCTCTCTCTTTTTTTTTTTCTCTGTTCGTTTCTCTCCTTCCGCCCAGCTTCCTTGCTTGCTTGTCCGTCTGCTCACCACTGTCAAGTTTCTCACCACACACACTGACACATCTTTGAGCTTCTTCCCTTGGCCATCCCTGCCTCGCCAAACATGAGGGGCAGCGTTGTGCTCGCCCTCGTCGGCGGCATGCTGCTGACCGGCACCATCAACACCATCCTCAACAAACTGCAGGACATGACCTGCGTGCACAACTGCCAAGCCCCAAACCCAAAAAACCGCCACTACTTTGAACAACCCCTCTGGCAGACCGTCAACATGTTCTTTGGCGAAGCCCTCTGCTTGGTCGTCTACTACACTGCCCTCTACGTTGAACACCGGCGCGCAGCTGTTGCTGCCGGCGGAGTCGCTGTGGTGCATCCCGACGATCCAGGCGTAGCGGTTCCCAGCGACACCGTGTCAGAGACATCGCCCCTCATTGCACCCGCCTTCACCTCCCACACCGTGCAGCCCATGACCGGCTCCCGCAACCTGCTGCTGTGGATCCCAACTCTCTGCGACATGACCGCCACCACTCTGATGAACGTCGGCCTGATCCACATCTCGGCGTCCATCTATCAGATGCTCAGAGGTTCCGTCGTGCTGTTCACGGGAATTCTGTCAGTGGTCTTTCTCCGCCGCCGGCATCCTCTCTACAGGTGGTTTGCCCTCGTCATGGTCTTTACGGGCGTGGCCATTGTGGGTCTCAGTTCCATCGTCGAGCCATCCCCTCGCATTCCCGACGCCGCCGACGACAGCAACCACCACCTCGTCGCTCGAGGTGACAATGACACCTCTGACGCCCAACGGTCGTCAATCATCGGCGTCATGCTCGTCGTCCTGGCCCAAACCGTTACAGCCTCCCAATTCGTCATTGAGGAAAAACTCCTCAGCCAATACCACGTTCCCGCCATCAAGGCCGTCGGGCTCGAAGGGCTTTTCGGCCTCATCACGACCGGAACCCTCATGCCCATTTTATACTACGCCTTTGGTAAAAACACGGGCAACTTTTTCGATCTCCCCGTCGGGTGGAACGAGATGATCTCACATGCACAAGTCCTATGGGCGGGCATCGGTATTATCTTCTCGATCGCCTTCTTCAATTGGTTTGGGCTTAGCGTCACGCGAAGCATTAGTGCCACCAGTCGCAGCACCATCGATACTTGTCGGTACGTAGTCGCCGTTCTTGTTTGCAGACACACACACAAGTCCGCTGCATCTTCCTACCGCGTGCACATGTACTAAGTCGATCTCGGCATCCCTCTTCCAGAACCATATTTATCTGGATCATCTCGCTCTCCCTGGGCTGGGAACACTTTCGCTGGTTGCAAGTCGTTGGATTCATCATCCTCATCTACGGGTAATGGCATATCACTGAACCCCCACAGGTGAAAAATCACAGCTTTGACTGATCCACTTTTTTTCTCCCTTTCCCACCCCCCAGCACCTTCCTCTTCAATGATGTTGTCAAACCACCCCCATTCGCATTTTGTCGCACCCGCGTCGAGGACGACGAGGGCGAGATTGTCGAGAGTCCTTGAGGGAAAAAGGGGGATTGAGGAAATGTTGGGTTGGGCTGTTGGCAGAACTTTATGTTGTGTGTGTGCTCTAACTTCTCTTGTTTGCTATTATTTGCGTCCTCTGTTTGCTGTGACACTTCTGGATACGCTTGCCCAATTACCTGTGCGCTTGCCCCCTCCCTCCCTATGTCCGCTTTTAAGCTTATTCTCTGCATAGAAACAAAAAATCTGATCATCTGCTCTCAAATCCGAGGATTTTCTGTACAAGTTCCCACATGTGGGCGGGCTGATGGATGATAGTATAGCTCAGGGCCCATTCGACGGGGTTTTAGAAGAATTCTATCTGACTTTTCCCTAAACGTCACTCTAACGCTACCCTACCTCTTTACCCCCAACCTCGCCGCACCCAACCCCCCCTCCGCCATTTCCCACTCATGCAAATTCGCCAACACGGTCGCTCTCTGGCGCGCCTCGCTACACCACAACATGCGCACGACTTTATCAAAACACCACCGCACGTCCCGGTCGCACGCATGCTCTTTCAGCACGCTACACAAAATGGTCATGAATGGCGAGGTCAGGTCGGTGGTCGCGTTGCTGTTGTTTTCGATTTCGACTGTTGTGGGGGGTGGGGGGAGGTGGTCCATTGCGCGTTGCGACGCCCCACAGGAAAGACAGACGAGGGAGGCCGGGAAATCGAGGGGAAACAGCCGCGTCATTGTCCTTGTTGTTGGCGTCGTGGTGGGTGGAGTTATCGTAGCTGCTGCACCGCTGCTGTTGTTCGCGTTCGACGTGACCAAGGGCGCCCGGCAACAATCAAACACCAGCACCGAAAACAGGGGGTTGGCCGTTTCCGCAATCCGCTGCCCGACCTGCGCCACATCCACCCTCGTCTCATCACTCAACAGCACGACATTCCTGCCGCCGCCATCGCCACCATTGCAGTCGGTCTCGTACCCGCCATGCCCCGAAAACACCCACACCGCAATCGTCGTCGCGTCAATGCGCGCGCAGAATGCATCCACCGGGGCCTCGAATTCGCGCGCGCAGGGGTCAAGCAGCGTCGTCACGGCCTCAAACCCCAGCGTGTCGCGCAGCACCGCCCCCACGGCGCGCGCATCATGCCCCGGGCTCGCCAAATCCGCAGACTCACGGTACGTGCTCACCCCCACCACCAACGCAACCCGTCGCGCCCGCTGCGGCGTCTGCGTTGGCGCGCGCACGCTGCTGCTGCACACCGCCTTATGCCGATCCAGTTCCCGCGCTAACACGGTAGCCCCGCACCGCCGGTGCCGGAGTCTCCGCCACGGACAGACCGGAATGTGCGTCGTGAGGGCGTCCATGTCGCGCACGCGCGTCGGGCATGCGTCGTGGGGGCAGCTGAGCGCGGGCCATGTGTCATGCTGCAGCTCATTCTGCGCTTCCCCATCGGTCGGAACCACGACGCCACCCCCCCACGCGGGACATTCTGATTCTGATTCTAACCCCACATGTGATTCTGCGCCGTGTTCGGGTGATGCGAGATGCGTCCTCATCGCCGCCGTCGTCGACCCACACGTGCCGCTATGCAGGTGGTAGCTGGCCCGCGGGACGACATTCCCGCACGTGAAGCAGCTGACTGCGCAGATGGCAATGTGCGCCCCGAGTGAGGCTGCAGGGACGATCGAGTTGCAGAATGAACACCAGGCGTGGGCGGATGCTAATGCCGGTGCTGATGATGATAATGACATGCCGCGTGCAGCAAGGGTCGTATCTTTTTCACATCTCTCCGTTTTCTTGCTGGGGGTTGGGGTAGGTTATATATATAGCGCCATGAATTCGAGTCCCGGTTTATGGGTGGGGAGATGCAGGAATAGGAACATGATGTGGTGCGTGTGGGGGATGAAAGGGGGAGAACAAAGGGCGACCGTGTATTGTTGGATGACCAAAGCAAATGCCGACGCGTTTGAGACGAAAACCAATAACTCTTTCGTGGTTTTGGTAATTTGGTTATGACCAGTTACGGTTGGGGCAGCTGATAGAACTTTTTGCGTCTCAGAACGGATGGGGTAGATAGCATGGAAGACGGCACGCGCGGGGGGGTTGGGGGGGTTGGGGAGAAGGGTTCCCCCCCATTTTTCCGTCTCACTGCTTCCTAGTATTGTTCAACGCGCGCGTTTCGCGTGCTTTATGATTCACGGCATGAGCTGACAAAATACAGAAACTCGCACTCTTCACACAGCTCTATAAAAGAAGCCGTTTCTGCGGCTCCGCTCTCCAACTCCAGTGCGCGGCGACGATCTTGCAACCCACCTTTTCCTGCTCGACTTCCGACCGTGCCATACAATAAAGTAAGTAGAACCAACCCCTGCTACCGTGTCTTAACTGGCTGTGCTTGCAGGAGCGAACGCCAGCATTTGGCAGCTGCACCTCTCGCCATTCACTTGCGGGGGAACGATATCATACGGATGGAAATGTGGAACCCGGACAGGAACGCAAAGTTTCCTCAGTTTCTCTGCCCCGTGTCAACATTCGGCATCTGCATCTCTCGCCATTCAAATGCTACGGCATAAATTCGGAAATGGGGAATGCAGAATGCGCAATCGAGTGGAGAGTGAAAGACCAACCAAACCAGCGGCGCAACGGGCTGCGCTGCCGTCCCTGGCGGTTTATCAACAATACTGAACCGCGACAAAAGAGCGAAACTCAGCGCAAAGCCACGGAGGGAGGAAGGGGTTGGGGAGCGAGCGGCACACCAGAGCACAGCTCCCAGTACACTCGACAGAGTCGTCAATTGCGGAGGAACACTCAGATGATGTCCGTCTGTCCATTGCAACACAATTCGGATTGCACCATCTGTGTTTCCGTTGCCATGCGTGCAGGCGGTTATCGTTCACATCCCTCCGTTATTGTCATCCTGAGCTCTGTTCTCCTCTTATTGCCGTATTCTCGCACAATAGCATCTGCTGACCGTGTGCTCCTGCCTCCTACATCCGTAAATTCCTATTTTGCGAGTAGAATGAGGAACGATGCGGAAACTGGCAACAGATAGCAATATGGTGAGGACGTTCATTCATTTCACGCGTCAAAGAAAAGAATATCGCCCATGGACTGCACGCATGCGTATGTGCCCATAGCTCAGTATAAAGAAAATGCTGAGAAGCGAGGCTGAGAGACGGTTGTCCATAAGAGAAGTGATGGTAACAGCAAGAGATGGTTTGCGGACCGTACGTTCCAAGACCCACGTTCTAGGACGTTCTAAGGCAGCAGCGGGAGGCTGGGACAGCAATGGCAATTGTGCGTCTCCAACTGTCTGTCATGCTTGCATATAGTAGCGTTGGGTTGGGAAAGCGCGTTGGGACCAAAGCCAAGCCGTGCGTCTACCCCTCCTCTCTTCCAACAGGATATAAAAGGGCAGCACTCTTCAGCTTGTCCGGCCTTGCAAGTTACGTGCATTCACCTGCATGCAACTCGATGCTCATCGCCCACTCCCACCCCGGCGTATTGCACCCTGGTAAGTCAGTGTTTCCGAAACCCACTAATCACGCGTGGCCTCCGGGCATCTTTCCATCTTCCCATGTCAGCGTTCAGGGTACCATCGCGGGATGGATGCGGTGAGGGGTCGCAAATGCGGAACGCCAGTGCAAATAGGGGAGCAATGTCTGCAGCCCTAGTGGAGATCCGAAGATATGAGAGCAGAGAGTGAGCTCGAAACAGACCCGGGCAAAACCAGGCAGAAACGAAGCGCCGGGAGGATGCGCCGGGGGAAAGTTACGAAACCCGCTCATATGGCAATGCGGTACAACCTATGCAATCGAATGCTCGCCTAATGCAATTGTATCGGAAACACCTGCGTGAGCAGGGTGGGTAAAAAGGCAGAGGTTGGCTTAGAAGGAGGGCAGCGCAGCTTGACACTGACATGGTATCGAAAGGTTTTGTGGATGGACACAAAGAAAAAGTCCCGCACCGCCATCGACACTAGTCCAAGGATCGTCTGCCACATCGCCCTGCCTCTACATTGCCGTCCTGAATTCAACGTCTACTTCATGATTCACGCCTGTCCCGCGCTTAGCGGTCCAACCGGCCTCTTCTCGCTTATTCCCGCACAGAGAGTGCGTCTGCCCGACTTTGTTTCTCTCCCCTCGCTCACTATTGTCTCATGTGTCCATGAACCCCAACTTTGCGGGTAGGGTAGGGTGAAAAACACGTCGTGATTGTAGTGGCGAGAGACGTGTAGAAGTTTGGTCAACGCGTAAGGAAAAAGCAACATCATTTTTACTTACTGCGCAGAGCAGATGCCAAGGCGAGAGATGGTAGAGATCCTCTTACAGAATTCCGGGGCCCAACGATCGAAGGAATGTGCGTCAATCTGTGAAATCCATCAACGCGTCGCTCTCACCCACCTGCCATTTTCGACGCGCGGGGACAGTGCATTCGTTATCCTTGGCCACAAGATTGCGCAATCGCCCACGCCCCGCTTCGGTTCCAAAGTTTTATAAAAGGACGCCATCTCTGTCCCCCCCCCCCTCTCTCCTCAATGTTGGCCCAGAAGTGGACGCCATCTCAAGCTTGTAGCTAAACGTTTGTTTCTGACGTCACTTATTTTCCAAGAACACAGACATAGGAGAGAAGAGCATTGTAACAGTAGGTGAAACATTGTGGAGATGAGCGAAAACAGGAAATAATGGAAATGGACCAGGAAGACAATGACGGACTGAGACACAAAACAGAAATGCGTCGAAATGGAGAGGCAAGTGTTCGTGTTTTTGCCTTGCGCTGCAGAAGAGGGGAACGCACGGAGTGCAAGCACATTGTGGGACTGAGGGAGAACAGGAAGTAAGGCGGGTACAAAAAAGAAAAGACAGAGGCGCGTTAGCAGTCACAGGAAATGTCTGCTTTTTTGCCCCGCGAGTCAAAAGAGCAAATCAAAGGATAAAAGCACGGAGCGCAGCCAACTTGCAAGACTGGCGGCCCCAAATTTAAAAGCCCCGGAAAACTCCTTACTGGGGTTGGTTGTACCGAAAATACTACTAACACCCTTTCTGGCTGCGCATGCGTTCTCCGGCGAGAACGACTGCCTTTATGTTCCCAGCTGAGCGACAAGCGTTAACAACGGAAAGCGGATGTGCGGCACGCGGAACTTCCATTCAGCATGCAGGACCTCTTGTAGATGCACGATCCAGGAACTGATGCAAAAACTGTATTCAAGAATTACGCGTGCCATTGGAATTGTCGCCCACGTTGTGAGGCTTTCGTGAGGCTTCATGACAAAGCAAAAAGGAATGGAGAATCGGGGCATTGATCCCCGTGCCTCCCGCATGCTAAGCGGGCGCTCTACCACTTGAGCTAATTCCCCTGGATGACATGCCGAACGACCAATTGATGGAATTGTCTTACCAAAACAAAACAAGACTCGCAAGCGTTACCAGAGGGCGGAAGAGGAATGGCGGACGGCCACAGGTGGGAATGGCCGGTGCGAGGTGGGGGACGGCTGCAGATGAGAATGGCGGGTGGGTTACCTGACCTCATGAGCTGGTGATTCACAGCAGAGACAACTCGGCTCACCCGCGTCTTCTACCTAACCCGACACCAAGGCGGCACGGTACAATCTTCCTGTGTCTCTCCTTTGCAGTATTCAGGGATCTCTCGCCCAAGTCCCATGCGCCAATTCTGGGCGGCCAGGCGCATTAGCGATGGCGTTCTCGAGGGTTTGTTCATCTGCGCCTCAACGCGATTTGGTTTTTCTGTTCGCAGAATGTGTCTCGTATGACAATATGTGTGGTGTAACGAATTACGAACTACGGCCTGTAGTATTGTTCAAGTGCACGACGCGTTTGCCCTTGACCGCGTTGAACAATATCAGCATTGCTCAGACATAGCTGCGCTATCGCAACCAATTGAAAGGGGGCCCCGCACTGGACAAAAAATTCAAGAATAGACCGGCTTCTATAAAAGGCTGCCATCGTTCTGGTCCCCCGCCCTCACTCTCCAGGCCCATGCGCGACAACTTGCATTTCTGACTGTCGAATTTTCGGTTTCGGCTCCGGTCCCTGCTGGTCGCAGACAATAGCAGACGTATAGGACAGTGAGTGAGGGCATGAGTGCCTTGGGAAATCGTAACACCCATCATCGTCTGTGCATCCTGTTCTCGGCAAGAGCGACTGCGCTTATTTCTATCCCTGTTTGGCCCGTGTGTGCAAATACGGTAACTCACGAAATGCTGAGCAACAGGAGGACATAGCGCGATGGGATAAAAGGTTGGCCACGCGGATTGCGGCTTGCGCACTGCACATTGACAAGCAAGGCCTTATGGAAACCCGGAGGACGAAACATGCGCCGGATATGAAACAAGAGCAGAACGGAGACTCAAAGCGAAAGCCCGGGCAGAAACAAATCGCCCAACAAAAGCTTGGCGTGCACACCCTTTCCTTCGACATCCGCTCCCTCGTCCGATATTGCGCTATGAGAGCGTCAAAGAGGCAAGAAGCCGTGTAGAGACGAATGAGAGCTGGAGCGGAATAGGTGTAACCGGCAAAGGCGGATACCAGCACAAAAGACGCGAAGGACGACAACAGTAGCAATCGAGCAGGGCGCGATTGCTCACTTCGCCGCCTTCAATACAGGTGGGCCCCTGCATGCGGGGTTCGGCATGCCCGCGACAATTCCGCAACCAGGCCATAATCCGTCGTGTACCCCAGCGACCCGACGCGCATAAATAAAAAATGCATTCTGCTCCGCACAGGGGTCGAACCTGTGACCTTGGCGTTATTAGCACCACGCTCTAACCAACTGAGCTAGCGGAGCTTCGTTCACTAACTTCCTGTCAAACCTCCCAAGCCGCAAAGATGCATTATGAGTGCAACAATTCATCGGTGTGCTCTTGCCATTCCCGATGCGTTCTCTAAAGGAACGCTGTCGGTGGACAATGCCTCGTCCGGATCGCACATGGAATGCCATGCTGATACTGTTGATACGTCAACCCATCTGGCTCCGTGCGCCGGGTGCAGCAAATAGATACGCGTCAAGTGATACGATACTGAGGACCCGCCGGCCGCCCACTTTCACCGCGGGTGGGAAGGAAGGCAAGAAGACAGGTATGCAGGCAGCAGTAGCCCGGTCTACCACCTATCCCAACCTTGCCGATTTCCGTCTGTCAACATACCCTTCCTTCGGGAAACCCGCACAGCAGGGGAAGCGAGGAGAGTATTGAGCTGTCACATGCGCCACGCGGTTGGTCTCTCGCATTGCTGTCTTTATCCGCTGCCTCCTTAAAGGAAACAGCAAAGAAATACAATGACGGGCGTAAACATCAAAAGGGGCAGCGGCCGGCATTGCCGCACGCTTTACCCGTCCATTGCTGGCCTACCTCATTGCCATTATCCGCTGCCTCCGCAAAGTAAGCAGCAGGGCATGCAGTTGATAGCAAGCGAAGCCGAATCACCGAATTACTCGTACTTCGCGTCTCACTCGTAACTTCCTCTGAATCTTCTCTTCTGCATCTTCTCCACGACATTCATCTTGTCGCATCTCTTCTTGCCTTCCTGCATCCACTCCGCTGCATCCACTCTACAATGGGATAGCCTCGGGGAAGTGGGAAAGAGGGACCGGGAGAGGAAGAAGCTCCCCACCTATATCGATCCCCCTAGCGTTCTTTTTCACCTCGCTGCATCCACTTCTTGCTTCTACTCCGCAATGAATTCCCTCGTCTAGGAAGGAGTCGGGGATTGGAGGGGGGGGGGAGGTCGAGGGGAAATATTTGCATCGCTTCCTCTTTTCCTCTTCTTGCGTCGCCGCATCCATTTCATGCATCGACCCCGAAACCGGGCCGGGGGGAGGGTCACAAAGAGCCGGTTTTGCTCTCCCCCCTGTTGATTGGGTTTCCGTTTCGTGCGTCGCAGCATCCACTTCATGCGTCCATATAGGAGGGGGTAAGGGGAAAAGAGCGTCGGGGTTTCGTTGTTTCTCTTGTTCTCGCGCTGCATCCCCTTCTTGCATCCACGCGGGGAGGGGAGAGACCGTCACGGCGTCTTTCTGTCTTCCTTGTTGTTTACGTTTATTTAATCCAGACTGTGTCGGCTTTCATGCTTGATGTGCTCCGCTCCTCTGTTTTGCTTCACCTTTCTTGTTGATTGCGTTGCTTTCATGATCAAGTCAACGCAAACTGTGTCGCTTTCCTGATTTAATGTGCTCCACTCCTCTGTTTTGCTTTACCTTTCTTGTCGTTTGCATCGCTTTCAATATTCAATCATATCAAATTGTATCGACTCTCCTGATTACTGTGCTGCGCTCTTCTGTTTTGCTTTGTCTCCCTTGCTGTTTACGTCGCGTTCAATTTCGATTCAAATCGTGTCGACTTTGTTTCCAATCTGCTCCGTTCCTCTGCTTCGCTTCCACGACTTTGCTCACTGCTGCTTCGTCTGTACGTAGTTCTACGTTTTTTTAGGTTTGTTAGTAAATGGCGAGAGACAGAGCGAGGTCAAGGTCAAGAAACAAACGCGTTCAAGTTAGCAAATTGCTGACATAATGAGTCAACGCGTCGCGAGAGTGCAACAACACTGGGTCTCCATCTGCAGTCTCCATCTGCCTTCCGAGCACGTTAGTGGGAAAGCGATGCTTGTTCAACATACCCATGATATTTCTGCGCAGCAATTTCTATCCCGAGGTTGACATTCGAGGTCCAAGGGGGGAGAACCGTCCAAAATGCATTCGGATGACGCGTCCAAGATTGTAAGGAGCCCAAGCCTCCATGTGCATTCCGAATACGTTATTTTAAAAGCGACTCGTGTTCAACATACCCATAAAGTTGTAATGGAATGTCGATCCCAACGTCAGGTCCAAGTCCAAGTAAGATAACAGTTGAAAGTTGGGAAATCCTCATGAGAATGTTGGCGAAATCGTGAATGCCGAGTCAGAGAGAATAGTCAGCATTGTGTGGGAACAGTTGTCGTCAAGGAGAACTGAAAGAGGCTAGAGACTGAAGATGGAGGAAAATCTGGGGCGGGACGGGCGGGGGCAGCCTCTTTTTATAGACTTGCTGGAACAGCGGGGCAGCCATGCACGTTGAGCTCACACGGGTCGGGCCAGTGATACGATTAATATCCTGCCTCTCGTTTGCCAACGGCGGATCTTGCATGGGAACGACAAACGCGCAAAATGGAAGTAACCCGAGTTGCCACAAGGACAATTTTTCGTCATGGTAACATCATTGGGTGTGGATTTAAGGGCAAACATAATGGGTGCTCAACGACACTTTCTCGTATGAGATCAACTCCCCTGCCGCAATGCCCAAAGGAGCTATCCACCATCGCCGCAACTGCATTGACAATGACTTGCGCCAGCGAATCATCAAGTCAGTCATGGACCTTGGCAATACACCTGCGCAGACTGCCAAAAACTTCAGCTTGCCACGCGGAACCGTCTACGGCATTCTCCAGCGCTTTGAGGAAGACGGCACCATGGAAAAGAAGCGCTCAGAGCTTGCGCGCCCACCATTGAAGATGACTAAAGAGATGGATGTCTGGGCTCGCCAGCAATTGGATGGCCATCCAGAGCTCACACTCACGGAGCTGGCTGACATGGTCAACAGTGAATTTAACACCAACATTTCCAGCAAAACGGTCTGCAACCACCTCAACAAGGGTGCTAAGAAGGATCGGTACTGTCTCAAAGTTATGCGCTATGAGCCTGAAGACTTCAACTCTGATGCACGGCTTTGTGCGCGCAAGAGTTGGTGTGAAGCCTACCTGATGCATGGTGGAAACATCATGGACGATGTGCACATCGATGAGTGTGGCTTCAATCTTCGGTTGGTCAAACGCCTTGGCCGTGCTTGCAATGGCGTCCGTCCTCGCCAAGTCCGTCCTACGCAGCGTGGCCGCAATGTCACACTGATCATTGCAGTCTCAAGAGCAGATGGCATTGTCGCTAGCCGGATGCAAATGGGCGGTACTGTCAATGCCGACTTCTTCCGCAACTTCATGATTGAAGACATACTTCCCGCACTGGAAGGTCGCCATCTCAACATCATCATGGACAACGCACCTGTCCACAACGGCGTGGAGCTAGATGAGCTGTGCGAGGAGGCAGGGCACAGACTGTGGTGCTTGCCCAAATACACACCATACCTGAACTGCGCTGAGTGGGTGTTTGGAAGTGTCAAGCCCTATGTCAAGAAGCAGGACATCGACAAGGACACGCTGCAGGGACATGTCATGGACGGGGTGGTGAGGCTCACACGAGAAATGATTGGGGGATGGATGCGTGAGGTGCAGCGCAACTTCACCATTGCACTGCGGGGAGAGCGCCTTGGCCGCATGTTTGACAACCGTAGCTACCGTAGCCTAGCACAGTTTGAAGGGATTGATTTGGATGATGTGGAGACGGCGACGAACGTGCACAATCACCAGTTGGTATTTGGTATGGGTGCGGTATGAGCAGATGTGCAAAAACGTGCAGAAATTGCATTTCTATTCACCACTCCCTCAAAAATGGTCCGAATAACGAAAGGAAAACAGTTCTAGGCTCGCGCGGGTCTAACGTACGATTTGGTATGTGACGGAAGGCGTATCTGTGCATATGTAGAAAGTAGTTTTTCAGCGTGCGCCTACATATATGACGTGTAATTGTATTTCTACTCACCACTCCCTCAAAAATGGTCCAAATAATGAAAGGAAGACAGCTCTAGACTCGCGCGGGTCTGGTGTACGATGTGGTAACATTGCGAGGCTGGTATCTCTGCAGGCGCCGAAGAGGTATGAGCAGATGTGCGAAAATGCGTAAACATGCATTTCTACTTGCCACTCTCTCAAAAATGGTCCAAATGACAAAAGGAAGACAGTTCCACGTTCGCCAGAGCGTGATCTACGATGTGGTGATATTCCAAGGGTGCTATCTGTGTGGGGGTGGAAGGGGTATGAGCAGATGTGTGAAAGCGCGCAGAAATCGCATTTCTACTCACCACTCCCTCAAAAATGGTCCAAATAACGAAAGAAAGACAGTTCTATACTCGCGCGGGTCTGATGTACGATGTGGTAACATTGCGAGGCTGGTATCTGTGCAGGGGTGGAAGGAGTATAAGCAGATGTGCAAAAAACCGTCGAAAAACGTGAAATCGAATAACTCTGTCAATACCTGTCCAATCAATGAAAGGAAGACAGTTCTGAACTCGCCAGGGCCCGCTCTACGTTGAGGTAATGCAGCGCTGGGTCTGTGTCGGGTTTGGGAAGCGAAATGCCTGCAGAGATGTCTCTTATGGTCAAAAAACCGTCGAAAAACGCGAAATCGAATAACTCTGTCAATACCTGTCCAATTGACGAAAGGAAGACAGTTCTAGACTCGCAAGGGTCTGTTCTACAATGTGGGAACGGCGGAGGGTGGTCTGGTGTGTTTAGAAACTGAAATGCACACAGAGATGTTGTCCATATCATCGTCAAAAAACCGCCGATTTTGCGCGTTCGAACCTGTATGAGCAGTTGTCACTAGTCACTCTGAATAAATGTCGTTGATGAGTGTGAAGGTGCCGCTGCCATACGGGAGTTTTGTCGTTGGCAAAACACGAGTCATTTCCATTTTCCGCGTTTGTCGGTCCCATGCAAGATCCGCCGTTGGCAAACGAGAGGCAGGATAATAAGGGTGTCTAAGTTGCGCCATTTTGTCTTTTCTGATCTCAATAGGTGTCTCGCAATTTGTGCGACAAGGAATTAATATTGTTCAGCAAACACGACGCGTAGAACGGGGTTGTCTATGTACAGTAAGCAAGCAAGCACACGCGTGAGAAACTCAGAAGACTTTCAAATGTTCAAAACCGATATGTGAAAACAAACGTGATGTTTTTATGTGAAAGGGGATGAATTATGGCAAGATGTCGAAATGGCGTCAAAATATGGAAACTTGGGGGTCGAGATGCTTTGGGAACAATGAGACAGTGTTTTTGTGTGTATGGGATCAAGAGTCGCGCTTGCATATTGTAGCAAGGACTTAAATCATATGGGGGTCCCGCCCCCATGTAACTTTGACCACACACCGCCTGAAAGATCGAAAACTCGACTTGATTGCTGTATGGATTTGATTGAGACGAAAGCACAATTGGTATCATATGGGGATCCGTACAACCTAAACTGCAGTGGTCCTCTGCTCCAGATTAGCAAAAGCCGATGCAAGGAAGCACGCGCAGGTCCGAACTGCATCCTATGTTCTCGCATTCAATGGACTATCGATATCATACAATCTGCGTCTGCGGCCACATGGAAAAGGTCTGTCATTACAAATATGCAAACGCACGTAACGCATAAACATAAAAGCGCAGAATAAATTGATATATGTACATAAACAGAAAAGCGCAGAATAATTGGTGTGTATGTATGTACAAACAAAAAGATTAGATAAAAAAAAGACGTAGGCAATAGGGGCGCGATGGACAAATGCGGACAGAGACGGAGGGTGGAGAGGGGATGTGGGAGAGAGCTGGGACGGGGGACTTTGATCAGATCCTTCTATCGCTCGCTATTTGACCACCGCATTGGCCGCTTGCCGGTTGCCCGTTTTCGAGGGCGGGTACTCGCAGAACTTGTCTTTGATCCAGGTGATTTTGAAAAGACCCTCGTTCGCCGTGTAGAACGAGTGCTGCAAGAAAGGCAAATTGGGGTTCAAACAATTGATCAGAACAGGAGTTAGTGAAATGATACATGTTCCAATTTATGCTTACCGCACGATCATTCACGTTTTCCTGCGTGACGGTTTCTGGGGGTTCCTGGGCTTTCGAGCCCGGAGTAACCAGCGGCGTGCGTGAGTAGCGGAAGCTGAATGGCGGGGTTCCTTCGAATTTCATCGAAACAAACGATTCTTGTCCTGGCGGATTCAAGAAGCACGAAAGCGACTGATGGTGAGTTTTCTATTTTCCCATAGCATGACAGCATTTTGTGTTCAATATGTGAAAAAGTACCTTCTTGTATGTCATCGACCATATCGAAACCACCGTCCATGAATGCTTTCGGTAACGGATGGATGACCTGAACGAGTCCTCGCGGCGGGTAATAGCAGCAGTTGTCCGAGTTACAGACGTGGGTGACGTTGATGGTGCCGTTGGTGGCAGGATACAACATAAATGTTGGATCTCGGACCATGACATCGGGTTTGGGAATCTCATTAAACGTGTATCCAATCTTAAATGGCGGGGTGCCTTGCAACGAGTACGAGACCAGGTCGCCGACACAGAGGTCTACGCCAACTCGGTCCATGGTGATGCGGGCCATGTCGGCTACTTGGACCGTGACGCGGCTGCCCGGTTCTGTCCCACCATAGTGAGTCTCACAGCCTGATGCATCAGAGATGGACTTGATGGTGTACGTGTACTTTCCGGTGGTCGTGGTCGTCTCGGGATAATAGATGAAAGTTGATTCATTGGCAGTCAAGTGGATGACTTCGCGGGGTTGCGATTCGTGTTTGCGGTGCACCTGGATGCTGAAGGGAGCTTCGCCCGTCATTTCCATCCGGAGCGCCGTGTCCGACTCCTTCGAGATGCATTGGAAGATGCGGTCTTTTTCGTCGAGGAACTTGGCGGTCGGTCGCGCGTTCACGTACTGCTCCAATGTCAAGGGTCCCGTTTTGACTGGCGTGCGGTAATTGTCGTCGACGATCGAGTTGAATGTGTACGTGTGCGTGCCGGGTCGATCGGTGACCATGTCGATCCTCGCAACCTGCGGATCTCCTCTGTCTTGATATTCTCCAATGGTATGGTCGTGAGAAGCATGGCCGTCCTGGCGCTTGTGCGAGTATTTGATCTGGAACGGCGCTTTGCCAGTCAGGTGCAGATACATGTGATCTGGGGTACTCTGACAAACGCTATCGCGGACTCGAATCTCTTTCTTGAGCCATGTGTATTCCGATTCGGGTATCTCGAGCGTCGGTTTGGGGATCGTGATCACTTTGCATTTGGACGGTTCTACCACGCGACCGGTACAGTATGCGTCCTCGATACTGACGAGCTGGTAGGTGCCTGCCTTTTTGACCTGAATGCTGTCGATGCCCTTGTCTCCCGTTATCATCTTAAAGTGGTCGGAATCTTCGGCGGCACGGTATTCGAGTTTATAATTGCCGTGACCGGAGACGACGACGGGTAACTTGGTGGAGGCGTCTTCCAACATGAGAATAGGCTTCGGACATCGGAAGTGGGCGCTAGGGCGCGCTGCCAGCACTTCAATTGGCACCGGTCGGCTGGCCAAGACGGCCGTACAGCCGTTTCCGTCCGTCAGGGAGTTCAGCACAAAAAGATACGTTCCCGCTTGCTCCAGAGATGGTGTCTCAATGGAGATCGATTTGTCTGTAACAGAAATCACATGTCCCTCCTTTTTGGAACCTTTCTGTATGTCGTAGGCCAGCGTGTATGGTGGAACGCCGCTAATGCTGAGGTCCATTATCGACCGGTCACCCAGACAGCGTGTCTTCTGCGCGGATATTACTTTGACGTCCGGAAGAGAGTGGACCACCTGGGTAAAGCTCTTGGATCTAATTTGCACACCCTGCTCGTACATCTTGTCACCGATCTAATAGTATGCAATTGTAAGCTCACAATTTTCACGGATGTTGCCTATGGAAAGTTTGATTACATACCCTCTTGAATGTGTACTCGTATTCTCCTGGCTCTGGAGGCTGCAGACGCATTGTATGTGTTGTGCTCTCAAATTCCTTGATAGCAGTTTCCCGCCATCCATTCAATTTATTGTATTGGTCGTACTCCACCCAGAACGGCGGTGAACCCGTCATAGATATGTTGACATCGACACCGGTTTCCCCAAAACACTCTCTGACAATCGGTGCAACAGAAATGTCGATTGTTGGCGCCACAGCTTGCTGGATCAAACAGGTCGTGGGCAGTTCCACACTTCCAGAACAGTATTTGTCCGAGACACTGAGCAAGACATAGATTCCTGGTTTCTTCGCCTCTATCGAAACCTTCGGATGTTCTATCTGTTTCACAGTGAGCACTTCCTCAAAGTTTCCAGCCTCAACATCTTCTTCAGACGCCGCTCTAGCGTATTGCAGGTCCCATGGTCCATTGCCCTGCAATGTGACAGGAATGTACTTTTCCTTGTCAAGTCCGAACCGCAATTTGATTCCCTCACATCGTTCGAACCGCGCGCTAGGCAGTTCCCTGCCATGGACTATGATCGTATTACTCGACTCAGATGCCGACAGGATGTGGTCGGTCGCGGGAGGTGCTTCGTGGTCTGCATCAGAGAGATACAGGACCGTGTTGTTGCGACCATCGAGTACTTGCACCAGTTTGAAGACGTAATCTGTTGCAGTATCGACATTCAAGGCAACCGGAACAGCCAGCTTTCGTGGCTGAGCAGCTAGAACCAGTTGTCCCATCGATTCTGGGACTTGTTTGCTGAGCTTCTTCCCCGCAACATCAGTTAGCGGATCCAAGCGGCCATTTACTTTCAACAGAGATTTTGTCTTGCCAATTTGCCGGAGGTACCAAGCACTGAACGGAGGAGTTCCATGCATCGAGATGTTGAAGTCAAACGACTCGTCCAGACATCGGTCAACATGCAGCAACTCCTGTTTGCCCTCACGGGAGATGAGTGTAGCACTGGGACATTGCACCACCTCGACGGTGCTTCTCAAGATCTTGCCCACATCCCCAGAAGTTGACCCATTGACTTGTATTAAATGGTAGATCCCAAGCTTCTCCGCAGGGATGGACACCGTAGCAGTTACGCGTTCTTTCTTTTCCGATTGACCGGTGGTTGAGAGTACCGATGCCGCTGGAGACAGGGTCACATTTTTTTCGATTGGATCCTTTCCATCAAAGGTATAGATGCGGTACAAGACTGTCCATGGAGGCGTTCCCTTGATCTTCAGGGGTATGATAGCGGCCTTTTCGGAATGACCCAGGCAGAATGACGCGCCGTCTGGATTGAGCTTCGCCAACGTCGGTGGCAGGACATGAACCAAATGCGATCCCAGAATGTGACTGTCGTGAAAGATCTCTGCAAAACATCACTTAGTATCTAGCACGTATCAAGTCTGTTCTGCAGAGATCCTCACCAGGATCCAGCTTAGCAAGGAAATGACTGCTGCTGCTGCCACGACCTTCGGAGGAATCAAGAGGGTTGGGGTTGGGGTTAGGGTTCGGCTACAAACAAAACTTATCAGCGCTTGCGGCATACTGTGGAAAGAGAACCGTGTCACACTTACACTCGCAAACCCTACGATACCCATATTTAACGGAACCTGAATGAGTGTGAGAATGACCCAAACTCTGCCTCTAAAATCGATCCTTGGGATTGCCAATTTCCACAGGACGGAGGAAAATATAGCGTCTATTGAGCAAAATAGCTGTAGAAGAACATTTCCCAACTGTTGTCCGCCTCCCAAAGTCAAAATCGCAGATGCAATCTTGAGGAATGGTGTGATAAGCCAAGATTCCGACAGAAAATCGCTGCTCAAAATCCAAAGCGCAAATGCAAACTTGAAGCATAGTATGATAAACCACGCCCCAAAAGCTAATTTCCTTCTGATAACGTCGTCCATTTGACCAGATTTGAGGAAGGTTCAACTTTCCAGCACCTCCAGATCGCCGCTGATCTCCCAAGATCTTGCAGTTGAGACGTTAGCAGGGAAGGACCGCTCGCGGAGCGCAGTCAACGTTGCCGCGGCAACAGTGCAGTCCCAGATATAGTACTTTTGTTTTGCTGAGTAAGCGATCACTCGAGACTCCGCTCTCTCGTTTGCAGGTTATTCTTGTGGCCACTCCTAAAAAGCAAAAGCAATTAAGAGATGTTACAATACAGAATGCTATGTTTGCAATTTGATAATGACAATGAGTTACCAACTCTTCTTCATGAGCTGCGTGGTAGTGATGTAGTAGTGTAGACCGTACATGTGGAATTGTGTGACGTAGAGAAGCCCACATAATCAAATTTTCGAGGGTCATGCCCACCACATTTGCCAATAGCTTGGATTCAACTCCGGCGTGGTTGCCAAGATTCAGCAATTGCTTCACACAGATTTATAAATAATAGAGGAGCACATTCGCTGTATATCTCACTGGTTCTTTCACCTGTACTGAGCATCCTCCGATAAAATCGTAATGCTCGCGACCAACCCTTCAGGCACATCACCACTCAAGCAAGGCTGGGTCTTGAAAAAGGGAGGTTCTGGATTCCTTGCGCACTGGCGACTCAAGTATCTCGTGCTCGCTGGTGGGTCGGAGTACACCAAAGGCGATGCTAGATTGCTGGTGTACGACCAGGTTGACCAATCTCGTCCGCCCAAGCACGAGATCTGGCTGCGGGATGCAACTGTAGACATCTTGGTCGGGAATAAGACGTCTGGAGTAAAAAAGGGCGCTGCCCCTTTCATCGTGTCCGATCGCAAGCGAAAGGTATGAATAACGATATTTCTGATGCCAAAGCTCTTATATCTTCCTATGCTTTGCGCTGACTCTTGTTCTGCCTCGCAGTTCTATTTCGCAGCCCAGACCCGCGGCGATAGAGATGACTGGCTGGCCATTCTCAAGGCTCCATCGCCCACCCACCATGCCAGCCGGGCAACCATCACCGGCGCTCGCAGCGCCTCTCGCCTCGCCACCCAGTCCCCTGGAATGCGCCGCTCAAACAGTGTACGCTATCGCTCCTACAGCCGACAACGAGAAGATGACGCCATGTCTACCTGCAGCTTCGAGACCGATGTGCAAGATACTTCGGACGCAGTTTCGGTTTACTCGATGGCGAGCTCGAGAGCCGTCGGAAGTTCAATGGAAGATGGGAGAAGTAGTGTTGCGAGTTCGAGAGTTGAAACTCTGGTAAATGCTTATCAGCTGGGTTTCTGGTAGTTAGCGGCAATAATTTTGATGATTTTTTTGAATGGGCAGTCATTCTGTTCAGAGCCGGTGTTGACACCACAGGAATTGACATTGATGGGCAACAGCAATGCTTCCAGCGCGAGCTACAGGTAACCGAACGTCCTTGGTCATAGTAGGATCTGAACTTCGGATTTTCCTAATCGATTGTAAATGATGCGGCTTAAACAGAAACGAGGATGGCTTCACATTCCGTGATACATTCCGAAGAAGAAGAGGTAAGAGCACACATGCGCAACAATCACAAGCGCCTGAGCAGGCACACTGATAGTAAATCGTCATTTCTTTAGCGCCCATATCAGACACGTTTGCGCAGACGTTCACTGAGCGTGAGTTAATAACCAGTCTTGTCTTCGAGTTCCATGAGTTTGCTTATTATATATTCTGCAAATAGCCGAACCATGGAACGCTCGATATCAAGCTCTTCTCGCGACCTTGTGCACAACCGAAGAAGCTGTGCTACGACAAGACATTGCCCTGCATGACCTCATTGGACAATTCCGCGAAGCCGCGCAACAGATTGCACGCACGATGGTAGATGAGTATCATTTGGGCAAAAGCGCTGTGGCCGGGAAGGGACGACCCATGTCGCCCGGATCGTCGGAAACGCTCAGCATGGATGGACCGTTGGGCGTGGGGCAGAGCGGAGAAGTCATGCAAGACGGGATTGTAGCACGGTTTGCGTGTGAATATGATGGTATGATGCGACATGGATGCACTCTGGCTAAGTTCAAAGTTCACCCTTACTAACATTATCATTGGCTATCTCTCGTCTTGAAGAATGCTCGATAGAACAACTGCAGCAATCTCATGCCCAAACGTCTCACGAGCTGCTAGCTCTCAATGCAATCACGCGGGCGTCATTCAGAGGCCACTCCGCACCTCTTCTCCACACAATCCTCATGGTGCTTATCGACTATAAGGGTTTCCGGATTGTTGCATACGCCGACACAAACACTAATCAAAAGCCTATCTGCGTGCACAATTTGTGCCGAGACCCGCCGAAAACAGATGAGGGTGCCTCAGAACGATTGACGAAGGTTGGGCAGGTTCTGGGTCTGAAGAGCCATGTGGTGAAAATTGGAGAGGAGAGACGAGTCGCGTGTGCGTTGGCGAGAGATGTAGAGGTATTATCATCGGTTGCGCATTTCAGCCATGCCTTTTAGGATTATATTGATCGCTTCCGTCCGTTGGCGTATAGGTTCACTTCCACCCATCCTCTAAACTTTACTACGCGTCCAATCTGCACAGCCTGTTCCCGCCGGACGCTCTTGCTCTTACTTCACCAGCCACTCCACCAACCCAAGTCCTTCGCCCCGAGTTCCTTTCCTTGCACACCGCATCCTTGACGTGTGACGCATTTACATCCTCCGCGGGCGCCACTCGTCGCGAACGTGAAACCAACGACGCAGAAGTCGCAAGGGCTGTAAAGAGTCTCCGAGGTGTTCATGTGCCCGCATTCGTAGCACGATTAGATGCGTTGGAGATTAGAGTCGTAGATTCGAGGGGATTGGTGGGCGAGATGCATGCTGCTGGGATTAATGTGCGCTACCTTGGTAAGAACAAGAAATCAGAGATCTGCATGGGCTCACAGACTCTGTTCAGCTAAAAGTTTGTGATCCGCGAAATAGGTCATGTTGCTCGTCTCTCCACCCTGCCATACATTCGCTCTCTTGCACGAACCGAGATCTGCGCCCGGTCGTTCAAGTCTCTCTTCCAAACCCGCATCCGGTCGGCTATCATGCACTTCAAGAGCGTCGGGGCCACGAACATCGATGAGGAGATGAAAACGTATGCCGTGGGGATGTTCTCGGGTGTGCTTGGTGGAGGAGATAAAAGCCGACGGGTGAGTAAGGAACTGTAGAAAACAAGCCCGCGCTATCTGTTACTGATTATGTGCGGATCACAGTATTTTGAGGAAAGGTTGAGAGGCGAGATGGAAAGCAAGTTCGAGTATACAATGACATGGGCGGTCTTCGAGGAGTTGCATAAACCCTCCTTGTTTTTGGCGATGCAGTCTCATGTAAGAACCCTCTACAACTCGTGTCTTACAACCACCAAACCCCTCTAACATCTTTCATACTAGTGCGGGGTGTCTTTCGCGGAGACAACCGACTATGACTTCTCTCAAGCCGCCCCGATCCCGCGGTCCAGCTTCCTCTCCTTTACGCCCCGAATCAAACAACCCATCGGTCTATCTCAACTCCTATCGTCCACTTCGCCGACTCCAGAAGATGAGCGGCTCGCTTACCACTTGGCGCGTCATTTCAAATCCCTCGGTCCCAATTCCAAACTATCACGGTCAGACGCGTCCTCGGCAGCCCTGGCGCAAGTCTCCGCGCACTACAACGCCACGCAGCGATACGAAGAAGCGCGGCTGTATGCACAGGCGTCTGTATCTGCAGCCACCCGCAATTCATGCCTGGCGGGGCTCGCGATGGGGTTGTTGATCGAAGCTATCGCGAAGGAAGGGAAAGAAGGCGACGAACGAAAGATTGTAGGCATCTATGAACAGGCAGTGGGGATTGTGTTATGGCACTGCGGGAACGACCATCCGGTTGTTATGGGGCTACATGACCGCATGGCGGGAGTTTATGAGCGCAGCAAGAAGTTTGCGAAGGCCTTGGAGTATTATGGGTGCAGCTTGAAGGTTGCGGAGAAGGCATTGGGAAAGAATCATCTGGTTACGGCTGGATATCTGGTCAAGGTGCGTTGCGCTCGAAAAGTCATGTATAGCTGGTTCCCAGACGGTATCACTAAGCCAAATTTGCATTATAGATCGGATCTCTATACCACTCGCTCAACAATCCCACGGAATCCATCGCACGGTTCACTGAAGCGCTGCATCTCTATCAAGGCCTCAACGCTGCCTTGCCTTTGGTCGCCCATTTACACTATCACTTTGCACAACCTCTCGGGGAGCGCGGCGATCTAGACAGCGCGATCACGCACTCCCAGCGTGCTCGACGGATGTACGAAAAAGTGTTTGGACAGGCTGATCCCCGCACCGTTGAGGCGTGTCGACAGGTGGCCAAGCTTGTATTGATGCCATACGGGCGATACGAGGGTGTGTTGACGCCTGTGATTCGAAACGCATACAAGGAAGCAGTTGGCTGCTATGAGAAAGTGTTCCGGTTTGTGAAATCATCCCGGAGTGGGGCATGCGAGGGTCGCAAAAGCCTCGTATCGGTTGTTGAAGCAGTGCCAACGAACCCGTCGCCGCCCTTACTTGGTACATCATCGTACCCCACCCCGATTTCTGGGCCTCTCATAACACCAACGATGCTGCACCCACTTCCACAGCACCCTCGGAGCCTGCTTCATAGTTTGACGAGACAGATCATTTCGCTCAAGTTGCGACTGGTGGATTCTCCGCAACATCGGGAGATTGTCAGGACGCTGCGGGCGCAGAACAAAGACAAAGTGCTGAGTTCCGGTGAAGCGCGAGGCGTGGTGTTGAGACTCGCGGCGGTCAGTCCGAGCGTTTACTTGGATGGGGTCATGGGAAGGATTGAGGAAGGAGACGGAAGTGCGGTGGACGAGCTGGGCGTTGTCCTGATGTTGACGGAGGGAGAGATTGTAGGCTTGGACGGCTAAAGAGAAATAGAGAGTGTACATGCCGAAACGCAAAAGGTGCAAAGACAAAGATAAAGGCATCCTGCATATAATGAGGGATCCGATGAGATTAGAAATAGACCTTCGGGATAATGCTTTTGAAGCCCCGAGGATTGCAAAATAAACCATAGAATAATATAAAACATACAGATGTCGAACTGCCTGCTACAATTTGCGAATCTTGTCCTTTAAGTGAATATCTTTCTGTGATATATTTAACGCTAATATTAGGTGCTATGTATGCACTCCATCGTTGTTTAACAATGTTCGCCGTCTATGACAGCGGGGATTATTTCCACATTGAACTCCATGGTTCAACGGGGAATCCTATCTCAATCTATTTAGTAATCTAACATCCCATCCTCGTCGCGGTACAATGGATTTTCGTGCATCTCTACAGGTGCCTGATAGAGCGGATTCGCGTTGGTGAATTCCTTGTGCTCAACGTCGTCGGGCATGGCAAGCGATCGCATGGCCTGACGCTTTTGGCGAGCGAAGATGACCACCGCGGCTACTGATCCCAAAGCAGCGACACCACCCGCTACGGAAGCAGCAGTGACTTTCGAGCCCGAAGCGTCTCCGGTAGTGGTGGTTCCTGAACCGTCGTCCGGTTCGGATGCGACTGTCACGGTGGCAGTGACTGTGGTGGTAGTTGGTGTTGCTTCCTGTGTGACAGTAACAGGCTGGATATCGGTGATTGTTCGAGTGACGGGCTCGGTGACCGTCTCAGTGACGGGTATGGGTGTCGGGGGATACACGGTTTCCGTTTCGGTGAAGGTCTTGGTAGCAGTAGATGTAGTGGTGGCTGTCAAGTAAATAGTTTTGGCCGGCTCTGTCACGGTGCTGGCCGGTCCTGTCTCCGCAACTGTCGCAGGCGACTGGGTCTTGATTGCAGTGATTGTCACGGCTTTAGTTGCGACGTCAGTCTCCGTTTGCGTGACGGTAACTGTTGCAGACTGCGTTTCAGTTGCCGTGACAGTGTTGGTAACAGTGGAAGCCGGTTCAGTGTACGTGTGCACGGCCGTTTCTGTCACAAAGTTTGGAGGCTGTGTGGCGGTTTCCGTAAAAGTGACAGTTGACGCTGGGATTGTGGATGTTGCATAATCATAAATAGTTGTGCTGGCCGGCGTATGAGTAACAGTTGTCACATCTACCAAGGTGCTTGTTGCGGTTACGGTGACAGTGGTAGCCGCAGGAGTGACTGTGGTGGTAGTCACATCCACGGACGTGGTTGTTGCCGTCTCTGTGACGGTGGTGGCAGCGGGCGTAACTGTTGTGGTTGTGGTGTCCACTGTCGTAGATATGGCGGTCTCTGTGACGGTGGTGGCAGCGGGCGTGACTGTTGTGGTTGTGATGTCCACTGACGTAGATGTGGCGGTCTCTGTGACAGTGGATGCTGCAGGGATGACGGTTGTGGTAGTCACATCCACCGAGGTACTTGTTGCAGTCTCTGTAACGGTGGTTGCTGCCGGGATGACTGTTGTGGTAGTCACATCCACCGAGGTACTTGTTGCAGTCTCGGTAACGGTGGTTGCCGCGGGAGTTACTGTTGTGGTTGTGATGTCCACTGTGGTAGCAGTTTCCGTAATGGTTGACGCTGCGGGGGTAACCGTGGTAGTAGTAACCTCCACAGTTGTTGCAATTACTGTAGCCGTTTCGGTTGCCGTGACGGTACTTGTGCTGGCGGCCGGGATGATGGTGGTTGTGATTGTTTCTGTCGCAGTAGACGCCGATTGAGTAGTGGTCGCAGTGTGCGTAACCGTCGATGCCGCCGGTGTTACAGTTGTGGTGACGGGAGCCAATGTAGACGTCGCGGTGGCAGTTACAGTGGACGCAGTCGCCGTCGTTGTAACCGTGGAGGCAACCGGAGTCACGGTGGTCGTAACCGGAGCCAATGTAGACGTCGCCGTGGCAGTTACAGTGGACGCAGTCGCCGTCGTTGTAACCGTGGAGGCAGCCAGAGTCACGGTGGTCGTAACCGGAGCCAATGTAGACGTCGCCGTGGCAGTTACAGTGGACGCAGAGCGAGTGGTGGTCGCCGTCGTTGTAACCGTGGAGGCAACCGGAGTCACTGTGGTGGTAACCGGAGCCAATGTAGACGTCGCGGTGGCAGTTACAGTGGACGCAGTCGCCGTCGTTGTAACCGTGGAGGCAGCCGGAGTCACGGTGGTTGTAACCGGAGCCAATGTAGACGTCGCCGTGGCAGTTACAGTGGACGCAGAGCGAGTGGTGGTCGCCGTCGTCGTAACCGTGGAGGCAGCCGGAGTCACGGTGGTCGTAACCGGAGCCAATGTAGACGTCGCCGTGGCGGTTACAGTGGACGCAGAGCGAGTAGTGGTCGCCGTCGTCGTAACCGTGGAGGCGACCGGAGTCACGGTGGTGGTGACGGGTGCCAAAGTAGAGGTCGCCGTCGCAGTTACGGTAGACGCAGGCTTGGTAGTAGTGGTAGTCACAGTAGTCGTGACGGGTGGCAAACTAGACGTCCTCGTCGTAGTTACAGTTGAGGCTGGCTGAGTAGAAGTGGCAGTGGCCGTAACCGTCGCCGTAACAGTTGAGGCAGGTTGAGTAGAAGTGGTTGTCCGGGTTTGGGTCTGGGTCTGAATGGCCGTACTGGTCGTGCTCACGGTGGACAGTCTGGTCGTAGTGGAGGTGACCACCTGGATGGCGGTTGCCGTTGTGGTTGCAGTAACCGTTGTCGGACTCACGGAAGTTGGGGAATAGAGCACAAATTGCACTGTCACGATAAAAGAAAGCCAACAGATCAGGCGTCTACACCCCCAAGAGGTAACCATCTTCTTGACTTACCAGGTACTGAGCCCGACTGGACATTGTCGGTGTAGTAATCGTCCTTCAGATAGAAATCGATCGTAGTGGTACCAGTAGTCGAGATGTAGACTGCCCATTCGCGAGTGGAGCTGGATGATGTGATATTAGTTTTTGATGTGCACGATTTGATTGCTTTGTTCTCGCGTATTCTCACCTTCCGCGAGCGGGACAATACACCAGTCCATCTGTCCAGAAGTTCATGGGTTTCGTAGCGTCAGTGGCACAGCTGATGCCGAGAGCACTAGAGAAGAATCCCGCGTTTGGTCCCCACTGAATGGAAGGAATATGGACGTTAACATATTGCAACTGGGCCGAAAAGCACACGGATCAAACATACCCCATTGTTCTCACACCCAGTTCCGCCGACGGTATATGCTACGTCGTAAATACACCCGAGTCCGTCTACGTTTTCGCCGCTACTGGCATAGATACCCTTGGTAACGAGTTTGTAAACCACTGGACACGCATAAGATTGTCAGACACCGTAGCGGTCACAGCCGCGCTGCAAAACAAGTTCACTAACCATTAGGTCGGAGTGGTTTACTGACTACAGCCGCGTTGGATTTGATGGAAGGAATCAAGGTATCAAATACTGTCGTATAGTCGGTGTCGTCGGGCTCTTTGAACGATCGGGTAAAGGCTGCGGAAACGGTGGTCGCAGCCACGGCTGCTCCCACCAAGGAGGATATCAACTGATTCAACTTCATAGTTCAACGTTGACCGATGAAGATGGCGGGGGAATATGGAGGTTCATCAAAGATGGTATAGGGTATGGGCTAAAAGCGGGGCGCGAGGGCCAGCCCCCCGTTGTTTATACAAATCGCCTTGTGGAGGAGGTGCTTTGCCGTGAAGTACGTGGCCCAGCGCCGTGGCACAGAAGCGGTTTACTTTTTCTCTGAAAATAGTAAACATGATGACAAGCTCAACAGCCACAGCCCGCGGAGAAGATATGGCGATAGCGTCTTATACTGCGCCGATCAACACCTTCTCTCAAAATAGCTTTGGAAACAGGCCGCTGCCAACTAAAGGTAAATGAAAAGACAACAAAAACGTAAATTGCGCTTCCATTCCTCAATGAATATGACCCCTCACCGCAAGCCCCACCATGTCCGAGAATTTGGTTGAATAGCGATCCATCGCGAGGCGTTACGATTTTGTTTACTCCGATGTGCTTACCCAAGCAGCATACGCGCGTTTCTTACAGCACTGGCAAACCAGCATTGCGAGCGAGCAGAAATGGCATCCTCAAATATGAAAAGAAGAAAAGAAGTGCCAGAACACTGATTGGGAGAAAGTCTCATTGGTATCTATGTCTATCTACAAGGCAGGAATGAAAAATTGACCATACAGTCGCGAAATGGGTATAAGTAACTACAGATCGGATGGGACGGGGGAGGAGAAGGAGGGCCTCTGAGGGATTGATATCATTTCTGAGGGCGGCCAATGGTGATGTGTGTAAGTATCGCGACCGGGGTTGTGAGTCACATTTTGAGAAGGGGGGAGCTGCCCAACTTCAGGCGACCGATCGCCTGTGACCGGGGATGTAACCGGGGGTTCAGTGAGAGCGGCGGCCGAAATTTTGCGCGAAGAGCGGTGCTGTTGCAGTTGCTTTTTTTGGCCAGCAATGACAAGGTTGCCAGGAGCACTTGCCCTCCGGCTTCGTCTCACGCGAGGTGGTGGGATGGCTCCCGGAGCGAGGAGTCCCATAGCGCAGTCATCACCTTGCGTGTGTCGCTTGAGCGCATCTGAGCGGGCAAAGCCCCTATTGCAACCCGGACATATATAGGGGCGTTCATTGTTGTGCAGACGCATGTGGCGTTTCAAGTCGTGATTGCGGCGAAAGGCCAGTGGGCAGTACGTGCATTGATGGGGCTTCGCGGAACTGTGGGTTTTGCTGTGTGCTTTGAGGTTCTGTTGTCGCACAAAAATCTTGGTGCAGCTTGGGAAGGGGCATGTGATCGGGGTGCTGGATGTGGCGCGCGAATCTTGATCGACCTCGGCAGGAGGGTATGCTGAAGGAGGGCCCAGGTTCAGGAACGAACCGTAAGGCGAGCTGACGCGACTCTCACTTGGATCCGCTAGGCTGCTGGGCGCGTATGCATAGTGCTCCTGGTCGCCGTCAGTCTTTGTGGTATCAGTATGAATATCGGGTTTAGCGTACGCTTTGTAGTAAAGGTCTGTTCCAAGACCGGCAAAGTCATCCGTAACTCTGTCAAGGGGTTCCCACCCTTCGTCAGGCAACTCGCACGTTTGGCGACCGGTCAATGGATGTCCATCAAAGTCCGTGTATAGAAGCGGGGTATCAAATTGAGGTGCGAGGGAAGGCGTAGACTGACAAGACTCTGGTCCGGATGCAACCTCCCGTGGCGTGGAAATATTGCCGTAGTTGAATGGCGACAGCGGTCCAGTCAAATCGGTCGCGAGAAGGTCTTGCGCGTCCTCCAGAAGAAGGTCCATAGGATTGCTTGTGATGGTAATCGGGGAGAACAGATCTGGGAATGGCACCAGCTGTTGAGCGTCGGCAGCAGGCGGAAGCATGGAAAAGGTGGGACAGGCATGGTTCGACTGATGGTTGTTGTTCAGTGATGAACCAAGTGGGATGTGGAGGGGAAGGATGTGTTGGCTTCGCTCGAGCTGATCCCATTGAGGCTGCGACGCGGAAGGTTGTGTATGCGATTGGAATTCCAAAGGCAGGTACGTCTCATTGTTCGGAGAAAGTACAGGCCGTGGCTCCCAGAATCGGTCGATGGGAGGTTCGCGTTGTTGAGGATCACCAGGCCCAAGACCAAGACTCGCAGGTGCCGTATTCCGTCGGTGCAGATTAGGCATCTGGGGATGAGTCTGAACTTGCTTTTGAAGGGCCGGTAGATGCGGTGACTGTGCGTAGAAGCGAGGTATTTGTATACGGTGGATGTGATACTGAGTTTGCTGATACTGCGGCTGAGATTGGGGTTGATGATGCGATTTGGGTGGTAGTGCAGAAAGGGGTTGTTGCACAAAATGTTCTTCCCTTCCAGGCATGTTTGATGGAACGTGACAAGAAAGGCTACTTGTTCTGTAGGTATCTTTCTGCTCGCAATTCTCGTATCACCCGTCAACGAGTATCAGGGATATATAAGTTCACCAGGTGCAGCTACGCGTAACGCACGAGAAGACGGACGATGAACGCGAGAGAACGACGTGTTACCAGCGTTCCACGTTTGAATGAATAGAGAGCCCAAAAAAAAAAATTGGATAGGAAAACGCGGAGGAAACGACAAGCAGCGCCAATGCAAAGTGGTAAAAATGGGACGGGAAACTGATGACATTGGCGGAAAAGTTCAGGACGGAGATTAAATGAATATTCCTTTTCGACTTTCGGGTGAGGCTTGGTCCCCGTTCGGTTCCCCTTCGGTTAAGGTAAAAATTATTGCACACCCGGATCGCTGGGGAAAACGGCGTGTGTTCCCTACGATGATGAACATTTGTGTGGTGTGGTCACTTCATACACCGTCTCCGATTTTTTATGACTACTATCTTCGTCGGGCAATGATATGGACGAGAGGTTGGGCTGGGGGGTCCACATGCATGGGGTCCATTGCGGAAGGGGAGTGGGTTCTGTGGGAGGGTCGTTTCGTAGGTGTTTGGTGAATTTAACGAAACGGGATAGAGTGGTAAAAGTGTGGGGAATCTCACGCAAACGCGCACAAAACCGTTTTTACCGGGAGGACGCGAACGTCGGCCGTAAGCAATTTTCATAGCTGTTGGCAGTGTGGCGTGGCCCAAGGTGGCCGCATGAGCATCATCAATCGGCACTGCCTCATCCTTTGTGGTAGAAGTCAATTGGGGTCCTATTGTAGAATCGCACCAAAGGTTTCTCAAGACGGATCCCCTGGGAGTCGCCATGATCGTCCAGAGGGATATGTTGGGGCCAAATCCGCAAATAGAATCAGAAGGTAATGAAGTGGTTTTGTGAAACGAACAATATGCCAGAATAGGAAGTTACAGTTCCACATAGCACATCCTGTCATTGTAGCCTCTCGCTTCAACAAAGGAACCGGCCTGGGGGCGGGTTGAGGGCCAACCACGTTCCCGCCTTCAGGCTTTCCAATGCCTTCCGCCTCCGTCACTCCTCGCACAACCTTGTGTCGCATGGACAATCATGGAATCGACGGATGGGGCGGATTTGTCTGTCTAAAATTGAATTGCCAGCAGTGTAACACCCTGGGCTCAACATCATGTCCTCGTTGTGCTTTGATGAACACCACGCGGCTGTGCCTTATCCCCATCGGCATCACTTTGTCACTCATGTGGCCGTTGGGAGTTAGTCACTCGGGTGGCTCTGCTCAGTTCGTCACGCATTAATCTCTTCGGATCGCACTCTATGATACTCAGAAAGCCTGCCCCCAAACCCCGGCGATCAAAAAGTCGGGCATGGCATATGCCACGTATGAATGAAACGGCGCAGTTCCGGACCCTTGTCTAAAGCACCAACAGGGCGCCTAGCACAACAAACCGCGGGGTTCGTGGGGTCGTGGTTGTAATAAAGTGTAAACTGAACCGTGTAATACAGAGAGTGATCGGAAGATAGAATTTTTCAAGAGCACAAGCACGAGCTTGCGCGACTCATGGAAGAAAGGACGAAGGAGAGTTCCAGTACACCATTGTAACCTTTCCTCTCAATCTTTTGTTTTTTCCTCCATTTGACTTGTTCCGGTAAATACTTTCATCTTTGAATTCAATGCGGTAATCGTAGTGTCACTTGAATGAGCGACCACATGCCCCCCGGGCCCTCGATGTTGTTTCCGTACGTGGCCGATCACTCTTCCCTTTTGCTATGCATTCACTGTTTTTTTTTTTTTTTGTGATGAGGCGGCAATACGACATGAGAGTATATCGGTATAGTACACGGGCGTTGTACTCAGGCTGTACATGCGTATTATGTGAGTCCACATTTTTCTCTTTCGTCGTTGTGATGTCAACAGATCTGAGACTAAAGAACTGATTCTCAATGCACTGGTAAGGCCATCTGAATGCAAGTTGCATATCCTCGGTTGGCCATTTCGGTACAAACAGGTTTAAGATAGTTTCGATATTGGAAAAGTCGGGGCATTGCAATTCGTCTTGTTAGAGTTGAGGTTGCTGGGTAATGGCACATGAAAACCACTCCCTGAACCAAACACCGGCCAAAAGGTCTTACACAAACATTCCACTCCCACACCTCCGACATTGGCGGGGACGCATCAAAGAAAGCCTCAACTCGTGCTTTATAGAACGATTGTTTTCCCCTCCACGATCGAACAGTAACGCGTCCATCGTGGGCAAGCAAGATTCTGATTCTCATGCTAAGGGGTTCATGAAATACTACCCGCGCTGCTGCACAAACGTGCTTCGAAAGCTTTAACAGTTTGGAAATAGAATGAGATCCTTGTTCTCGTGGAAATTTGTAACGAGAGGAGGTGTTTACGGGGATTGTATCACGACGGTCGAGCGAGATTCCGGCGGGAAGTTTCCATACCATTGCCTCGAACGCGTTGGCGAATTCATAATTGTGGGAAGATGAACGAGAGAGGATTTTGCGACAAGTGCCTAGGTATACATAACAACAACCCTTGCAGGAGGGTCCCCGTAACAGGAATGAGGATGCCGGCAATTTGGAGACAGTACATCGTGGTGACCATCTCTCCTCGGGGAGAAACGCGTGACGGCAAACCCGATGGGTTCAAGGGACAACCTGACTCGCAACACTACAGTTGGGTTCTAGCTCAGCGCAGAAATAGGGGGTTCAGATTTCCGGTTCAATCGTACCATCAATCATGCAAGACTGTAGCATTTTCACACAGGGAAAACCCAAGGTGACCACTGATGTCAGAAGGAATAAGGAGGTTACCATGAGCTAAGACACAGCTCATATGATTAAAGTCTATAAAGATGCGGCAAACCTCGCTGTCAACAAGAGTGTCGAGAGGAACTGGGGGAAGGGGGGGGGGGTTGAGGAAGAATGACAGCAACCCCGATGTCCAGGGGTGTACCACAGGTCGCAGACGGTGCGCTGATGGGAGGGCCAAAGGGGAGAAAGTATCACACAACCAATGCAACGTGACACCACGCTGCGATGACGAACTTTAAGCAAATACTCAAATCTCCCGTCTCCTCTTCTTGACTTCTATCACAATCTCAAAGTTCGCCGGCTTTCGTTTCTTGTCTGTGGGTCGGGGTGTGATACCGGTCGGTTGGTGTGTTTGCATTCGTCGTAGTGGTGGTGGTGGAGACTGAGAATGCAGGGACGGACGCGTAAGGGTGGGGGTTCGAACAGGGATTTCTACAATGACTGTGGGACGGGGATGATGAAGTCCGTGAGGCGGGGCCGCAGCAGCAGGCAGCGTTATCGTGGGTGGTTGTGGTGGTAGTCGTGTTTGTGGCATTAGTGCCGGTGACGGTGATGGAGAAGGGGATGGTGATACGTCTGGTAAATCAGCATCCTTCAGCACTGCCTGCAGTAGCTTCTTCCCCAACGCAGCCGCCAACGGCGGGGGCACCGCATTTCCAATCTGGCGATACATATCCTGCAAATTTTCCTGCTGCGCCGACTTCCCCGCCCGTCGATCCGCTCTAAACACAAAATGGTCCGGAAACCCCTGCGCTCTCGCCATCTCCCTCACCGTCAAGACGCGATTCTGTTCCGGATGCAGACACGTTCCAAACTTGCCAGACGGGTGCGGGAGTGAAGTGAGGATTGTCGCAAATTGGCGATCGTAGTTCACGCGGCCGTAGCTGCCCTTCATGCCCTTTTCAATGTAGCCCGACGGGATGAGGTGCGGCGGAAGGTCGCGGTACGTGGCGCCCGGTTCTCGTGGAAGGCTGCAAATGCGTTCGGTGATGTGGGCGCCGTACGTGCTCGTGACGTGGTTGGAGCACACGGTGGATTTACGACGGAGTTGGCGTTGGAACTCACTCAACGGCGGTTTGTCGTAGTCCTGAACCGGATGCCCGACCGGCCCTTGTCCAGGGACGACCTTAAAGGTGGGCACCTCTTCATCTTCATCATCTTCAATCCGAGCAATCGTTCTCCTCATCGCACTCTTGCTCGGATGCCGGAACTCAAACGCGGGGAGATCGCTAATGGCGTCCCAAATCGATACCGGCGGCAGCGGCGTGTTCTTGCGGGACCGAGTTACGGGGTTAAACGCCACTTCCTTGCCATAAAGATCTTGCAACTTCACATGCAGCCCTCCAGTGTGGTAGCAGCCATGACTGGGCTGCGGCAAGTCGGGTAATGTATGTCCCCGTTTGGCAGCCCACACAAAAAACCGTGTTCGTGACTGCGGCACGCCGTGGTTTCCGGCCTGCAGAAGCCCAAAGCGAGTCTGGTAACTGACGTTACAAGAAACGTTAGCGCATTGACGCTCGGAATCGTCCCAGATTTCCATCCAACTTACTTCATAGCATGCAGCGTCTTCAAAATCAACTTGACAACCCCCTGCTCAATCCCGCCCTTAATCTTATGTCTCCCATCCTGCACTCCCCCCAGTCTAAAATCCACCAGTCCCCTCACATTCTCCAACAAAAAGTACGTTGGTCGATAAAAATCTACATACGACAAACTCGTCACCACCAGGGTGTTTTTAATATCGTTGGCTTTCTTGAAACGGTTAAGACCCGAGTAGCCCTGGCATGAGGGCCCGCAGTAAATAAAGTCGATGGATCCCTTGGGTGGTAACTCGGCCATCCATTCACCCGCTTGGTCACGGATGGGTGGGAGTGTTTTGCCGCGTTCTTGGATGTCGATGGCGCGCGCGAGGAGGGTGTTAGCGCATAATATGTAGACTTGCGAGTTGGGGAAGTTGTGTCTAGAAGGGAAATGTCAGAACACTTGTTAACAATCCATGTCCCCTTCCAAACACCAATCTCAGCACGCGCGTTGGATATATAATCACTCACTTGAACGTCGTCCCCGCACTACTGGAAAACTCCACCGCATATTTCGTCTCCACAAAGTCCAAACGATCAAAGCCCTCCGTGAGCCCCCCGGCACCCGCAAACAAATCCAGCGCCACCAGTTTTTTCGGACTCTTTACAAACTCTCTCCTTTTGCTCAACTGCACCTTCCGTTCCCGTCGTCGATCTTTTCGTCCTTTAATGTAATCGCGGCCGACGGGTTCAAAGCTATACCGCCCTTCTCCCCGCACTTTGCGGCGAAACGTCATCTTCTCCTCAAACCAAAACTGGTCATCCTCGTCCTTGTAGGTATCTAGATCCGCAATCGTGGCCGCATGTTGGATCCAGCACAGACCTTCCAGCAACTCAGGTGCAACGGTCGTAAACGCGTCGGTAACATACACTCGCCGATCATCACGGGGTGTATCCAGCGCATGGACTCCATCACGTTCTTCATCGTCCAGGTCCAGGAGAACATCATTGTACCTACAAAACAGGCGCACTCTCACATCCACACCCCTCGCTTCATCATCTTCCACATCATCATCGTCCCCACCACGCCTGACCTGCTGCTTACGTCGGAACTGCTCGATCGAGGGCGCGTCTTCAATGAACTGCACAATCTGGCCGAGCCGGTACGGCTTCTCATCCATCTCATTAACGACATAGACGAAATCGCCAATCTTGTATTCCACGCCATGGGACCGCATAACGCGTTCCTCAAGCTCCTGCTTCCACACACTCATCCCCGACGTGCGCATCCTCTCCTGACGCTGACACGACCGACACGCCTCCACTTCCCCACCCCACGGGTGGTCTACCGCCTCGCTGTCAACGGGCGCATCCACACACGCGCCCGTTTCCGGATCATACACGAACCGATAAAAAAACGTCTCACTCTTTCCCGATGGTTCGTCCTCCTCAGGTCCCAGGTATCGCACCTGCGGCTTGCCCGCAACGGCACCCAACTGCGTATCCTGACAAGTATCCAGAAACATGAGCTCATTGTACGACGCGGTTTCGTTCAGCACCGTCTGTTTCCCATGCGTCAACCACCGGATATGCGCCTTCTGCGTGCCTTTTTCCTGATAGAGGTATCGGATCTGGGCAAACCAGGGTTCGGTCGTGTTGCTGTCGTTGTTGTTGTTGTCCTCGTCTGCGTACGGCCGAATAAAGATATAGTCCCCCGGTCGGTATTCGATCCCGTCAATAAGGACGGACGCGTAGTACTCTCTGACAATGAACCTCGTCTTGTGATGTACGGAAGCCTTGGAAATAACCTCCGAATTCCATCTCACTTCCTTCGTTTCGGCGTTTCGTGGTGGCTGCACGATCACGGGCTCGGTACACGAATATTCGACATTATCATCATCGTCCGCTTCTTCTACATCACTGCCCGCCACGTCGATATTTTCGCGGAAAAATCCTCTGGCCACCCTGGCAACGAGAGGTGTGACAGTCGAAATATTCCGATCTTGCAGGACCCGATCATTCGATGTCTTCGTTCGTTTAAAATGCGGGATCCCGCCCTTCCAGTCCCCCGGCTGTTTCCCTTGTATCTCGTCAAGGGCGACGCATAACGGAGTTTCATCCGCGCCGTCAACGAAACACTGCGTCGTGAACCAGGCATCGACCTCGAACACAATCTCATGGATATTTTCCTCAACCATCTTATGCAGCGCCGAGACATCCACATCGTCGTCCATGCTCTCCGCCACATATTTCAAAAACTCCTCATAGGTCGTATCCGGGAAGAGCGTCATCGATTTGATCACTCTCGCAATCACAGTAATCTTGCGAAGAAATGCATAATACATCTCCTCATATTCTTTCGCTGGGCGGTCCAGATAATACCACGCATACTTGGATCTTAGCCATACCACCGGATGTCCGCTCTCAACATGCCAGAGCCCCCATTCCAGAGCCGTGAAACGCATCTGGGTGCTGGGTCCACTGAGCGTTCCCCCCTCTTTCAAGCGCGGTTTAGCCGATCCCGATACATAACATTTGATATGGTCATAATCCATGGCCGCGACATCAATCATACGGTGGCTCGGATCATAAAACACAAACTCCGTCAGTTCTCGCTCGGGGAGTTCATTTCGCTTAAGGTCGCCCGCGTCTTCTCCATCGATCACGGCCAGTTCCGCGAGTGCAGTTTCGGGCGGAACATAGGGGCTAGGTGATGGAGAGTGCCCATAGATACGCTGTTCCATGAGCTGCATCTCGGCGGCATAATGGGCGCTGCTTTCGGGCTGTTTCACCGCTCGGGGCATGCGCGGCCTCAGGGAGTGGAAGGTATCGACCGAAATGTTCTCTCCCTGAACAACATCCCCCATCTTAAGTTCGTCCGTACCCGTCATCCGCGCTTCTCTCGATTCGCCGCCCAAAATCGCGAGGTAGGTATCCACCGCAACGCGCTCTCCCGCCCCATCAACTCGTACCCCTTCCATCAGATCCCCTTGTCCAAGCCCATCTCCCATCTGCATCTCCATCGCTGCATCTTCCCCATCCGTTCCAGTATTCGCAGACATCAGCGATGGCTCAGGTGATGTTTCTTCCGCATACAAGCTCCCGTCCGCAACCTCACGCCCAAGCAGTACTCGAGCGGAGACGTGGCCGGCCGCCTCGATCCTGTCCGCGTCGCGCATATCGGCATCTGCGGGGAAAGATTCCAGATCTCGCGGGTCCGTTTCTTCGCCATACAGACTCTCACCCCCGTAGAGTGCAGATATGAGGATGTCGTCGCCTGAGACCGCCCCAACCACCCCGCGCACATCGCCACGGAAGTAAGTTGCAGAACCTTCCATTCCAGTCGTATCGTCTTCACCATACACGACGCCCCTCTCAAGTCCAGCAGGTCCAGGGAGCTGAATCTGAGCTGCAGAAGGTGCGATCTCCCCAGCCCGTATCGCATCCGCATCCGTATCCGTACCCAGTCCCACAACCGTGTTCCGAGCCTCACTTGCCAGCACCGGTTCCGGGAGTGCATCCACCTTCTCCGCCTTACCCGAGCCCGCTCCGAGTGAGACGTCACCAGACACTGATGCTTGACAATGTGTACGCTGATCCCGTATCCCGAGCGCTCCTTGCCGAGCTGGTCCGCCACGATCATCAGAGTCCCAAGTAAGGTCTACCACCTCCACCGGCATGGCCAACGTCTGACCCGTCGGACCCGCCCCGCGTACGATCACCACATCATCATCGCCCACGTCAAACCCAACCTCGCCCTCACACTCCCTCGCTTCATCCTTGGCACAAAAATCGGGTTCCGCGACTTGGCGCCGCAGCGTCTCGGGATCCATGCTTGCTGGATCGCCGGCCACGGATCTAGTTACAGCTACATCGTACACCGTCCGCAAAGCGTCCATCGTCGCATCTCCCTCGCGATGTACCACTCTTTGTCTCTCACCCTCCTCCCACGGGTCGTCGCCACCAAGGTCCGTCTGCCGTGAGACGTGATCGATGGTATTCCTATCGTGCTCCCGGATCGGATCGCTTCGTTGTGCTGCCGCTGCGGAAGCATGTCCATCCTCCACGGGTCGCAAAGCGATGACCAGGACATGAGCGTCAGACGGCTCATTTCCAGGATGGACCATCCGCGGGGGCACGTCATCGACATTCCCTCCATTCTGCTCCCGTTCTGGATCGCCTTGTCGCGCCGCTGGAGATGCATTTGCATTGTGTACGGCTCGCACCTCGTTTACCAAAGCAGCAGCCGGACTCCCTTCTCCCCCGACAACTGGAGTTGTTAGCCCATTCACTTCCCCACCACCAAGGGTGTCGTCACCCACACGCTCACCCCTCGGGTCCGCGTCACCATCAAGTTCGTAACCACGGTCGTCCAGATCCCGATTATGCTGTTGCAGTGGCGGGTTGAGTGTGAGTGACGTACAGCGTTGTGAGTGCCCAGCAGCAGCGGCCGAGTGTGGCGGTGGCGGTGGTAGACCGAGTTCACCACCCTCACCCGCACCACGCTCCTCCCACTGTACGTCCACCCAGCCCTCACGCCCGATATCCTCATCCCTATCCACTCCCATCACATCCATCATCTTCATTTCCCCTCCATAGTGAAACCCCTGATTCTGCGGGTGTGGCGAACCAGGGTCCGTGGGGGGTGAAGGTACAAGGCGGGATGTTGTTGTTGTTGTTGTCGCGTTTGCTGCTGGTGGTGTTGGGTCGATATAGCCATCCACTGGTGGTTCGACTCTGATCTGCCCATCACTGCGCTCCGCCCCATTTCCAATGCAAAACAGGTTGGCCGCCGGGTACACAGCACACGTCGTCACCACAGGTGGGACACCCACACTTGTCCGTGTATCGAGCAACGGTCCGGCCCTCATCCGCAGTCCCGTGTCCTCTGGTTCCGCCGCGGCAAGTCCACTCTCATTCCCAGCCCCATGTCCCTCGTTATTCCCGCTTCTCCCGACGTCATGACAATCACTCCCCGTCCGCCTTACATTCTCATCTCGCGTCAGACTCTCACACCCACTCCGCAGCGTGGTTACATCATCCCCTCCTTCCTCCTCCTCCTCTGCATTAACATTCATGTCGTGAGTTGGTGGCGGTGTAGTGGTTTTTCGTTCATTTGTGTCATGTGTATCCAGACTTTGTTGGAGCTGCGTTGCTGCTCCATCTCTCCCCACGTCGGGTTCCGTATCTAACGTGGTTGTGAATGACGGTTCGATGGTGTGCGTGAGGGTAGTATCGTTATTGGTGGGGGTGTTGATGTTGGTTGGTGGTGTGTGGGGTCGAGGTTTAGAGATGCCGCGTAGTGCTTCATGAGTGTCTGGTCGGTAGGGTCCCGCATCGCGACCATCATACTGCATCCCACCTCTCCTCGCTTGACCCGCATCGGTGTTCATCGTCCAGTCATGGTTAAGCAGCGTTTGAGGTTGTGGTTCATATAGAGGTACGAGTCTCTCGGTAGCGGTAGGGTCGTGGGGGGCTGTGGTGGTCGTGGTGGTGGGTGTAGCGGGTGTGGAGTCAATGCCTGTCAGACATAACAAAACACCCAAGATTGAGTTCTAAACACCGTCGAAAATCAGCGAAAAAAAAAACACTCACCCTCTCCATCTCCACGCCCACCACCGCCTCCACCCCGCATATCCCATCGCCCAGCCTCACCGGCCCCCGAATGCTCCTTCTCCACGGAACCACTCGGCATAGCATGCACACATGCCCCACGCTCCACCCCATTCATGTTCGTATCAAGGCTCGTACCAGTACTCGTACTCGTCCTAACCGCGCAACCGACACTTGTGTTGCTATTCTCGTCATCCTCCCACCTCGCCACGGACTTGGCACCAACCCCGTCCGCGCTCATTTCCGCGTCCATTCCATGTGGATCGACCATGGAATGCGAGTCGCGCTTTTCCCCACCCCCCCTATAGCTGTCAATTTACGATATCGCAACTATAGACCGAATACGTCGGGGTGATAACAGGGCGGAGAGAGTTAAATGTAATGGTAATGGGTGTGGGTGGAGAGAGAGAGAGAGACAATTCCAAGTGCACAGCACACAGCAAACCCTTTCTGCCGAATTTCGGTTGAGACGGCTGTTGTTGTTGTTGTTGGTGGTGGTGGTGGGTTGATGCTATCTGTACTCTGCCATACCCCGCTACCCGTTGTTCTTTCCAACAAATAATTAAAAAGAAACTAAAAGAACAAATGATTGGCTCACATTTACAAAAATCGCGGGGTGAGAAAAACGCACAAGTCCGAATGAGGCGGACGACGCGTGTGTTCGCGGTCACAAGTACCTGTGCTCTCTTCTCCTGTCACCCCTGCGGATTCAGCAGCAGAAAATAAAAGCAGAACCCTTCTTTCTATTCCCGCCTCGTCGTGCTTGCCGTTACCTCTCGATACCGATATTCAGAGAACCTCTTCCCCCCAGCTTAGAATACCCATACTCTCCAGTCGCATTTGCTTCAAGCCCCGCCAATCCAGGAGTAAAAGAGGATAAGAAATCGGTAGCAAAATGCGACGTGTCGTCGTCTCCGTCCTCGTGTCCGCTGTCCTCCTCACAACCACCACCATCGTATTCGCATCCTCCATCCCACTCTCGTCTTCCAATGTCCACCCTCTTACAGCCAAGGTAAGTTAAACCCACCCCCAAAACAAAAAACAAACAAAAAAGAATCCGCCCTCACTAACACTAACGCCCGCTTCTCACGCCTACCAGGACCTCGTCCAATTCCACAGCCTCTCCGCACCCACACCTGCCCCCTCAGGCCAGCACGCCCTCTTCACCTCCACGTCCTACAACGCCACCACGGCTACAACGCGCACCACGCTCCATCTCCTCCACCTCGAGTCCGAGACGACGACCCCGCTCACGACGCACGTCACGACCAGCCCCGTGTGGGTGTCCGATACCGTCGTCGCTGGGCTCGCGGCGGATCCGGATGGGATAGTGGCCGTGTGGTGGGCGGATGTGCGGGACGTGATGCGTGGCAACAACACAACAACGAAGCGAGGGGATGTGGAATTCACGCAACTCACTCATTTCCCGATTGATATTGCTAACCTGAAATGCCACCCTACCTCCCGCCAATGTGCCTTCTCGGCACAAGTGTACAGCGACGGCTCGCTCGACACCGCACGCGCCCGTAACGATGCCGACGACGCTCGCTTCGATAGTGGAGTCGTATATGGTACCGCACACCACACCCTATATCATCCACATTCACACCACGGAACTCCCCATCGTTTTTCTAACCCCCCCCCCCCTTCTCTCTCTCTCTCTTTTTTGTGTGTCTAGACGAATTGTTTGTAAGACATTGGGACACGTACACCACACCCGGCCGCAAACACAATCTGTTTCTCATGACCCTCCACATCGCAAACAATGGGACAGTACGGATGGACGGCGACGCCCGCAACGTGATGCCACGGACGGGGCTCGAATCGCCCGTACCTCCGTTTGGCGGGGCGGAGAGTTTTGATTTTTCGCCCGATGGGCACACACTCGCCTTCTCGGCCCGCCCCGCCTCCGGCTCGGCAGCAGCGTGGTCCACCCATCTGGCCATCTACACCGTCCCGACGGCTGTTTCCTCGTCGTCGTCCGAGTCGCCCCCGACCCGCATCTCGCACACCCGCGGCGCCAACACGCGGCCGACGTTTGACCCGCGCGGCACGTCCCTCGCGTACCTCTCCCAATCCACCCCGCAGTACGAATCAGACAAGAACGACATTGTCGTCGTGGATCTCCGCACCCGCAACCACCATCGCATTGCCTCCCGATGGAAATACAGTCCGGAATCACTCACGTGGGCCGCGGACGCCGCCACACTCTACCTCACCGCACAAGAGAAGGGCCATGTCGGGATCTACGCCATCCCCATCACCGCAACAGCACTCTCACATAATAACAGAAACAAACACATCCCGAAACGCATAGTCAAGAAACATACAAACACGGGGTTGACCGTCGTGGGCACCACGTTATTCTTTGCCCAGAATTCCGTCATGCAACCTAGTGAGGTGTACACCCTGGATCTAACTAGTCTGGACAGCCCACCCCGCCAACGCACGCGCTTTAATGCGGATTTGTTGGTGAGGACGTTGCGGAGTGAGATGGAGGTGAGGAACAAAAAAAAGAAAACAGCCACAAAAAAGAACTGGGTCATGCATTTTTTTTTTTTCTTTGTTGGAGATGTTGATTCAAGTAATCTGTTGTTCCTCAATGTCATTATTCCCGTTCGGTTTTCCAGGAATTCTGGTTCCCGCACGGCAAGCACCGCATCCACGGGCAAATCTACAAACCCGCGCACTTTTCCGCGGCGCAGACGTACCCGCTCGCGTTCCTGATCCACGGCGGGCCCGAGGGCGCGTGGACGGACGGGTGGTCACGGCGCTGGAACCCGCAGGTGTTTACGGGCGCCGGGTACGTGGTCGTCACGGTCAATTTCCGCGGGTCCACGGGGTATGGCGAGAAATTCAAGCGGCAGATTTTGGGACAGTGGGGGGGCAGGCCGTATAAAGGTAAAAGAAAAAACAAAACAAAATAGTACGTCTCACTCACTCCCCCATCTCTCATCCTTTCTCATTTCGCTCTCTCTCTCTCTCTCGCGCTCAGACCTCATGAAAGGCCTGCACCACGTCCTAGCGACGTACCCGTACATTTCCCGTACGCGTATCTGCGCCCTGGGGGCCTCGTATGGCGGGTACATGATCAACTGGCTGAATTCGCACACTTCGGCGTTTTCGTGCTTTGTGAACCACGACGGTATGTTTTCGCCGAGCGCGTCGTATTATGCGACGGACGAGCTGTATTTTCCGGAAGTTGAGTTTGGCGGGCCGCCGTATGCGGCGGCGGCGGCGGCGAAACACGACCCCCAACCCCCAACCCGAAACAAACGCGCGGCGCGGTATGACCAGTGGGACCCGTCGCGGCGCGTGCATAAATGGAGCACGCCCACGCTCGTGATTCACGGCGAAAAGGACTTTCGCCTACCCGTGACCGAGGGGATTGCGACGTTCACCGCGTTGCAGCGACGCGGCGTGCCCAGTCGGCTGCTGCTGTTTCCCGACGAGAACCATTGGGTCTTGAACCCGTCCAATTCGCTCATGTGGCATAGGGAGGTGTTAAGGTGGTTGGATGAGTGGATTGGACCCGCTGCGGCGCCCCGCGTGCGTGACGAGGAGGCGGAACAGGAGGTGGGTGAGAATGGGAAAGAGGCGGACGCGCGTGCGGATGAGGATGTGGATGAGGCGGATGAAGATGCTGATGATGATGCCGAAGATGCTGATGATGATGATGCTGATGATGATGACCAGGACCTACCCGCGCCCCCGCCGACCAAAGAGTTGGAAGGCGGCATGGAAACTTTAGGCGTACCGGGCCGCCTGGTCGTGCAACATGCAGAGGCGGAATGGGTAGATGCTGCCAATTGAGGATTGGCAGGCCGGGGCAGACTCGCACGCCTGGAAACCCTTCCGCTCTATGTACCAAGCTTTTTTGATGTGTATACTTTGTTCTTTGCTTTGTAAGATAAATCCATGGCAGGGGGGAACCACCACCTCCAACATATCTGTAAGCCGACTTGGGTGAGTGTCAAAAATGTTTCAATCAAATTCGATCATCCCCAGCAACCACTGCCCCATCAAGTATAAACAGGCCAGAAAACTATGGAAAAAGAAAAAATGATCACTTCAATATTAAACTACATCTGAAAAAAGGTCATAACAGCGCCAACGTTCTACTCTAGAACAACAGCTCTGTGTACTTGGGGTATGGCCACTGCTTGTCGCTCACGTACAGCTCCAGAGCATCGCTGGCGTGCCTGACCTCCTCCAGGGCAACGGTCAGCTCTGCGCCGGCAAGGTCTCCCTGCTCCTCTGAGCCTTCAAGGGCGTTTACCCGGTCGATGATGCTGGCCAACTTCTCGGCGGCAGCCTGCAGGGTGGTGGTCAAGGTAGTGATCGTCTTGAGAGTCTTCATTTCTGGGAGAGTGCTGATCTCGAGACCAAGGTTCTTCTGGGACACAACCAGATCTGTCAGCTCCTTCTTGAACGCAAAGGCAGCTGGGAGCACGCCCTGCATGATCATGTTCTTCAAGGTGTTGCCCTCAATGACCAGGTCCTTGGCGTATTTTTCCATCAAAATGTGGAACCGAGAGTGGATTTCCTCGGTCGTCATGATGCCGAGCTTGGTGAGCAAGTTGGAGTGCTCGGCAGCCAAAAGCTGACGGAAGGCAACGGGGCACTGCTTAATGTTGGGCAGACCACGCTTCTCGGCCTCAACGACCCACTCGTCAGAGTAGTTGTTGCCCTCGAAGCGAATGTTTTTGCTCGAGGTGATAAACTTGCGCACGACAATGAGGATATCGTCAATGGAAGGCTCAGGCTTGGCGCCCTTCTGCTTGACGAGCTCCTCAGTGATGGCGGTGATGGACGCAGCAACGGAAGCGTTCAACAGCACGGTAGGGAATGACGGCGACTGCTTAGAGCCGACCGCACGGAACTCAAACTTGTTGCCGGTGAAGGCAAACGGAGAAGTTCGGTTGCGGTCCGTCAAATCACGGGCAATGGTGGGGAGGGTAGAGACTTTGAGGTCAAGCACGGTTCCTCCAACCTTGACGGTCTGGAGATGGGGCTGAGAAAAGTTGCGGACATCGCGCTTGTCGACAATCGAGTCCAGGACCTCGGTCAGGTGCTCACCCAGGAAAGCAGAAACGATACCAGGAGGAGCCTCGTTGGCACCCAGACGGTGCTCGTTACTGGCGCTGGCAATGGAGGCACGCAAAAGGCCACCGTGCTTGTGGACAGCGTCAAGAGTGGCGACAAGGAACAGGAGGAAACGGTAGTTGGTTTCCGGCTTGATGGTGGGGTCCAGCAAGTTGTCGCCTTGGTCGGTCGACAGGGACCAGTTGCAGTGCTTCCCACTGCCGTTAACACCCTTGAAGGGCTTCTCGTGGAACAACACCTTGAGCTTGTGACGGTGGGCCACCTGGTGCAGGGTTTCCATCAACACCAAGTTGTGGTCGACGGCGACGCTGGCCTCCTCAAAAATGGGCGCAATTTCAAACTGGTTGGGCGCGACTTCATTGTGACGGGTCTTGACCGGGACACCCAACTTGTACAGCTCGAGCTCAGCCTCGGCAATGGTAGCCAGGACACGGCTGGGGATCTGACCAAAGTAGTGGTCCTCCAGCTGCTGATGCTTGGGAGGAACCGTACCCACAAGGGTACGGCCGGTAATCTTAAGATCGGGACGGAGGTTGTACATCGCACGGTCAATCAGGAAGAACTCTTGCTCGGTACCGAGGGTGGCGTAGACACGCTTGGTCTCCTTGTCGCCAAGGACATTCAGCAGTTTGACAGCGGCTGTGGAGAGGACCTCGGCGGAACGGAGCAAGATGGTCTTTTCGTCGAGAGCTTCTCCATTGTAAGAGATGAAAACGGAGGGAATGTAGAGGATGGAAGTGCTGTGGGGACCCTTGCGCAAAAACATTGGGCTGAACAAGGGGAAACGATGTCATGGGTCAGTCAGTCAATCAATCTGGCGGATTTTACAGTCATCAACGGCGAGTGGGGCCAACCTACCTGGTAGTGTCCCAGATGGTGTAACCACGGGCTTCAAACGTGGTACGCATACCGCCGTTGGGGAAAGATGAGGCATCGGGCTCGGACTGAAGCAGCTGGGAGCCAGAAAAGGCGTCAATGGCAGAAGTCTCCTCAATGCCGTTAGAAATGACAGTCTTCAGAGTCAAAAAGCTGTCGTGCTTCTCGGCGGTGGTGCCAGTCTGGGGCTGGAACCAGTGGGTAAAGTGGGTGGCACCCCTGGAGAGAGAGAGAGAGAGAGAGAGATGATGTTTAGATGGATTCGGCAACAGGAAAAAAATTGCAAACTTACCGGTCCATAGCCCACACCTTTGCGGCGTGCGCCACGGCATCGGCAGTGGGTCTGTCGATCGACATACGACCCTACAAAATTGGGGATGAGGAAAAACGTGAGAAGAGGAACGAAGAAACGTTGAGATTTTGTGACGCTCGAATTGTGGTGCCAAACACGCGATTGTAGATAGATGCCGAGGGACTTTTGCGACATCCATCATGAACGCAGAGGATTCCGCCATGGCTGGATGGGAGGGGGATTGTCAACTCACCTTGATTTGCTGGATGAAGCGGGCATATACGGGCTTGGGGAGGGTTTGCTGGAGCGACTTTAGGTCGAATACATTTTGGCCGTAAATTTCAGAAATGTAGGCAGGACGGTTGCCGTGCTGAGGCCATTCGACGGTACGACCGGGACGCTGGACGGCATCTTGAACAGCCTCGATACGCGCGCTTTGACTCATTGTGTGTAGAAGGAAGAGGGTATTGGGGGGAAGAGTGTTGTGGGTAGCAGAAAAAAGAGATGTCAGATTGCAGGAGTGCGTGGGAAGATGCGTGAAATGCGATGGAGGCCGGGGGGAGAATGCAAGGGGGGATGGGGAGGAACGGGACGGGGCAAACGAGGGGCGATCGCAGTGGCGCGTCTATAAATAGAGAGTCGCCACGCGATGAGAGACAGAGAGAGGGAATGATGATGGGAATTTAGATGGGATGTCCGATGGGATGCTAGATGTAGGATGTGCGGGCACAGATGGAATCTCTCAAACCCTTTCCCTCTTCCTTCTTTCCTTCACATGGGGGGGGGCTTTCTCTCTCTCTGCTCTTATGGCCCTTGCGATTTGGATCCTATTCCTATCCTATTCCCATGCTACTTCTATGCCATAGCTTGGACTCTAATGGCTGTGCCATCCCATCCATCCCATCGCCACGCACGTCATGTTGATCAGGGAGCTCTTATCTCTCTCTCTCTCTCTCTTCAAGAGATAAGGAGAATGCCCCCCATCAACCATCTCATCATCATATCGATCAAGTACTTGCTCTTCCACGCTATCATCATGGATAAAGCCATACGCTATTCTTCATCTACCTCCTACATACAGTATGGGGGAATTCATCGTCCATCATCATTCATTCATTCATTTGTGAGAGAGACAGACCTTGCGGACCAGAGACAAATGAAATGGCTTTATCATTCGTTCCTCACAATCAGCTGTGTATCCCACTGACAAGCTCGCGCGAGGGTCCGTTGTTTCGAAAGCATTTGTTGACGGCTCCTCGTTTTGACAGCTGCCCAATGACTGTAACAAACGCGTCAAAACGACAATTCCACGAAAAAGCGCCCCAATGTTCCAAATTCCACTGACAGAACCCTCGTCCTTGTTTTATTTAACAAGCGACTCTAATCTCTTCAGAAGTTTGTGCCATATACTAATTAACGTTAATGCAACATTCTATGGAATGAAGGTTAACAATAAGCTTATTAGCATTTTCTGTGGGGTGTTGCGTCATGCGGACAAAGCGCGACGCGGGGTGGTTGTGCTGGAGGGCTTGTGCACGGAGCCGCCCGTACAAAGAGCTAACGAAACGAAACGGAACAAACGCATCCATCCATCCATCCATCCATCCATCCATCTCTCTCATCCCCCCCAACCCCGCATAGCTCATCCTCCTGTTCATCCCAGAGGAGGTCCCTGCCCGTCTATCCAACAAAATACAGCTCATTGAAACTCCTGACCAACAACAATGTATGTGGTGGTGCTGATCTTCACAGGGCTCCAAGATGACATGTAGATCGTCTCGAGATGCACAGCTCGAGAAAGACGTGCATGTCCGCAAACACGAAATATGCATCAGTTAAACAAAGTTACCCGGGTCTTCTGACGTTTCTCTGACTTCTTTTATTTCCCCATTTTTATTGATTGCATCCCACCGTACAATCACCTCTTACGTCATTCGCCATTTCCCCTCATCTCGACTTGTCCGATTCATGGATCACCCTACAACAGTTTCCAATATGGCTACCGAAAACAACCAAGTGAAGAAGGCCCCCACTGGCGCTGATGAACTCGCCAACGCTGTTCAGAACCTCAACCTCAACGACAACAACAATGCCGAGGGCGCTCAAAAGAAGCCAAGGAAGAGGACTCACAGAAAAAAGGAGAAGAAGACGGATGGTGGCGACGCTCCTCAAGGCGCTACCTCTGCAGCGGAAGCTGAGGAGGGAGAAATCAAGGCTCCCATCGCCCCGGTCGAACACGACAACACGGCCAAGGTGTTTGTCGGCAACTTGTCCTTTGAGACAACTCAGCAGGAGCTCGAGGAAATCTTTGGCAAGGCCGGAAAGATGTGAGTGTTGCCACAGAGCCTTAGGTATCATAAAGGTAAAAGTGCGACACTTACTTGACATTATCGCAGTGCCAATGTCAACGTCATCACCCGCGGTGACCGCTCCTTGGGTTATGGTTTCATCTCGTTCGAGTCTGACGCCGATGCCGACAAGGCTGTCGAGATGCTCGACAAGAGCGAAATTGCCAGTCGTCAGATCAACGTGGAGCGGGCGCAGGACAAGGACCCCAACGCTCCCCGTGGACGATCCGGACGTGGACGTGGTCGTGGGCGCGGTCGCGGAGGTCGGGGTTACTCCCGCGGTGCCCATAGCCGACGAGGATTGGTAAGTGGCCTCGTATGCGCGTCCGAATTGTGATGCGCTCACTCACACGCTTCTCGTCTTAGAACGGTGGACGCTCAGACGAGGCGGCTCGTGTCGATGAGGACGAGCCCGTTCTGGGCGAGGAAGGCCACGCTGTGACCTCTGGTGGCGAGGGTGAGCAGAACGGTGACGGCAGCGCGCGCCGTGGCCGTAGCGGACGCGGCCGTGGTCGCCGACTCTCCCGCACTCCTCGCCCTCCCCGTGAAAACAATGGCGAAACCTCCTCCACCACCATTTTTGTCGCCAACCTCCCCTTCAAGGTCACCGACGATGACCTGGCCTCCATCTTCAAGGACTACAATGTCCAGTCGGCCCACGTGGTCACGCTCCGCAGTGGTCGTTCCAAAGGATTTGGATTTGTGGAAGTTGCGAGCGAGGAGGAGCAGCAGAAGGTGCTGTCGGAGCTGAAGAATGTCCAAGTGGATGGAAGGGAGTTGGTTATCAAGGTCGCCATGGCGTACCAGACACCACCTGCCCATGAAGAGGCCGCCGCGGAGGCCCAGAACGGCACTGAGGCGCAGTAAGGACCCAGAACCACTCCACATCGCGACCTAGCTTTTTTTTCCGTTTGCAATGTTGCATGAGGGGTGAAGGGGAACGGCCGCTGTGGGGGCGGGGGAGTGAGAAGCACGGGTACCCTTGGATGACCTTTTTCTACGGCCAGTGTGGACAACTCCTTCCTCGTTTGTGCGTTTGGCATGTGTGGCGAGGGCGGCGGGCGGCGGCTAGGGGCTGGGTTGGGTTCTAATTTTGTTTGTTGCTTGTGCCTGCACCCTCATCGCTGGATTTGCCACCTCGCCTCTTTTGTACCTGTGGATATATTTTGATTTGTTCATACGCACTCGGGAAAAAAAAAAAGAGAAAATTCCTGTATATCATTTTGTAATTTCGCCCTTGCACTTGTCCCCGTAGTGAATCGTCTACTGTGAACAAACAGCCTCGCGCTATGTGGTCGTACACGCGCGAGCAGTCCATTTGAGACTTGTAGAAATAAAGCAAGTACATTTCTTTTTGGCCTTGATTTGCTGAACCTATTGGGACCAGGTGCCTCAAACCCAGCGCAAACACCGCACCCGACAAAAGACCCCTATTCCCACTCATCACGGCAAGGGGTGTAAGTGTCACACAGGTAAGGAAGGTAAATCAGAGACCACGGGGGGAGGCAACAATTTTTATGAGGGACGGTCGTAGGAAAGTGTCCATAGTAATAAAGTTTGAACGACAAAGTAATGCATTTCTAAAAGAAAAATAAAACCCCAGATATTTCACACCGCGATGCAAAAAAAGCGGGGGTTTCTAGTGACATCCGTACCCGACTGATGAGCTTAGTGGGTGGCCGACTTGGATGGGTCGGTGAAGTGGAATTTCTATAGGAATTCAAGAAAAAAAAGGGGGTGGTGGTTGGGTCAGCAAACAGAAAGGAGGGCATCCGAATCGGAAGGCCATGTGAAAGTGCTGTGTTTTTGTTTTTACCTCAGCACCAGTAGCAGCCATGACCGAGTCGAAGATAGCAAACTGTCCAGCGGTGAGGACACCAATCATGACGCAACGGGGTCCGAGACCGTTGAGGCACAGACGTCGGAACCCAGTCTCACGGGCCAAGTTGAACAGGCGCGAGGTGATGGAGCCAGAGCCACCCGCTCCCTCCTTGTTGATCATCGAGAGGAGGGTGTCGGCGGGGTGCGAGATGATGGCCGCGGCCACACCTGCAGTGACACCCGAGCTGAGCGCGACACCGAGGTTCTGGGCTTCGGTGGCGGTTTCGGGCTTGAGGTTGACAGCCTTGTAAATCTTCTCGGCGGCCCATCCTTGCACGGCGAACTTGGCCATGGTGTACGGGATCTGCTTGAAGAGAATGGGGCCGAAACCACTGTCATGATGCGCGACCGATGGGTTAATGGATGCAATCGAAGGGGGAAAGGAATGCGACAATATAGTATACCTGTAGAATCCCTTGATCACACCATCCTGCTTGATGATCTTGGGGAAAGCGGATATCAGGCCGTTGGCGAACTGGGGGTTGGACACCAAGCGGATACGGGTGGCTTCCAGAGGGCACAGGAAGATATCGGCAATGAACTTGGATAGGAAGCTCATGTTAATCCATTTGTACAGCAAAACTCCTGAATGAAAACTTGAACAAAGTCTCACCTCAGCACCGGCAGCGGCTCCGAGGTAAATGGGGATACGGTTGTTCCATGCGGCCTCCTCGCCAAGAGCTGTTGTATGTCAAATACATAGATATATAAGCAAACAGTTTTATCAATGGGTGTTATTACAAATCATGCATTCTACGTACCCTGGGTAGCCTTGATCTTGAAGAACTCAACTCCACCAAACTGAATGACCCAAACGTTATCCGATCAGCAAAACTGTCCTAAGCTGTACTGGGCATGCATCATGCCGTTGTGATGGGTGTCGCACATACCTTGAACCAACCCTGGATGAAGTATCCGACAGCAGTGGGTCCGAGTCCCGTAGCCAGGGCACCCATGCCTTCCTTAGCAACAATGGTGCGGAACGCGGAGAGCATGCCCTGGTTGAAGACAGCGGGTTCCAACTGGATGCGGGTCTTGACGACATCGACGGGGCACACGGCACCGTGGGTGAAACCACAGCAGAGGCCTCCGGCGAGAGCACTCTTGACAAAGTAGGTTGCGTCGTACACGGCTGATCCGCCCATTGTGATAATGTGAAGTGTGTGTGTGTTGGTGGGAGAGATGTGAGGTGCGGGGAAGGGAAAGGAGCGGAGACTGCTGAGATGCTGAGGGGGGACAGGCAGGCAAGGCAACGGCAAAAGATAAAAAACGCGTCTCCAAGCCGCCCGACGCCCCGCCGCATCTTCCCGAAAGCATTCTTAACTTGCTCTCGGCTTTTTTTTTTGTTTTGGTGTTTCTATTTTGGATATACAGTTTGCATTGTGATAGCCCATCGCTCTATAATATGACAGGGATGGTCAAGTTTTTTGATGTCATAACTGATATTGTGATTTCGGCTTGTCGCTGTTGTCGCTCCATTCTTAAGGTATGACGGGGTTTCTAATCGATTGGTGTACCCAAAGATATTCCCCCTTGAGAAGGGCAACATAAGTATCGACAATCCCGCGACAAGACGAAAAGCATATACTATAAGCCGTCCCAATGTCTTATACTCCTAAACACCCGCTTAGCATCGTGTTCGTGCACGGTGCATGGCAAGGCCCCGATTGCTTCGACGCCGTGCGTCAACATCTATCCTCCCTCAACATCACCACCCACGCCGTCTGCAACCGTTCCAGCAGTCACTGCCCCTCTCTCCTCGGGGACCTCCACTCCGACTCCCATAACCTCCACACCACGCTGCACGATCTCCGCGCGCAGGATGTCGTGGTCGTGGGACACAGTTACGGCGGGATGGTCATCACAGCCGGTGCAGCCACCGCACCCAACGTGAAACACCTCGTCTACCTCACTGCCTTTGTGCCCCTGGAAGGCCAGTCGCTGATGGCATGTAGTGCACAAATTCAGAGAGAAAACCAGCCGCAGGTGGTGGATATTCATCGAGACGAGGGGTACGTGAGTCTCAAACCCGAGACGGTCAGACAAGTGTTTTACCACGATCTACCCGAAGAAACATATTCGCGTGTCTTGCCGACCCTTAAGAACCAGAGTCTGGCCTCGTTCGCGCAAGTCCCGACCGCGTTTGCGTATAAAACTATTCCGGCGACATATATTGTCGCGACAGAGGATCCCTCCCTGGTGCCGGAATTGCAGAGATGGATGATTGAACAAGCGGGGATCCAGAATGTGGTGGAGATCCCAACGGGGCATTCGCCGTACCTGTCGCAGCCAAAGGTAGTTGCGGATACGCTTGCCAAATTGTTGGATACGGTGCAGTGAGGCGTATACAGCAATTGGAAATGATGGAACTGCTCTTGTGCAACTGTTTTGTATATTTTAACATGGCGTAGACAGAATACCCAAGCCGGGATGGCGCCAATTGTTTTTCCTTGTGATCTTGTCGAAACCAGCATTGCATCGAGAACTACACATCCATACATGTGCACATAATTCATGTACTGTAGACGTAACCCTCGTCTGTGTTTGCCATATTTTATGTAACGGGAACAAAAGTATTTCGTTTTTCATGTGCCGCACCAAAGTTCGATTTGTCATTTTGGATATGGGGGAAAACGACTCGCATATACCGTAGTTGGGCCACCTTGACCCTGCAGCGCTCCCATACTGACTTCCACCATATTTCCTGCCCACATACTTTGAGTACAGAGAAGCGTTTCGGGTCCTTGGTGAGCGGTGTTGCAGGCGGACTATACGAATGACATGTAAGATAGCAAAGGAAAGTGGGACAAGTCGGTAAAGGAAAATTCATAATAACGCGTTCTTCATTATCAAGAGAGTCGCTGCGCGGGCGGTGACCCACCGCACCGCCCAATCAACTGACCAGCCACGGCTGGTCTGCCAGTGCGCTGTTCATACGCCGGGCGTCTTTGTGCCATTGTGGCGCCAACCCAACCCGGTGGGAATCTTGCGAGTTCAAGTTGTTCCTTCTCCATCACGGCGATCTTTGGCCACGGTTCTTCCGGAAAGCCTGAGTAACACTCGCACCGCGAATGTTCACTTTTCCGTTCGATCACGGAACACGCATCTCCGTCCGAACTGGAAATCCTGATTGTGGGTGTTGTTAGCACTGCCAGTGGGCGTCCAGCGTACAAGGCCACTGTGATCGCGACGCGTTCTTTGCGGTGAAGATCACACACGCCTGTCAATTTTGCTCGCCACGTCTCTCCACGCAAGTCACTACTTCAGCCCGCGATGTTCGCCAAAAAAAAAAAATACGCCGCGAAACCCTGGTAGTGTAGATCTCGTCATCGCCAAAGTGTTGTGCGTTTGGGCCCTAGCTTGGGATCCCTTTGTAGTGCGAAAAGATAGCAGTGCTGACCTCACAGTCCCACTTTTTGCGCGGATGAACTTGGGCGACAACAACAAGGCAAAAATATCTGGGATAATCGCCGACGCCCGACACCGGTAATATATAAAACGTCAAGCCTCCATGCTTTCGTGCCCCAGACTTGCATCCCCCACCTCTCTCTGCGTCTCGCATTTTACAAGGCCGGTCCTTTTTCATTGCGTTCGCCCCCTCATCCCATAATGCTATCCCTCAAATCCGCGGCCACCGCCGCCGTTCTCCTGCTGTCAACAGCGTCTACCCTCGCCCAGGAGCAGACACCGACTGATTACTGCACCCTTGCGTACCAAGCCCAGAACACCACCGGTTTTGCTGACTGGAAGAGCGCGAAAGGATGTCTCGACATGCACGGTCTCGACAACGAGGTCCGCAAATCTACCATCGATACCCTCGAAAAGTCTATTCTCGGTTACTACTCGTTCACGGACATGGCGGCCGTGCAGTCCACCATTGATGGCGGCGCTCACGACTTGGTTGATGTGGATCTCCGCAAAGTGTTGACTGAGGCCAAGACCAAAGCGTACAAGAACGACCGCGCCTTCCACGACGAAATGCACCGCACAATCCGCAAATTGGGGGATGCCCACAGTCTGTACTACCACCGCTGCTACCACCAAGCCATGGCGTTTGTCCAGCCCTACGACATGCGTGTGCTGGTCAACAGCGAGACCAAGAAGCAGGAAGTGTTCCTCGACGGCCCGCTGTCTGTCAATGCCAACTACCTCAAGCTGGTGACCGAGGCCATGGGGGGTGTGGATCCCAAGACCTACCTCGGCTGGAAGGTGAAGACGATTGATGGCAAGGACGCGGTCAAGTGGATTGAGGAGTACGCGTTCGAATACGTTGGTGACGAGAAGGACAACCAGGTGCGATTCAACCAAGTCACTGCCAAGTACATTGTTGAACCCGATGGCAGCGTATCCTACGCCGCCGGTAAGGCCAAGCGAGGTATCTACGTCGAGGCCCCCGAGAAGGCGACTCGTACCCTCGGCCTCGTGGGTCCCGACGGCAAGGATGTGGTGGTAGAGGCACCTTGGTTTGCCGGCAAGGGCAGCGGCGTCCCCGCGTTCACGGACGCCAAGAGCTACTACAACAACGTGTGTCTGGCACCCCCGCCCGCCCTTGAGGCGCGCGACGCGGGTGGCGAGACCCACACCAAGTTTCTGTCCCTCAAGGAACTCCGGGAGGAAAAGCTGGTGGATGTCCCGACTGTGGGTCTGGACGTGACCAACACTACCGAAAACTACTACGGCAACGGATACCCCAAGATGCTGGTTGCGGGCAAGTACGCCTCGTTCCATCTCATCGATGCCGAGACCGGTGTGAGCGCCCTCCCCGTGTTCGACAGTGGACTTACTAACGCCGACGGATCCGACAACGATGGTGCGGAATGCAAAGCCCGTCTCAACGACCCAGACGCCACCGCCAACATTGGAACCGGTGGCCCCGCGGGCCCCAACTTCTACTGCTTCATCATCGAAATCCATGAGGGACTCAAGAAGCTCAAGGAGGCCGGTGCCAAGAAGATTATCCTGGACTGGACCGAGAACGGTGGTGGTTGGGGCGACCTTGGTTTCGCGCATGTCGCCGTCATGTTCCCCGAAGTGGTCCGCGACGTTGCCCGCTTCCGCATGTCACCTTTCTTCCGGGAGGTCATGCAGGTTGCCTTCACCAAGGACGTTGACCAGTACTCTCCCCTCACCATGTTTGGTCCCGCCAACTTCCTCGACCCCAAGACCGAGAAGAACCCGACCAACGCCGACATTGACCGGCTGTTCCTGAATGAGAACCTCCCCGTGCAGGAATACGGCGGCTACAAGTCCGTCTACTCTGGTCTCATGAACATTGTGGACGGGGGAGGCGATTTCTCCACATTCGGTCCCCACACCGTCTGGAACGCCACAGGCATCCCCAAACCCACCGAACCCCTCTGGCCTAAAGAAAACGTGCTCCTCCTCACCAACGGTCTCTGCGGCTCCACCTGCGCCCACGCAGCTCGTCTCGCCGTCGACCATGTCGGGATCCGCTCCGTCGTCAAGGGCGGTCTGGCTGGTGGGAAGCCCTTTGCCTTCTCTGCCTTCCCCGGCGGCAACGTCCTTGAGGCCGGGCAGATGTTTAGCGACCTCAAGAAGATTGGACTCGAAAATCACCCATTGGCTCCGCAGCCCTTCAAAGCCAACCTCCGCGCTTACCGCTTGAACGTGGGCGTTGGATACTCGAAGCGCGAGGACCTCCCCGCCGAGTACGCGTACAAGGCCGCCGACTGCCGTATGGATATCACGGAAAAGACGTTCCACCCCGCTGGTGCCTGGCAGGGAGCCGCGGCTCTCTTTGAGAGCTGCGAGGGAACCGTCGTTGTTCCCCCTACTTCCTCCACCTGCACTGACGAGCCCACCGCCACCGCCACGGCTTCCGTCCCCGCCGAGACCTCGTGCACGGACGAGTCCACCGCTACCGCCACGGCATCCGAGACCGACGCTCCCGTCCCTACCGAGACCACGTGCACAGACGAGCCCACCTCCACCGGCACTGTGTCCGTCCCCACCGAGACCGAAACTGACGCTCCCGTTCCCTCCCCCACCGACATCGAGACCGACGTCACCCCGAAGCCCACCGAAACTCCCTGCACTACCGAAACCGATGTCACTCCCGAGCCTACCGAGACCTCGTGCACTGACGAGCCCACTGTCACCGGCACTGTTTCCGTCCCCACCGAGACCGAAACTGACGCTCCCGTCCCCACTTCCACCGACATCGAGACCGACGTCACCCCGGAGCCCACCGAAACTCCCTGCACCAGCGAAACCGACGCTCCAGTCCCCACCGCCACCGACATCGAGACCGTCCTGCCCCCTACCGAAACCGACGTCGAGTCCACCGAAACCCCCTGCACCACTGACATCGCAACTGCCGAACCCATCCCCACAGAAACCCCCTGCTCCACCGACACCGAGGAAGAGTCCCACGAAACCCTCACCACGACGGAAACCGAGACCGCTGCTCCCGTCGGCATCCCCACCGGCCTGCCCTCCTTCACCCGGAAGCCTACCTACACCACCTTCCCCGTGCCCGATGAAGTCGAGCCCCCCATCTCGGGTGCGTCCGCTTCCGTCGTCGCACCGGCGTTTGCGGCCATCGCGGCAGTGGCTGCGGCGATTATGGTGATGTAGGATGTGAACGGTAGACCGTAGTAGAATAGAAAGAATTGGAACCACGGCTTTTCTCATCCCGTTTGGGGCATTTTGTGTTTTGGTGTCCAACATGTGTTGTGAGAAAAAATATATCAAAAGATAACCCGCGTCGCGTATGGGCCATACTGTCATCGAGGCTGTGATTATGGTCGTGGAACTCCACAAGTTTGACCTCTGGCTTTTCATTATTGCGTCCTCCGAAAGCATAGAGTCGAACTGGGTGGAAATATAATACAACTGCATTGGTGTTCAACTATGGCTTCGTCTCGCTCAATCCAAGCCATGACTTGTTGGATGATCCTCGAAGCCACGACTCCAGGAAGCCAAATGCCCAAATTGAATCGCCAATACCCGAACCAAGCACGTCAAAGCACGCCTACGCCCGACTCGAACATTCCAATGCCCAACTCGAGTGTTAAGAGGATCCCCAAACCGTACACAGTACCATTATAGACTTGCAGTATTGTATATTCAACAAACAGGCAGACGATTTGACCATTGACCATCTGGAATGCAATCAGTGCATTCAGTCCAGTCGCTACCAATGCCGATGTGAGAGGACTGGGTCATCCACTTCCTGCAGGGTTGTGAAGACTCGCGTGGCGGAACCTGCAGATTGCAGGAACACGGTGATGGCTGACAGTTGGCCAGGCACTTTCAGAATCATTCCGTCCAGAACGATCCCAAAACCCAGAACTTTAGAAATAAAGAGCTTGATGCGTTTGCGGTATCAAATTTAAGAGTCGGTGAGCGCATTTCGGGCCGACGAGCGGCGAAGGAAGTTCGTCTCGGCATAGGCGAGTGCTTGATCTATGGCGGACATCGCTGCGGTCCGTGATGGGGGATCTTGGAGTCCTGCGGAGGTCAACTTGGAGTCTTGCGAGAGTGACCTCGGCTGAAAGACGCGAAGGTTCCGACGTGGCGTGGCGTCGACCTCCTGGATCCAAGTTCAACCTCCCCTTCTTCCGCCGACAGCATTTCTGAGAAACCCCCGGACAGCCGTATTTTCCAAAACCCCAATTCCTATTTGTACTCCCACATTACGATTTTGTTTGCGAAACATGTCTCTGTTTTATCAGATCGTCTTTGTGGTTCTCGCTGCAGAGGTATGTATCAAGATGGTCAGGCGATCTTATGCACGCTATACTGACAGGGTTGAGGTTTCGCGCAGATGCTCCTCTTTACGCTTCTCATAGGTTAGACATTGGAACGAGCTGCTTTATCACTGTTGATGTCTGGTTTCGAGGTCTTTGCTCACCTCTTCCGTGTTCTTCTCCAGCACCATTACCGCTCGCGGTCCGCCGACCAATGTTGGTGAGTTGAGAGAAGTGCGGGCGTATGACAGTTTGCAGGAGCAACTCCTCGCAACGGAAGATTTGAGAAAGGACTATTATTGAAGCAGGGGTATACATGAACATCCCTGACGACGTGTTCCTTATGTGTTTGCAGAAATGGATGTCTACGAGTCCGCTTGTGACGCAGGCCAAGTCATGGTTGAAACTCGTCTTTGTCTATGTGACAATCATGTTCGTCGGTAAGTTTAGGGTCTAGCACATCGTCAGATATTACATTCAACAGTTTTTCTCAACATATTTCCCTTGTAGACTCTCTCAACAAAGTCTTGAGGAAAAGCAGCAATGAAGACCACCGACCTGACACCGACCCGTACCACCGAGCCCGTTTGTTTTACGAGCAGCGCAATCTGTACCTTACGGGCGCTGTGCTCTTCCTATCCCTGCTCCTGAACCGCTTCTTCGCCATGATTTCTGAACTGATGGCGAATGAAACAAAGGCCGACGCGCTCAAGAAGCAAGCTGCCAAGCAGTCCACCGACTACCTAGTAAGGAACACCGTCCAGGGGGGCGGAAGGCAACCCAATGCAACGCCCGTCGGGGCGCAGGAAATCAAACCCCTCATGCCCATTTCTTCTCTTCTGAACAGCGCTTGTTGGACAAAGACCAAGACCACGCCACCGAGATCTCCAATATGAAGAAACAGATTGAGGAGCTCAGCACAAAGGCAAAAGAGGTTGACATTATCAAGCGACAGGCCAAGCAAACGCACGACGAGTACATGCGTCTCACAGACCGGTACGTAGAGTTGGAACGAAAAGCGGGTGGTTCGGATGATGCCCGCAAAAGTAGATAGGACCGCATAGATAGGATCTCACCCAGTTCCATGTAGACAAGGCCTTGCTCTGATCATTACGTTCCCAAATCTTTCACGTACTACGTCTGAACAACCTGCCTCCATCTTGAGTATCAAAAAAGATAATTGTTGTCGGACAGGGACCTTGAGCATTGACGTACACTGCGCCACCTACACACGTGCCCACATCCGGAGCGTGGCTTGGTCGCGTCGATTGACTTCCCAGCCTTCCGAAATTTGGCAATTTGACGTAGGGCTGTGAAGTATGAGTTCCGGACGGCGACGAGACGACGATAGGAAGCCCGTAAGGGCATATACGTCTGGTGGTGGAGGGCGAAATCGCCGGCCGCGAAAGCAAAGTCGTTTTGACGAACCCAGCGAAGCCACGAGTAGTGACAGTAGTGTCTCAAACGACGCAGCGAGCAGTACATCTGCTGGTCCCATGAATATTCCTGGCTTCTACTGGGTATGAGCAAACCACATGGGTGTGAAGTATTGAATGAAGCCATGGATTATTGACGGGGTACAGTACATTTCGGTAGGATGCTGTCAAGAACCGGTATTTCAAAATAGTAGCGAATAAAGGCGCAACCCCGTCCAGCAGCCAGTACACGTTTGAGGCTATCAAGGCAAAAGCAGCGGCCGTACAGAGAGATCATGTCGCTGAGCAGATACGGAAAAAGCGATTGGAGGAGGTACAAGACATGCGCGTTTTCCCACTCACAGTGGTGGACTAGTGTCGTGACACCATCGGTTCTTTGATGCTAGCTAGCTCCAATCCGGCGAAACCGATCAGATTACCTTCACACGAGTCTGTCTTCCTTCTTGCGTGACAGAGAGGCATCGCCTAGTCTGCATCAGCTCAGTGGGTCACTACAGCGGTACCGTCATTCCTGCGCCCCTTTCTGTGCGGACGTGTTAACTAAAGAGCGACTTGGTGTTTCTTCGACAACAGGAGTCGTGCCATGGAAAGCATGATGAAGTATCTCCGCGTTCGATCGACGATCAAGAACGCGGGTGGTCAGACAGCCGGATCGGGGTTCGTGATGCAGAACGGGGACATCACTGACTTTCGGGTAGGGATTCATTGGGGTCGGTGTCATATCATCATTGCTGTTGAGCTTTGACGTCAATGCATTGCCTTTGACTTGTAGATGCATCCGTTCATGAATGAAGTATGCACGGGACACACGGACGGATCTGTACGGTATGCGTGTAGGTCACATTGACGAAACATCTTGTTGTATCTAGTGCTGATTCACATCGGTCCCCATACGTAGGATGATGACGTTTCAGCCTCGCAACGTGGATGGCAAGGGACCTACCAGTTACGAGCAGGCCACTGGATTCCTTGCCCGGCAGGAAAACTCAGAAGTACGTTCGGAAACTTCGTGTATCTTGTCATCAATGGCTGATGCTGACCATCTGGTTCAGATCACGTCGCTCAACTACGGATACTGCCGATATGGTGATATCAGCACTATAGTGTAAGCACCTCCGTCACAGCTCAATCGCTTTGTGTTAGACACTTATGAAATGGCTGATTCTGATAGAACGACATCTCTTGGGTACGGTGGCCGCCCTGGATCTGTCCAGGCGAATAGGTATCGCTCCCCCACTTCCGATTCTGGCTTGTTCGATGTTGGTATGTGGAGCACTTCCCACATAGCGGATCAAACTATGTACTAAATTTCTTTGTCCAAAAGATCCATTGAACTACCGTCTGGTGACAAGCAAAATGAGCGTATACTCCAGCGCCGTCAGTATCTCTAGTTGCAGTCGGGGCGAAACTGTTTTGGCGATCGGTAAGCACGCCAGGAGCTCACGAACATGCTCTTTTTAAGTGCTATTCCGGTCGCGTTCTGCGGAGATTGATCATCATTCATGATAGGCGCACAAGGGAAACTTGTGGTGATCAAGGATTGGGAAGACCGAAACGAAGGTGCATCTGTGCGACATATACCCCTCCCCAGCAAAACAGATGTCCTGTCCCAAGCCTTTGACGCAGATGTACGTGTTTCTCCATCCTATCTCTTCCGAGACATCGGAGACAGGCGGAACTGAACTGTGTGTCATACGGCTCTCATTCTGTCTAGGGAACGCTGCTGTTGAACGGCTGTCGAGACGGACGCATTCACGCATTCGATCTTCGCACACATGGCATCGTTCGCGCTGCGGGTTTCGGAGAAGGGCAGAACCACCCAGCCATGTTTAAAGGCAGACACGCTTCCGCCATTTGTTGTCTACAGGCGTTATCGTCACAGCGACTCCTCTCGGCTGCCATGGATGGATCCGTAAGACATCGTTTTTCGTGTGCAAGCACCCGCCCCGCATTGAAAGCTGATGTTCGTATGCATGGGGATTCCTCATAGATGTACATGTGGGACCTCCGCAACTCCCGTGTTCCGGTCCTTGAGTTTGTAGGGCAGGTCAACACCCATACCAAACTCAACTTTACTGTTGATCATGAGGAGAGCGTCTTTGTGACACGTAACGTATCAATCCACAATATGTTTCCGTCGCACGGTGATATACAACGGCTCGCAACCAAAAATCACACATAGCTAATGATGAACTTCTTTTTTGGGGGGTTTTGCTTTTTACCCGCAGCGGGTCAAGATCGCTACATCCGTACCTGGAGCCTGCGCACCGGCACCCTCCTCTCACAAATCCCACCAGCCAACAACAGCAACAACAACAACACTACAAACGTCGGACCGTCCATCGTTCGCTTCATGAACGATCCCGCAGCAAATCTGGGAACTGCCACTGGTGACGCCACCACCATGACGGATTGTGCGGACCCGCCCCTGCTGACTCGCACGGAGGGCATGTTGTGGGAGGCGTGTGGAGCAGATATCCAGATCTGGGGAGCCGAGTGAGATGGAGAAAACCACAAAACAAAGTGTTGTATCTGATTGTTTGTCTGTTGCTTTATGCGGCCAGAAGTACGAGCTATTGAATATTGTGATGATCTATTGCACACAGTAAATGCTGTTTTCACCGCCCCTTCTGACTAATTGCCTTTGTACGCTTCCTGGGATTGAATGTTGCAGATAGTGACTCTGGCAAAGGTAGACAACGAGGCTGGAATGAGCTGCAATGAATTTTGCTTCGAAAGAGCAGTGGGGAGACACTTCGTCTTACTGCTCGACTTGGGAAGTGAAACAGTGAGAAAGACACACAAAAGGACATGAGCGCTGTACTGGACCCGCCCGACCACCACGCCACCAGCGTGCAGGAACCGACATGCTTTAAGGTACTACCGATACTGGCTGTTTTCGACTGCCATCTTGCGGTCGTGCTTAACGCTCGCCTACTCGACGAACTTGAAGACGAGGAATGCCACTGGACAAGTTTTGTCTGCGCTCTTTGCTTTTTCAAATTGTTTCGCATTCAATGGGCGTGAACATTTACCAGCACCCTTGGAAATGTCTCGCGCTGAGTAGAAGATTGAATGGCCTTGTTCGCTGATGGCGGGCAGCAGACGCGTAGCCAGGTTCTGCGAAGGGTATCTGCATCATACTGCACAACATCATTTTGGCGATCACGTTTTCAGAATCAGGTTTATCTGCATCAAACCCCATGAAAAGGTTTTCCGAGTAGAGGTGTCAGATATACAATGATCATCATAAACGTGATAGTCGCATTCGCGCACTTGGTGGGCAGATGGACGATTGTGGTGGCGAAGGTGTACCAACGTTCTTACAAAACTGCGGTCACAGTCTGAACGCGTGTGGGCTTAGACATTCTGTGAGCGCAGGTTTTAGTGAGCACGAGGGTGTCCCGAGTGGCGGTGGGAAAAAGGGAAGTCGCAGAGTATCACTCATATAAAAATTAGAGTGTATGTGTTTTTTGATCGTCATGCCCGAAGGTAGGTCAACAGTATAATCACTGTGATACTCATGCGTGCGTGGGCGACCAGACATCGAATGAGCGGGGCTGCGTAAATGAGACTGAGAGAAGAAACAAAGAAACGGTAAGAAATCGTTGTACTTGGAAGTCTTCGTCAAAAGCCTCGTTAAGAGACGAGGAGATTGCTCATAAATTGTTCACCCAGATGAATTCAGCATGGTTGAAGGCTAAGATGTCCCTATCATCGTATGTTCTAATCACAGCAATCCCCAAGTGTCCGTCACTCTTGGTCAAGGTCAACTCACCATCATAACACAAGTTCGAGGCAGTGAATGGCCTACCGCCGACGGCACTGGCAGATCAGGAGTAATCAATCTAAGGAGACAAAATAACGGTAAGTCATAAGTTTCCAAAGTGACCGTGACAAGCACAGAAAGGGACGATCTCGGAGTATGTCAGAAATGAAGTTTTATAATGGTAGCTCGGATTTTTTCTATCATCCTGACGTCCCCGTATAACACGAGGGGCCAGTACAACCAAATGCCTGTGATCATCTTTCATACTATGTTCCGAGACCGTCGATCCACCGCGGAGAAGGGGCACTTACCAAGAGGGTATCAGCCCCCACAAGAGCACCTGCGGGGTGGTATGGAGCATATAACGGCCATATGAGTGACCGGTGAGGGTTCTCTCACGGCCGCATGCTGCTGCATTCCACCGGAAGTGAGAAGTGTTTGTGAGGGCGGGTTGGTCTTGTTGACGGATGGTAAGATCAGAAGGAAGGAAAGCTGGATTTCACGCCGTTTTATATGGCGAGAATCCGGCGTGGCGCAGTCCAAAAAAAAGAAACGGCGTCTCATTGGCTACAGTGTGTCTAGATGATTACGGCAGCAGCCTCGCGTAGTCTGATGTCAAATGGATCACGTGTCAAGCCAAGAAACGAATCGAATGCAATAAAATGTACTCCCAGCCAAATCCGCAGTTCTGACGACTTCGACGAGGGAAAGCGACTGGGCCCCCCGCAACAGTAGAAATACAGCCCCCTCCCAGCTCGCTCTGTCGCCCAACCCTGTGAACATTTCTTCATCAGAGCAAAGACATTGCATCGCATCGCCTCCTTCTTGCTCTATCGTTTTGCTTTCCTCACTGTCTCTTGCACTCCGCTGCTTTTTCTGCAGCCTTTTGCCGTTTCCCCTCTTTTTGATATCTTCTCTGCCGCCATGACCCTACTCAATGCTGGACAGGTAGTCACTCTCCCTGAACCCTCTTTGCTTGATGGTTCTGACAATTCGTGCTTGCCAGTGTGTACCGAGCTCTGTGAGGCCGAGATCTCCCTCGCTACTTTGTGCCGATCGGATGTCGACGACGCCTCGTCTCTAACACCAGTACCCGAGCAGGCGGATGCCATATCCCCGGCTTTGACTACCGCAAACGGCAACTCTACGTCCCCAGCCGTTGACAATCTCTCAGACTGGTCTGATCTTGATTGGGCAACCAATCTCGATGACGAAGACGATCCGATTGCTGCTACCAACGTAAGTGATCTATCTCAAGTCGATTACAGTGCGTTCCTTACAAACGTTACTGGCGAGGAGGTTGCTGCTTTTCTCATGTCTCCTTCGACATGGTCTGACGTTTCCCACCTTTCTCAATCGCCTACCCAGTCGCCCGTGGCGCCTCTGTTTCCGACACAAAACACTTTTGGAGACTCGTACGGGGCACTCAAGGCCTGTGTCGAACTGCCGTGCCTTACAGAGTTCGAGCAGGAAACCCTGCCTGCTTGTGTCGACCCGCTTGACTTCTTCTTCGGTGATGCCGCCGACCTACTCCAGTCGTCGCCGGCGGATACTACTACCCTGTCCGATCAACCAGACGAGAACTGGTTGGCCGTGGACCACGAGACTTTGAACACCTACCTTGAGACGCTGCTGGACATCGATCTCTGTTGCTCAACGACATCCACCGACTTCCCTTCGCCAACCGCTAAAAATACCGATACATTGGAACGCCAACCTATCCTAAACACGCATGTCCCCCCATCGTCGATACAGTACCGCCTCTCGCCCTTATCTCCCTTGTCGCCCCCCTTCGACTACCCATCGCCATCCGGACCGATTGACGTTCATCAGATTTACGCCAATATTTTGTCCACGAAGCCGGTTGCCGATGGCACTTTTTTCTGCCCCATACCCACATGTGGACGATCGTTTGTCCGACGGTACAACCTGAAGACTCACTTTGCGGCAGCCCACTGCTCGATTCGCGAATACAATTGTACCATGTGCGAACGCCGTCCATTCTCCCGTAAGTTCGATCTCCACCGACACATGGAGCTCAAGCACAATCAGGCTAGTGTTTCGCCCCGTCATCAGCATCGTAAAAGATCAAACGTTGTGGTCGCGCCCCCGCCTAGCCCGGCCAGCACGGCGGACGCCAACGACGACTTTGACGATTGCCCTCTTTCTTCCAAGTCTGGGAAGCGCAAGAACTGCGAGGCGGCAGCAGTGTCGAACCCCCCTCCGAAAAAGTCCCGCAGCCAGGCAAGCTGCACTCGATGTCGCTCTTCCAAGTAGTCAGCTGACGCGACCAATGCCCAAACGAACGGCGAGCAGAGTCGGAAATCCCATTGTATATATATCTGGTGTCATTCTTGTTTAATAACAATCACAAGCGCACGCGTCCAATCACTTGCCCAATCATCTCTTGTTCTTGTATCGATTCATTTTGTTTACGATCATTATTCTGTTCTGATTGATGACTTGGTTGGTTGGTCTATGTAACTACCTTTTACTTGGGCGTTCTACAATGGGGAAATATCTCGTGAACCGATCCCATAGATAGGTGTGCGAACAGTAGTCCGGAACGTACGGAGCTTGAGCATTTGCCGCCGGCTGTGTTTACGTGACGAGTCCGACATTGCATATGCGTTAGCGCTTGCTTGCACAATCATATATACAGATTGCTTCAAGCCCATCCTTATGCTTCTTTTCCTTCATGATCATCTTCGCCATTTTGATGCTGCTGTTCCGTGAGGTAATCCGAGTCTTCGTGCTTCTCTTCCGTTGCATCATCGTCATCCCCGCCGTTGTTCTTCTCGACCTTCACCAAGTCGTCCTCCCCATCTTGGCGCCGCTCCTCGTCATCCTCTTCCTCCTCATCCCTTTCTCCCTCTCCTCCGGCTGCCGGGACCTTTGCGGTCACCTTTTTCCGCTGCGGCATGACGGCTAGGAAAGATTGCTGCCAGTCCTTTGTTTCGAGGTACTTCACCATGATCTCAAATACTGGGCGAGTTGTTAGACAATATAAGTAAGGGAGCGAATGAGCGAGAGACAGGCAGACATACCATGGTTGATGGTTAAAACTTGCCGTGTTTGCATGGAGAGGTACTCTGAGATGGGCAGTTTCGCCGTCTTGATGCCAAGTTCGTTTGCTCGCTCATAGCACAAGAACTAATGAAACAAAGCAGTTTGGTGAGACAGGGGGCCTTGCCATAGGGAGCAGAGGGACCCAGCAATGCCATACCTTGTGTCTGTTCTTATCCACCAAACCCCCGATGACGTAAAACTTTCCCTCCTCCAACTCCGTGAGCGTGTCAGGGGAATCCGCCGTCAGATACACGATATCATCCTTATTCTCCACAACCGTCGTGAAATCGCCTTCATGGAACCGGGCCGGGCATTTCGATGCTTCCCAGCGGAGGTAGTTTGGGTCGGTGCTAGCCACAGCATCTTTGATTGTGCCGATGAACGTGGACAGGTGCAGTTGGGCACAGATGGAGGAATGTTTGTTGATGCTGTAGCAGCGGCTGACTTGTTGGGCGGTGCTGCGGACCTCTTGCAATTTCATCTTGCCTTCGAAATCGAGGTCGATGATGATACCAACTTTGGAGGCGATTTGATCTTTGGCAAACCGGGGACGGGTTTGGATCAGGCCTGAAAGGTAAAAGACAATCAATCAACCGAGATAAGTGCAGGACGAATATTCTTTGTCAAATCAATTTAATTTAACCTACCTTGCTGTATTTTCTCCTTGCGATGCTCTTTAGTCAATTTTCGTTTCTTGCGTCGCTCCTCATCCCGCTGCTCTTTGCCCGCCGCCCATTTCGCTTCCTTCAGGGCTCGCTTTCGCGCATTCTTGGATAATGGGACCTCTGGTGCTTCTACCGCTTCCGTTGCTGTTGTGGTCGTGGTAGTGGAGTCGGCGGGCTGCTCAATAGGTGCTGAGGGAGCTAATGGTGGGTTTGCTGGTGGTTGCTCTTCTGCGTGTAGTTGTTCTGTGGACGTCATTTTGGCGGAATGTGTTAAATGAGAATTCTTTTTTGCAACCTGTCACAAATGTTGCGCGCGTAAGCTGCAAAGCCCTGTTGCTTCGCGTTGGTCGCACGCCTCGTCTCCCAAGTGACAAAGGCCGCTACGACCTCCGTAGTGTCAATACACTTCCTGCACCCTTTGAAACACCGCAAGCAATAACCAGCGAGATACCATCACTCCTTCACCACCGACGAACAGTATCAAACTGCGATTAGGTTAACGTCGAATATCTTCTCGTCATGGTATGTCAGCGTTTTGATATACGACGCCAATCTTGGGATGGCGGCAGAGTGTGACAACTGGGCTTTGCTTACTGTTTTCATTTTACCGTTATGGGTTGAATCTGCAGTCTATGCGAGGATTGACTGTGTTTATAGCGGACTTGCGAAATTGTACGATTTGATAAATGCGTTCTCGTGCAAGGGGCAGGGGTTTTCCAATGCATTTGGAGCCGTATTGCCACAAGGCGCTTCTCCCTAATACCATTCTTCGATTCCCTCAGGCCGCGCGCGGGAGTTGGAGGAGAAACGAGTCAATAAGGAACTCGCAAACATCAGATCTAAATTCAAAGGTGGGGACTGTGAAAGCTCGGCAAGGCTGAAAAGCGGCAAATGGACGTTCCGCGCCAGCGTTTGGGGGGCCGTTCCTTCCAATCATTAATGGATTTAATTACTGACACTGACTCTTTGATGTGATTAAAAGATCCGCAACTGAGTGGCCGGCAGAAGAAGAAGTATGTCTGCAAGCTGCTCTATATGTACATTCTCGGATGGGATGTGGATTTCGGACACATGGAAGCCGTCAACCTGCTCTCGTCGCCGAAATATTCGGAAAAGCAGATTGTAAGTTGGCAAGCAACATCCGGTCCGGTTGATTCCAGCACAGTCTACTAGCATGTGTGTACTGACGCGTATTTGTGATTGTTTGCTTGAAGGGATATCTCGCTGTAACACTGATGATCAGTGAAAGCAACGAGCTGGTGCGTCTCGTGGTCAACTCGATGCGGAAGGATCTGGACGACCACATCGAGATCCACCAGTGTCTGGCCTTGCAAGCTATTGCAAACATCAGCGCGAGAGAAATGGCAGAGGCTCTCTCAACAGACGTGATGCGGCTGATGACTTCTGGGTAAGGGGCACTTTCTAGCGAGAAAGCATGTCGAGGGTGTTTTATGTGGGATCCTCGAGCGCATTTGGTTGACGAAGCGGATCTCTGCGGCATATAGGCAAGCGAAAAGCTTTGTTAAAAAGAAGGCGGCCCTCTGTCTGCTCCGTCTGTTCCGCCGTCACCCGGATTTGATCCCAGCAAAAGACTGGGCCGACAAGATTATGGTTGGCATGGAGGATTACGACATGGTAGGGAGCAAGTTGTATTTCGCGACGAATGGGCGGGATTGTCTGATTTAAGGTCGTTCATTCTTGCAGGGTGTAGCGCTCGCAGTGACAAGCTTAGTGGTTGCGGTCGCGCAGTCACATCCTGATCACATGGCTGGCTGTGTTCCGAGAGCCATTTCCCGCATGCACAAGGTAGACAGGATTTATTATCTACCCTATGTGGTATTGTGTTGATCTCACATGTGGTTTTTAGATTGTGATGGAGAAGCAGTACAGCCCTGAGTATGTATACTACAAAGTTCCTGTACCGTGGCTGCAGGTCAAGCTCCTACGCCTTTTGCAATACTATCCGCCACCAGAGGACAACGCTACTCGAGGCCGTGTCATGAATATCATCCAGACCATTCTCAAAAACGCCCGTGACATCCCCAAAAACATCCAGCACAACAATGCACAAAACGCGATCCTGTTCGAAGCCATCAACCTGGCAATTCACATGGACCCGCAATCTGAGGCTGTGGTGCAAGCGTCAGAGTTGCTCGGGCGGTTCATCTCATCGAAGGAAACCAACATTCGGTATCTGGGACTGGAAACAATGGCGCACTTGGCTGGATTTGCGGAATCAGTGTCCACGGTCAAGAAACATCAAGAGACCATCATCTCATCCCTCAAGGACAAGGACATTAGTGTGCGTCGCCGGGCCTTGGATCTCCTGTATAGCATGTGCGACGTGAGCAATGCGCGCGTCATTGTGCACGAACTGCTGCAATACCTCGCGATTGCCGATTATGCCATTCGCGAAGAAATGGTACTGAAAATCGCCATTCTCACCGAAAAGTTTGCCACGGACTACAGCTGGTACGTTGACGTGATCTTGCAGCTCATCACCATCGCGGGCGACAATGTCAGCGACGAAGTCTGGTACCGTGTCGTGCAGATTGTCACCAACAACGAGGATCTGCAAGAGTATGCCGTACGCACGGTCCTCACCGCCCTGAAATCCCCAACTTGCCACGAAACGGCACTCAAAGTCGGCGGCTACATCCTCGGCGAGTACGGTCACCTCATCGCAAACAACCCCGGCTGCACGCCCGCGGAACAATTCATGGCCCTCCACTCAAAATTCACCATGTGCACCACGCCTACCCGCGCACTTCTCCTTTCCACCTACCTCAAATTCATCAATGTGTTCCCGGAAATCAAAGACCAGGTCGTCGCCGTGTTCAAGCAGTACCGATTCGTGCTCGATGTTGAGCTTCAACAGCGCGCGTGCGAGTACCTATCCATTGCGACGCTGGCCTCCGACGAACTTCTCCAGGTCGCGTGCGAGGAAATGCCGCCCTTCCCGCAACGCGAGTCGGCCCTCCTCAGCCGCTTGCAGCGCAAGACCCAGGACACAGAAGACAAACGCACCTGGCAGATTGGTGGGCTGGACGCTAACAAGGAGAACCTTCTGGCCGCATCCTACAAACGCCACAGTCGCCGCCGATCGGTTGTGGAGTCGACAGACATGCAATTACAACAGCTGCAGGAGCAACAACAACGCCAAAACTCTGGACTGCTGGACTTGTCGGACGACGTCCCCGCCCAGCAACCCCCAGTGCACCATCTCCACCAACAGCTGCAACAGCAACAAGCGCAACAAACGGCCGCCACCACCGCAGCCTCCTACGCTCGATTGGTCCGCGAACCCAATGGCGTCCTCTACGAAGATGCCAACATTCAGATTGGACTCAAGACAGAGTACCATGCAGCCCTCGGCCGCATCGCCATCTTTTATGGAAACAAATCTACGGCCACCATTGCGAACCTTGCCACGGACATGGATGTTGGCGATGGGGTACGAGTTACCCTCTTGCAACCGATTGCGAGCTCGATACCGCCCGCTACACAGCTTCACCAGGTGCGCTTTCTACTGATATCTTGTGGCGTACACGTTTGTCGACGTTAATTCTTTTGTGTCTTATCGCCTAGATGTACAACATCGAGTGCCTTTCCCCCGTCAACCTCCACGCCACGCTCAAAATCAGCTACACAGTCCAAACCGCCCACCAACCCTTCTCTTCCTCCTCAAACCCCACCACCGACAACAACACCCTCTCTCTCCGCCTCCCCATCGTCCCCACTAAGTTCCTTACGCCAGCACCGCTCTCGCGCCAAGACTTTGTCGCGCGCTGGACCCAGATCGGCGGCCCGCCGCGCGAAATGCAAATTGTCGCACCCACTGGCCCATCCGTGTGCACCGATGTGGGGCAATTGAGAAATGCAGTTGAACAGCATCTGGCCGTTAGCGTGTTGAGCGAGTTTGAGGACGCGGTTGTGGCTGCCGCTGTATGGAACGCGGCGAGTGGAGTGGGTAAAGTGGGTTGTTTGATTAGGATTGAGCTGAATGTAGCGCAGAAGGTATGTGTGATTGATTGCTGGTGTTGTTTACCTTCGTCCCCGGCACGCGCTCTCTGCCTTTCCTCATTCATTGTCTGAACGAAATCTTCAAATCAGATGTTCCGCCTGACACTCCGCTCCACGAACGAACAAGTCACAGCCGCCCTTGCGCCCCAGATCCGCGAGATCATCGAATCCTTCTGAGAGCGAGGGTGAAACGAGGCTGAGTGATGAGGCAGTCAGGAGCATAACTGCGCCAATCCCACCCATCCCAATCCCATTTCATTTCCCGTCGGTTCACTCACATGACAATAGAATGTCCAGCCGGTCGTCTCACCTAACATTTTGGTATTTGGTCCGTATATGCACACACAACACATATCCCCATTGCGGTCTGCCTCTGGACACACAGATATTTTGATTTTGGGTTTGGAGGTCAGTCTGTTGTTGCGGTTGTCTTCCCTCAGCTCCACTCTCTGCGTCCCGCGCCCAGCATCACACATGCTTGACTGTTGATGAAGGAGCCTAGAATGGAGGGAGATTAAGAGAGAATTCAGTCGCGAGCAGATCCAGATCAGTCACCGCCATCTGTGAATATCAAACTGAACGTGAAAAAGAAAAAACCAAAAAAACAAGCTATCTACCGTTGGCTTGCTGAACCACTTTGTGAAAGAAAGATAATCATTGGGAACTACGGCTGCCAACCAATTGTTAGAATTTCCTCAATTTTCCTTATCAAATGTACCAGAATCCTGGTCAAAGGTCATATGCAAGCAAACAGTCTGGGCCCGGGTTTGAAATTCACGACCTCCAGATGTCTATCTAGTACTCTCTTTGAGCGAGTATGCGTTGACTGCTTCCATTAAATGCACACTCATTCTAATTCTTGGTTGGATAGTGAATCTCAATCTATTGGTTGAATAAGTGACCGGAAAAAGACGAATACTGTTTAATTTACTTTTAAGTTCCAGATTAGCACCACAAAATACCAAACGTATGGGAACCTCCAATAGCCCAAACAAACAAGTGGGAACGGATGGAATTGTATGTTAGTTATGTGTGCATTTTCAACCACTATTGCGCACATACACACCACAACATGTCTGCGCATTTTCTGGCTCAAAAGATTCAATAGGCCTTTATTTTTTGTTTATTTCATCCAAAATTCAAGCTCCTAATCAAACCGGCCAATTCATCCTCATCTTCATCCGCGTCCGCATTCCCGTTCCCAGTAGGCCAAGACGATCGTGTGCGATTGTTGTTGTTGGGGTGGTGACGTGGTCTGGTTGGTGCTGCTGCTGCTTCTGCGGTTCGACTCGGCGCTGATGGGGATGACGTGGTGGTGAATGTGGTGGAGGTTGGGTCATCAAAGTCGTCATCATTGAAGGGGAAGGAGTTGTGGTCCGCGGCGGAGAGTGCGTTGAGGAGTTGTTGTGTGCGGGTGTTGTTGTTGTTGTTGCTGTTATTCTGGTTGTTGGTTTGACGCCGCGTGGAGCCACTTCCAGGGACTTTCCGGAGCGGGACATCATCACTATCATCATTTTCCTGCTGTTGGTTTTGCTGATGAGCCCGATACTGACGACGTTGTTGTTGCTGCTGCTGCTGCGATCTCTGATTGCCACGGGACTGATGTAGAGCGGGAGATGGTTGTTGCGTCATATTGTTGTTGCGATTGGGAGGAGGATTTGTGGTCGCGGAGGAATCGACGTCGATTTCATCGAGGATATCGATGAGCGGGCGGATCATCGACGTGTCGTTGGGGAACAGGAGGGAAGCGTCGGGTGAAGAACGTGTAGGATGAATCACCACCGGCTGTGCATAGTGCTGGTGATGTTGCTGGTGTTGTGGTTGCCGTGGAGGACGTGGTGGTGGTGGATGTGCCGCTGTTTTGGTGGGTGACGGCGGGCAAAGTGGGCACTGCGGGTAGGTTTGCGGGACGGGTGGTGGTGGCGGATACATATTGGGCAGTAACAACAGATCTTCGCTCGTATCGCTGAGGGCATCGGCGGTTTCGGCGGGGGTGCGATTGTCGGTATTGGTGTAGAGGGGTGATGAATGGTTATCCTGGGTAAGAGGGACTGTAATACGGATCGAGGCCGCCGGATTGTCTTCCGAAAACGATGATGGTAGCGTCGTTGGCGGGTTTGTTGTCGGTGGAGTTGGGGACGTGGCCGTGTCGCGCCATCTGTGGGGTGAGGATGCCCGTGGTGGGAGTGGTTCCATATTATGGTCATGAAGTTTAGCTCGGCGGGTGGGGGAGCGCGTCTTTTTGGAACGGTGGTAGTGTTCACGGCTACGTGTTCGGCGTCGTTGGTGGAGGTGGGGGTGGCGTCTTTCACGACGGGTTGCGGACTGTTTCTCTTTGTCCTTTTCCGCTTGTGATTGGAGGATGCCCCGGAGGACGTCGGACATGGTTGGAAGGGGAGTTTCTGCTGCCGGGCGCGACGCATTCTTGTTACTATTATTATTCATATTAATATCCCTCGTTTTGCCCATGACGCGCATGTTGTTGTCAATGTTTGCATTGTTGAGTCCTGCAGTGGACGAGGATTCGGAGGCTGACCGTTCACCGCTCTCGACTGGATGCGGGATGTGGCCGTCGCTAGAGAAGAAGGAAGAGATGTGCGGTCCTTGATCTGGCAGTGAGATAGGTGGTCGCGTGAAGGCGGTAATGGGAGGTGACGGCGGCGGTTGCGAGAAGTACTGCTTTTGTGACGAGAGCAGAGCTGTGAGGTTGGCCATTTCTTGCTATAATTTTGATTGAGACCAGTGTGCATGATAGGGTGAGGAACAGGCATGAATTAGGAGTAGCAGAACATTCGAGCGTGCACCTGTAGTTTTGTCAAGGTCTCCTCCTGCAGAGCCTGTGATCTACCCAAAGCCAGATTCGGTATCAGTTCCTCTTTCTCTGTCGACAGCTGTTGGTCCTCGTGTCTTTCCCCCAGTTGCGGTTGCGGCGGACCACCTTGCGGGTGATGTTGTTTCCGGTGCACTCGTTCCAAATCTGGCGGCGAAGCCGCTTCATCGCCAGATGCAGTCGCAGCGACGCCGTCCTGCAAATTCAGGACTTGCGCTTTGGTATTGTCGATTTCGACTTGGTATTGTCGCAACAGAGCTTCGGCCTTGTGGAGGCGGCGCGTGATTGCTGCAATAAATGGGGAGAGTGAAGGAGGAAGGATGCCGGGTAAGTGTACGAAAGTCAAGTCGACATGGCGATGGGAAACGCCAAAGATGACCAGCGCAAGGGCCTTTGCGTGTGCATCGCAGATAAGCAAGAGACTCGCCGACACTCTGATGAGCAAACCATCATCAGAATGATCTTCCTATTGCGACTGCAGAGACGAGCTTTGTGTCTCCATTTTCAAAATACATTTCGCTTCACTGATTTGTCCTCTCGACACGGATATAGTTGATCCCCCCGCACGAGTACGAAAAAACAAATTGTCGCCTCGCGAGACGACCCGAAGAGACCGTCATCGTCGAGCTCGCATCTGGAAGCGCTCATTTTCTCCCTCCACCTCGTTCTATTTGTTCCATTCATTTACCTTTGTTCCTGGCCACGACGGAGCCCTTTTCGGCATTGGTCTTTTCCAGCTGCAGAGTGACCTCATTCAACCCTTCCTTCAACGCGTCCAGTTCCATTTTGAGTTCCGTCTTTTGGTCCTGGGCGAGTGCGAGGTGAGAAACCAGGGCCGCGAGTCGACTCCTGTCCTCATCACAGAGAGCGGCAATGGTAGCTGTGTTGTTGGTGGTGGCTGATAACCCGCTTCCGAAACTTATTCCAGCGGCGTGCTGGTGAGCCGAGCGCGTATTTGGTGGCGGGCGGGTTTTGTTTGCTGTGGGGGCATACGCATTGCCGCCTTGCTGGAATTGCAGTAGCGCTGAAGTCTTCTGCTGCTGTTGCTGGGGCTTGCGAGCACGGGCCGGTTGAAAGGTCGGGACGGATACATCCTTGCTGGTGGTGCGAGGGGGGTTTGCGGAAAGGGGTATTGTGACTGTTGGCAGTTTTTCCCAGTGAGGCTGCGATATAAATGGGTAGCAGTCGCATAGCGGTGGATGCGGGGGTAAGTGGCTGTCGCTGCAGCACGAGTGGTGAAATGTGCGCTGCTGCATCTTCAACATCTTGGTCGGGACCGGACCGACCACTTATCGTTGTCGAGCTGTTCACCCAATGACAAGACCGGTAGCCCGCCCACTATCTGCCTCTTTTATTGTCCTCCCTCTTCCTCTTCCGCAAGCAGGTCCAATGCTTTCAAAACCACACCCTAAACACTGCAGAGGCAAAGAACGGAACGACGCGCTTTCTCAACCCGAAAACGCGCGGCGCGAGGTGGGAAAAGGGATTACACACCGACAACTATTGTTAATTACATAATCAGCAACGGCACATGATGCTGCTGCGCACCAAGCCACACGTCACACTTCATGATTCGCACGCGTCTCGCACTTCGGCTTGATTGTTTTGCCCCCCTCCGCTTCCGCTGACCTCCCTCCAGCTTTCTTTTCCTTGCACTTTTTTTTTATTTCATCTTATCTTATCATATAGTATATATATGCAAAAGTCGCTGCTGCCTCTACACTCTATAGAACCCCCGTCAATTGTTCCTTCCGTCTTCCCGACTGCCTCTCGCTTTTCGTCTTCTCTTTTTCTGCAAAACAAATGGATGTGGAAAACACCGTCCTATCTCCGTCCTCAACTACCCCACGCGAACGGCGATTCACCCTTCCCGATGGCATGGAGCTTGCCGCAAAGGAGTGGGGCTCCCCAGGCGGCGTGCCGATTCTGGCCCTCCATGGCGTACGTGTGCGAATTCAATGCATTTCAACAAAGTATTATATTCTAACCGCTAAACCCGTTTCTTCTTTCATTTTCAACTCCTCAGTGGTTAGACAACTCAAACACATGGGACAACTTCCTCCCCCTCTTCCTCCAAAACTTTCCGCCAAACCACTTGCACATCATCGCCCTCGACTTTGCCGGCCATGGACGCTCCGCGCATCGCCATCCTCAGGCAGAGTATCAGCTCTTCAACCATGTTAAAGATGTGATTACCGTCATCAATCTGCTGGGTACGTGCACTGGAAAATAAAGCCGATGGGGACATGCGAGGGAGCGAGGGTTTTGCGAGACAGCGATATGTGTAGACGAGCGTCTTGACTGCCAAGCGGGGCAAACATTGCTTCTATCCCATTTGCTTGTCTTCTTGTTGGGTACAAGATATATCGCTTCGTTATCGGCGCTCATTGTTCTATCGCTCGCCCCCTAGGCTGGCAACGATTCGCGCTTCTAGCCCACTCAATGGGGGCCGGTGTCTCCTTCCTCCTCGCTGCCACGCTCCCCTCGCGCGTCTCCCATCTCATTAGCGTCGAAAACCTCGGTCCTCCTCCACGGGACGACGCGCGGTCCGCCAAAGCCCTGATCGAAGCCGCCACATTCCACAACACCCAGTTTGTGAATCAAGCCGCTGGCCGCCCACCAAGGCGTCGGATATATCCCACCCTTGAGGCCGCGGCGGTCGTGCGAGCAGCGGGATCGAAGCGAATGCCCTTGTCGCTTGACGCGGCGACAGTGTTGACGGAACGGAACAGCATGCATGTTGATGGTGGTGTGCAGTTCACTACTGGTGAGTATTTTTGATTTGCTTTTTCTGGCTGGACGCTGTGGGGATGTGTGAGAGGGGACGTTTGCATGGAAGGGTTCCCGTCCATGCTCAAACTCGCCTGACCTCTTTCGTGCCTCCAGATCAACGGCTCAAAGACCCAACCCCCCACGGCCCCACCCCCAGCATCAGCCGACTGCTCTTCACGGGCATCACCTGCCCCGTCTTGGTCATTTTAGGCGAGGATGGTCTTTTTGTACCTCACCCCCAAGAACCCGGTCTCCCACAGCCTCCCAACTGGGACAATGGGACCCCGCGCCTCACTGTCACCACCCTCCCTGGAGCTCACCATCTCCACCTCGAACACGATACTGCACCGGGCACCGTTGAGGCTGCGTGCAATTGGCTGAAAGACCATCCGTTGAATATCCCGGCCCCGCGCCCGAGGAATGTCAAGGCACCGGTCAAGGCGTATAAGTTATAGAGAGGAGCCGATGGACAGTGGAAAGAGCTGTACATCTGGTACTCTTTTTGTTATAATCATATACATGTGCTTTTCCGCGTTGGCAACGCGCTTTGCTAAGCACAGCGACCGATATCGTAGGGCAGTCATTCTTTGTCACGCAGGATATATGACGAGCACGGGCAGGCTCCTCTTGCGTTGCCAAAGCGGTATTTCTGTTAACCGGCTCCTCCCCGTGCGAGATGCTGCTATCCCTTCCTCACGAAATCATCGGGCGCGTGCTCGAGCACCTCACAATGGAGGACATCCTCAATCTCGCGCAAACCGATGTCGAGTTTCTGCGTTTTGTATACAATTGGTATGGTCAGAGAGCAAGCTTGACAAATTTCTAATTGGTCGCCTCTTGTTGCGAGAGAGGACGATGACGACCCCTTCGATGTGTTTACGGCGAAGATTCGGTGTTGGCAACCGGGCAATCGCACTCTCTGCATGAGACGCCGTGGGTGGCGGCGGACTCGGACATTTGAAGACGCTCCGAGTGACAAGTTGTGCCACTTGTGCGCTGCAAGATTTGTCGACGGCGACGTTGGCTTGACAGGGATTCTGTTTCTCGCTGGAGTCCGAGAGCAGCGGGACGAATTGGAAGCACAGGAGTACGATCATGAGATGTTTGAGCGTTATGGTAGCGCATGGTTCGAGGCGGAACTACCATAGTCTTGATGGATTTCGCGTAATATGGATGACATCTTACCCCTTGGGCACGTTTGACCATGGGTTCTTTTTGTATAGTGAGGGTCAACCATCAGAAATGCAGACATGATATAGTGCATAGCATTTGTACCAATAGTATGAATTCATCCGGCTGAGTCCACGATACCCCGTAGTCCAACGCCCTAGATACTTGCCTCAACCTACCCCACCGCCGCGGTCGCTTCACATTCCTAAACCGGACAAATGCTAGTCAGCCAAACTATCAACTCCACAAACAAATCCAGGCCCTCAACGATCAGTCATTGTGCACGAGATCAGACATGGCTCCATGTAGTATGTATCTCCATTGGGGGTTGCCCACGACCAAAGTACGTGAATCGAGTCAGGAGGTTTTATGATTTTGATGTTTTTCATCAGGTCGTGTGCGGGGAGGGATAGCGGCACGGCTGGGCCCCTGGTTGCTACATGCCACATACCTTTTGTGAGCTGTGACCAGTATCGTTGTTGTCGCGACCGCAAAGATCTCGTTGCAGAACAGTTGCGTTCGCCACAAAAGCCACTGCCGCCGCCATGACAAAAAATCTCACGTGACAAAAAGTACTCGACATATCCTGGTGGCCGATTGACTTCGCGCGCGCACAAATAAAATCAAACAACGGCATAATGACATCAACAGTTTGGCACTTTGACTTCACGCAAAAGCAGCTTGCTTTCGACAAGCAGCAGTTCATAACACCATCCCGAGAAATTCATTTTCACCATCTCTTGGTCCCTCATTTCAACAATGCCCTGCCACAACAACCGCATTCCCAATGACATTAGGGAGAAAATCATCAAGTCATCCATGCAACAATCCCTCACTGAATCTGAGACTGCTCGTCGCTTTGAGATGGCGAAATGGTGAAATGGCGAGATGGTGAAATTGAAATGGCAAGAGAGCAACATGGTGAAATGGTGAAATGGCGATCTCAAATTGCAGTTTGCGTGAAATTGGTCAATTGACAGCGGTGAAAATGAATGCCAGATGTCTAAATGAATTTGGCTTGTTATGTCGAAATGCTCGCGCGCCCTGGCGAAGTCGATCGGCCACCAGGATAGGTGTATCGATAAGTTGCCCTTGGCATAACATATATTTAGCTTCCTTTACCTTTTGAATTCAAGAGTACGAAGCAAACAAGAGCAGCAGTTCATATGTATGATGTCAATTAGAAGTACGAAACGGAGAAAACTGTTGCATATGACTGAACGTACACATGGGCGCTGGCCTGCCTCTAAAGTGTATGTACACTTTGGAAGGACGCCATGGGAGGCACCGCATCGGGATGAGGATGCGAGCGTAGGGGCTGTGTAATAAAAGAGAAAATGCAGAGAGCGCGTAGAGCGCGAGTTATGGATAGCACGTGCTATGTATGTGTGCGCAGGGGCGGGATGAAGGAGATTGTGGAGTCAAATGTGAGATGGGTGCGGAGGAGGGATAATGCGCGTACGGGCTTTATTCCATCATCTGATCGTCGGTGTGCTCGGCGGTGTGCTCGGCTGCTTGCTCATCTTCCGCATCGACATCATCGACATCAATCTTGAGGGCCTCCATATCTTCAAGGAGCTCAGTGACATCAATTTCCGGGAAATCTGCTTCAGGCTCTTCCTCGTCGTCGTCGTTGTCTCCTTCGTCTTGGTCCATTCCATCGTGGTCCATTTCATTCGGCGACTCATGCTGCTGCTGCTGCTGGGCTGCGAGTGCCGCTTCGGCAGCGGCACGGGCGTTGGGGTCCTTGTACAGGTTGATCATTCCTCTCAGTTCCGCATCTTCCTCGATGTCTCGCAAGAAGAGTTCGTAATCCATTTCCTGGCGGGCCTTTTCGGATTTTCCGCGGTTGACTAGTTCGAGCTCTTCTTCCTTTCCGAGGGTCTTGAGTTTCCAGCCTCGGGACTTGCCCTTCTTGCGGGCGTTCGGATACGATTTGCGGACCAACATGACGTCCGGAATGCCACCGACTAGCTTGCCGGCGCGGTTGAGCTTGTCCCAGTTGTCGCTGTTGAAGTTGGCATGGGTAAGGTCGTAGCCCAACACGTGGTCTCCTGGGTTGAGAATGCGGCCGAGGTGACTGCGTGCAAAGAACGTGCGCGACATGTCACTGGATCGGCAAACTTCAACCGTTGCGAGGGCAAAGCGCCCATTCTGCGGTCCTTCGAGGGTGGAGTCAATGACGTAAAATTCGACAAGGTCTTTGGCCTCGCACAAGGAAGTGAAGGGCGCGTCCCAGTATACTGGAGATCGCAGCTCTGCAACGCGGAGCGTATTGGGGTCTAGCAGGTTGATTGTGTTGCTCACGCGGTTGCAAAGGACGAGCGGGTTGGTGTCCGACAGTTGGCGAGCGAGCTTCGGGTGGAGGCAGACGAGATCGTCCTACAGCGGAAGAAGGAGGAAAGTCAGAAAAAGACAGATTTGAATGTGATTCTCTCTGTTGCTGATGTTGCGCATACCTTGCAAATGGGCACGAGCTCCACAGAGTATGTAAATTTGTAGGTGCTTGTCCCACTATGTATATCTTGGGAGATGAGTTGTTCGGATGTCTTCATTTTCATGGGCACGACCGCCTGCAAAAAGTCGACCATTTTCGCGGCGTGGTTGCGGTGCACATAGTAGAAGTCCAACCCATCGCGGTACTCTTTGATGTTGGTGGTGTCCTTGTGAGCATTATGCTTGAGGATGAGCTGTTCAAGCCACAGGAAGGTCCTTTTGTGCAAGACCTTCTGACGGACTTGGACAACTGCTTTCCATGTCAGCTGGGCGTCGACACGCTGACATTCCTCACAGTGCTGAGAGGCGACAATGAATTCAGTCACGAAGACCTGCTGAAGAATTGTCGCGGCAAAGACCTGGGTGACACATACAAAGAAGATGATATCAATATGGGGACCCTATCGAGATACACAGACATAGACCTGCATTTTCTTGGCCATTTTACCTCCTTTTGGATCGTCAGTTTGACTTTGATTCGCTTTGAATGAGGTTCCGTCCAGATGAATCCCGCATCCACGAGCCTGACTTTGTTGAGTCCTCTCAATTTCTTGAGACAGAGGGCAAGCAATTCTCGTGATTCCAAGTCTGCCTTGACCCAGATATTCGGGGGTTGGAGGTATCTGTCGCAGCCTCTGCAGAAATGTATGGTGGCCTGCTTTGGGATTCCTTCAGTGATATCGACGTCTCCTCGGATGCAGTTGACACACATGTTGGCAGGGTTGGGAGCAATGACCGTTCCACAAGAAGCGCAGAGACTGGAAGAGCGAGAAAAAGAGGGAGCAAAGAGAACAAGAGTCATGAGCAAGTTTGCTTCTTTGGTCAAAGGGAAACCACAGTGGTCATTCTAGTGGGACATACATGCGCTGCTCTGTGCGGGCGGGGTCATGCTCGATGCCTTCCATTGCGATTGAGACGGGGATGGAGAAGGGTCGAAAACGTTCTTGCTCGTAAAGTGATTTCCTCAGGAAACGGGATGTTATTGCAGAAACTCCAAGTGAGAAAGTGCCGAATTTCCAGTTTGTCAAAGTGGACGTTTGTTGTTTTTGTTTTTTGGCTTTGAGCTAAAATCAAATCCTTGGGAATGATTGATGAGTCAGCAAAAACAAAAGTGGGAAAGCGCTTCTCCACAGCCACCCAGTTGGAGTCAGCTGACTTGTAGACTATATGAACTCCACGATTGATGGATGCTATATGAACTCCACGACTAGGCCTAAGCGAAGAGGCGACTCGACTGTATTTGAATAATAGGAGAATATCGATAGAGTCAGGAGGGAATCGCTAATGTCCGTAATTCCCACCTTCTTTCTTGCTGTCCGTCCGTCCGTCCAGACGCTTGTCAGTCAGTCAGTCAGTCTCAAATGCATGCAATGTGCTTGATGTAGGGATGCTAGATATGACATGTGATTTGTCACTCGGAGGTCACGTGGGGGGGAGTGAGCGAGTGACTTGTCGACCAACAAACGCATATATCGATATTATTCATAGCATCAATCCATTGCCGTTCGCGCAATCGGGCCATGTGTGTGTCATCAAATCTTATGATACTGTACATGTCTATTTCGCCCGTCTCTCTCTCTCTGTGAGTATCAATTGTGCTTAATTCCCCTCTTCTTCATCAGACAATTCCCTCAATCAACTGGTTATTTGTGTGTCAAAAGCCCAAATCGCATCATATCGCATCATATTATTCGCTTCAAACAAACAGTCTCAAAACAAGCTTGTCCTCAACAAACCCCACTTCCTCAAAAGCACAAAGAGCCTCGCTCCTCGCCCTTGTCTCTCCGCATACCACTCCCGTGTACCTTCCCTTGCGCTTTCTCTGCGCTTCCTCGTTGTCTCCCGCTCGTTGGAAGTTGAGACCTGACCCATTTCCACGCCTGGCACCACCCGCTCGCTCACAGACCGCCGCGCAACGTCAACGTCTCCCTTCCCCACCCCTGCTGTGCCGCCTACTTTCAACCCCTCAACATCCCCTTACTCTACGGAACGCACAGCCAGACTTCCTACCTCCCACTCTCTGAACTTTTCTCTGTCAACCACCCCTCATACAAAACCACACATACCATTTCCTCTCTTGCTGTGTGTCGGCGCTACTTGAGACATAGAACCAGAACTTCACCGCCGGAGCACTCCCTGGGGGTAGCTTCCCGGCTTCCCTTCCTCCCGGCTGTCCCTCGCCAAACTCTTCTGCCCAGGAGCGTGTAGTATGGGAACGGCAGCCTCTGCCATTCATCCGCACCACCAGCACTCCTAGCATTCCCTCAAACTCGGCCGAGAACGTTCACTCTTCTTCCGCTGCATACACGTAAAAACAAGTTCAGCCACTCTCGCTCAACGTTAGTCTAGCCTCTTCGCGGGGCCTGGACCACCTGTACATATATTAGATACCCACTCGAAGCGGTGGCTGCACAATATGTCGTCTGTCCATCCGTCGACCGCGCCCACGACCGCGATAGGGGACTACCTGGTCTCTCACGAGATTGGTCGCGGTTCGTTCGCCACGGTCTACATGGGAAAGGCCATCTCCACAGGCCGACCCGTCGCGGTCAAATCGGTTTCCCGTGACAAGCTGAACCGGAAACTGGCAGAAAACTTGGAAAGCGAAATCAAAATCTTGAAGGGAATTCAGCACGACCACGTTGTTGCCCTCCTCGATATTGTGGTATGTATCCAGGCTTGTGTTTAGAGAGCGAAGAAAGTGACGCGAAAACTCAGACACATCGGACAATGACAATGAGGTCCGCGAGTGTTCACCTGATCAAGTGCTTTTTCGCTAAAGAGACGTGAGCGTGCAGCCTTGGGTGATCCAAGTCATCTCTCAGACAGCGTAGCAGAGTTTTGTTGTTAAAACGTCCTCTCTGAACAAACATGGTCCTTGTGTCTGCTGTCTCATGGCTGATGTACTCATCAAACGTTCTCGGCCGCTTCCCAAACAGAGCACGGAGAAGCACATTCATCTGATCATGGAATACTGCTCGTTAGGCGACTTGTCACATTACATCAAACGGCGAGGTCTTGTTGGAGGAGCGACTGTGGAAGGCGGACAGTGGAATCCTTTGTCCGGTCCGTGGGGTGGCCTCAATGAAATTGTCGTCAGACATTTCCTGCGGCAACTTGCATCAGCGATGGAGTTTCTCAGAGCGCACAACTTGATACATCGTGATTTGAAGCCCCAGGTACGTTCCTCACTATTTGAAGTAGTACATAGGCGTATGCTGGAAGATTCGTCTAATGTCTGCTTTATTTCAACTCTTTCAGAATGTCCTGCTTTGCCCCGCCCCTGCTGATGCCACCAACATCCAAATTCCATCGCCTTCACAGCCGGGACTCCTGGCAAGCGTTCCGGCCTTGCCAGTGCTAAAACTCGCCGACTTTGGTTTTGCTCGTGCTCTGCCGTCTCATTCCCTGGCTTCCACGCTCTGCGGATCGCCGTTGTACATGGCGCCAGAGATCTTGCGCGGGGACAAGTACGGTCCGTCGGCGGACCTATGGTCATTTGGTGCAATCCTGTATGAGATGATTTGTGGCCGTCCGCCTTTCAAGGCACAGAATTACATCGATCTATTGCGCAAGATAGAGCGCGGTGAAGGAATCATCCGGTTTCCAGGTGAAGACATGGCATCTCTAACGGCCAGACGAAGCAGCGCGCTTTCATCGTCTCCCAGCTCTCGACTTGGCACCAGTCCAGGATCCAACAGCCCGCGCTTTCCGCCAAACATGAAAGGAGTGCCTCCGATTGGGGAAGATCTGAAGGATCTTATCAGACGACTTCTTAAACGGAACCCCGCGGAACGTATGCCCTTCGAGGCTTTCTTCTCACATTCCTGCGTGATCAGCAATCGTGGCATCGGCACGCCACCGATCGGCTCGTTTAACAGCATGGACGGTGGTTTGAACATGTTGCGGAGAAAATCCTCGACGGGATCTCAGCGATCGACATCTTACGGCACACCTCCGCAAGGCGATCTTCCATTTGCGCATGTAACTCAGGGGGCTGCAGCCGCTTCGACCGCCGTGGGAACCGTCTCCGAAGGGTTTGTCAAGATGGAGCATATAGGCAATCCAGTACTTTTACCGCCACCTGGTTTGACAAGGGTTCATACATCTCCCGCACGGCCTGGGTTCAAGAGGGGCGAGACGCTTGTCTTGGGAATGCCACATGACGTCGGACACAACAGAGGTTCGAGCGCTGCTGGTGTCCAAGAGAAGGGATCCTCCGGATATGCGCCGGCGTCTGCTGCGCACCCCGATCAGCTGCTCAGATACGCAACATCCTCTTCAGCATCCGGACATCACCTCGCGCCAGGAATGCCGGATATGGCAAGACAAAGCTCTGCTCCGGTGTTCCATACGCTGCAAAGCAGTTCGGGCAGCGGCGGTGGAAGCTCAGCCAATGCCCGTGCCGCGCAGGGGCGCCCAGCGGCTACAACCAGGATTTCTTCGATGATCTTGGAGGAGAGTGGTAAGGGCAGCGCTATCAGCAAGGGCAAAAGCAGAGTACCGACCGAATTTGCGGATGCGGTTGAGCCGCCGTTTCCGGGCTATGGAGGAGTGGACCCGGTCATTTTTGCCGCGTTTTCTCAGACACCCGAGGTCAAAGAACCTTTATCTTCCTCGCAAGCCGAACAACCAAATCCGAACGGCGAGGACGGGGACAACATCGACGTCGAGGATGACTATAAGGGGGATGAGAACAACTCGTCGCTCTCTTCTTTAGGCAGTCTGGAACTGAGTGAAGGTGACGACCCGGATGTGTATGACGAGTTGGTCGGCGACGGCAATACGAACAACATCAACACTGATACGGGCAATGGCCGTGCTGGTGTCAGTGGTGGTGGTGGTGAAAGTGGTAGCGTTGGGTCGGGAAGCCATCCCCGGCCTTTGTTTGCAACGGACAGCCACGGCAGCGGAAACGGCAAGTCGAGCATAGAAGAATACGTGGTTGTTGAAAAACGTGTCGTTGAAGTCAACTGGCTGGCTGACCAAGTTGCAGACGCCGTCGGCGACGACGCAACCCACAGCCCTCCCGGATCCGGATACCCTGTTGGCGGACACGCACAGTACAGTCCTCAGCAAGACCCACATGGATGGCGGCAAACGCCCCTTATGTCAGTTACTCCGGCAACAATCGCACCGGGTACTCCGCCATCTCCACCATCTGGAACGTCGCCACGTCCACTGCGGCTGTCACCGAAACAGCGATCGCGGATTTTCGGATCGCTGCGCGAGTCAACGCATCAGTTCCTAAATCCTGCGGTCGCGGCTGCTGTAGCAGCGGCTTCCTCTTCTTCGTCAACGTCGCCCCAGTCGGGCAGCACTCCGCCGGCTGCGTATCTCGCCGCCGCGACGGCTGCTTCTGGGTCTCCTACGCGCAGCGCCACCGGCATGGCATTCTTTCAACGCAGGGCGTCCTCCTCTTCCGCATCGACAACCGACCCGCAAAACCACCCGCTCCTTACTCCGCTCAATCTCTGCGCACTTCGCGGACATGCGGTCCAGCAGCTCGCTGATTCTATCTTCCCGCAGTCGCCCTCAGAAGCACTCGGATGTTACCTCCTAGCCCTCCGCTGCTATCAAACCGGCATGGAAGTCGCAAAAGGCATCTGGAACAGCGTTCGGACTAGCACCAACAGCAATGTTGCCAGCAGTACCATCAGCATGTTCATGGGCGCGTCAATGACCGCGGCCTCGTCGGCGGCAGCACATGCGTTCTCCAGCACCCCAGCTGTGGATCTGAGGGTCTTGAGCGTCGGTGTCCAATGGGTTCGTGAGCGGTTCAATGAGTGTTTGGAACGTGCAGAGCGCTGCCAGGAAGCCGAAGGAGATGAGAGACTGCATCATCAGCAAGACCAGCCGCACCGTCCGCGACGTGTGGAGATGGTGGTTTACGAGGGCGCATTGGAAGTGGTCAGTGCCGCCCGCTCTATTTCTGTACATCTGCTCTGGCCTTTGTTGTCTTACCATTAGTGCTCGGTTTTTCCTTTTCACAGTCACGCCGTGCAGCCGTCCTAGAACTCTCGACACACCAGCCACCCGCTTCCCTGGCCTCGTCCACGTCGTCGTCATCCACCCACATCGCACCTCCAGCCGCCTGCGAAGATCTTTACCGCCACGCTATCCTCCTCATTGAGGCGCTCCTGACACTCGACGAGGAAGATGACGACGCCCGCCATCAACAGCACCAGCAACACCACGCCGGCCATCGTGACGAAGAGGACGATCCCCACCATCCCCGTGGCATGACGGACGAAGACCGACGCGTCCTCGAGCGATTCGTGGCCAGTCTGTGGAACCGCGTCGGTGCAGTGTCGAACGCAACCGCCACTGCAGCCGCCCCTCCCGCAGCAGAGCAGTGATGATATCCAACCCCCCGCAAACCCATTTCCCATTCACGATCTCCCAACTACCCCAGAACGGTATCCAAAAAAAAGCCCGCGACAGCACCAACACAAACCCTGATCCAGCAACCCACCTCAAACATCTATTTTCTTTCGCTTATCCCTGTTTTTTTTTTTTTTTTGTTTTTTGCTATCCTTTTTTGTCATTGTGTGTTTTGTTTTTTTTGTGTTTTTTCTTCATTTGTCATTATTGTATATTTTTGTGTTTTTTTTTGTTTTTTTTTTTTTTTTTCTTATCTTTTCTTGTGCGTCAGTATAAAAATGGTCTCCCCGCCTCCCCCCATTCGTACCCACTTTGTTGTGGTTGTTGTATGGTGTGCTGTGCGTCTTTGTGCACCCACTGACTGACTGACAGGAGCGGAGCGCGAAGGAGCCAAAGAACATAAAAAAAAATTCCAAAGTCTATCTCATTCTCTCCTTTTGTCGTGCAACTGAACTACCGTAGCTGTTCGCATCACCAAATGCATCAGCACGACAATACCCTTGTGTTCAGTACTGTTGCACAATCCATATCGTGAACGGGGCGTTGGGAATACATCCAATACAGTACCTTGCGTGCAGTTCTGTTTTATCTAGCTTCGATCACTCACGACGGAAGCAAAAAAGCACACACACACACACACACACACACACAGAACAGCGACCTATCGATCAAATAAAGTAGCCGCAGTGTATGAAGCAAACGACGTTCGGGGTATACGAAGGGAAAAAATAAAAAATAAATAAAAAAAAATCTCATTTCGACAAAACATCACAGCAGAGTGTATATGAGGCCCCAAGCGAACATGTCAAAATTCCATTCTCCCTCAAACCGCAGGTGCAACCTCCATTTCGTTCTCACACACACATACACGCAAAAAAAAAAGGAAAACAAAAGGAAAGAAAGCAAAAAGGCGGCCACACACACACAGTTCTCAATTTCCCTGTTTCAGGGCCCTGAGTTTCTGCCTCACGGCCGCGGTGCGGGCCTGGGCCGCCTTTTGCGCCGCCGCGGCCAGATCCGGGTCTCCGAGGTCCGACACGCCGCCACCGCCGCCGGCCGTGGTCGCACTCTTATGGAGAGAATAGAGACTCTGTCGCCTACTTGCTCGCGACGCTGCAATCGAGGGGGCATAGGAGGAGAGCTGCTGTCGCTGGTTCACTTCCTCCAGGCGCGTCGCCATGATGCGTTGGTTTTCCGTCAGCGTGCGGATCGCAGCGAGTAGAGCGGCCGGGTCCGCGGTGGAGGCGGACACGGGGAGGGGTGGGGGTGTGATGATGCGGGGCGGCGACGAGTGGGCGTGGTGGTGGTGGGGGTAGCTTTGCGCAAATAGCTGGGAATGGAGGTCGCTGGCAGCGTGGAGGCCTTGCTCGGTGATAAAGGTGGGCGGGGAGGTGGATCGCGGGCGGTGCGAGTAGAGACTGTTGTGATGCTGGTTTTGTTGCGTGTGGACAAGTTGCGCGCGGAGCTGGTCGCGTTCGGAGGTGGCTTGCGCAAGCTGGGTGTGCAAACCAGCGATTTGTTCTGCAGCACTAGAGGTATCTTTGTCCTTGTCGTTGTTGTGGTGGTTGGAATGCTGCTGTTGCTGCTGGAGCTCGTGGCGCAATTGGTCGCGTTCGGCGGTGACATCCGCCAGTTGTGACCGCAACTCCGCAACAGCACGCTCGTTGTCTCTATTGTTGTCGACAGCATTGCTATAGCACTGCTCTTGCTGCTGCTGGAGCTGCTGAACCTGCTCCCTCAGCCGTTCACGGTCCTTGTTCGCCTCCTCAAGCACCGCCTCCCAATTCTGCTGAGAATTGCGTGCCTCCTGTTCCAAATGCGCGACCTGCGCCCCGAGTGCCTCGCGTTCGTCCTCGCTCTCCTTCAGCAGCTGTTCGCGCTGGTGCTGGGCATCCCGAACCTCGTTCTCGAGATGAGCAATGTGCGCGCGGAGCGCTTCGCGGTCAGCGTTTCCTTCTGCGAGCTTGGCGTCCATTTCGTGTTGCTGGTTCTGTACCGACCCATCTTGGGCTCCAGGAAATTGATCAAACACACTGGCGCTTTGCTGCTCATGTTGGCCCTGCAACGCTCCAAAATCGTAGTGCTGTTGTTCGGTATGTTGTTCCTGCTGGGGATACTGCTCCTGTTGCTGCTGCGGCTGGTGCTGTTCCTGGGGAGAGAAGTCTACTCCATCCCCCTCAGCAGCAACAAACATGTCACTCGCAAACGCATCGCCCTCATATCCGCTCTGCTGCCCACCGCGAAACATTTCATCAAAGCCCGTGTAATGCTCCTCGTGCAACGGATGATGATGGTTGTGCTGATACTGGTCACCGCCAGCGGTGGTGGTGGTGTTGGCAAAGGCATCAAACGCGCCTCCGTACGTCGAGTTGTCAAAACTGGTGAACGGGATCTCCTCTGCAGCAGACTGGTGCTGTGTCTCCTGCTGCTGGTGCTGCTCCTGTTGCTGATACTCGTGATGGTGGTGTGATTGCTGCTGTTGTGAGGTGGTCGGAATCGGCGGCGCGATCGTTTCAATCATTTTACCCATCCATCCCATCCACCCACCACCACCACCACCACCCGACGAAGATGGAGGCCGAGTGTCAGGTGTAGCCGCACTCGTCGCCGCCGCGGAAAACGTAGGAGCAGGCGGGTCCGGTTCCGAGTACGAGTACGGTGACACATAATCGAGGGCCGGCGGTGGCTGCCATGCGGTCAGGGGCACGGACGCCAGTGCTGGCGATCCGGTGGTTGGCGGCAATGGGGCGGAGGTTGGTGTAGTAGACGCATTGTTCCAGTCCGCCGTCGCATACGACGACGACTGCTGGGATGTGTAAAACCCATTCTGATTCTGCTGTTGGTGGTGCTCAGTAGGCGATGCTGAGGCCACGGGCAAGAATGCATTTTCGACAGTCGCGGGCGGGGACGCCAGCATGATGCTGCTGGATCCGGGACTGCCGTTCAAAAAGGTATCTTCGTGACCGAGGTTGCTGATCGCGCCTTCGTAGTCGTCCACGAAATCATCATCGAATCCAGCCGTTGGGATCGAGAAGCCTTTCGCGAGCCCGCCGCTGGGACTACTGAGCGCGCCACCCATAGTCGAGCTTGTGTTGCTTCCACGGTTCTTGTCGGCCGCAGCTGCCGCGACGCACACCACGTCCTGGAAGCCGCTCTCGTCCGTCGGGGTACCGAGATGCGCAGCATGCTCCGTCTGCATCTGCATCATCGGCTGTTGATGCTCCTGCTGGTGCTGTGACTGCTGAACCTGATCCTGCGAATGATGGTGGTGGTGATGATGTCGCGCGAGGCGAGCTCCACCGTACGCTTTTGGCGCCGCCGCACCAACCGGCGGCATCCCAAATGCCTGCGGAGGCCGGGCGGCGGAAGGCGGAGGAGGCCCGCCAGACGGCGTTGCCGACGATGGGCGGTTGGGGGCGACTTCAACGATAGGCTCGATGGGAGTGATTAAATTGGGGACGGCACTGGCCGGTTTGTCAGTTTTCACTTGCTGCTGTTGAGGTTGGGCTTGCGACGGTTGTTGCTGGCCCTGTATAATTCGCACACACAGCATCAGTCCCCCATCTACGAAAAAATCCAACCCATTTTTTTGACGTTTGCCGAATGTATGTTACCTGCCCAGCCCTCCTCTCCTTCTCCTGCTTAATCCTCAAAAACCTCTCCCGCCCCGCCCGTAATTTCTGTTCCCGGTCTAGATCAACCGACGACATGGCTGCAGTGTAGTGTTACGGAATGCGTCGGTACGAAAACGTGTGTCGCTCTTTCAGATGGGGTGCAGGTTGCTGATGTCACGATGAGATGATGGAAATGGAATAGAACAAGAGAGCAAAAGCGGAGCAGCCGGGAGATAAAAAAAAAAACGTTAGTTCGGAGACTTTTTTTTTCTTGCGTCACTGGCGTTCTATAGTTAGATCGTTGCGGGTCATAACCCCACTCTACAAGTATTTCGTCAACGATAATGGACGTTAGGGATAAGCGTAAACGTGCGTAGGTGTGAAAATGCGCAAACGGCGGCTCTGTTGGCTGACGTCAGCAGTGTGTTCGCAGCCAACTCCGAATTTTTAACACATGCCATTTACCGTACCGTACGCTCTCTCCCCTACACCTCTGGCTTCTTGGCTTGTCGAAGGCAAGTTCTTGAGGAATGGGTGGGGGGCCACCACTTTGCTGGGAAGACCCACACTCTCTACGTCACAGCAATGTCTAAATTGTCACAAAAAAACGGCCGTACTCAAACACATCCAACGTTACTAGAGCAGGAGAATACAATGTAGAGCCAAGCGTGAGGAAAACCAAAAAAAAAAAAAGCGGTTCGTTAACCAAAGCCCAAGTTCCGATAAAAGAAGAGATACATATATATATGTAGGGAATAAAAAGCACCAACACAGCAAAATGGTTAGGGTAAAAACCCAAAGCCCAAAACCCAAAAAAACGCAAAAAAAAAAAAAAAAATGAAATCAAAATAAACAAAACAAAAAAATGAGCACGCAATGAGACTCAAACATGGATGCGATGGGGAACGGGAGGTATGGGTGGATGGGGAGGAGATGTAGGTGAGCTGCGTGGGGGGGGGGGGATACAGATTCAGTACAGTAGATATAGACTAGTCCGTGATGGAAACGGAGCAGTTCGGGGGATGAGGGATGAGAAAAAAAAAAAAACTACAATGGTGAGTGGGGGGGGGGGGGGGCACACGGTCTTCGAAGATCAGGTCGACGACGTCGTGCGTGCTAGTGTGGATTTTGCTGTTGGTGTCGCATTTTGGTTGCAAGATGTGTAAGCGGAAGGTCGTGGGCCTGATGTCCGGCCTATTCGGATCCATCCATCTATCCGAAAACCCTGCCTACAGCGCTCTTCACGTATCCTGAGGGCAGCCTTGAGTTAGGGTCCGGCAACATCAAAGCGGGAAGGAGGCATGCAGTAAGTGAGTTCAGATGTCGGTTGGGCCTGTCAGAACTGTTCACCGGTCGGCATGGATGTCGTACGAGGCAGGGAGGGCTGAGCCCATTTAACAGAGCGCGGGGGGTTGCGGCAACAGGGCAAGTGCCGCATCCGGATCCTATCCCGTCACTCTCACGCTTCTTCGTGCGCTCACAAGCTGCTCAATCTTGTTCACGAGCTCCTTCTTGATGTACGGCTTGACCATAAAGTCGTCCATGCCGACTTCCATGGCTTTGTGGAGGTACTCTTTTCGCGCATTGCCCGTGACGGCAATAATCGGCACACGCGCACTGGGCGCGTATGATGTCGTGTCGATCGCCGTCAGCTCCTTTTCCGTCGCCCGGATCCGCGTCGCGCATTGCAGGCCGTCCATGACAGGCATTTCAATGTCCATGAGAATGACATCGAAGAAAACGGGCGTTTCTGGGGCGTCAGTCGACTGGCGCTGCAGGAGCGCAAGGGCTTCGCCGCCGTGGTTGGCTATCCGCGTATTGTAGCCTGCGGTTTCCAGTTGCCGTTTCAGCACTTTCTGATTGACGACATTATCCTAGAGGAGATACAAGACAGACACGTTATTTGGTATCCACATGGGACGTTAAAGATCATGTGCAGCTTGGAGCTTTTGAACAAACCTCGACAATCAAGACCATGATCTTATCCTCGGACGGTGGTGGTGGTGGTGGAGGGGTTTGCGGTTGCGGTTCCTCGTGCGAGGTAGCGGGTTCCTGAGAGACCGAGTGCGGTAGGGCCACGGATGAAACAGGTCCATCCGCATGGCTCGACCTGCGTCGAGAAAGCAGGGAGATGGAGGCCCGCGTTCCTCCATTGTAGCCAATCGGATCGCTCCGCGACGGGGCCGGGCTCTTGCCACCCGTGACTGAACCCGGTGGTGGCGAGTCGCGCATCTCGGTGCGCACGTAAAACTTGAATGTGGTTCCCACACCGCTGGTGCTTTCCACTCCAATCTGTCCTCCTTGCAGCTCCACGAGTCGTTTCGAGATGAATAGGCCAAGCCCGCTTCCGCCAAACTCTCCGTACGTTTTGGGGCTCGTCGAGAATCGTCGGAAGATCAGCGCTTGTTCTTCCAAGGTCATCCCGACCCCACTGTCGCTGATGGTTATACATATGTACGCAGAAGCACCAGGAGATGCTTTCAGAGTCTCATGTGTGCCACCTAAAAATTGATGACGAAACACAGTATCTTGAGCATATGAACGACCAAGAGGATGCGAGGGGAAGGATGCAGCGTGCGAACATGCTTCTCAAGGTCGTAAATCCTACCTGATGTGATGGATTCCGCACGTTGGAGTGCCTGCAAATGTCCCTCACTGTTCGAGCTGGATATGCTGGGACTTGTTCTACCCCAAAGGCCGTCTGTTCTTCGCTCCGTGTCTCCATCCTCGGATTCATGTACCGAACCGGAGCGAGAACTGCTCGTGTCTGCGTACGCCCGCGCGGGCATGGTCGGTGGCGTTGCCGTCGCATCCAGCGTAACGGTTACATTTCGAGATTCCATGCGTTCCGTGAAACGGATGGCGTTGGATAAGAGATTGATCATGATTTGCGCCAATCTCTTTGGATCACCCCGCACCCAATCCACCTCCATCATTTCAAATCCTGGCTGCACAGTCAGTTCCAGGTTGATCTGCTTGGCGTTCGCTTCAGTTTCAAACATCCGCACAACGCTTTGGATCTCCTGCCGCGGTTGATAGTCGACATGCGAAAGGCGGAGCAGATTCATGCTGATCTTCGAGACCTGCAAAACGTCATCAGCAATGTTCTTTTGATGTTGAGCACACTGATTGATCGTTTCGACAGCTTCGATGCTCTGCAAGATATCGCTGTTGATACGCGTCAAGGATTTGCCGATTCTCGCGGACTCGGCATCGTCAGAAGTCCGATTATAGAAGCTGACAGCCTTTCTTATAACGTTGACCTCCGATTGCACCTTCTCCAGCGATTCGTGGATCAAATCGGCATTGTGATATATGCCGTTGAGTGGGTTACGAAGTTCGTGGCATGTCATGTCTGATGAGATTTTAAAAAAATAAAGATTAGAATGGTTCATGATGCCTTTAGCGAATTCCTTATTTCATGGGAAATCATGTCTGGTCCCGCTCGGACTATACGGCCTTGTGCCCGTCTCTCATGAGAACTTGGCCATGCGCAACCTATATCCCGGGTGGCAATAGCAAGACTACTTACCGATGAACAGTTCCTGCTGTCTTCGGACCGATTCTGCCTCTTCTGCTCTTCGTCTTTGATACTTTTCTGCAATCTCCAGCGCATCCATCTTCTCCTTCTCCAACCGCTTTCTCTCCGTGAGATCAGTGAGCGTGCCAATGAGTCCAACAATGTTGCCAGCCTCGTCCAGTTCTGTGATGGTCTCACTCAAGGCATGATGTATCACTCCCGTCTTTTGACTTTGCCATCTGAACTCGCATGACCAGGAACTTGTACGCAAGGCCATAGCCCATCCGTCCTGGACGCGCTCTCGATCATCAGGATGTACTGACTCGATGTATCGCGCTCCGATCGGGTCAGACCGCCGGTTGTGCATGCTGATTTCCCACCATTTGTCATTGGCAAACGTCAGGTGTCCAACTCGATTCGTCTTGTAGATTCCAACTGGACTCATCGTCGCCATGGCCTTATAGCGCCATTCACTTTCTGCTAGCTCCTGAGTCCGCTCCTTCACCCTCTGTTCCAGCTCCACTCGAAGACGGCTCATTTCCAGGTGGGAATGCACACGGGCAACCAGCTCCTTGGCCGAAAAGGGCTTCACAAGATAGTCATCTGCACCCATGCGCAGTCCGTCAACGCGAGCTTCTTCACCGGCCCTCGCAGAGAGCAGGATGAACGGCAGGGATTTTGTTGCGGGATTGGACCGCAAGGCTTTCAAAAGGCCGAAACCGTCCAGTATCGGCATCATAACATCGCTCACAACGATATCGGGTGGATTCTTCAAAATCATGTTCAGAGCGTGCTGTCCATCTTTGGCTTCGACAACATTCCACCAGGTGCTCAAGAACATCTTGACGTACTTCCTCATATCGGCATTGTCGTCCGCCAGAAGAACCCTGCATCCGCGAGTCGTCATCGGCATGCTTCTGCCCGGTGTCAAGGACGAGTCGGATGATTCGGCAATGCTACCATTATCGGTCGAGTCGTCCTCCGAATGCGTCGACAACCAGTATCTTGCCTCCTCCACCACGGCTGCCCCATAACTGCGTGGGGGGGTTACTTCCACGTCCATGCCTGTTCCACCGTCATCGCTCGATACCATGTCCGGAGGGAGATGAGCAGTACCGTACGGTATTGTCACAGAAAACACGCTCCCCTTACCAAGCTCACTTGTCACGTTGACTGTTCCACCGTGGAGTTTGACTAGCTCGTCAGTCAACGCCAAACCAATGCCAGATCCCTCGTAACTCCGGCCCGTCTGTCCTTCAACCCGGTGAAACCGCTCAAAAACCCTACTGACCTCGCTGGACGGTATACCAGTCCCAGTGTCCTCTACGGCAAAAACCAGACCGGCCTTGTCGGCCGAGTGTCGCACACTAACTTTTATCCGTCCGCGCAATGTGAATTTGAAGGCGTTTCCAATGAGATTGAAAACAATCTTTTCCCACATATCACGATCGACATATGCCTTCCTGTCCTCGTCACACTCCACAAGATATTCAACGCCGCCTTTTTCGACAGCGCTCCTGAAAACGCTGGCGAGATCTCGCGTAAAGGCCGCCACGTTGGTTTCCTTAAACGATGCTTGCATTCTTCCGGCTTCAAGCCGACTAAAGTCCAACAAACTGTTGACCAATTTGAGGAGCCGTTTGGCATTTCTGCTGATCAGAGAAAGACGCTGCAGTTGCAACGGCGTTGCCGCATTAACGCGATCGCTGATCATTTCCTCCAATGGCCCAAGAATTAGGGTGAGTGGGGTTCTGAGCTCATGTGAAACGGAACTGAGGAATGCCAAAGAAAGTCAACGAGCCGCTCGCATTACAAACTGTCAACTACTGCTGACATCATACCTAAAGAAAGCAGTCTTGGTCCGATCAATAGCCGCGAGAGCTTGTGCACGCTTGACCTCGTCCTCGTACGCGACAGCGGCACTTATGCTCGCTGCTGTTTGACGAGTGAACAATTCTACAAAGCTCCTGGGAACGCCAAGCGATACATGTGTCAGAGTCATCATTCACGAAAGAATCTCTGCGTAAATCACCCAAACGAGATGGCGCCCTTACTTGAAGTTATCATCATAAGCCAATCGTCCGCTAGTACCAAAGACAAGAATGCCCCTCATTTCGTCTGCATCACTTGCGATAATAGGGCACGTCACCACCGTTCGGGATGGGTCATCCCAACCTCGTCCTGGTATGCCTTCCACGAACCCCGCGTTTGCTGTTTCGATCGCAATTCGCTGTCTGCAGACCTCTTGGAACGGCCAGATGTGGGAGCCCTTCAGCTTGCTCGATAGATCCACGAACACTTTCTCAGGCGCGGCCTCATGCCCACGAGGGATGCCCACCGCTTCGCAAAGCGTCAGAACATACGACTGTGTGCCTTCCCCCATGTTGTCTTGGCTGGATACTGACGCTGCCGAGTGGAGGGAAGCGGAATCGCTGTGATCGACAGCACCAGTGTAGATGAGGGCAAAGGAGATGTCCTTATTGCTGGCATTCAACATGTCTGCAGCTATGGCAAGAAATTCCGTCGCAGTTTTCGTCTGACCAGCAAGGACACTATAGTCCCGAAGAGTTTTCATGCGGCGTGCGAGTAAGACTTGATCTGACAATGCAAGAAAAGCGTTTGAGTACGTAAGACTTTGATCATGACGTGGAACTGGGTCAAACTGCACCTGTGCATTCGGTAGTCGGATTCAGTAGCCCTCCGACGGTACCATCCTCTTGGCGGATTGGAACGTACGACCACTAAGAAAAACGTCAGGGCAGCGTCTAGCGAGCACGCCTGATATAAAACATGCGAAGAAAACATCTGATGGCTTACGGTGTGATAGGTCTCTTCCGTAAATCCCCTCCTGGTCATAAAAAGAAGATCTTCAGGATTGAAAGATCCTTTCCCTTCGACTGTGGTCAAAGCCGCAGGCAGGAGCTCTTCCCATATCTATCCAAGTAGTATCTAATGGTCAGGTGGGCTAGCTGGGACAAGCTGTCACATCATTACGGCATGCGCACCTCGCTCCATCCTTCCGACCCCGGCTTTCCATAAATCCACGGATGTTTGCCGAATGTAACTGGGATGTAGGCATCGTTGCTACGAAACCCAACTCATGTCAGTCACGAAAAAGTAGAGCCATCCACAGAATTTTGTCAACGACTTGGGGATTGCTCCTGCTGCGGCACACGTCTCATATGACTTACTAAAAGAGGACAAACTGCGGTCCCCACCATATTGACATTGGTGATGGGGAACCCAGCATCAGAGACAACGCTGTCAAAAGAGATTGTGGCCACGTCGTAATAGGTCCCAGAGGACTGGAAGCCCAATCGAAATTGCGAAGAATGTCACCCATGATGCCGCCTCCAGTCAACAATCCCACCAGCTGGAAAACACCATTGAACAATCAGAGGAAGTAAAGGACAAAAAGAACCACCGCCTGCATCCTGATAAGGGAAACTCGGCTTTTGGGTTTCTCGCGTATTACTCACCCTGTCGATTTCTGTCCATTTTCCATTGTGCAGGTCACTTGGACCAGCGAGTGTGTGAGAGTTGCGCTCTAACAATTCCTTGTGTTGCTGTTGTACTGGGGGAATGAGCAGCTCCCGATGCGAGTTTGTGTTTTGCCCAACGACCTGACCGGTGAGGACGACAAACGTGCTCTGCATGACAACAGCGGTCCAATCCACTTCTAGCCGCTCTCGTGGAGACTGAGCCTTTCCATTCTCCGAATTGTAAGAAAAGACTAGGCCGGTTCTGAACGGTGTTGTGGAAGAGCCGACGTGCATTGCGTGGCGGAGCCAGTCTTCCATGTTGTTGGGGTTGTCGACACGCAGCAGGTCGGCCAGAGGAGCGCCCTCGACGTCCAAGGTCTTGGAATCCAGCGTGGACCTTGTGATGGAGTAGAGCGACGGGTTGACATGGAGAATGGTTTCGTGGGAGGTGTTGTCGTTGGATTTGAGAATGAGAGCAGGTGCTGGCAGCGAGTCCAGATATTCGACAAGGCCGAGGGAAGACGAGGTGGTGTTGGCAGCAGAGCGGTTCGGCCGAGCCCTCGAAGCGGAGGCCATGTCAACAGCAGTCTATGTGCTGAAGCGGTGACCTTCAAGCAGCCGAGAGTGCTGGGCAGCGCGCTGGAAACGGGGGACAAGGCAGGGACGATGGCGAGTCTGAGACTGAGGCTGAGAGACGAAATTGGAGCAGGGAACCGGGTGCGCTGATGAGAAGGGTGTGCACAACTGGGCGAGGGCGGCCGGCGGATGAAAAGCAGGGCTGGCTTGTTTCTCTCGCGGCAACGGCCACGGAAGATGGACGAAAACACAACGGGAGGGAGGAAAGTAGACGGGCGTGTGGGAGTGATGTGTGTGTGTGTGTGTGTGTGGGAGAGAGGGCGAGGGTGGCAAAACAAACAAAAGTCGTGAGGCGAGGTGGATTTAGTCAGTCAGTCAAGCGAGTCAGTCAGTCAGTCAGTCAGTTGGTTGGTTGTTGCGAGACAATTTAATTCCGTGCAGTTCCGCTGGTAACAAGGCCAGACGGACTGACGGGACAAGAACAACAAACAAACCCGCAGACAGACAGACAGACAGACAGACAGCCAACGAGAACGATAAGAATACGGTACTCACGGCATGAAACGACTGCGAGGGATGGGATTGTTGATGGGGGGCGTGGATGGTCGATGGGGGGATTGAGCGTTCGTTAACGTGCGTCAGGCTGAGGCTGAGGCGGCTGCTGCTGCTGCTGCTGCTTCCACCCCCACGGCTCCATGCATGCCCTTTGGAACTGGGTGAAAGAGGAAGGAGTCTCGACCTGCAAGACTTGCTTTCGTCGGCGTGCGTACTGCTGGTACCCGGACAGAAGGAAGCATGACAGCGTTGCACACACACATCCGACTGCCTGGTAACCCACGACTTGGCACCCCCCATCCCTCCATGACTCACCCCGTCCCTATATTTAGACTCAGCCATACACCAGCCTCGTATCTGACCTACATCCAGTATCATCTAAGGATCGCTGTAGGAACCAATGGGGCAACTGCAGCCTGCGATGTATTTCGATATCGATACGCAATGGACACCTGTCGCAAGTGAATGAAACCGCATGCGTTTGCCTTTGCTATTCCCAGCGTTTATATAGGCTGCGCACACGACCGACTGGGTGCGCCTTGTTCAAGGGGGGTTAAGGAATACCCTCGGCGGATTGCGAACTCTGTCACGTGTCCTGGAATGTGCCTAATCTTTTCACATGGTCTCGTTCTGACTCGGTTGGATTCCGTCCAAGTGACTCACATGCCCCTTCCTCACCGCTGCACCACACCCTACACCGTGAACCCCTGCAGCGACCAATCCACGTGCTTTTTTGACGTTGGACACACAAAAGAATTTGCGTGTGCATACGTCCCACTTTTGACGCAAACCCATTAAAAAAGGTCACCACTATGTCGACGTGTTTCCACGTTTGAGAGGAGATATGGGTCAACCACTGCCCGGCAAACGCTCGTCAGATGGAAGTTTAGACGCCAGTTTCAGACAAAACCAATGTGACAAAGCCGGACATACCATGGCGGGTTCACCATGTTTCGGATACAAATCCAACACCAACATTCCGTTCCAAATGTGAGTGGAACAGCGCTTTTCCCCATCTTCTTTCCAACGTTATTTGGCGACAATCTTGGCCGGTGATTCACCGGAATTCCACTTCTCCCTTTCGGGAATTTGGCGCTCGAGGCACGTTCCTGTCCTTGATTTTTTGCATCAATGTGGCGGCACGGCCATCGATTGTCAAAAACGTCCATTAAACCCGGGGACAAACAGCGGAAATAGTTCACATTTTGTTGCGGAGCATATGTGATTTTATTGCAAAAAAGATTTAATTGAGCGCTTATGGGCTGCTAATTGAGCGCCTATGGCAGCTAATCGAGCGCTTATGGACTCCCACAAGCGCCAAACGGATCAATCCAATTGTGTAAGGGAGTCGTTGGTTAATGCTTGACTGGGAAAGATCCCTGAGTCCTGGATATTGGTAGAATGTGCAAACTGGCCCGGGAACCCGCTATCCACGGTGAAAGAGTTGCCATAGGTTAAGGGCGGAGCAGAGTTGGCGGGACCTGCGAACGCCGAGATTGGGGGGAGATGATCGACTTCATTGTCAGAATCCTCGTCCTCTGGCAGGATTGGGCTAGGCTCCATTCTGAAATTGGCTTTCGAAGTGGCCATGGACTGGCGCCGGCAAGTGTCTTCATCTTCGCCCTCATCCGAGTCTGGCGCCGCACCTTTCCAGAGCGCCAGATCCTGAGAGACAACCGTGCTTAGGAATGTCGCCTGTTCCGAGGGTGGACACTTGAAGATAGCCGCTAAATAATCCTCCACAGTCGACCACAGAAGCTCGCTCTTCTGGTCTGGTGTTTTTCCCTTCTTCTCAAGCGCTTCAACTACATGACGCTGTCGACATAATGGTGAACACACATGGCATTCAACGATATCAGGCGCCAGTTCCGACTTCTCACCAAGAGCGCAGCGCGTGCCATTTGGTCACTTGTGGGCGAGGATCGAATGACGAACAGTCGCTTGGTAAAAGTGGGAAGATCATATCGGTTGATTTGGCCCCTCGCCGATCCTAGGAGCTGAGAAGCGCTCGCTCAAATGAGTTTGGCGCTTACATTGGCGCCAAAAGAGACTTACATCTGCTTTCCGCGCTGCTTTCCATTGAGAGATGCAATAACTGATGTGCTTTTGAACGGTGGTCTTGACGTGATCTTTTCGGGTAAGAGAACGGGGAAACGTCTCTGCTTCCACCATCTGTTTCCAGATCTCGTCTGAGATGCCATGACCGCGGTTGTTATAACTGGGAAGGTCTGGCCGACTCATGTGCTTTCCAACTTTGGCTCGAATCACTGACTAGAAATGAAGACGCCATAAGTATGTTGTGAGAGTCAACAGGCGCCGCAACTGAATGCATACCATATCACTGGCGCTTAAGGAGAAGCTAGCCGCCAACTGACCCTGAAGTTTTGTCATTTCTGCCATTAGACGGATGACAACCCCCAGTATCACCAGTTCTCCTTGTGACATAGAGCCCATCCCCGCTAAAGCTGGGACCTGAACGAAGAGTTATGGCATTTCATCCATGTGGGGGTTAATCAAGCGCCACCCACCCACCATTTCTCCAGTTAACTGTTTCACATGCGCTTGTGCTTGTGCCAGGAGAGAGGACTGGTTGGCAACCCCAGATGAGGGCCGGATATCTGAGCCTGCATTTGAGCTTGTGGGTGTTGGACTTTCGGCGGGTTGCAGGGCACTCCACATGAGCTGCCTGTGGCTGTTACTTGATGTTCGTCGTCTCTTTGCTGCTGGTGTGTCAAATGGATTGGGGGAGTACTCTGGATGTGTCGGATGGGTCATGAAGGACAATTAAGGGTTCAGGGTGTGAGTGAGAAGGAAAAAAGGGTCCAACGGAGGAGGCCAAGATTTTATATTTGGTGTGGTAGACAGAAGGTGTAGACTTAAGCGCTGTTGCTATGGCACCTATGTGGAGCTCTTGGCGCCTTTGTCCTCTTCATTGGCGCTTGAGGCACCGTCCACTAGCGCCCGTGACCAACCGGGGAGTGTTGGCGCCTGTGTCCTTGGCGCTTGACCATGTTCGGCTCAGGGTCTCCTTCAATCTGGCAGCATTTTCCTCCCGATCTAGTTTTGGAACCATTGTCCGAAGCGCTTGGGCTGTTTTAATGCAATGTAGGTTCACTACAAACTGTTGGAGAGGCCCATGCAAAATAGACCGCCTCATTATGGTGGTTTCACAACGCTCCAAACGCTTCCGTCCCGTCACAGCGATGGCGCATCCTGCGGCCGCACAGTGGTGCTGGAAATTCAGAATTGCCTTCACATCGGCAGGTGAGACCGAGCGTCTATGTGGTGTTTCCTCAACAATGGGCAGTCCATGAAAGACAACATCAGGGACGAGCCGGAGAAGGTCGACCTCGAGCTCAGCCTTAGTTTGACCTGCAATCCGAGCTAAGCGCCGGTCTTAGAGAAGGACAAACATTCCTTTTTGCAGGACAAACGCTGACGCCTTCAGTTGGATGCCAAAGAGCGCCTGTACGGTGGGGTCACCTGCAAGACAAGTTATCGCCTCGGACGCATGAATCAGCTCCAACGGGGCTTCAGGCTCTGCTGGCGCTCGCAGAATGCCTCCCGAGACAATATGGCGCATAGTGGCGAGAAGAGAGAAACCGCTCGCGATGTCCAATGATGGCGCCTGTCTGTTGCTATGTACGGACTGACTGCGTATCGCATGGTTGAACCTCTCAGATGTTTCAGTATGGTAGTGGCGAGGAAGTCCAAAACGACGAACGTCCGGAACTAGATGACGAAAGATGTGATATTTTGTCTTTTTGAAAAGTCGAATGGAGAAGCTGGCGACTGCGGCGAAGAAAGCGTCTGTTGCAGCTTCCAATTGATCACAGTATGCATCAAGGTTCGAGATTCGGTTTTCATAAACCAACACGGAAAGCACGGCCAGTTTTTCCCACATCGCCATCACATCATCAGCAATGTGCCCATGAAAAATGAAGACCCCGGCTTGAATGAAAGCTTTGAAGTCCCTTCCAATGAGAGATCCGACATAGGTTACAAATGTGGACCCCCGCATTGGTCCTCGATCTGTGCCGTTAGCATCAAACGAGTCAATCCTGGCGATGACTGTCGCCTTGTTTGTCGCTCGGTTGACGCCTGTCACAAGGCCATATTTGATCGTTTGATTGCCAACATATTTGACAAACCCAAGCAGCACAGTGTGGAGGACTTCGACCGAGGTATCCAAATGCCCATTAAACCCCGGCAATTGAAGGAGGGGATTGCGTCTCTGCAGTAAGGAAGGGAGACCCTCTCTGATGAAATCGGCCGGGAAATCTCCACTTTGGGCGCCCATCTGGAATGTTTATGAAAAGACATGATGTTAAGCGCCAACCGCCAGTTGCAAGCGCCAATATGAATGGAGGGGACTCGCCTTGTCAATGACCTTTTGAGCAAGCACGCATTTGACGCCCGTTGCAGTCTGAAGCTCCCGGATTTTTGTTTTGGTGCGTCTCTCAAATAACAGCTGCAGTTGTTGAGCAATGATGGCCGCCGTTGTTTGCCAGTTCCGTTGTGTTGTGGGCGTTGAGACGAGTTCAATAAGGCCAGCGGCGTCTGTCAGCTTGCGGCTCACTTCACAACGATGACAACATTTCAAGGACATTAACCCACTGTGGCAGCAAAACTTGCTCGACTGGGGGTTGTCGCCCAGCAGACATAGCAGTCCTCCAATCACAAGCAATGGCTCATGGGAGACGCCATGAACACATGAGATGCCCTCGGTGAGCTGCTTCAATTGGGCGACAATGGCGCTTGTCATTTCCATCCCATCAAGTCCGTTGCTTGTGCAAACAAAGTGCTGATGGTAATCTGAGCTTCGTTGGTCAAATGGAAGACCAGCCAACGTGAATATCCAAGTGTCATGATTGTTCCATTGTTTTGATATGTTGCCAGAAGAACCATCACAGAACATCATGAGGGGAACAACGAGAATCCGACGACCATTGGCAGTTTGGCGCCAATGATTCACAGGCGCTTGGATGTTCAAGATGGCTCCATCGGCTTCCTGTTCGACAACCATTGTTATTGAGGCGCTCGGTAACAGATCTTCCACGGGCCTTGTAATGGAGGATAATGGATGGCGTGCAAGGGCGAACAATTGTCCAACCGGAGTCTCTGGAAGAGCGGGCAGTTCCGTCAATATTGTCCCCGAAAAGGACAGTTTCCCTTTGACTTTGAAGAATTTCATGATTCTGATAAGTGTTCCATCACCAGTCATCGCCGTTTCCCCGGTATAGAAATCAAGACCGTTAACCCTGACCATAGGCGTTCGCAGAATGGGTTCCTCATGCCACTTCACACCATACCACAGTTCTGAAGGCCGTGTAGTCTCTTCAGGATATGTTTCCAACAGCCCCACAACCACAGGATTTGATATCGCCCGCCGAATAGTGTCCAAAAGGGAATTTTGAAAGAAAGGGCGCCCAGAGACCGAGTTTTCTTCATATGTGTGGCATCCTGCTACATTGCGGGCGGCATGCATCTCCTTTTGAATAGACTTGAGGGATGGAAGACGGAGCCCCAAGCTACGCGCCCACCACCAAATCCATTTCCGCACTCGAACTGACAGGCGCTGGCGCGTCCCACTGAACAAAAGAGCTGAGAAGAAATGCTCCTTTGTTGAAAATGGCCAATATTCGGACCGCATGGACCTCATGAAGACATCGGGTGATGCAGTGACTGACCGATCAGGCGACTCTGGAGACGCCAAATCTGGTGCTTGTTCGGAATTGTCGCCATCAAAACTTTCAAGGGAGACAAGGTCATCAAAGTCGCATGTAGTAATGGCATGGCTGGACAGGTCAGAGTTGGGACTAATGTCATCCAAGTTGTCATCTTCAGGCTCTGGGATGCCAGGAACATGCCTTTCGATGTCATCCTGTCCGCTTTCAAACTCCAGATGTGCAATGCGCCGTTGGTGTCTTCGGGTTGCAAGATGTCGCTGCCGACGACTTTCTCTCAGCGTTCTGGACGAGCCGAGCCAAGAGTTACAAAGTCGGCATTCCCAGAACTTGACCCCATCCGGTCCTTTCCAGCAACAAAAGAAGGAGCTCAGTCCCGTGGTGTGTCGATCCATCAGATGAGACTCCGAATTGAGTTGGAATTGAGATGGAGGCCCTTCATTTGCGGACCTCATGATTTTCCAGCTCAAGCGCTTGTCGAAATCCGTTGTTGGCGCCTCATTGGCTTCATGGTTCGAATCAGCGACTCACTCAAGCGCTTCTGATGTTCAAAGATTGGCGCCTGTGTGGATTCGAATCTGCCATTCCGGTTTGAACCAGTGGTTCAAAAGATGGAATTTCGTCACAACTTTCATGTCAACCTCAACTCCCAAGTGATGAACTCCCATAGTCACCTCTCAGGCAAAACTCTCACGTCAATTCTGGCACATCTTCCACAGCATTTCAACCCCTCTATTACCCCCCCCCCCCCCCTCCCCTCAAATGCTGGTGAGTGTTCTGGCCCTGTTCGCTTTGTCGCTGGCGCTCCTGTGGTGGGACCATGAAAATGAAAGGCCCGACGGGTCCGACAATCGACAACCTTGGCGCCAGCTCGGGAACGTGGCGCCGTGAGAATGGAAGGTCTTGCGGGCCCAACAACCTCGGCACCCGTTCTGTTCCGCTCGTGCTTTTGTTGGAGTTGTTTTTGGATTGCGGCGCCATGAGAATGAAAGGCCTTGCGGGCCCAACAACCTTGGCGCCTCTTCCGTTCCGCTCGGGCTTTTCGTTGGAGTTGTTTTCGGATTGCGGCGCGATGAGAATGAAAGGCCTTGCGGGCCCAACAACCTTGGCGCCTGCTCAGGAACATGGCACCGTGAGAATGAAAGGCCTTGTGGGCCCAACAACCATGGCGCCCTTCCTAACCCCTCTTTTGAAAGATGAAAAATGGTGCCCCTACTTCAATCGAGCGCCTCATCATTCTTCAATCAAGCGCCTAATCATTCCTTTTCTCCTCCAGAAAAAAGCCTTTCTAGAAGCGAATGCCGAAATGCATGCGCCGGTTGTTCATATTCTCCCGGAAATGTCTTCAGAACAGTGCTGCGCCACGTTTTCAGATGTCAACAATGGCCTCATCCCACTCCTTCGAGGATTTGAACTTGTTGACGAAGGTGACCCACCGGCCGCAGTTTCCCGCATCATCAAGCATCTGGAATATGACCACCCTGACCTGCATGAGGACTGGCGCCTCCGTGGGAAGCTTGGGCGCGTCCAGCACCGTCGAAAAAAGTTCCGTCAAGAGGACGTCAAGCAGCGAGTAGCGGATGTTCTTGATGGCACCATAACAGCGACTACATATCGCAAGGATGGCCCAAGCGCTTCCGGTTCTGGTGCTCCCGGCCGACGCCCTCATCGCCGCATCATCATCAAGACGCCACCCACGGCCCAACTCGCTGAATTCAAAGGGCGATATATTGACACCAGTTTTGGCGACAAGCTGCCAAATTCCCGGAACCTCGAGGGTCTGCAACGCATCGAGCCCAGTCCTGGAACGGACTTCTGGTTCTACGACGAAGGTGGCGAGCTCATTGGCACAATCTGTTACAATTCCAATGGGCAGAAAGAACATGACAGGCGCTTGGCCATTTTGAGGACATCTTGCAGCTCCCGCCCTCCAGTCACTCAAGGCGCCATCCGGAAGGCGACTGGCATCATGGTAGGCGCCGGACTCCGCCGGGGGTCTTCGAGGTGTGTATACGACAAAACCGTCTTGAAGTTCACCCTGAAGCACAACATCTCAGCTTCTGACGCCAAGTTCCTTGTTGCAACGGAACACTCGTTCGCAAAAGAGCTTCTAGCGGAAGCCTCCTTGCGCCATCCAGAATGTGCCAGCTACCTCCTCCTTGCCGCTGACCAGGCGCTTGCTGAATTTGAGGAAATTGTTCCACCCATGTTTGCAACGGAGGACTACGTGGCCGTTTGTCATACAGATGACCTTGATGACGGGCTTCGTGGCGAGATCTTGAGGGCAACTGGAAAGCCAATGGGAATGACACCTCCCGATGACTTGCTTGACCCGACGGAAACCAAGCGCAAGTTGGAAGCGCGTTGGGCCTTGGGTTATTGTGCTGCTGGACCTGAAATCAAAGGTGATTGGGTCTTCGTATACCCAAAGGAAGGCTTTTACATCCTCCTGGAGCCGGATTGCTTCTGGACGTGGCAATCTGGCCGATTTCATTGCACGGCCCAACTGGACACATCAGGTGGCCCGCGTTACACAACATCAATCACAGTCCCATCAATCACAGCCGCCGCGATCCGGAAATATGGGCAAGGTGAAATTGGGGAAGGCCCGGCGCGAAAACCGGGAGGAGGACGCGCTCGCTAGTTTTTCGACCATTATTTAATTGTAAACGAACAAGTGCTCACTAGACCTTTTTTAATTTAAGTTCAATGTAAACAAACAAGCGCCAAACACTTTCCAACCAAGCGCTTACGGTTTCCACCAAGCGCCTTCTTTTTTCAAACGGGCCACTGTCAGTCGTCCAGATCAATGATCTGCAACACAGTGCCGTTGCCATTTCTGGACGAAGAGCCATTCTTGGTTTTTTCCCTCACATTGTACCGCACCGGCCCAAAATATGGTGCCGTGTCGTGGTCATTCAGAATGCGCCCGGTCATCAGTGATGCTGCGATGATGATCCTTGCCCACATGGCATCAAGGGTGAGAATGCGCCATATTCATTCTGACCACAGCCTCGACAGATAATGGCATCTGCCATCATGCAACAGTAAACCCCACAGTTGATCACGTCCGTCTGATTCCCATAGATCGCCGTGAAAGGAAGCTTTGATGGTTGACCGAGACGCGTCTTCCAAACCTCCTGGACAAGCACCCTAACCGTTCTCTTCTGTTCGGCATCAAGATGCGTGCTCTTGATCGGCTCAAAGAGGAAACCCTGCCCAACCCTCCTATCGATCCAAATGAGGTTCCAGTGGTTGCCGCCATGATTATATGGGAGCGCAATGATGTCGTAAGACTCAACAATGAGGCGGGCCTGTTTGAAAGAACAATGTCAAGTCAGATTGGAAGCGCCAAATTCCCTCCGATAAGCGCCTCTCTTTGATGAGCGCTTCTGTTCGACAAGCGCCTGTTTTGGACCTACCGGAAGGATTTTATGGTAGTTCTGAGTGTCTTGAACATTTGCTTTCCAAATGGAAGGCTCAATCGTGTAGACCTGCGGATAGTGCTCAACATGCCGTTGTCCTTGATGTTCGAGGAGAACCATCCACTCATGAATGGTTGTGTCGTCAATCCAAAAATCTCAGGGGATTTGTCCGTGACCAACGCGGTTGGCAATGATGCCATTTGTGATGAAATCTCGGTGTCGCAGGCCACTGATCCAACTCACGTGAGTTGGATCAGTGGCCTGCGACAGGTACAGTTGGATGGTTTGTGCCTATTTTGGGCACTGGTACATTTAGCACGGTTTGCCCAGGGCCATTGGTACATTTGCCATGGTTTGCCGATGAGAAGGCACTTTTGGCGACCTAAGTACAAGTTCAGTTAACACTTTGCGACGTTTTGGAGCTGTGTCTACTCAAAGGTCACTTAGCTGCCGTGTGCTCCCTTTTGGCCTCCCTTCCACCGACGCGTCTGTCCTTGCCCAAGCCACACCTTGTCCGAAAGCCCGCGACTTTGATTACGTAAGCACCCTCTCTCATCTGTGCGTACTTTGCGCCAAAACAGCAAAACCCCCCTGGGAAAGAAGGGTTTATGCCCCAGCATCCAAACGGACACCAGTTGTATTCTTCCACTTGGTCTAAGTAGAAGCGCTGTATTGTTTATAGCGCATCCCATAGCTTGATGTATGTGTCCTAAATGAGCCGCTTGGCTCCTTGTCCTATATGGCTCTTTGGCCTCCTCGTCCTCCCACTGTACTGAGGCTACCACCAGTTGCGACTTTGCTTAAATAGGATTCTATTCACACCTCTTCCGCCTATCGATAGCTTCCCGTCGTAGCTGATACACTTGTAGTTGAACAGCTGACCCCCTTATCCCCTCCCGCCCCATCCATCCCCCTTTCTCATCCATTGCCTCTTCTAGACCCTGGGTACCTTGGGTTCCATTGACAAATGCCTCCATGGCTCCATCGAGGTAACGCCTTATACCCATGTTCCATTTGTTTCCATTCATCGAAAGAAACCCAAGAAACCCAACCCAAATTCTATAAAAAACTTATATTGTAAATCGTATTTCATATTTTTTTGTTCACTCACAAGTTGTCAACTTCTTTTTTCCACTTTGCCTCTCTTCTGTCAAGATTAATATTCCTTTTGGGTACTGGGTTTCTTGGGTTGCCTCTCGATGCCCTCTCCATAAGCCTTCCCAACGTTACCCAACTTGACCCATTCCTCCATACTCTCCCTACATACCACTCCCTCTACTGCTAATATGGGAGCCTTGTGCCCCACTTGATTCTAAGCTCTGCCTTTCACATCCTGGCCTCCGCATCCTCCTCTGTCCCTTTGAGATTCCCAGAGCTGCATATGTCTTGTTTTTTTCACGCGTTTTGGCTACCGGTGTGTCCAATGTCCAACGCGTTCCTTCTTTCTCATAGCCACTCCTTTCTCGCTTACCAAACCCAGGAAACCCAACACAAATTTTATAAACTTCTTATACTAGGATTCCTTTTTTCAGAATTCTCTCTCTCACACGTGCTCAACTCTCTTTTCCACTCTTACCCGCCTGACTTGCAGCTTTCTTTGTCCCCTGGGTACTGGGTTTCCTGGGCTTACTCGAGGGGGGATTCTGTCCACCCCGCTCTTTCCCCTGTTTTCTCTTTTGCATTGATCGATCAAAATGGCCGACTTGGCACTGCTCACTGGTGGGACAGTCTCCTACTGTCTCCTCCCGCGCAAGCCGACAGGTGGGACAGTGACGTACTGTCTCTTCCCGCACAACCCGACTGGTGGGACACTCATGGCCAGGCAACCGGTAATCGCCAAAAGCGCGGTTTTCTGTCGATAGAAGTGGGAAATTTTTTTGGATAAAAGCCAACGGAAAAATGCAGGCCAAAACTGCCCTCCAACCAATTCCTCGGGCAACAACCAATTCCTCAATCACCAACCATCAGCGCAGTCACCAACCATCAGCGCAGTCACCAACCAATTCCTCAAGTCACCAACCATCAGCTCAAGTCACCAACCAATTCCTCAGTCACGCAATGCCAGCTCAACGCAACCGTCAATTTGCACCGCTCGCAGAGGCTGCCCTTCAAAGGCTCACCGTGTCGGGCGCAAGACTACACTATCGAGTACTTGCCCGCCACTATCGACTCCGTCTGGCCAGGCTCACGTCTCGCTTGGAAGAGGATGCACAACTCGAGCAACGCAACGCGGAGCATTTGGAAGAACAGCTCGGCAGGCTTCGAGTGCAACAAATCGCACAAAGTCAATCATTGGAGAAACCTGAGTTGGACTGTCCTGTATGTTTCGAAACATATGAGCAACTTACCATTGTCGTCTTAGCTTGTGGTCACCATACATGCGGAAAATGCATGCTTGAACTAGATGCCTTTGATGACATGTTCTGCCCCCTGTGCCGTCACCCTATTACAGATATTAAGATTCTCCACTAGTAGGATAGTTATCCCTCAACGATGTAAACACTTTTCAATAAGACATAATGCTTTTCATTCCTTGTCTTCTGTTTGGTCGCCAAAGATAGCAACAGGCTCCTCTTCCTTCCCAGACATTGCTGCACGGCGGACATCAAACGACTTCTTCTTTGGGGCTGACTTCTTTTTTGAATCTTCATCCTCCTTCTTTGGGGCTGCCTTTCGTTTCCTTGGCGTCTTTGGCTTGGATTCGCGGAGTAGTTCTTCGACGCGGTTCTCTGCCAAGTCCTTGTAGAAGGCATCTAGGATCTCCCTCCTGACATTTTCAGGGACAATGGAGAACACTGGGTCGTCTTCAAAAGTTTTAACAATAGCGTCCACAGAAGCCTTGTCTTTGAATGTAGATGTCTCTCGGTTAAAGTACATTGTTTTACCTATACAATACTGAAAAATTTACAAGCGCGGTTCATTGAAGCTTAACAAACGCCGACGTTTAGATGACGCCGCAGTAACGCTCTACTAAAGTATGACAATCCTTCATTTGGAAGCCTACCCCCTTCTGTACAAAATCAGTGAATCCCAAAGCCATACCCTTTTCTTGGTACGAACGCGTAGAGTAACCACTTACGCCGATGACGGGTACCGGTGGTGAAGAGGTCTCTCTTTCGAAAGCCCGTATTTCACTAACAACAGTAAGGCCATCCTTAAATGGCATTTCAATATCGGTAAATGCAATGGAGAAGCGTTGTTTCTTAAATAGAGCAATGGCTTGGACGCCATCTGATGCAGTAGACACTGAAACGCGAGGGGAGTACTTTTTCCAATAACGCTCAAACATTCGTTGTGTAATGACATCGTCATCCGCAAAGAGGATGTGGATGGTGGGAGTATCCGCCAAAGGTTCAAGTGTCGCAGGGGTCACATGGTTGGGTATAGTCCAGCCTAACTCGACTTGAAACTGTTCAGTGTTCTCGGAAGAGTTTTTGTTGCTTGTTCGCGTATCCTGGTCGGACGAGTCGTAGAGACTGGTGTGAAGGCCTTCAACGAGTTCCACAACGTTGGTGGTGAAATCTTGTATTATCTGTTTTGCCTCACTGGTGGATGGGGTCAAGTCCTTCTTCCGCACTTGGAGCTGCAGAAGCAAGTTAAAGCAGCTTTTTTTGCTTTCAGTACTCATTTCCAATAGTGTTCAAAATTGTAGCTCCATCTGTCATTCGGTGGGATAAGTGAGGTAGAAAAACAAGAGTGCCAAATCAATGGTTCCGCTTCTCATCTCAGTGATGGAAACTCCCTTGGTATCGGAAAGATTAAAACCCAATCAATCTTCCCAATCAAAAACTTACGGTGCAAATTAGTGTACGCGTCGCCAAACCGTACTGATCATTTTTCTTCCTTGGAGGCAGTTTATCGCGTC